>OZ014481.1:26191605-26791605 GCA_963965965.1 Trididemnum nubilum | reverse complement strand
TTATTATTCAAAACTACTGTAAAAAATCTTTTTTCAATTCAAACCACAAAAAAACTTTGCTGATGCTTTAATAACATAAATACTGCGTACTTCTACGTAATCTGCAATGCCGGTAATGGAGAGCTCCACTTCATTAATTTTACTCTTCTTTGCCTTCACTTGGCATCACAATTTTTGCCTCTTAAAGGTAATATTAGGGGCATTGCCGGCGCTAGTGCGGAAAAATCTAATTGAGTTAAAAATTGGGGATCTTTGCTCCCACTGGAGGCACTTCTTGGTAATACTGCCAACTATTTCTGGTAAAAAAAGCTTTGGCATCGAATTTCAAGCTTCTCATTATTATTTCAATAAATCTTAGTGCAGTTAAAAACGATTTTTTTAAAAGTAAGGAGGAGGCGTTTTACCCCATATATGTAAAGGCTTTTTACCCCACTTGTAGTCATTTTTGGTTATGCTAAACTTATTTAAGGGTTGAGGAAATCGATCAAAAATAATAACCAATTCTTATATCAATCATAGTTTTCTCTTTCACTGAAAAGACACAAGTTATTTGGATGCATTGGAGGCGATCAAATAGCTCATCAATTAACCCGCAATGCTTACATGAAAAGAGTAAAAAAAGTTGCTTATAATCATAAAATTTACCAGCTCTTTTTTTCTTTATTCCAAATATGGTCTAAAGTATATATAGACAGACATCATAATAGCATGGTAATATGACGCCGCAACGCTCACTATGAGAGCTAATATTGGCAAAAAGCGTTTTACCCCACTTGGCTTTTTACCCCACTCTACTATGATTTTGTAAAACAGTCAAACTTTAACAATTATTGTAACAAATCTTACGCGTAACGACCAGAGCCATCGCTACGGGGGGTGGTGGGGCAGGGGGCCGTGCCCCCTCATTTCGGTCTACTAAAAATACGTTTACGGAACATCATGTAACGTCAAAACAACAAGTAAAAATCGAAAAAAAATGTTCAAGCAAAATTCTCTTGTTTGACATTTTCTCAATTCTGAGAGAAATTGTTTGGCACCAAGTGCTGCAAAAACATGTGACGCTATAATCCGCCTTATTAACACGCCTATACGGATGTGTCACGGATGAGGAATGCAAGCATAAGCGTAGCCAGGGGGGGCCCGGGCCCCCCTTCAAATTAAAATGCGACAAATGATAAAAATGTCACAAAAAAGACTACTATTCTGTTTCAGTTTTTTTTTAGCATCTTTGCGTGCAAGAGTACACGCGTACTAAAGTAATTAGCCATAATATTGATTCATGGAGCCCAGGCCCCCTCAATTTAATTTTTACCAACCAATTTAAATGGGCCCCCTGCAATAATCTTTAAATGGCTCCGCTCCCAGACACCGTCTGTGATACGTTTCAATTACATTACACTTCTTTACTCAAACACGTCTTCCAATTTAGACATTTTTGCGTTTTAACTATTCGTTTAAGCCCTCTCGCTTGAACGAATTCCTAGTTACGTGCCAACACCAGGCCAAGGCTTCTAATCTTCCATTCTACGATATCATTGCCCCCACAAAAAATTCCTCTTTTGAAGTTTCTGATGACGTCATCTCATGTGATTTGTGGTTTGCCCCCCCCCAATTCAAAAATCCTGGGTACGCCTATGGATGCAAGCTTGCATAATGGTTACCGGTACTTCGTTAATGATTATGATCTAAAACAAAACGTGAAAATATTTTTTTAAATACCAACTGCTTTTGTTTTTTTTCATAGCTCAGTCAAGATTTTATTTATTAGGTCGCAGTCAGTGGCACAACCAAGGAAAAGGGACTTCCACCCCCTGTTTAGCCAAGTTAGTTGGAAAAATCAACACGAAAACACATACGTTTAAACTTGACTTTGTTTTTCGGAGATCACATGAAAAATTTTTTAAAGACCTTATCATTATTATTTTTGGGGGAAACACTTGCGCCTGTGTCATTGCCCTACAAAGAATCTGTCCTCGGAAGGGCTGATTTTGGCCTCGGATATTTTTTTGTGTCCTTGGCCTCAAGCCTTATGCCCTCGACTCCACCTCTGCCAGTTTAAACCAAATTTTGAGCCTCTTTCGCCTCTCTTTTTATCAACTTTTAAATAAACTTTATCCAGTCCACCCCTAGAAACACAACAGAAACAAACCCCTAGAAACACAGGTGCATAATGCGTAGAATGCTGGTAGGGGTTATCCTCTCGAATTGTCAAACGGTTTGACTGCGCGTATAATGCGTAAATGAGTGGTGCAGTATCACATTACATTACAATCTTTTCCGCATTTAATCCCTTCTGCAAAAACAACACGCATTTTATCATTATTATATTGACTCCTCCCCCCAAGCGGTTTGAGTTAACTTCTTGTAATCAATCAGATTCAACTGCATTATAACTCCTGATTTAATAACTAAAATTTTTGTTGACATGCTTATTGCAGTATTCATCTTTTCTTTTTTCACGCAAACACTTTTACTGAACGCTTTTTTTTTCTACTCTGGTAGTTTTGCATCACAGTAACGCACAAAAATTTGATAATAAAAGTTTTGGATTCAATCTCTCACCCACTAAACCTAAACTTATTCGGAGAACTGCTTACCCTAGCTTTAGCCGAAGATTGAGAGAAATCTCAGATGTCCAGCTAATTGCAATTTCTATAAAACATAAAACGAAAATAGGGCTACTATGGTAGCTAAAAAATTTCAATTACCCTATTTTGCAGTTTTATTATTACCACTGAAATTGCAGAAAATTGATTGTGCGACTGGAACATTCAATAAGTTTACTGCACTCTGAGGAAGAGCTTTTGTATTCTCTCAATAAGATAGATATTGCAACTTCTGTAATACAACCTGTATTCAATATTTTCAAAAACTCAATTCGTTGCAAGTAACAGTACAAAATACTAAGCGCAAAGCAGTTAATATTTCAGAAAGGAACATATCGGGCATCTCTAACGATTGTAATGCTTCGGAGGGAGTGAGGGACCCTTCACCTGCTTGTCGCTTCACGTAGATATTAGCGCTGGTTAGACAAGCACATATTATTATTAATGTATAAATAAGAGTAAAGAAAAAGCTACCTCAGAGATTTAATCAAAACTTGTAGGAAAGCTCATTACAAGAGCTTTGCTGAGAGCAAAAGCTGTCTCATAGGTTTAATCAAAACTTGTAGAAAAGTTCATCGTAAGAGTTTTGCTAACAATAAAACGGCAAAAATAGGTTGCAACACACCTAGGTATCAAGTTATAATAATAATAAACAATTCATATTCGCTTTGAAGTAAAAACAAAACAACTTTACAGAAATAAACTCAATACACAGTGACACACAGCAGACGTATAAAGACTACAATAATAAGTTTCAAATTAAGGAATCAAAGAGTAGCAATTAACATCCTCATAGGCTAAATTAAAATAATAAGTTTATGCTATCATACATTTTTTGAAAAGAAACAAACTTTCAATTTCATATTTCATGCGAGATAGTGGCAACGAATTCCATACGTTCAATGATGCATATGAACACACGGTTGCAGTACTAGTAAATCTACTACCAAAGCCAAAGTTAGTTACATTTTAAACCCAATTACTATCAGCATTGACAAGCAAGCTATATATAGCGCTTGCCAAATCAGAACTAGAGCTGATTCGACCTTCAAACTACGTAGGAGCAAAAAACTTTATGAGTAAGCAAACCAATTTTGAATTGAATACAAAATTTAATTGCTAAAAGTTATTACTCAAAGTGGGGTCTAAAAGCTACGCTAGAAAATTTGCTTTAAAATTTATCATTAAACCTTGAACACATGAAAATAAGAAAAAAATAACCAAAAGATTAAAAATGATATCAATATCAAACCAGTCTCAGAAAGCAGGTATTTTTTTATACATCCCCAACATTTCGAAGATAAAACTCGGAAGTGAGTAGTGCCTGGCCCTTGAAAAAATCAAGCAGCAATTCTATGAAGCATTAATAATCACCAACGTCTTGGTTGATTTCATAGGGGGAAAAGAAGAAAATGTCACAAAATTAGCCAACAGCACTTAACTCAAACCATGAGCAATTTCATTACGGTGTGTTGACCATGAGGCATATTGAAGAAATACAGAACAAACATTAATGAAACTTGATGGGTTTACTTCTGCTTTTCACTCTTTTCACTAATGGAGAAAATGTCATATGTTTAGTCAACAGCACTTAACCCAAACTATCATCAATTTTCACTAGGGCATGATGACCATGAAGCATGTTGAAGAAATACACAACAAACATTAACGTAACTTGATGGCTTCTGCTTTTCACTCTTGCAGTTCCAATAATCTTCTCCACATTGGAGGACCTACAGTAAAACAAATAATTATTACTCCTACCAGAAATAGTTCAAAATTCTGCAAAGTTTCCAAAACTGCAATTAGCAGTAGACATATCAAAAAACGTTCCAACTATGCATAAAACACTTGCACTCAGAGAACAGTCCAAACTTTTTAGAGGCAACCAGTTGACACAAGATGTTTAACTTGGCCAATTTCAATCTTAGTTCAAACCAGACCCGAAAGATGTTTGACGCAAAACTCTAACCATATGGCTGCTGCATCAAATCTTTTTGCATCAAACATTGGTCACATTAAAATCTAAGGAAAGTACTGGTACTACGTTACAGAGCAAAGCTATCAAATCAAATAGCAAAAATTAAAGTAAAAAAAGCAACTTTTTTTAACACTAAACAAAGAATAATTTATTCTATCAAAATTAATTTTAACAAAGATATTACTACAGTATTTTTTAGACAGAGCTGGGCGTTTAAAAAACACATCGTAAAGCACAAGCGCAAATTCCGCAACCAAAATTTTTCTAGTTTAAAGCGCAAGTGCAAATTTCGCAACCAAAAATTTTTAAGCTCGAAGCGCAAGCGCAAATTCCGCAACCAAAATTTTTAAGCTTAAAGCGCAAATGCGAATTTCGCAACCAAAATCTTAAAAGCTTAAAGCGCAATTGCAAATTCCGTAACGAAAATTCCAAACGTTTTAAAGCGCAAACACAAATTCCGCAACCAAAACTTGAAAATAGTGCAGCGCAACTACGATTTGCTTGCTTGAGAAGCGCACACAAATTTCGCTATTTAAAAAAGTTTTTTAGTACAAATTTTTGCATAATCGAAGTTTCAAAAGCGCGCTGCAGACGATGGTGTTAAGTATAAAATATGAAAGTATAAACATTGTACCATCTTCAGCTAAGCTGCACTGGAATAAACCAACTGCATTGCGTTTAGCTTTTATAACTAAAGGCACATATCTAAGACCGAAGAAAGAATTATTTTTATTGTTGAAAAAAAGCAATTTAACTCTAAAACAAAAAAAATAATAAAAATAAACAGCAATAAAAATAAATAAACACCAAAACAAAAAAAGCTCCACTCACTCACATTCAGAAATAATGCGTTATTCATGGAGAAAAATTGACTTTTTTAAACACTTTTCATTCTCACGCAGCAAAACAAACTTTTCAAAATTTTCTTTCGTCATAGACGATCGTTTCGATTGCAAAATATCAGAACCAACAGCAAATAATCTCTCAACGGTGGCCGAACTAGGAATAGCAGTGTTGAATCTTTTGAATTTTTGCAACCACGCATCTTTCTTGTAGGCAGGAAAGCAATCTTTGGTGATTTTGTCGTTTGCTCTTCCGACCCTTTCATCTAATCTTTTTCCTATTGTAGAGGCCAAGTTTTCGGCTACTAATTACAGTACAAAAAACAAAAAGTATTTCGTACTTATCAAGTATGATAGCTTAAACTAAATACAGAGTTCAAAATTAACGCCTGCCCGCTTGCCCGAGGCAAGCTGAAATCGCTGGGGGCAAGTTAGTTTTCAGCTTAACTTCCCCGGTGGCAACTTAACAAAATACAGCGTATTAGACAACTTCAAACAAGATTAGTTAAAGACGCAATTTACCCGGTTTTTGTTGCAATAAAGTAAAATTTGTACGTAGAGAAAGCTGTTCCTTGCTTTATTTTAGTAATCACTTTGTAACTATCCCAATTAATGCATTGTCTAATAGTAAGCACATTATTTGTCGCAATTAACACGTCTTAATCGCACGCAGATTTTTCGATTCTTGGACGCATTTAGCAACTGCTTGGCACAAAATGTTCCGTTTTTTTTCCAGAAAAGTTTTCCGGCGCTTGCCACGATAACAGCTGTTTCAGATACCACAAGTATACCCTGCGCTGCATGAAGATAACGTCAAGAATTTTGCAATTTTTTTGTTATGATTATTTTGAAGATCTTTTAGCTTTCTAGCTGGTGTAGTTTCCAAAATAATCGCTAATAAAAATACGTTTGCAACAAACCACAACGGTAATTAATAATTATGATCGCTAAATATTAAATGAAATATTTACAATCAAAAAATCAATTTTTGCTGATGCATGATTGGAAAAGTTACTGATTGCATCACATTATCTTAACGATCGCAAACAAAAACTTGATTCGCGAAACTACGCGTATTTGCAAATTCAGTGCTTTTTTCCAAGTTAACCTCAAAACTTAGAGTACTTTTTTTTCGGGCAAGTTGAAATTTTCTTGGGCAAATAGACATTTGATAACATTTGCCCGACGGGCATGTTGTCGAAAAAGTTAATTTCGATCCCTGATATAATTTTAATACGTTACTCTTTGTCTTTCAGCCGTATACAGCATATAGCAGGCCTGCCCAACCTTTTTACTGGTACGGGCCACGATTGCGGGAGAAAAGTTATTGCGGGCCACATGCATTTTTACCAAGCGTTTTTACCAAGAAATTCAGGCTTTTTTTTAGCCGCATTGATGGCAAAGACCAACGTTAGACCTTTTTATTTGCCAGAAAATGGTAAGCCTTTCCATGAGGAAATCAAGTGCACAAAAAGACCTCGCGGGCCACACAAAAAAGCTTTGCGGGCCAAATGTGGCCCGCGGGCTATGGGTTGGGCAGCCCTGGAATATAGTTTATCTGAAGCACAAGTACTACCACTAGGGATGGGCATTTCAGAACACTTGGCTATTTCAGAATTATTCCGAATAGCTAAAACCGAATCCTAATCTGGCTTAAATTAACTTAATTTGCAGAAAAAGTGAACAACCAGTCAACCACCACCGATATTCAGAAAAAATTTGTTAAACGATTTGGTTAATTAAAGCAGCGCTTTATTGCAGTGCATGACATTGAGTGCTTTTAAATGTTCACCACTTAGTTGCATTCTTAATTCGCTCACAGTCAAGTCTGCACTAGAGAAGCACCTTTCGGAAGAAGCTGATGGTGCAAAAATGCAAAGTTGCTTCAGATAGGAAAGTTGAAAATTTGTGGACCACCATTTCATGTATCCATTTTAAAAGTTTAAAAAGTTTGAGTTTTGGAGAGCCCCGTTTGGGAAAACGTTTTTTTATATTTGCCCACCCTGAAAATTTCATGCGTCCAGCGTGAGTGGTTAAAAAGTTTGCATTTTGGAGGGCCCGTTTGGGGAAAACACCCATTGTGGCACCCCCAATTTTTGTTACGTTTAGTTTATTTTTGATTTCTACCCATTTTAAAAATCTGATTCATCTAGCTCTAACGGTTTAAAAGTTCGAAATTTTGGAGAACCCGGTTGAGGGGGATCTCCCAACTGGCACCCTTGATTTCTGTCACACACAAGTCTTCCTTGATATATTCAATCGCTCAAACTTCAAAAACAGCACATTTAGCGGTTTAAAAGCTGATAGTACGGAAGAAAACAAAACAAGAAAAAAAAGTAGATAACGCAGAAGAAAATAAAACAAGAAAAAAAATCTTTCTATCAGCAATCAGCATGTATCAACTATCTCGTGATCATGCTTTAAATGTGTAAAATCAAAATTTATTTATTTTTTGACAGGGACATGCAGATCAACATTTAAAAATTATTTTGTGATTGCACATCTTGGAAAAAAATTCACAATTAAAGCGCAACAAATATTAGATTTAACGATTCGCAAACGCAAATTGCGCAAGCGCTGAAAAAAAAGGCATAGAGCGCAACGCAAATTGCGCAAGAGCGGAAAAAAAAGGCATAGTGTGCAATGCAAATTGAGCAAATTGCGCAAATAGTGCGCAACGCAAATTGCGCAAAACAGGCATAGAGCGCAATTGCGCAACTTGCGCAATTTGCGCAACTTGCGAATTATTTTGCGCAACGCCCACCTCTGTTTTTAAACCACAAGGTGCAGTAAACTGGAACATACAACTGTTATTAGGTGCACTGTCGTAGTTTCGATAAATGGCTTCTATAATTATTATTTTCTTGCATAAAGGGCACCAAATGGCTTCCATAGCTTTTGTTTTTAGGCACAAAGTGCACCAAACTATAAAGTGCACTACATAACATTAAATTTGTTAAACTCTAAAAAACTTTTAAAGGAATCTAAACGGTTTAACTCTGAATGAAATCATGATGAGAATCAAATCAAATCTTTCATTATACATGCTCATAGGTGGGCAAGTTAATGCAAAACGTTAGCTTCATTAACCACTAGTCCGTTAACAAACTTCACACCTCCGTTAACGTTAATCCGTTTTTTTCAGCCTTAATTAACAGAGTTTAATAATGTCCGTTATTTTGTTAATATTTTGCATGTATTTTACAATTCTTTTTATTCACTCGCTTCTAGAACACGTATTGACGCTGTTGAGCTGATTGTAAGGACATATCTATTGCTAAGGTGGTGTTTTTGTGTTTTGAAAGTTACATTTTACTGTCTAATCTAATTTTAAGATAAAATTAAGTTCATATGCACCAACAAAGCTGCGATCGGAAAATCTTTGGAAATTGTGAACAGCGATAATTAAAGACCTATGAGGCTGCAGCTTGTTATTTGCCACAAAAAAGAGCTCCTTTCTTCGCTTTTTCTTCTATAAAACTGGTGCTAATAAGCAACAAGTGTTACCAGTGCAAACTGGTTTGTATCGGTACCATGAATGAGTGGAGCAAGAAATTAACGATAAAAACCTTTACGGAAGTTAACAGAACTTAACGGAAGTTAATTTAGTCCGTTAACATGAAAAAACTTTTCAACGGATTAACGAGTTAATGAAATGATAGTTCCGTTATTAACCGATTAAGGATTAACAGACTTGTGCCCACCTATGTACACCTATGTCAAAGCGCATAAAGAGTTTGCGGGGCCCATCACAGCATCATTGCACCAGAGCAACATAGCTTCCTTCAAAGAAATGTCGCAGCGATAAAAAGCCGCTGGCAATGCTGGGTTCGATTTGACTAGGCTGATTTAAAACCAGGGATGTGGAAGCAGTCAAATTTTTTACGCTTCCGCTTCCAGCTCCTAATGGAAGACGATTTTTCCATATTCTATACGGGCAATTTTCTTATATTTCATTTCCATTCAATACCAAAAATATTCCATTCCATATTCCATGCCATTCTAAAATTTTATTCCATATTCCATTCCATACTTCCATATCAAAGAAATTTTAGACTGGAAGTAATGCAACGTATATTTTGCTGCTTTGCATCTTTGCATTGTTGTCAGCAATCGCTCGCGAAGGTGGGTCAACAATATTAAGATGCAACAACCGGTATCTGGTATGCATATTGCACATGATTTAATGCATAGGAGTAGCCAGGATTTTGGATTGGGTGTAGGGCTAAACCGTAAATCACATGCAATGACGTCATCAAATTTTTTCGAAAACAGAGACTTTTTATGGGACAAAGAATGAAAGATCAAAAGCTGGGGGTGTGATTTAGCACGTAATTAGGATTTGCTAAAGGGAAAAGACTAAAACCGCAAGTTAAAAAGTTTTACTAACATATCAAAATTGGAAGACGTGGTGAGCAAATTAGTGCAACTCAAACGTGTCACAGACGGGGCCTGTGGGTAAAGCCACCAGCTGCCGGAGGCTATGGGAGTTTGGGGGCGAAGCACCCAGCCCCATGGCGGTCTACAACTTTAAGTCGCGGACGTTTATGCGCGAGACGTTTAAGCGCCAGGACTTTTATGCGCCGAAACCTTTAGGCGCATGCTGAAAGCAAATTTGTTTCCAAATTTTTTTTTCAAAAAAACGTATTTTTCCAAAAAAATTTGTTTTCAAAAAAAACTTTTTGTACAAATAACAACTTAAAAAAAAATTTTAATTTTTTTTCAAAAGCTTTTTTTTTCAAATAAAAGCTTTTTTCAAAAAAAAAACGTTTTTCAAACAAAAAAGTATTACTTTGATTAAAATGTTAATATTTTTGAAGCTTTTTATCTGACACTTGTCAAAAGGAATTGTCAGAATAGAGATCGCGGGAAAAGAAGCGGCTATCAGTTTGTTTCTGTGTGTCTTATTCTTTTTTTTCTCTTTTCTTTTTTTATCAATTTTTTTTTCTAATTACCTAAATCAGAACAAAACCTTCCTTTCAGTGTCGAAACCCTACAGCCGAATTTTGTACTATTTCTGAGAGGAGAAGCAGACTCAGCGACCAAATCGCTTGATTAAGCGACGTTCTTATTTCGGTCTTTCGCTTCTTCTTGTCGTGCTAAATCGTGTCGTCTAATGTTTGCTGAATTAGCAATTTGTGTATTTGCTTTTGCTCGACAACAAAAGAATACTTTTAGTACAGGAAGAAGTCGAGCAGTGATTGGCTGGAAAAGGATCGATGGGAGAGCGTCATTTGTGCACGACCTTTAAGTTGAGAACGACTTCTTTTTGTTGGCAGAGGGCAGGGTTAAAAGTTTTGATAAAAGTGACTTCAAAAGCAGATAGATGGAAGGAAAGCGAAAAAAGTTTTACAAAAATTTGATTTCTAATTGTATTTTTTTCAATAATGTCACTTTCATCGAAACATCTTACCCAGCCCTCTGCCGACAAAAAGAATTCGTTCTCAACTTAAAGGTTGCACACAAATGTCGTTCTTTCATCAATCCTTTTCCAGTCAATCATGCTCGGCTTTTTCCTATAGCCGCTTCTTTTCCTGCGCTCTCTATTCTGACGATTTCTGTTGACAAGTGTCAGTCGAAAAGCTCCGAAAATGTTAACATTTTAATCAAAGTAATACTTTTTTGTGTGAAAAACAATTTTTTTTGAAAGAAAGCTTTTATTTGAAAATAGTTTTTTCGTAAAAAAAACTGTTATTTGAAACAAAAAAGTTTTTTGGAAAAAAAACTTTTTTTGGAAAAAATCCTTTTTTTTGAAAAAAAATTTTGAAAAAATTTTTTTTATACCTTTGGCGCATAAAAGTCTCGGTGCCTAAAAGTCCAGGCGCGCAAAAGTCTCAGCGCATAATCGACTGCATATGAACGTCTGTGCTTAAACGTCCGCGCATAAAAATCATGGTCTACGCTGGGCGATTTTTTGTAAGTTTTTCGAAAAAAATAGCTATTTTAATGTCATTTGGATCACATATCGCACGTTTTCAGAGCCATTTAAACGAAAAAAATTTTTGAGAATTGAAAGCCAATTAATTGAACAAATCCCTCCCTTTAATTCAGGTCAAGCCCAAAACACGATTAAAATTTTGCATTTTGGGGTTAAATTTTGTGACTTGGCCTGATCAGAGTAATCAAGGTACATTGCTTTCTGCAACATTTTTAGCGTTAAATCATTCACTCGAAGATTTGCCTGGGAAGAGTTTTGTTTTGTCATGAAAATAACCAGTTTTAGGAATATGTACGACCAGGAGCCCAGGCACCCTCGATTCAACTTCAATAATTTATTTAATGAGCATTTCCCCCAGCCAAGTTTTTTTCAAAAGCATTTTGTAGCGTGAAAACCGACGAGATGGAGGTGGATTGTTATTTAAAGTTGGTAGGTGGTGAAGGTGGAATTTAAAGTTATTTCAAGTTGGTACATTAGATACAATAACTGGTTGCTAATCATGTTATTGCAATATAAAAGTTGGCAGGGGGCCTAAAACATATTATTACGTACAAAAGATAGATGAAGGCCGAGATTGCACCTACTAGAACAAAAACACTGAAATTTTCCCGGCTTGGACGTTTAAACTTGGTTGGCAAAAATTTAAATTGAGAGGGCCCTGGCCCAAGTCATCAATACTAAGTTATTGGAACGACCGACGCTCGCGTCGCGTGTTCCTTTGTTTTTACTCGGCCATTTTCCAACTAACAAGTGCGAGATTTCAGACTTTTGCTTATAACTCGCGAACAGTTGGGTCTAGCTACATGAAATCTTGACAGCAGTTTGAGATTAATGAGTTATATGTTTGTACTAAATTTCGAGGCAATAGGTCACGTGACTTTGGTTTTAGAACCCGAAAACCGCCCCGCAAGTTTGGCGTAAAAAGCGGTCTCAGTCAAAAACAGCTTAAGTACGGCAAAAAAAAATTTCAAATGGTTGTAAGTCTTAACCAACCCACTTTTGGCCGCGATGAGGTTTATTTCTCTTTTTTTTCCTTTTTTTCCTTTTTTTCCCTTTTTTCCTTTTATTTCCTTTTTTTCCTTTTTTTTCTTCCTAATTTTTGTACGCTCTTCTTCTCCTAAACCACAAACACATCGAAATCTAAGTTTTGTGTAAAGTTGTTGAGCTGCAAACGCAATTTTTTCTTCCGAAATTTTTTGAGGCAACTCCACCAAGAACCCCCCCAAAATGGGGCCCCAAAAAATCAATTTTTTGAACGGCTTAAGCTAGAGTGCTACTTTTTTTGCTATCAGTAGATATTTAACTGACCAATATTTTGACATAGTTTGGGGGTGCCACTCCCCCAGGGACCCCCCCAAAAATCAATGTTTTGAACGGTTCAGCTTAGAGTTCCAGTTTATTTTGATATCAGGAGATATTTAACTGACAAATATTTGACATAGTTGGGGGGTGCCAGCCACCCTGGAGACCCCCCAAAAATCAATTTTTTGAATGGCTCAAGCTAGGGTGCCAGTCTGTTTTGACACCAGTAGATATTTAACAGACAAATATTTTGACATACTTTGGGAATGCACCCCCCAGGGCCCCCCAAATGGACCCCCCAAAAATCAATTTTTTGAACGGCTCAACTTAGGGTGCCAGTTTATTTTGATATCAGCAGATGTTTAACAGACAAATATTTTGACATAGTTTGGGAGTGCCAACCACCCCGAAGACCCCCAAATGGACCCCCCCAAAAATCAATTTTTTCTACAGCTCAACTTAGGGTGCCAGTCTGTTATGATATCAGGAGATATTTAACAGACAAATATTTTGACATAGTTTGGGGGTGCCATCCCCCAGGGACCCCCCCAAAAATCAATTTTTTGAACGGCTCAAGTTAGGATGCCAGTCTGTTTTGATATCAGCAGATATTTAACAGACAAATATTTTGACATAGTTTGGGGGTGCCATCCCCCCGAGGACTCCCCAAATGGACCCCCCAAAAATCAATTTTCTGAACCGCTCAACTTAGGGTGCCAGTCTGTTATGATATCAGGAGATATTTAACTGACAATTATTTTGACTCTACTTTTGTGGAGGTTCCATAATCAGATATTTTTGAATAATTGCTGATTTTTACGGTAGACAAAAAGTACTTTTGAGCGTCACAGCATTAGGTTTGCGTCGATCGTTCACTGGGCTTGCTGGCAAACTCCCATTTAGTTGCTAATTGCTGTTGTACGCATGTACTGTTGCCCCCAAAAAATGCTAAAAAAAACTAAATAAAAACGCTTTGTGTCATTATTTTTATCATTGGCAGCATTTCAATTGGAGGAGAGGCAGAGGGCCTAGGTCCCCTGGTTACGCCTATGGTTTAATGATTACCGTACAAGTTTGCTCTCATATCAACTATAAAATATTTCATAACCAAACTGCTAAAAAACATTTACCGTAATAGAAATGTCAACTTTAACACCAAAAAGAATTATTGTAAGCTGAAAAACTAAAAATATAAATAAAATTAACCTGAAACGGGAATGAAGCAGCAAATACCAGTTTCGTGACGATGTAAGGAAACAAAATTTAGGACTTGGCAAATTGTCAATCTCAAAAAAAAACAAAAAAAAACAAGTCAAACTTGTCAAAGTCATCAACTGTAACATCAATGCTGCAAATTGCAATGTACCTACAATGATGCAATACGTACACTTTTTGCGCAATATAAACAACCAAACCACCGCGATTTGTCAACAAATAATACGCGTATACATATTACAGTTTAATACTTCTGTGACAATATTATTTTTCACCACCCGACATCGGTATGTATTTTTCTGTAAATGCAATGCACAAAATCTAGTATGTAATTGGTACGGAAGTATGGAAGATTGTCTTCCATTCTATTCCATTTTTGAAATCTTCCATTCCATTCCATTCTGGCATCTTCCATATTCCATACCAAAATTTCCGTTCCATTCCAATTTCCATTCCATACCATGCCATGTTTGTCGATTCTATCTTATTATCATTATTGTTACATTTTACCGGAATGTTGTAGCCAGTTTGAAAATCCGGAAGCGCCTGATTTTGAAAAAATTGCTTCCGCTTCCAGCTCCTTTTCAACCCTTTTGCTTCCGAGTTTGCTTCCGCTTCCAACCTCTTCCATCCAAGTGCTTCCACTTCCGCTTCCACAAAAAATTAACCGCTTCCACCGCTTCCGCTTCCACATCCCTGTTTAAAACTTAGACCTTTCACTCCAGAGACGAATGCATCACTGCTTGCTCAACTGGCTGTAAGAGAGCATAACCAGAAGTTAGATTAAATGCATCAAAGTATAAGGCACAAGTTGGATTTCCTAAAAACCTTAGATATCATAGGTTCACCTTTTGGTTTGGAAAATATGACACTTTAAAATCTTAGTTGCACAAAAGAAAAACAAGCAATGCTACTCATATGTTACAAGAAACTTGAAATTGTGTATTTAAGTTGCAGTGATGTGAATACTGTCTTGTCACGTCATCATATTAGAAAAAACTTTAAAAGTGACAAATTATCTTTGGCCCACAGCTAATTTTAAATGTTTATTTTAAATGAAAGCAAATAATTTAGATAAAACTTCCAAGTCTGTTTTTTTTTTATTTTCAATATGAAAACCTCCAAAGTTCTTTTTTAAAATAAAAGCTCAAAGAGCTGGTAAAGGTTGTCAGTCTAGGAATACACCACATAACTGACCTTGAAAACCTGACAACGCCACTGTTAGATTGGTCATCATCCTTGAAATTTTTAAGCATTAAAGATCAACATTGCTTCATAAGTTCATCAACAAGTCTGTTTGAGTGTGGACCAAAAGTACCACATCATTGATAAATTCCAATTCTCAGAATTACAACTGTATTTGTTCACTACAATAAAACCTTGCTAATAGAGTCTTAATTTACAATTCTGAAACGTAATTGCAGAATATAAAAACTTTTGATTTTCCATATTATTGACACTGACAGTAGGCCAAACCTATTGGCTTGACAGTGTCTGTAATTCAACTTAACTACTTGTAAAAGCCTAATTAAAATCTGATAGTTACTGAGTAATAAGTGTGGACATCTTTAGATAGAATAATTTTACATGCCTATATAGCTGTGGCAGTGTCTAGAGCACCGGCACCAGTTTCCAACATGAAATCGCTGCTGCACCAGCGGCACCAGTCATTTCTTTTGCACTTCAATTTACTATCTCTCAAGCTGGCATCACTGCCCGAACGCTAACTCTAATGTAAGGTTCTAAAGAGAAAAAAACGTAACGCACCGCAACTGTACCTAATTTGGATTCTTGCCAAGCACGTTCAGGGGGAACCGAACCCGATCCTACGCTTGTCAGGCAAGTGCGCTTACCACTACGCTACCGGGGATTTGCATTTGATACGTCAAAGTGTCGTATCTAAGTCGAATCAATGAGAAAAAAGCAATGTAACAGGGTGCGGGTGCAGCAGCGACTTCATGTCGGAAACCTGTGCTGGTGCTTTAGACGCTACCTATAGCTGCTGCTGCACAGGCCAATAAATCAGTAAGCTAGTACCAGGGTATAAATCAAATCAAATCCTTGCCGAGATTATTGCATTTTAATTCTGGCTTTTATTACGATAGGCTAACTGATACGGTAGGCTCTAATAGTTTAAAGTTTCATTGAAATAAAAAATCAGACTCAGAGCCTAGATTTTATACGCAGAGTAATTCTTTAACTTTGCGTATTTTCTGACAGTAGCCTAGGCTCAGGGCTACTAAGTTGCTTGTTTACCGGTATCTGTTGTACAGCATCACCGCACCTGGACCAGCACGTTACACCTTTTGAAGTAAACTAGCCTGCGCTCTACAAGAGCTATCAGGCTAAGATTACCAGTTTACTTTAACAAAGTGGTATAATACACGCTAGGTGCAGGTACCACCAGACGTAGACCTACCGTACCATACTGGTAGGTCTACCGGTACTGGTTTTGGCCTATGCAAGTCCCCCTGGTCTGGACTGTGATCTGCATTACCACTCAATTACCATATCAGTTTTAATTTTCAATTTTCTTTACTTGGAATAGGATAACCAAATGTTACTAGCAACAAACAATTCATAATTCATCATAATTCACTTTTAGGCCTATCGACCTGGGCCTCTTTTTTGCAAGTTTTTTCTTATAAAGCCGCAAACTGACCATTTTCATGTTAAATTAGGCTATTTCAAACCAAAACAAATCAATTATTAGTATTTTATTTGTAAATCAATTAAAAGTATTTCAAACCAAACCAAACCAATTATAAGTCTTTTTGCAGTAACTGACTGAGGTTGATATATACTGGTATTGGAAATTGTACCGGTACTGATGACATATTGGCAAACGATACAAAACAAAGCAAGGAGTATTATTCCAGTACAATTGCCCACTTTAAATCCTATAAAACATAAATAATTATTATGAACTTTATTGATTTTATTTTCTATCCAATGTGTAGTTGCAGTATTATTTTTATTTTATGTTTTTATTTTTTTAGTATGCTTAGAGTTAGAACGATTCAAATGTTGCCTAGGATTTTCTTTACAAGTTGACTGTGAGTTTTGTGTATATACTGTACAAAGTGTACATATGTTTGGAACACTTTGTTTTAATTTTGCATAAAATTTTTATCATAGAAAGTAACAGACTGAGAAAATCTAGAAGCTGCTTTTTAACCTTAGCTTAGTGAGGTGGCAGTAGACTTAGATGACCTTTCGGTCCTTCGCTGTCTCCTCACCAAGTGACTAAATATCGCTTTGGCTCTACAAGTTTGTGTGTTGGTTTTGAAGGAATTGCATATTTCGATGCTTTGCAGATAGACCTCGAGGAAGTTGCAGTTTTTTTCTTGTGATATGACGTCACTTGGTAAATAAATAAATATGATGATGATGAAAAACGCATACTTTCATTATTGAACATCAACTTTATTTCAACAAAACTTATGAACCTAATTTTAACCTACCCCGAGACCTGGCAAACCAGTTTTTCAAAATTTGACGCAAATCGTGAGCTTACGAGTGTACCGGCGAAAAAAATTTGCTTTTTTAGCGAATTTTTTTCGCTGGCAATTTTACTTTTGTAAGGTGCTACGCCCGTAAGGTGGTAGGCCTGGGCTTACGCAATTTTTCTTTAAAACAAACTAAGGTTACGCTCGTAAGCTGACGATTTTACGCTCAGTGTAGACAGCAGAGGTGAAGTCCTCGAAGACGTCCTTGGCTTCGAGGACGTCCTCGAGGACACATTTTGAAGTCCTTGGCCTTGGCCTCGAAGCCTCAAGTCCTTCGCCTTGGTCTTGGCCTCGAAGCCTCAAGTCCTCGAAAATTGCCCTGTCCTCGGCTCGAGGACAGCACTATTTTTTGAATAGTTGAAATTTCGTTGGAAAACGACAGAAACCTCGCGGAAAATTTGCGAATACCTTTTTTGTTTTCCTCACTAGGAGCATAGGCGTATGCAAGGGAAGAAGGGGCAGGCCCCCCAATTGAAATTTCACCAATGACAAAAATGTGACAAAAAAGCCTATTGTTTCTTCAGTTTCAGTTTCTTTTCAGCTTTTTTCGCTGACAACAGTATAACTAATTAACAATATTGAAGACCAGGAGCGCCTGGTCCCCCTCAATTCAATTTTTGCCAGCCAATTTAAACCTATAACCCGGAGAAAATGGAGAGTTTTGCCCTAAAATTTGCTATTTCAGGCCCACATCTAGCCTTTTTGTGAGCGCAATGCATTAATCAGGGCCGTATTTACCGTAATATGACGCAGTATCAGCTCGGGGCGCCAAGCTGAAATTATAAGATTTTTTTTGGTCTTCACCTATATTTGGCAGAAAGATGTTGCGAAAATCTCCAAAGTGCCAGGTACCTAGCGCGATGTAAATCCAGCCCGGCAATAACATGGTTAGTTGACGTAACGATCTATTGTACCATTTTTCAAAAACAATTCAGTAATTAACCTCCAACCTCGCCGGTTTTACGCACAAAATACTTTTTAAAAAAATTAGCCATGGAAAATGCTGATTGAACGAATTATTGAACTTCAATTGAGGGGGCCTGGGCACCCTGGCCGAACATGTACTTCTATAACTGGTTATTTTCATGACAAAACAAAAATCTCTAAGGGAAATCTTCGAGTGGATTATTATTTAATGCTAAAATGTAGCAAGAGACAATGCACCTTACTTCCCCCTACCAGGACCAAATCCTTTACAATTAAAATTTAACTCCAAAATGCAAGATGTTAAACGTGTTTTAGACTTAAATTGCTAGTAAAAGGAGGATTAAACAATTTGATTTTTTCAATTGGCTTTCAAATGTCGAAAATCTAGTGCTTTCAAATGGCTCTGAACACCTGCAAAATGTGATCCAATGGCATTAAAATAGCTTTTTTTTCCCAAAAATTACAAAAAATCGCGCAACGGCTGGGGGCCCAGCCCCCAGACCCCGAAAGCCTCCGGAGGCTGGGGGCCCAGCCCCCAAACCCCCGTCTGTGATACATTTGAGTTACACTAGCTTTCTCAACACGTTCCCAAAGTTAGATGTTTACATTTTTCAACTATTAGTTTAAGCTCTCTTCCAATGCAAAATCCTGGTTACGTGCAAACAGGTAACAACGATTTCAGATCTTCCATCCTACGAAAACTTTGCCCCACAAGTACTTCCTCTTTGGAAAAATTTTTATGACGTCATTTCATGTGATTTGTGGTTTAGGCCTCCCCCAATCAAAAATTCTAGGTACGCTAATGAATTGGAGATCGCCTGAAAAATTTTTTTGAAGACCTTTTTTTTTTGGAGAACGCATGCGCCTGTGTCCTTGGTCCTTGGCCTCGAGCATTCCTGTCCTTGGCCTCAAGAGGTTCAGTCCTCGGAAAGGCTGTCCTTGGCCTTGGCCTGGGATTTTTTTTTTTGTGTCCTTGGCCTCGAGCCTTGTGTCCTCGACTCCACCTCTGGTAGAAAGGCCCTAAAGAGTGCTTCAAAATCTTCGTTACGTTGGCAAAGAAAATGTGACGTTTTTTTACTCCAATTATATCTCGCGATCGATCCAAGCAACTTAACGAGCGAAAATGACGTTACACAGCTCGCAGAGCTTTAGATGCACCGGAAAAAATAACCTCTTGCCTTAAGCGAGTGTTTCGTTCGTTAGCGCCTCTTAAAAAATTCTCGTTATTAATGCGAGCGAGGAAATTTCTGTCATGTGGGCCCTGGGCCCGTATTACGATTTCTTCTCGGTTAGCTTCTCGCATTAAAAAACGTTGAGTCATTCCGCTAAGTCAGTTCGAGCTATTATCAAGTTTATTTAGCGATAAAACTCGCTCGCAAAACGTCAAAACTTTCCGAGCGCTTAATTGTGCTCGGTAAGCGTCTCGAGTTGCTAAAAACAAGGCAAAAGAATGGCAGCGCTTTAATTTTGGTCGAAAATAGCAGCATATTTCGCTTTTGCGCAACAACGAAGATTGTAAATTTCGTTTCAAGCCGTGCTAAAAATTTCTGAAAGCGGCAAAAAGTAATCCACAAGCAGTGGTGTAAAAAGTATTCGAGAAGGGTAATCTAGTAAAAGTTTGGTTACTTGAACGAAAAAGTAGTTGAAGTGAAGAACAAAGCATTGACCAAAAAAAGGACTTGAATAAAAGTAAAAAGCAGTGGTTTTAGAAGTACTCAAGTACAAGTATTTCTGAAAGTAATTAAGCAAAATAAACCAATTATTCAATCGATAAACTGTTGCATGATGACTGCCTTCACGTCACAGCCACATAGTACTTGGTCTTTTAACCCCTCACTCTCTCAAGAAGTCATGAATTACTAACTGATACAAGTTTTTGTTATTATATTCAAATCAAAAAGAACAACAACAAAACTTCGAGATTTGAAAATCATGTCGCGCAGAATTTACTTGAAATCATTTCAAAAAAATTTTGCTAAGTTAAATTAATTGGACAATTGCCGGAAAAAAAAACACCACCGTTCCGACTAATCTGTACTTCGAATTTAAAACTACAATACTTTGTCCTCTTCTGAAGCAAAATGCTACTTATAAGTAGCGTTACTTCACTCTAAAACTAAGTAAGTGAAAGCAGAAAGTATCCAAAAATATAATTACTTTAACCAATATAATTTACTTTAAAAGTAGAGGTACTTTTGTTACTTTACACCTCTGTCCACAAGCAGGTCAAATCAAGACCTCGTGGTTTGAGGTTAGCATCTAATGTTGCGAAATTGTTGCCGCCTAGACTTGTTCCGCGAAAAATTCATTACAATTGTTAATATTTCAAATTGCCCATCAAAAAGTCGAAGCATTCCTTAAAAATCTAACGTATTTCCACGTGTTCCCGCTAAAAGTTACACGCATCCTTGAAAAATGTGACGCGAGCTACGCATTTTTACATTAGTAGCGCGTGTCTGGAGCGCCGCTGCGTTTATACGAGTTCGCTCGAGAATGGTTGCACCGAGACGAAATCATAATAGCATTTTGCTTTTCGAGCGATCTCGCTTGAAAACAGCTCGCTAATTCAAGCCGAGAAGTCTCGTTATCTCTAAACTTCGTAATACGGGCCCTGGTGTGCTAGACACGATAACAAGAGTGAGCAAGTCCTACACGTCTTATCCAAGGACGTAGCAGCGTGACCAGAATGCGGATTGAACGCAGATTGTGCGATGAGGATCGTTGTATAAACAATCGACGCCTTTGGTCTTTCGGCCACGCTGCCGACTAAACTGTTTTGTGCCAATATTACTGATCTAAAAAATATTGTAAGCCAACCATGAACAGTCAAACACCGAAAAATACAATGTATTAAGCGTAGTCATCGAACAGCCGAGTAAATGTACGTGGTGAGGAACCAAAATGCCAAACTTATGGCAGGTCCATATCAAAAACATCTTTAATAAGTTACATAGCCGATGTGGCTGAATTGGCAGCATAGCGCTACTTACAAAAAAATTACACCGACCTTTGAAAGATCATTAAAATTCTGCTTCAGTTATAGCGTGGTGTTGAGACCAAGACGAGAACATAGTATTAATTATAAAAAATAAAAACAGAGAACAAATTTGCAGCAGTTTTGTATTAACCGTAGGTCTACTATTTGTTCTTGACCAATAGGCTTTTGAGTTTTGTTGACCACCAAGCTTGTGGAATTATTGTTTTTCCTCGCTTAAGAAAATATAAATTTATCCACATTAATCTGCAATTGAATATCAACTGTTAAACAGCTTTATGAACACTAGTAGCATGAATGCAACGGAAATTTTGATCAAGCCTATCGGAGAATTTTTGTACAAACAAAAAGGTAAAATCATTATAGCACGGCTTAAGTAAAAGTGTAGCCGTAGATTATTAGCCCGAGAGCAAAATAAATTTGAGATGACAGCATAGAGGCATTGCAATCCCGCGTCATGTAAGTGGTCTTGAAATTATTCTAACGTTTTTGAAATATGAAATAAGGAGAAATAGTTACTATTTATTTCATCTATTCGATTTTTGATCCAATTTATTGCAAATATTACTTTGAAAAAAAATTGAATTTAATCACTCCAGATTAGGTATAGTGTACAAGCTTATACCGATACCTTGATTTTTGATTTTGCCGAAGTTATTAAATGATTATGCTAAATATCTATTTTTGGTTGGTGAAGTTCATATCGATTTTAGAAACTCTTTTAATAAGAAAAGCATAAAAACTTTTATCAATGTCAGTCGCCTTGAAAGCAGTTCAATAAGTATATCGTATCTCAAAATTAATTTACTCAGTAAAGTTGTCGAACTGAATGATTTTTTAAAATATTTACTCTTACAGTAAATCTCGGTCGTGGTATAGGACATTAACTCGGCAATAATAAAATATTTTGGTCAAAAAACAAATTGAGCAGGTATCATCATTCATCAGACGCTTAAATGACGTTGTTATTTTAATCCAGTTATTTAATTTAACGTAGAATATGCACAAACTAATGAACTGCTTATGTTGAACTACAAACATATACTTAGTGCCGATAGCCAAGGAGGATTTACAATGCGCGCGGTCCCTGGCACTGTGTGATTGTACCATGTGGTAAATCCGGCCCTGCTGCTAACTACGCAAAATTTTTAGTCGAAGTTAATTTTTCTACCATTTTAAGATGAAAACGAACTATATTCAGTATTCAGAAAATTGTAAGATTTCAAAAATAGTTACCAATCGCTTTTCGAAAATCGAGGACTTTTTGAGTTGTCAAATAAACTGGCTATAGTTTTTACAGAAAATCTTTTAATGTTTTGAGTTATACAGTATATACAGTACAGCAGGTCTAGTTTTCTGACGCTTTTGACAATATTATTGATATTTTAGATCCCGAAAATAGCTCTGACGAATGGATAACTTATTTGGGAGTGTCAATGACCTCACTAATAGTGGTGTTGGGAACGTTTTCAAATGCTCTCACCATTGTTGTTTATTTGAGAAATCGAAAATTACAAACTACTTTCAATCATTTCATCACAAATCTTTGTGTGGTCGATTTATTTTTTTGCTTATTGGTGAGTTTCTTACTGTAACTACTTTGTAAACTGCCTGGGCTAATCTCTGATGAGTTCGTGCGTTAGGCTCGTTTTGATGATTATGCGATATGCGCGTTGAATTGCGGAAAATGATGCGTGATATCTTCTATACGCAGAGTTACAATACCGCCCTATTGTCTATAAGATTTGCCCTTTTTTGGAAGGAGTGTGCCTTAGAAAAGTGATCATTGTACTTATTTCTAATGACTGTACTTAATTTGAACATCTGTCGTAATTTTGTTTTACATTTTCATCATTAATATCAAAAAACTATTGTAACAACAGCCAATGCAATACAAATTTCTTTCCCTAAAACTACTTCCTCGTATTTTAAAAGAATTTGTTCAAATCTTAAAGTTCACTGCAGAGTTGTAAGTCGTGCCGGGCTTTTCGGGTCAGGTTCAGGCTTAAAATTATTGACAAAATGTCTAGCTTAATTTGGGCTTGATATTCGTATTAGCCTTATGGATTAGCTTTTAGTTGCTATCACATCAAATCCTTCATTATACTCGCTGTAATACACCGAAGCGTGTAACGAGTTGGCGGGGCCCATCTCCGCGTCACTGCGCCCGGGCAACACAGCTCCATTCGAAGAAATATCGCAGCGGTGGTGAGCCGTTGGCAACACTGTGTCTAATTTGAACGGCCCGAGATTTGAACTTCATACCTCCCGTTCCAGAGACGAACGCGTTACCGCTCGACCAACTGGCCGATCAAATCGGACACAGCGTTGCCAAAAAACTTAATTAAAATAGTTCCTATAAGATAGCAGTTGATATAAAAGCTTAATTAAAATGATATTACAAAACTGAATGACGACTAAATGACGATTAGCAGTACGCAGTTTATTTTAACAGCATACGAGCAATAGCCGTGCTCATTTTTCAGACCTAATTTGGACTTATCGCTAATGTGTAGTAGGGCAGACCCTTTTGGGGTCATTTTTTAATTTCAACTTGCATGGGTGTTAGATTTTGCCTTCAGCCAAAAAAAGGAGAAATTCAAAAAGGACCTCGTTTAGATACGGTCCCCGGGGCTTTTTTGATTCGCGCCCTTGAATCTTAGACTATTCATAAAATTGGTATCACTAGTGCTAGATATGCAATGTTGGTACTCATTTTTGTTTTGTTTTTTCAGAGAGAAAGATAACGGTAATCTTTAATTTAGCATTACAGTTACTTTTAATTTCTTAAATTTTTTTAACAACTCAAGTTTTTCACAAGCGCATTAATTTTTTAACATTTTCTTTCAAGTTTTAATACAACTGTTTGTATGAAATGATGCATGTATTACAGAAAAAAAACAGTTAATGCAATGCAAATAGCAATGAGAGCTTTGATTTTATTGACTGGTATGAGCAGCTTTTCTTGTGACGTAGTATTTGTATGATGTTGCTGCAAATTTACACCTTGGTTGATGAAATTCTGGAACTGGGTCTCGTTCTCCATCTTGATTTCCTTCTTCAGCATATCTGGTTTTCTGAATAACATTAGCAGCTTTTGCTCGTGCAGTTTTGTCTTCATCTCCCAGCATAGCCAACAGCAAATTTTCGAGATGAGCAAAATAGCAATTCAGCTACAATGCTCTCAACTCATTTGTGCCAGAAAATAAGTTTATTTGAGCTTGAATTTCTGTGAAAAGATTTTTTAGTCCGTCTAAAGTCGTTCTTTGCATTTTGTTAAAATATGTTTTCCAATGTACGCCAACAATATACTTGGCAAGAAATCAAACCTTAATCATAATTTAGTTGTGATATTTTAGCGTTTGCTGGCCAGAGCTTTTACTATTAATCGTTTGCGTGCTATCTGGCCTAAAGGCTACCAGCGCGGAAGCCTAAGGAAGAGTCACCAGAATGGCGACTACTTAAAAGCAAGCAATGCGAAAAAGTTGTCTTCTCACTAAATTCCTTGCTATTAAAATGCTATTAATGCAATGCAGTTTAATAGCATTTTAATAGCAGTTTAAATGCAGTTTAATAGCACGCAAACGACTAATAAAATCAAACCTTGTCAAAATTTGATTTCTTGCCAAGCATATCGTTGGTGTACATCGGAAAACATATTTTAACAAAATGCAAAGAACGACTTTGGGCGGACTAAAAAATCTTTTCACAGAAATTCAAGCTCAAATAAACTTATTTTCTGGCACAAATGAGTTGAGAGCAATGCAGCTGAATTGCTATTTTGCTCATCTCAAAAATTTGCTGTTGGCTATGCTGGGAGATGAAGACAAGAATGTACGAGCAAAAGCTGATCTAATAATACTTAAAGACATCGCGCATGGGAGTGGTGTCACCTATCTTACCCACAAAAAAGGATATTTGGTGTTGCATGAGCCTCCATTCAAAATCGCGAGTTGAACAGACATTAAGCAATTTATTGAGCAACCACTTCACCTAAATTATTCAAACCATACGCAGTCCGTTGAACGTGCTGTGAAGTTGACAACAACACCAGCAAGTAGACAGGATTGCTGGCTCAAAAAGGCAGATTGGTGAGGCACTGTGTACTATTGCTAGAAAAAAAGCAATGGATCGGAAAAAATACTACGTCACAAGCAGAGGTGGAGTCCTCGAGGACACATTTTGAAGTCCTTGTTTTAGCCTCGAAGGTCAAGTCCTTGGCCACGAACCCTCAAGCCCTCGAAAATTGGCCTGTCTTCGCTCGAAGACAGCACTATTTTTTGAATTGTTAAAATTTTGTGGAGCGCCGAAAAATTTTTTGGAACACGTTTTTTTCTGGAGATCGCCTGAAAAATTTTTGTGAAGAACTTTTTTTTTGGAGATCGTCTGAAAAAATTTTTTGAATACGTTTTTTTTGAGAGCACTAGCTTGCGCTTGTGTCCTTGGTCCATGGCCTTGGCCACGAGCATTCCTGTCCTTGGCTTCTAGAGGGTCTGTCCTCGGAAGGGCTGTCCTTGGCCTCGAGCCTTGTGTCCTCGACTCCACCTATGGTCACAAAAAAAGCTGCTCATACCAGTCAATAAAATCAAAGCTCTCATTGCTATTTGCATTGCATTAACTGTTTTTTTCTGTAATACATGCATCATTTCATACAAACAGTTGTATTAAAACTTGAAAGAAAATGTTAAAAAATTAATGCGCTTGTGAAAAACTTGAGTTGTTAAAAAAATTTAAGAAATTAAAAGTAACTGTAATGCTAAATTAAAGATTACCGTTATCTTTCTCTCTGAAAAAACAAAACAAAAATGAGTACCAACATTGCATATCTAGCACTAGTGATACCAATTTTATGAATAGTCTAAGATTCAAGGGCGCGAATCAAAAAAGCCCCGGGGACAGTATCTAAACGAGGTCCTTTTTGAATTTCTCCTTTTTTTGGCTGAAGGCAAAATCTAACACCCATGCAAGTTGAAATTAAAAAATGACCCCAAAAGGGTCTGCCCTAATGTGTAGTACCATTGTTTTGTTTGCGATTTTTGGCAGATGAGAATTGATTTGCTTATAACTAACAAACGGTAAAACCTAGAAAGTTGAAATTTGGATTTAACATACAAATTATTAAAAGCGTCATGTGTGTTAATTTTGGGGGTGCTAGGTCACTTGATCGTGAATTGAGACACAAAAAAAGGCAATTTTTTGCTTGAAAAGTTATTAATTCGCTTATAATTCCAAAACCACTTGACATGCAAAGCTGAAATTTGAACACAATGTGGGCGCTTATAAGTGCTTTACGCAAACCGAGTTTGGGGGCGCCCGGTTACGTGACCAAAATTTTACGGGCCGAAAATGGGCAAAATGTTGACGAGTTTGAACCAACATATCTCGGTAATTATCGACATTGATGAAAAACGGTTTGTGGTTTATGAGCTCACTATCAACCATCTTTCTTTTGATTATGTTCGTTTCCAACTTAAAAACTATTTTTCTTGTTTTGAATCTTTTTTCTTACTTTTTTTTTTCTTTTTCTTTTGCCGCTATCTACTTTTAAACCGCCAAACGCACTGTATTTAAAGTTCAAGCGATTGAAGATAATGCGTAGGACTACTGTGCGACTGAAATCGGAGGTGCTAAGTTGGAGGGATCCCCTTTAGTCGGGTTCTCCAAAGTTTTGAACTTTTAAACCGTTTGAGCTAGATGGATCAAATTTTCGGAATGGTTAGGTATGAAATATAAACTGAACCTTACAAAAATTGGAGGTACAACAATGAGGGTTCCCCCCAAACGGGCCTTCAAAAATTCAACTTCTAAAATCATGCTTAAGTAATCGAATGCAGTATATCTCTGCTAACGACAATTATTGTTCATCTATGATTCCAATAACCTGCGGTGTCCCACAAAGAAGTATTCTAGGCCTTTTTTATTCTTTGTGTATATAAATGACTTACCGACTTGCACTGACTCAAAAATGGCTTTGTACGCACATGACGCAGTACTAATATGCCACGAAAAATCAAAACACACACTTAAAGAAAAACTGAAAAAGAATTGAAAAATGTGAAATCATGGGTAGCTAGTAATAAACTTTCTTTGAACTTCGACAAAACACATTGCATGTTGTTCTCAAACAAAAGCAAACCCCAACAGCATGAT
The DNA here is from genome assembly GCA_963965965.1 of Trididemnum nubilum. Classification (NCBI taxonomy): domain Eukaryota; kingdom Metazoa; phylum Chordata; class Ascidiacea; order Aplousobranchia; family Didemnidae; genus Trididemnum; species Trididemnum nubilum. Next base: position 26,764,140 of record OZ014481.1, on the reverse strand, counting down.
TTTGTTCTAGACATAGATGGTAAAAAATTGTTTTCAGGAACTTCAACTAAGTATTTAGGGATAATTCTCGACGAAAATTTGAACTGGGCTGAGCATTTGCAATATGTAACATAGCCGGAGGAATCATGTATAGACTGCAACACTATTTAACTCCGAAACTTTTAAAGCAAGTTTATTGCAGTATTGCATACCCCCATCTACAATATGCCATTACAAGCTGGGCAAAGCCACCAGTAACTTATATCACTTATATCAATAAAGCTCAAGTTCAGCAAAATCGACTTATTTGTATCTTGTCAAAAACAATAAACAAATAATAAAACTTTCTTCTTTGTATAGCAAATTGAATATATTAAAAATTGAGGATATATACAATCTTGAAACACTGAAATTCACGTGTAAATTCAAAAATAAAACGCGGCCAATACCTTTTCAAAACTATTTTACACCGGCATCAAACTTTTATAACTACTCAACGAGAAATTCAAAAAAAGGAAATTATTATTTATCAAAAGTCAAAAAAAAAACTTACTCAAACATCAATTAAAATATGTGGAACCAAATTGTTGAACAAACTCCGAACTCGATTACTGAATTATAGCAATAAAGGATTAAGTGCGTTCTCCAAAAAAAATCAAAACTGCACTACTTGAAACTTCTGAAGAAAAACAATCCTGTTTCACATCTTAGGGTCATTACCTAAATTTTTTTATTTTTTAATAACTAAGCCAAAAAAATTGCCCTTGTTTAAATTTACAGTATCGTTAGCCTTTTGCAAAAATTTGTTTTCTGTTTTGTGTTTTTGTGTTTTATTTTATTTTATTTTGACAACAATTGTAGGAATCTATGTTATCTCAAATATTGTTAATTAGAAATTAATTTTGTTGTTTTAGTTAATTATGAGAGGCTGCAGACTCGACGACCTTGCCAGTCTTTTCAGAATGGCATTTTCTGGTCTTTCGCAGCCCCTCACAAGGAAACAGCTTCAAGAATTTTGTTCGTATTAAGTTGCTATTTTATCCTATTGGCTGTGTTTTCTGCAATAAAAAAATTCGTTATCATTATCGTAAGACATATAACCATTTGAAATATTTTTTGCCGTACTTAAGCCGTTTTTGACTGAGACCGCTTTTTACGCCAAACTTGCGGGGCGGTTTTCGGGTTGTAAAACCAAAGTCACGTGACCTATTGCCTCGAAATTTAGTACAAACATATAACTCATTAATCTCAAACTGCTGTCAAGATTTCACGTAGCTAGACCCAACTGTTCTCGAGTTATAAGCAAAAGTCTGAAATCTCGCACTCGTTAATTAGAAAATGGCCGAGTAAAAACAAAGGAACACGCGACGCAAGCGTCGGTCGTTCCAAATACGTCGAAACCAAATAAGTTAATAAACAATTAGGCTTGAATTTTGAATTAGTTATTCTTTGAAATTATGTAGGGAATATTTTTGTTTCGAGTTTTGTTGTAGACTAGCCTACAGAATTTTGTGATCAAAATTATGTACAATTGTACGTTTCGTAATCTCAATGTAGCTTAAGCAGGAAAACCTAATGAAAGTAAAAGTGGCTTTAGTTTTGGCAAAATAACTGCAAGTTTTCAGCCACTTGCGTTCCAAATCATTACAGAAACATATCAAACAAGGATTTCAAATTGTAGTGTCGCTGATTGGAAATCAAAATTGAATTTTATTGGAAATAACCTAGGTTTGGAAATAACCTAGGAAATAAAACAAATAACAAACAAACAACAAATTTAACATATGTTTGAAAATTTAATTGCTATTCGACTCTACTGTACGTAAAAGAAAAAATCAGAAAAACATTAGGTTTCTATCAAAGAAAGTTTCTTTCAAAGAAACTTGGTAAGGCGAGCCTACCCCAAACCGTAGCAAGGAATACATACAGTGTGTACGTTTTGACCAGTTGAGTCACAAACCGTACAATTGTATAATACAACCAAGTCAGTTACAAGTTTGTAGAATTGTACGACTTTTGATAAATTTTATTAAGAAAGCTTTCGTGCTGAATAATAAACGTAATACAATATGCTGCACAGTATAATATGCAATATGTTGGCCATTGGATCGCACTGCAAAACAGCGTTCTCAGAATAGGAATAGCTGTAAAATGGGTGCATATTTCTGGCCGTGGTTAGCGTTGTATTAAGTTTGGCTGATGTAATAAAGACGCTGGAATTTTAAACATCGCTCTATGTTATTTCGTAATAAAGTGAAAAGCTGTTATGAACTTCTAATAGCGTTTTAATTGATGCTACTTGATTATTTTGGTAACTTTTTGAGACCTTTAAACTTCGAGAGCGAATAGTCTCAAAGCTATTAAAATGACCTAAAACGAGCTTAATGTGCAAAAAAAAGAAGATAATTTTGGGTAAATTAATACAGGGTCAGGCAAAATAATCTGAAACATTTGTAGGTTAAATAAAATGCAAATAAAGTAAAGAAACAAAAAACTGTTTTTATTTCTGAAAAGTACATTTAACGCCATTCTGTTTCATTATGTTTTAAAAAGTAAATCAGTCAATTAGATCCAATATTGTCCAAACACTGTCGAAGTCATTCTCGAGAGTTGCCACATTTTCTGGAGTTCTGGCGGTGCGAGGTCGGCCGGTTGATTTTCATTTCAATGCAGATTCAATAGCTCTGAAGTTGGTAAGCCATAACAAGATCGTGTTTCGTGCTGTACGGGATCGCGTCTACCAAGATTGAACTGAAAACGGAACGTTCATTTTGTTGCAGTTACAGATTCGTTTGTTTTGATGAACGTTTCCTAAATAAAAGCGCGATGCTCACCAGTCCAATTGACGGCAGCAAACGAAAAAAAGTCCAATTCATGGCAGCAAAAGAAACGAAAAACAATGGCATCATAAAGCAACTAAGGAAAATGGAATTATATGAAGAAGATGGCATTTTATATAGTTTTCGAAAATAAACACAGCTTTGTTTCTTCACTTTATTTGCCTTTTGTTTCACTTACAAATGTGTCAGATCACTTTGCCTGACCCTGAATTAGTTTTCAATGTGAAGTCATCGTAAAGTTAGAATCTGCAATATCTCGTATAAATTTACAAGAATTTGATTTTTTGTTTCTAAATTTTGTTTATGTACACATCTTTTTCCATGCTAATCGCTAAGGCAGGCATTGTTTTGATTTAGTTTCTCAATTTTGAGAAGTATCAGTAGAACTGTTCATACATGTGCTTATATAAAATCCTTCTTAAAAAGAAATATTGCAGTGGGCTAGTTGAGGATGTAGATTTGATGTTTAGAGTAGTGCGTTAAATTTCTGGTCAAGATAATGTAAGTTATAAATCCGAAAATCATATTTGCACAAGGTTAGTGTAGAAATACTTGTTTTAACGAGGGTTTTGTTTGTAACCGCAATTCTAACATTTGCGCTGCGCTGCTAAGTGAAAATTCAACAAACTCCTTAAAACTTGAACCGAGAACCAAGCAGAGTAGTCAAATTTTGATTGTCATTTTATAGCTACCTTTTCTAGACATTTAAATTTTGAAAGCCGTGAACCACAAACCAGATTAGGTTAAAGGAACATTATGAAATTCGAGAGCAACGTATTTCAGATCTGACTATCAACAAACATAAACACGCTTAATGCAATTGAGAAGTTCTTTAGTTCACAAGTTAGATACTTTCGCGAAGTCCCCGGATATCGCTGCTGATGTCATGTTCTAGTTTAACTTTCGAGATTTTTTGGACCTGGTTTCGGTTTCAAATCTCTTTTCGAGTGCGGGCTTATATTTTCGGTTTTAGGCCTGTACTTGTCGACCAGTTTACAACTCTGCGTCACTGATCATCATGGCATTTCTGCATAGTACTCTACAGGTTTTCAAAAAATCACTATTTCTTCTGCACAAGCCAAAAAACGCTAATTGCTTAGCTGGCTGGAGTAATTGACGCGTTTCGAAACAAAATATCGCAGGCCAGTTTTCTGGATTTTTTTGAAGTTACTCTGATTTATTTAAGACAGTCGATGAAGAGAATGCTAATCTTCTTAGATCGAACTTTCAAGAATTTTACATCATGTTGTTGGAGTGAGAGTTGAAAATCTTCATCCGAAGTCCATTTAATGAACCGTGATAAGAGTTCAAGCGATTGAGAACGAGGAAGAGTTAGAAAAAGGTTAGTAAAGCAAATGGATAGATCAATGGCAAAAGCAAATGGATAGAAAAGATGAGCTAGTTTTTGATAAGGTGTGGCTCACAATGCTCTTCTTAAGAAGATTTCGAACTTAGAGTACTGCAAGAATGAAGCCAAAACTAAATGGATGAAAATGACTCCTTTCAGCTTCTTTAGAAGTCCGTCTGGATGGTCCGTCTTTAGAAGTCCGTCTGGATAAGACAACATAGAAGTGGTGGACAGGTTTTCTTACCTTGGTGATGTAATCAGTACGGAAGGAGGAGCTCAGGAGGCTGTAACATCAAAAATTAGATCGGCATGGAAATATTTAAAGAAGTTTCGAATGTTATATGCGGTAGAAGCATATCATTAAAGGTTAGAGGCACCTTACACAAAAGCTATGTGAGAAATGCCCTAACTGACAAGTTTGACGTCCTTCGTGGTCGACTCCTGGGAAATCATAACGACTTCCACTGGCAGTTAGGTGGCCAGATCAACCACTATTAATATATAGCTGGGGAATAACTTTGTTAAAGAAGCTGAGGGCTGCTGATGAGAGCTAAAAGCTCGAAACAGCGCTGTCCAGCTCTGTGCAAATGTCCTAACTTATGGTGCTGAATGTTGGGCATTGAAAATGGAAGATGAAAGGAGGCTGAAGACCACAGAAATGAGAATGTTGCGAATGATATGTGGGAAAACCTTAAAAGATAAAATGAACAATGAAAAGATTTGTGAAATGACGGGTGTAGTGAGATTGGAAGAGTTTCTGAGAGAGAAAAGGTTGCGATGGTTGGGACATGTGGAGAGAATGGATGAAGAAAGGGGTCCAGTAAAAGCACTACTCTTAGAAGTTGATGGGACAAAAAAAGAAACACCGAAAAAGAGGTAGAAAGAAGTATTAGAATGTGACATGACTGCCAGAGGTTTGCAAAGGTTGTATGATCAAGATCGTGAAAGGTGGCGACTAGGCTGCAAAAACCAGCTGACCCCTGCATGCGGGGAACCTCTGCTGGGCTCCAGAAATAGAAGGAAGCACATTCCTGGAGCAAAATGATGATGATGGTTCACATGATAAAAAATTGATGATCTGCTGATCAAAGTTAATCTATGTTGGTGCATATGGCACTAAATGAATCAGCGCATTATGAAAATCCTAACGTTTGCTAAAAAACAGTGCTTTTGGTTGTCCTTATTTTGAAGTCCGAATCGACGGTAGCCTTGTTTGTATTACAGTACGTGAAAAAAAACAAAAACAAGCAAAATGCATGCAATCAAATTACACGCGTATTTTCGCGCATCGTGATTGGTAAAACTGATCTTAATGTCGATTTAATATATCACGTAGTGATAAACAATAAAGTAAAAAACCAAATCCCAGCAGTACGTTCCATCAAAAAAAAAAAAAAAAATGCAGAGATGGCACGAATAACATTTTATCAAACGCGCAGTGAAACAAAGCGCAACAATTTTTTCAGCCACTAAAAGCGCAGCGCAAGATGCGCTTTTTAAATTTTTTATTGTCTGAAGCGCAGCGCATCTTCCACAGCAAATCTTGTAATTCAGTTGAAGCGCAACGCAACTCCGCAATTGCAGAACGGGTTTTTCGTACCAAGTTGAAGCACAACATAACTTTCGCAATCAAATTTATAAAGCACTGTACAAATTCCACATTTTTGCGACTTTAGACGGTAAAGAAGCTAGCAATTTGCTTACGAAAATCGGCGTTTGACAATATCACGATTAAAATAAAACGAATTTAGTTCAAAGCATAAAATTGTGCTATTAACCAAAAAAAGTTTTGCAGCGCAGCGTAATTAATCCGCAACAAATTTTAAAAACATTAATCCGCAACGCAACTTCTGTACTGCCTCACAATAAAAAAATCAAGGTTCAAATTTTGCAATTGTGCAGAAGTTAAGCTTTGCGCTTATGAATTGTGCTTTGCGCACCTCTGAAAAAACTGCAACAAGGGGATTACCAGGAGAGCCACCAGCTGACAACGTAGGCCTACTAATAGTCCCAGTGTGATTGCAAAACCATGGGTACAACAGATTGTTGAATTTTGGTTTTGAAGTTTTAATTTTGTTTTGTATCATTATCTTAGGACTTCTAGTGATGAAATATTCTTTGCATGTTTAAAAAAGATATGTTTAAAGACTTTCTGACTCTCAGTAAAAAGAAACTGAAATTTGATAAATTTGATATTCGGCATCTTTAATTTTCTATTCAGTAATGCAGTTTCAATAGCCATTGTATAATAATAGATTTAAAAATATGTGCTGTCAACATCATAGCAGGATACAAATTTACTGGGAACATTACAGTAGAGGCATCCCTGCGTTAGAGGTTACCAAACCTTCTTACTCCACATTTTGTCGCAATTGCGTTGTCTGACATATGATTGCCATTGCTCGGATTCGATTCGACTTTACTGGTCGGTATAAGTATTCGGTACAAATCTGTGTCAAATTTGAGCCCGAGTTTGGTAATAATTTAAATTACCATTTCGAAAAAGTTTGTACAAAATTATGCCCTTGTTTGAGCTGCGCGAAAACTCATTCAATCTTTCAGCCTATAGCTTCTGATCAGAATCATTAGCGTAATTTTGTGAAACAAGCTGATTTAAATGGGCAATTTTTTGTGTTTAACTTAGGCCTCATATCCCGTCAGCAGCTCTAAAATGAAAGGCGTTGCACGTTTAGCTCGTATACGTGTGTTTTTGTTAACGTTTATGAAGAGATCATTCCTAAAGGCTTAATTTTCTGCTCTATAATGACCGCACTGTTTCATGGTAAACTTCAACTTGCGTCACAAATCGATGCCCGATATTGGTTGTTATCTTCAATAATTTTCAAGCACAATATTAACCCTCCGTTTTGAATCATGCAGATTGCGTCAACATCAAATCTAGAATCCTTTTACGCATGGCACTAATACCAAGACCATATTGGTTCTACGCTCAGCAGCTGTGCAGTAATGTGTTTCGTGGCAGACGCAGGCGCGTAGCCAGGAATTCGCAATGGGGGGCTGTGTGTTGGGGGTATGGGGCGGAACCCCCAGCTGCCGGAGGTCAATGGGGGTTTGGGGGCAAAGCTCTCAGCCGCCGGAGGCACGGGGTCTGGGGGCGGAGCCCCCAGCGCTCGAAAATTTTGCATTTTTTTGCAAAAATAGCTTCATTTTAGGCCTATTTTGATTAAAAAATAATGCTTTTTAAAACGTAGTTTAGAAATTGGCAGTGCAAACATGATTAAACTGGTGGCATAAATGGGCTTCTTGAGAGGTGGTTAATGGTAAAATGTTAGTTCTCTTGTTTAGATGGTGGTAAATTACGAAATCGAATGGTTCAATAAAACTCACACGGAGAAATCTATTTCGTATACAGATTATAGAGAAAAATAATTTGGGGGAGGGGCTAATGAAAAGAGATTTGAGAGAAATGATTGGTAATTAAATAATACTGAATAGCCCCCCCTATTTCTTAGTTTATAGTATATTTGTTGACGACACCTACGTTTAGCATTTTTACTCTTGCGATCAAATCTGATTGCGTATTTTTGACCATTTCTCAAAGTTTCATTTATTTGTAAGTTTTGTTTTTGACAAATTAGCCCCCCCCTTCCTGAATATATGTTTCAAAAGATGCTTTAAATCACTATTTAGTCCACTCCAGTGCATAAAACAGTCTCAAAAGTGCTAAAAACGTAGTGTTTTTCTCATTCTGCATTTTGGTCGACATGCCAATGGGGGGGGCTATTGCCCCCCCCTGGCTACGCTACTGGCCAGACGTATTACATTCTCAGCACATTACTAGGTTGTTTATGGTCTCTAAGAGTTGTCTGTCTTCAATTTTGTATAAGTCAAAATTTTGATTCAACGAGGCTGACTTCAAAGTGATCACTGATTAGCTTTCTACGTTACTCTTTGGCAATTGTAGGACATCTACATTAAAAATACGTTCCAACCTTTATACCAAACAATTAGGAATTTTAAGCACCGGCACATTTTTTTTTGTTTACAGGTAATGCCATTGGTTATGTCGATGTTCTTAATGAGTTGCAGAGGATGTTCTAAGTATTGGCTATGCCAACTAATTGGTTATATTTATCGTGTGTTCTCATCAATGTCAGTCCTAAATTTGGTGGTTGTCGCTGTGAACAGATTCGTTGGAATTGTTCATTCATCCAAGTAAACATCATATTGTTAATATTTTGCAATATTTTACCTGCATTATATTTACAGCCAGTATTAAATTAAGTTATGTTTGAAAACTCTAGGTGATCTAATTACAGGATATGGAAATTGTTATTGTTGTAGTGCATATTTATTCTTCTGTCACTGGACAACGTCAGACGCTAACTTATTGGACGATCCGCACATTTTTCATTGCATTGACTATTTTATGAGTTGAAAAATCCGCACCTGCTTAGGAGTTTCCAACCATCCAATGTTCTTGTGGCTTTCTTCGAATTCTTGTCCTCTGAATTTGCTGCTTGTTTGAAGCCACCAATCAGAGATAATCATCGTAAAGCGGCTTATCTAAGGACGCAACAGTGTGATCATTGTGCTGGTTGAACCCAGATCATTCAATCAGGGTCGTCGTAAAAACGACACCTTTACCCTCTCGACCACGCTGCCGACTAAATTCTTTTCTATTCTCCTGTTTGAGATCTCCAGCATTGGTCTGATTGCTATAACTACTCTGGCAATGTTGCTAAGGGAGTGACTATTTCATCCAAAATTTTTAAGTAAAAAAAAATATAAAAAAGAGAAATATTTATCCGAGCATTTTTCATTTGTTTTTCAAGGGTTTTGGTTTGGGTTAGGGTTAGGTTGGGGGTTAGTTTAAGAGTAAGGATTTGAGCTTGGTTTAGAATTGATTTAGAATTAATATACTGTAAAAGTAAATAAAAATTTCCAGTGAAATAGTCTCTTCATTTTCTCAATTCCCAGATTCAATAATTCTAATTGAATTTTCAAATCTGATCACTGATCACTAGAGTCTGGACTCTGGAGATAGAACTTTTTTAATTTTTATGTATAGGCCTACCACAGTAAGAAGATAGTATAGAAGGGAGCACATTCAAGTATACTAAATGCTTTGCATTAACTTGATACTGTTTTGAAGAAGTTGAAAATTTTTCTAAGCCGAAATTGGGACTTGAAGTACAAAAACGTTATAACTTGACAAAACTTCTCATTTGTAATAATAAGTCAATTAAGATGTTTTTTGACCTTTGCAGGCCAGAGTTTTAATATTTTAATCGTTTTGCGTGCTTCTGGCCTAAAGGCTAGCAGCTCGGAAGCCTAGGGAAGAGTCACCAGAACGGCGACTACTTAAAACAAGCAATGCGAAAAATTGTCTTCCCACAGGAATCGAACCTGCAACCTTTGGATTACCGGTCATAGTATAAACCTAAAATCTTTATCACCATAGTATAAACCTAAAATCTTTGATAGATTTTTTCATAGTTTTGTCAAATTTGTTTTCTGATGTGCAGCTCTGTTGTAGCAACTGACTCCGTATCATGAATGAATACCTTTTTCCAGCAGAGAGAGGTTCACAAGCATATATAGTATCGCCATAGTATAAACCTAAAATCTTTGATAGATTTTTTCATAGTTTTGTCAAATTTGTTTTCTGATGTGCTGAATGTTCGATTGAAACAAGGTGCTGAATTATCGACTTTTGAAACCTAAGCCAAACAGGAAATCCAACAAGTCGTCTGTTACTTAACATATCAAACGGGAGGCTTTGGAGGACAAAGAAGTAAGGAAAGAGTATGCATCCAGTATATCATCTACGTTCAGACAACTTCCTGATGCATTCGAGGACATCGAGAAGGAATGGTCGTTGTTCAGATCAGCGATCATTTAATCAGCTTCTGAAAGTAGTTGGAGAAGTGGCGGGCGAGAGTTAGAAAAGAACACCTTGGTGGAACCAGCAGGTTGAAGAAGCTATACGAGCAAAGAAAGATGCATTCAAGGCCTTGCTACAGAACAGATCGTCAGCTGATTTGCAATACCGGTTCACTAAGGCGGAAAAGCGGCAACTTCGACAGAAAATAATCCAAAGAGAAGTCATGGGATGCGTTTGGTCGTCGGTTGGATTCCAACTATTTTTCGGCAAACAAAGTATTTTGGCAGTCCATCCGCCGTTTACTTGGCAAAAGATCTCGCGTCACTTACTTTATCAAGGATTCTGCAAGTCACATTCTAACGGATGAGAATGAAATCCTTTCACGATGAAGAGAATACTTTGAAGATCTTTTGAATCCTGTAAAGGCATCGACTCGTGACACACAAGAAGTGATACATTTAGGGGAAGAGGAAGTTTTCACTGCAGCAGAAGTGGCAACGGCAATTAAAGGAATAAAATCTGGAAAAGCTGCTGGTGAAGATGAAATCAGACTCTAGATGTTGAAAGCGCTGACTGGAGAAGGAATTCTCTGGTTAACGCGAGTGTGTCAAGCTGAGTGGAAGTTTGGCAAAACTCTCAGAGATTGGCAAACAGATGTGATTATTTCGATATTCAAGATCGCAAGCAATGTACGAACTACAAAGGGATATCACTCCTTAGTTTGCCACCGAAAGTACATGATACTAAATGCCTTGAAAGGAAATGCCAAAAAATAGTGGAATGAAAACTGGAGGATGGCCAGTGCGGTTTTTGACCGGGTCGCAGCACCACGGACCAGACCTATACTCTGAAGCAAATCTTCGAAAAATCTAGGGAGTAAGGCAAAGATATCTTTGCATGTTTTGTCGATCTTGAAAAAGCGTCTCATCGAGTTCCTCTGAATAAACTTTGGAAGGTTTTGCGGGAGTATGGCATTGATGGTCAGTTGTTACGCGCCATTAAGTCATTCTACCGCCGATCGGAGGTTTGTGTTCGGGCAAATGGCAAGCAATCAAAGCTATATCTTGTCGGCGTTGGACTCCGGCAAGGGTGAGTTTTTTCATCTCTTCTTTTCATTGTTCACATGAATTGGATCGACAAATGCAGCCAAGCGGATGAGAGTGGCACGATTGGAAATTGCAAAATCAGTCTTCTGCTTTTCGCTGTTGATTTGGTTCTGCTTTCTTCCACAGAATCTGGCCTCCAGCGTGCGTTAAACAGTTTTGCAGATGCATGCAACACCGCCAGAATGTCAATAAACACGGCCAAAACTGAGGTATTTCATCTATCAAGAAACCCTGATTAGTGCGTATTGCAAGTGAATGGAGCAACACTGTAGCAGGTAGAGAAGTTCAAGTATCTTTGGGTTGCAATCACGAGTGACGGAAAGCAAGACGAAGAACTGGATACACGAATACGCAAGGCTAGTGCAGTAATGCGAGCTTTGCACTATTTGGTTTTCATGAAACGAGAATTGTCAAAAGAGGCAAAGCTCTCAATTTTCAAAAGAGTTTTTGTCCCCGTTTTCAGTTATGGTCATGAATCTTGGATAAAGACCGAAATAGTGCAATCACAAGTGCAAGCGTCCGAAATGAGGTTTTCACGAAGAATCGAAGAAGTTACATTATTTAACAAGATGCGTAGCTCTGAGATATGAAGGTGCGTATCTATTGAAAGAGAGCCGCTACTTCTCCAAATTGAAAGATCTTAGCTTTAATGGTTTGGTCATGCAAGCAGAATGCCTCAGGAAAGACTCCCCAAACAAGCTTTACCTGTTATACGACCTAAAACTATATAGACCAATTGGATTGAGGATCTTAGATGGAATCTCTTGCGACTTTACCCAAGCGAAATGATGGATGTGATGGAAAACCGTGAAGTGTTGCGCTTAATCTTGAGCTGCTGCCCCCGAAACTTTCACGCAAAAGCGGGCAATAAAGGAAGAAGAATATCAAGATCTTTAAGGTCCTCCAGCCCCTGAGCGATTTTCGTAATTCCTTATACTGATAAGCAGGTAAATTATCTTTACGCAGTAGAGAAAAAATTTCCCACATTTTAAGAACCATTTAAAAGAATTAGATAATAACATATACGAAGGCTTCAGCGTTCTCAGCCTCGCTCCAGATAGCCTACTAGTGAACATCCAGTAGCGTAGCCAGGGGGAGGGGCGGGGGGCTCGAGCCCCCCCATTGGCTTGTGAAGTATGCAAAATCGCATGTTTTTGTTGCTTTTTAGGCCGATTTTTGGTGAAAAATTGAAAACAGCCCCCCCCAAAGGAAATTGGGTGCCGAAGTCGTGAAGTAGATGTTGTGATTCGGTGTGAAAAAGCGTTTGAATTTTCTATTTTGGCCGAAAAATCAGACTCAATTTCGGTGAAGACCTTTTTTTTTTTTGGAGACAACCTGTTTTTGGGCTGAAAAAACGTTTGAATTTCCGAGCTTTCCGAGAAATTTCGTCTCAATTTTCGGACAAACCGTGTGAAACTGATTCAAGAATAATGAAAATTCGGGTCAAGGTCGTTTGCACTTTTCTCACTCTTTCAAAAAAGCCCCCCCCTTTCCAAATCCTGGCTACGCGCCTGTGAACATCAAAGCATATTCGAAAGATAGGATAATTGGGAGATTCTTAAGTGGATTTGCCAAAGTAGGGTTCATCCTTTTTCGCCTTCAACTAACTTCAATAAGTTTGTCTTTGGGCTAAAACATGGTTGTTATAAAGTCTAAAATTAAAAAAAGATTGACATTTTGGAAATAAGCCATCATCTGTAAAATGCTTGCCCATTCATTTTTGGAATATCTTTGTGATTAAAATCATATCGAAAGGCATTCGACACGCAAAAGTGCCAAAAATTTTTCAGATGCTTTTTACTCCCGCTCAAAGTTTTGCTCATTCCTGAATCGGTGCCCCACGATTCAATACCTCTCAACAAAGTACCTAGAACTACCGCGACTGCCGTGCCTCGGAAGTTATTTCTCATCACGTTTATGCACTTTAATTATAATAAATTGTCGCTAACGTTTTTTGGGATTGAGTTGCATAAAATCAAAATATATTTGTTTTTCAGCTAGTTTTTATTGTTTTTAAATTTACTGTAATGTTCAACAGTAAAAGTAATTTACTGTATAGCTGCTGTCCGCTCTTATGTGTTTTGGTTATAAGTGACATTAGTTCGTGTTAGGGAAAACATTTCACATGGCATTTTCAAATCACTTGGGATCGATAACGACCTGCAGATATAATACAGAACTGCTAATGTTCAGACAAAGAATAATAGAATCTGACGTGCGTTACTAACTGACAGAAAAACATTACAAAAATTTTAATATTTTGCTTAGCAAATACTGTCGGGTTTTTTAACTACATCAGCGCACATTGTTCAATCTATCGTTAATAAAACCAAATCCAAATTTTTCATTATACCGTGTTACGTCGAAGCGTGTAACGAGTTTACATGGCCCATCTCGGCGTTATTGCACCTGTGAGCAGCATAGCTCCATTTGAAGAATTGTCGCAGCGGTGGCGAGTTGTTAGCAACACTGTGTCCAATTTGACCTGCCCGAGATTTGAACCTCAGACCTCTCGCTCCAAAGAAGAACGCGTTTCCGCTCGACTAACTGACATAGTTTTCACGACTGCTGCTCGGTTTCCAGAATCACGCAGTCATATTGTTAAATGAAAATACATCATACAACTTATCACAGTTACTATGTGACAATTATGATCTTTTTTGGCTCCCACTTATAGATAATTTTCAAAAGCACTAACCTTTAAAAATTGTGTATTTGATTTTTATGTTTTTATTTAATTTTACAGGCAGTAAGAGCAAGCTAAATTTAACTTTAAGTGCAACTTTGCTGTTTTACTCGCTGATTTTTGATAATGAATGGCAAATGATCTTTCACTTTAAGAACAAGTAATTGCAAGTGTTTGGTAAATTTATAACTGAACGACAATTAGTTATTATAGCAATTTTTAGTCAAGCATGAAAATATTCAAAAACCATATTGACGTTTGAAAACATCTATTTATACTTAGCAAATAAATCGAATAGTATTCACAGTAGATTAAAAACGACCTCTGGGAAATGGTTTTGAAAGCAATTTGGCTCTAACAATTTTACTTGCTGACGTAAAAACTCAAAACAGCGAAAACTATTAGTAGATATGATTGCACGAATTTGTCTAAAAAATTTATGAGCATTTTTTTTCTTTTCAAAAGAATTATACACTTAGTCTATTTGCAATAAACAATAATTAAATATGCATTTAATCTGTTAGAGACCACTGAACTCAATAAAACAAATAGCTAACACCAATAGCTATAAATTGTGAATAAAATCATAATGAGAATCAAAAATTTTTTTTACTTCGGATCGAGCAATTGTTTATTCAGTGTGTAGGTCTTTTTCATGCTAAGTAGCTGTAAAGAAAAACAATATTCACTGGTTGCTAAGTTTGGTTGCCAGCAGTAAACACAACTTATGTATAGGGTTGATACAGGGGCGGATCCAGAAAATTTTGGTGAGAGGGTGTGATAAAATTTATAAGCACAAAGTATGTATAATATCAAAATTTCGCATGTTTGTGATTAATGTTCTTTAACTCGCTTAGCGTTCACTTTTTATAAGCCTAATGTGTCATCTAAGAAAGGATTTACGAGGTGCAACTTCACAAAAAGTGGATGAGTTGAACAATAACCTACTACTTATTGCGTGAGGTTTGAGCGAAAACGCACAATAATTGAACTCCCGTTGTGGCCCTATCAGGGGCGTAGCCGAAAATCTGCAATAGGGAGGGGGTCTGTATCGAGGGTCTTGGGGCAGGGCCCTCAGCTGCTGGAGGCAATTGGGGGTTTGGGGGTGGAGCCCTCAATGCTCGAAAATTTTGTGTTTTTTTGGAAAAAATAACTTAATTTTAGGCCTATTTTGATAAAAATTATTATTATCAAAACGTGGCACACAATTTCAGTTCAAAAACTTGATTATCATACTAGTTGTATAAATGAGCTATGTGGGAGGTAGTTATTGCTAGAATTTCAGTTCTCTTATTTACAGGCTGGTAAATCATATAATCCAATACCGGTAGTTCAATAAAACTCTCAAGGAGTAATCGATTTCGTCTATAGTTTATAGAGAAAGATATAAGCAAGGTGGCGAATAGAGAACTTTAAGAGAAGTGATAGGTAATAGCCCCCCTCCCCTATTTCAGAGCTTATATATATTTTGATGACACCTATATAAAGCATTTTTCAATAAGCGATCAAAATTGGAAACCAATTTTTGGCCATTTGTCAATTTTTTTTGATTTATGAGTTTTATTTTTGAAAAAGTAGCTCCCCCCCACCTAAAAAAACATTTCAAAAATGCTTTGAATCATTTTTGAGTTTATTCCAGTGCAAAATACAGTATCAGAAGTGCTAAAAACGTGGTATTTTCTTTATTCTGCATTTTGGTCGGCTGGCCAATGGGAGGGGGCTACAGCCCACCCACCCCCTGGCTACGCTACTCGTTCCTATGCCTTTATCGCTGAAAAGTCCAAGTTTCGAATTTTGCTAATATCATGGCTTTAGATATTATATCACAGTCACACGGCCTATCGTATTCACTCATTGCTTTTTTCAAACAAGTTGTGCGTTTAACATTATTCATATGCACGTTATGTTTAGACTGGTTGAATTAGACTGGTTTCATATTTAGGATGCATCCCCTCGCCCCTAAATTCGCCCCTGGGTCGATAGTGTTGACACGAGTTTGAACAAAATTAGTTAAAGTTTTGATTCTTTTTTTGCTGCATATGTACGAGTGTTAAAAAATCGCATATAGAATTTAAATGTTTGGTCATCTGTAGGGCCTGCAAATGTCAACAAAGTCAAATTTTTTTCGAGGCTTTAGTATATCATCAAACGCATACCAATATTGGTTTCAGATGCTCTGAAACCAGTTTAAGTAGATTTTATAGGCCAAAATGAAGTCAAAATTTTGGGTTGGGTCAAAATTTGTCAAAATTGTATGAGATCAAAACTTCTTTTTCAAAAGCAAACAAATGTGTTTTTTTCTTCATTTTTCTGGATATTTGAGAACCAATAAAGCGTTAAGAGCATTTATGTTTGAATGAAGTTTTGCAACTCAAACTTCTGCAAATAGTATCAAATGCCGCAATACAATTGCCTGGGTTAACTTCATAACAAAAAATTTTTATAGTAACGTGAATCTTTTTTTTCAAATTAAAAACAAATTAAGAATCCCAGCTTCGGCATGAATAAAATAACTAAGAACACTTTACGTCCAAATTCAAAAATCAAAAGGTCAAATTTTATCTCAGAGTACCGTATCACAACGAACAAACCAGATTTTTGAAATCTTAAGACTGCACTGATTTGCTTTCACAGCTTTAGCAATGGACAAAACTTTTACACAACGCAACTTTTTACCAAGAACGATTGAAATTATGTCAATGTATTTTCCAATCAAAATTTAAGAACAAATGAGGCCGAAAATTCGTGAAAATTTAAGAATAACAAATTTCAATCCAAAATTTACTGGTTATTCAAAAAAAGTGTAATTGACATGGAAATGTGTGCAGATTCCTAGGTTTTTTGTCCTGCAACGATTAGTTACTTTAACCACAAGACTGACTGATTGATATTTCTTTCTAAATGCTGTTAATGAAAAGTGAAGAAGGTTACCCGCGTCTAAGTGACGTGAATTGCGAACAACAAAACTTTTTTTAGTCAAAATTTGGATCTGAATAAGGCCAAAACGGTTTAGGTCAAAGTAAAGTCAAAATTTAGCAAAATAAAGTCAAAATTTAACAAAATAAAGTCAAAAGTAGTTTTGTTTAGGTCAAAAAAAAATGGCCTTAGTCATCAGGTAATCATGTGGGATATTGTGACCAAAAACCATAAAGCCAGATCTGATATCAATTGTCGCGTAGAAGATAAAGAATTGCTTTGATTTGCTTTCCAGTGCTGGTAAATGAATACAACAAGTTATGATAAATTATAATGTAGTAAAAACCACCATAAGAATTTGATGAGAAATTTTCGCATTGAGTCACCACTTGCTATTAAATGACCAAAACAATACAAGTACATAGCAAAATACAGAATATTACTGTTACATGACCTTGTTGTTTGTTTGCTGAATGATTTCAAGTAATTACTTTTTTTTGGAATCTTTTATGATTTATGATTATTGACAGTATTGCATTATAGAGTCACACTATTTCATGCATTATTTACAGGATCTCGACGTAAACGTTGGCAGCAAATTTTTTTAGAATCACTTAATCACAGCTTAATTGTTATGTCAAAAACAATGCTGTGTTTTACAGATATAGACAATTTTTTGCCTGCCATCAAATAAAATATTGGATAATAGCAATTTGGGTTATGGCTACGACATTCAACTTTCCATTTTTGTTAGGTAAGCTGCGGTATACCGAGGCAATTAGTTGAACTTTCAAACTATGGGCTTTTGTTACTTTTTTCATTTGAGGCATTGTTGTTACAACCTCCTCAAGTGTCAGAGCAACCATTTGATGGTATTCTCGTGTAGTTCATTCGTGCGTATGAACCAGCTATTTTGCAACTGTCTCACTCTACCCACGCCAATGCAGTGGAACCCTTCTTGATATCTGTTTGCAAGTCTTTTGTATGGTGGGTCCACCTCGACGACTAAACTGCTTCACCACAATGGGAAAGATCTTTTCCAAGGATACAACGACGCATCGTCAGCTGTGGATTTGAAGCGGGAATCAGCAACCTCTCGATCACCAACCCGGTGCTATACCAACTGAGCAACCGATGACTTCGCATCTAGGGACACCAGCCCATCTGCAGTACTTTGGGTATGGTGAAATAGACGAAGCATGTGATGTGGAGTCTTCTTCTGCTCCAAATCCCCAGCTGCAATTGTTGCAGACCCGCTTTGTGATCTTTTGAGAGGCGTAAAAAAACACTACTTTTCAGTTCATTATACCCACTCCATTTATGAAGGTTCGCTAACTCGTTTTTCTGGTCGTTTTGGTTTGTTCTGAAAAACGAAAAAAAAAGATCGCAAAATAAAAAAAAGAGTCGAAAACCAATAACTGTGTCAGAAAATGGATATTTTATTTGAAAAAAGGCATGGTGATGCTTTTCTACGTCATTATATTTCCAGCAGAAAAGAGCTAAGCGGCACTATAAATCAAACGGAATATGCACATTAATCAGATCCAGACACTTGGTGATAATATTGATTCTACTGATCAAATACGTTAGTCTGTGGTTGATATCAGGATTTCAAAATGTGTTCGATAATGAAGAGTTAGAGCAAATATCACAGTAGATTACTACAGTATTAAAACACTAACAATTAAAAACCTACATAACCGAACAGTCTGTTTCACCCGAAAATGGGATCATCTGGAGTAAATCTAATTCAAATAGACTTACCCCTGATGATCCCATTTACTGGTGAAACAAACTGTTGGGTTTCATAGGTTTTTAATTTTTAATACTGCGTTAACCTACTGTGATCAAGTACGTTAGATTGGACACTCTTGGGTAGAATAATTTTATTCTTTTTTTGGGTAAAAAATAATTTTCTTGGGTAAAATTATAAAGATTGGACACTCTTGGGTAAAATAAATTCGAAGGCACCATGCATGTCAGATGCGAAAATGCTTGGTTTAAAAATATGTTGCAATCACAAATTTTATTTTCAGGTACCAGTGCAGTACCTTGGCCTTATTCTACTTGTGCTTTAGTAGAAAAAATGAATCTTGATTGTATTATATAAAATTGCTGTTATGTTTATAATTTGCAGAAGCTGCCATGGACAAAGCAGATTCAATCGATTGTGATTGCATTGCAATCGTAATACCATCAGTATGCTCATTCAAAGCATATGGGATTGTGATCAGCAGCCTTATCTATCTTTTTCCTACTTTGCTCATTGCATATTTTTACAGGTACAGTGAATCCTCGTTTATCGCGGGGGATACACTCCAAAAATAACCTGCGATAGGTGAAATCCGCTAAGTAGTCAGCTTTATTTTTTACTGTTATTTTGCAATGCAATACTGTACTGCAGAATGAAACAAAAAATAAAACCTCTTTTCAGGCCCAAAATGTGTATAAGAAATAGAAATATTAACGTTTTCTTACAAATAACTATAATAGTTTAAAGAACGGTGTTGTAACACAATATTTTTTTATTGCAATGAACTTCCAGACAACAGCAACGCTCCTAAGCCAATCAGAATTCACTGTAAAAAAAAGCACTGTAAACAATTCGGCGAAACAGCGAAGCCGCGATAGGTGAAGCGTGATATAGCGAGGGATCACTGTAATTCATTTTAAACATCAAACATACAAAAATATCATGTTCATTCGCAGTAAAAAGTTAAAAAATAGGGAAATAAAAATTGAACCATATATTCGACTTGAGCATCAAGTACTAAACAACAAATTTGCCCAGACATATTGCACAAGACTCTGCCTTAAACATTTTGATTGTTAATTTTATCATGTATATCAGAGGTGGAGTCCTCCGCGACAGATTTTGATGTCCTTGGCTTTGGCCTCGAAGGTCAAATTCTTGGCCATGGCCTCGAAGCCTCAAGTTCTCGAAAATTGCCCTGTCTTCGGCTCGAGGGCAGCACTATTTTTTGAACCATTGAATTTTTGTTGGAAAATGCCAGAAACCTCGCGGAAAATTTGTGAAGACCTTTTGTTGTTTTCCTCAATTGGAGATTGCCTGAAAAAAAATTTTTAAGACCTTTTTCGCCTGAAAAAAATTTTTTTGGGAGAACACTTGCGCCAGTGTCCTTTGTCCTTGGCCTCGAGCATTTCTGTCCTTGGCTTCGGATTTTTTTTTGTGTGTCCTTGGCCTCGAGCCATGTGTCGTCGACTCCACCTCTGATGTATATGGAATAGCTAGAGCTTGCATTAATCAAACAATCAAACCAGATTTCATAAAATATTCTACTGGTTGTAACTAGTAGCACATGAAGCGTCTCCCGTTCCACATTCGATCTCCAATGTCCATTTGAAAAATTAATATTGATTTGCAAAACATTTTGCCTGAATAAACATGAAACTTGACGGCTGTTAAATTGCTGTGTTTAGGTTGTAATTGTTTGCCATATTTGAAAAGTCATACATATTTCATTACTCATGCGACAGATTGCGTCATATAGACGAGCTTGCGAAGCCACATTATTTCTAAAAATATGGATTTCAGCATTCCATAGATTTGCATATTATCTTGCGGTTGTTACATTATCAAGTGCAATATCATTCGACGATACAAGAGACAACTTTATTACTTTGCAATGGTGCGCATGCAAAAATTTTACACCATTTCGTCATATAAGATATTACGGGTGTTATGAAGACTTTTATAAGGTAATAAAGTTTGATATAAGCTTTTGTGGTGCAATAGCCAACATTTATGACGAAATGATGTTGAAAATTTTCATCAACACCATTGCGAAGCCTCATGTAAAAAGGTAGACTGATTCATCTCACTAGAGATTCCGTGTTTATGAAATAAGAACATTGATGTTCAAAAAATTTTTTCGGAAGTTTGTTTCCACATACTTGTTTCAAAAAGCAAGGATAGCCAAATATTCGCTGAGGTAATTAAATTATCCTAAGCAGTTTTTTAGCTTTAAAATTATTTACGCAAGCAAGAAAATAAATTAAATCATTCCAGCAAGTCTCATATCCATAGAGTGAGAATTCTGTTTGCATGCTCTGAGTTTTTTGCTCGTTTAGGGAGCGATAATCAGCGCTCGTGATATATGCAAAAATTAATCCAAACGAACAGGTCTTGAACAAGGTTGGACATGAACATGAACATCTCTCTTTTGAAAAAAAAACAGCGCGGTCTTGACATCCTATTGGAATCCGATTCATATTAATTTAGTACACTTTGAGGTTGATTAAGCTTACATAACGTAACGCCTTTCATTTTTTAGATTAAAATGTTAATTTGTTTTGCAGAAAAATTTTTTTAAAAGTAAAAAAATGCCGAAAAACAGTTGAACTTCTTCCCGGTCAAATAATTGCGTCCACTCCGGCTCCGACTCGAGCTGCTATTTGTGACAGCGAAGCATCCCGCGGATCGATTGGGAGAAACTGTGGTGTTGATAAATTGACTAAATCAAAACGGTGTGACAATTTTTGTTCCCTCCAGAGACTTCCCAACAGCCCGAATGTGAACTTACAGTGCAATCGCGCAGGGAAAGCGGGTTTGCTTCAAGTTCCTTCAGCCTTATCTTCGCCAAAGTGTGAAACAAGAAAGAATGCTGCAAATAGCGAGGGTAAAGATACAACATTTCAAATTATAAGATACAGCCAAGTTCAAAAATGAAAAAAAAATGCTTCAAAGTAATTTTTTGAAAAAAAAGGTTTTGAACCGTTTTTAAAACGGTCTAATTGTTTGTCAAACAGCGTTTTTAATTGACTTTTTAACCATGAGCAATCTGGTTTTATATTTCTGGGGCAAGGTAATGACGGCACTCTAATTATTGTAAAATAGCACCAAAAATATTACCAGACAAGAAATCGTACAAAACTGAATGAGGAAGGGAAGCTTTAGAAAAAAGCAAAATAAATTTTTCTTGTCGCTGCATGCTTATCCTTCTGTGTTATATCTCACGGTACAGTTTCAGACGCTAACTATGTGGTAGTATGCACTTCTAGGTGCTTGGACGATCCCGAACTTGTTTAAGAATTTATGGTGATCCAATGTTTCTGTGGATTTCATCCAATTCTGGCCAACTAAATTTGCTGCTTGATCCAAGCCACCTAGCAGAAATAATCATCGTAAAGCGTCTTATCCAAGAACGCAACAACATGACCAAGGATGAGGGTTGAACCTAAATCATGCGATTCAAGGTCGTCGTAGTAACGATGTTTTTCGATCAAACTCTAATTACTCGCTGAAAAAGTGAAACAAAAAATTTCTGCTTCTCACAGGCATATTGGGTGCCAAAAACTTTCAAAATTTTATTACAAGACTTCGGTAAAAGGACGTCAACAGGTAAACAAGTTATGTGCAACGCTGGCGTTGTTCTGGTGCCCTCATAACCATCACATTGCTACATCTAACTGTCAAGTGCGTTAACCAGGATTGCTAAGGGGAGGGGAGGCAGGGCTTGCCTAAACTACTGGACGATTTTTTGAAGAAAAAATGGCCTTTTTAATGCCATTTCGATGACATTTCGCACGTTTGCAAAGACATTTGAAAGAAATCACGGCGAAGATGTGGAAGCCTTTTGCCAGAATTGAGCTACTTAGCTTCTTCAGCCCCCACTTTTACCTTTTGAGCAAGTTTAAAACACGTTAAAGTAAAATTGTCTAAGTGTCTTGGTTAAGGTGGGTTTCAGCCCCCCTGGTTACGACACCTCTAAACGAAGAAACTTAGAGTAACTTTGAAATAATGCTTTGCTGACAGAGCTTCTGGTTCGCTCGCCTTCTCTTCGACAAGCGGATAAAACGTTGCAACATATTGCCATATTTCAATCAAATAAAAATGTTGTGAGTCTGTCGGTGCCCGATCTGAGTGACCGGGGATTAGCCAGTCGGCAAGTACGGTCGAAAAGTTGCGGCAGTTGCTCAAAATGTGACGAAAATTGTTGCTTGACAGGTGAGACAAAACTGCAAAATGTGCTAATTTTATAACAAAATAAGCTTGAATCTGAATCTCTGATAAAGGCTCGATTAAAAATTTGCTTTCTGCTAATTAGCAGTGTGTTAAAGAGCATTCTTTCTATTTTTACAGTATCACCAAACAGGCAAAATGAGACAAATCAAAGCAAATCAAATCTCTGATTACTTGTATTTTGCTGTATTTTCTCTGGAGCGTGTGACGAGTTTGCGGTGCCCACCTCCGCGTTATTGCGCCCGGTCGACGAAGCGCATTTCAAAGAAATGTCACCGCGGTGACAAGCCGTTGGCAATACTATGTCCGATTTGACCGGTACGAGATTTGAACCTCAAACCTCCCACTCCAGAGACGAACACGTTACCGCTCTACTAACTGGCCGGTATATAAGACAGTAACATTGGAATTAATTCTGTATTTAGAGTTGTTTTTGCTGCTTCAGCGTTTTTCGAATGGACTGGAAAATGTTGCCTTCGAGCACGTTATAGTTGCTTTACTCAAAGATCCCTTTGCAGCCACTCTGCCCTTCCATTTTATGATTATTTCCTATCTCGATTTTTTTAGTACGTGTTGTCCTCTTGAATCTAAATCCTTTGCTCCTGTTAAACGGGCATGGTCGAAAGCAATAAGTATTTTGTGTAGAGTTGTAAGAAGTTCAAAGCGGCAACTTATTGAATATCAATGAATAAACTTTTTCAAATTTTGATCAGCTTGAGCTATAGAAGGTTAAAGTTGTTGGTAAATAAAGTTTTGGAAGCATGACGTAACATCGGCAGATAAGATCATAATTAAACATTCATTTTTTAAAATTTCTTGAGGTTCAATTTGTATTTTAGTACTTTTCGAAAGAAAATACAGAGCCGCTAATGCTTTAGTGACAGATTTAAAGCTCATAACCACTTCGTACTACCGATGAATTTATTTATTGATTTTGGCGTTTTGCTTCCCAAACCGGGAGGCTTCTTCAAAACAGTTTTCGGCAGTGCCTTTCTTCAGAACAATTCAGAATAAGATAGTTAACTGTAAAACATACCTACATTACAATACTTTTACTTTTACTATTTGCAGTAAGAAAAAGATGAGAAAAAAATCATAGCAGAAGATAGATAACTGTAAAACACACGAACATCACAATACTTTTACTATTATACCAACATAAACATCAAAATGATGAACCAATAGCATTAGATCATACTATAAATTATGTGACTAACAGCAAAAAAAGAAGGAATACAGTATGAAAAAAAGTATGTTATGTAGAGTATGAAAAAAAGTAGTTCACCAATGCAGTTTGAAAAAAAATGTATATAATATAGAGTATCAAAAAAAGTTGTTCACCTCACAGTTTGAAAAGCTATGAAAAGAATTTAAAGAAGCCTCTCGGTTTGGAAGGCGAAATGTCAAAATCAATAAATAAATTCATTGGCAGTACGAAGTGGTTATGAATAAAGAATAACTATCCCGATGAACGCAACGCGTCCTCTATTTTCGTTGAGATTTAAAACTTTCGGTATATTCTTTCAGGTTCTCTTGCAGATGATGTGTTCGATAAACCTCCGCTGGTTGTCTTCGAAAGAAAAAGAAAACGAATCGTGAAGCAGATGAAAGAACTAAAGATCTTATCGACTATTGAATCTGAAACCAACTCAAAAACCATATCCATAGATTATCAAGAAGACGCTTCGGACGGTAAAAGCGCATTAGAAAGTCGAAGTAGCAATGACAATTTTTTCAGGAGGTTTTCAGCAATTGTATTTAATTCAAGTGAAAAAAAAGCAATTTTGGATAGTGATTCTGATCCTTGTGATGCTAAGGAAAAGAAAAGTCGTGCGGTCATAGCTCAGTGTCTAAGTCAAGACGAAATATCAGCAAGTTTGAAAAGTAAAAATAAATTCAAGCATATGCATTCCACAACTTGTGCTCTCCAAACTAGCGACTGTCCTTTGTGTATCAATGAAAGAAATTTTTCTTTTCAAAAACGAACCTTGATTTCTTGCGATGCTGAAAAATTGCGAGGAAACATCGAGACAACTTCAGTTACCAAACTGGAGAAAAACACTGCTCTTACTCCATGGATGATGAAGCGAGAGCAGTTTGCAGATGCTGTGAAGAAGAAAAGTGCAATGTGGAAAACATTAAACTGCGATCCTCTGGGTGAACAAACACGTTCAAAAGAAGTGGATGGCCATCACTGCAATAAACAAAAACAAAAGCAAGTAAAGGAAGCCACGAAACAAATAGAAATTATTATCGAACACGCAACAACTCTGGATGAGTCGTCAGAAGGACCTGATTTACTTGTAAACAAACAAAAGGAAAAGCTGACTAATCTAAAAATACATGTTCAAGAAGAACGAAAGAACGTATTGAAATGCACTAAAAATGGTCCACATTTTTTTCATGTGAAAAAAATAGCAAAATGCACTGGTGCTACTCATGATCACAAACTTTTCAAGCAAACAGGTGAGGTCATGTCATCATCGAAAAACGGAACTTCTTTACTAAATACTTCGGATTTTTCAAAATGCAAAACCGACAATGAATATAATAAAGATTTGTCAAACCTGCAAACTGAGAATTTAATGCCCACAGTTTCTTGTAACAGTAGAAGTTTGAAAAATTGTCAAAACTCTTCACCCAAGGTCTCAAACACGTTGCTTGAAGGTTCTGCCACAGGTCAAGAAACTAAAGCTGATGACCGGCGAATGTCTGTCGCCAGCAGTCACATATATCGTTATACCACTGATGAATGCTTGTCTCGACATGGATCGCTTTCTTGCGTAAGTTTTGCGGATGATTTTCGAAGGAGTAGAGTTTCGAGCACTGTAACGAATTTTAGCGAAGTGCCGAAAGCAACGAAACGGTTCTCGTTCCGAAGAAAGCAAAATTCTCCAAGAGCTTATTCAAGCTCAGGCCACTACAAATCATGTGTGTCACTGTCAGCTAACAGCAACTGTTCAAGTGAGAGCACTCACTCAAAACGCCGGAGAGAAATAGAAAGGCACATTGCTTATAGCGCATTTTTAATCAGCATTGCTTTTTCCTTGCTTGTTTTGCCAACTTTTGTACTAGAGTTTATTAACAATTTCACACAATTGTCGACAGAATTGCATTTGGTTGCTGCTATTTTGACATGGTTTCGTGTAGTTATAAACCCCTATCTTTATGGATATTTGAATCCACAATATCGTCTACATTGCAAACATATGTGGTGCAATGCCAATTCATAAACCATAAAATTCTAAACTTATGTTTTAAATAAAGGTGTGAAATCAACTTAATGTAGATCTATTTTTAAACAGGAATTAAACATAAACTTGGGCTTGAGCATGGTCTTTCTTTATTTTCCTGCATTTTCATCCATATTAGTATTAAGCGGTGCTGATTGTACGGCAATTTTATTTAATTTGGTTTAAAAAAAAACGGAATAGTTAAACACATAAAAATTTTTAAACTTCTCGGTCTTAACTGCATCCATTATAAGTATAAAATGAAATCTAAATAACTCTTATTCTCTTATTGTTTAGATAACATTTTTAATCTAAACAGCAAAAAAGTATAAAAGTCGACAGTGAATATACTAAGATTTGTCAAACATGCAAAGTGAGAATTTAATGCCACCGTTTCTTGTAACAGTAAAAGTTTGAAGAATACTATTGTTGTAAACTTTTACATCTTTTGTCGTTTATGTATAATCATTTTAAAGCTAAACAATAAAAAGTATAAAAGTTGTTTAGATTTTGTTTTTTTTATTAATGATGGACTTAGTTAAAGAGATACAGCTCGAGTTCGTTTTTATTGAAAAAACGAGAACAACTTGAGGCAATAAAGAGGTACCCCAAATGTTGTTTCACTATTCTCTTTAACTACGGAAATAGATTTAATCCGTTTGACTCCGCACCATTGGCAACCCTGCGTTTCGAACTTTTGTGACATCAGAAAAGGACTTGCAAAATTTTCTTGTCGAATTAGGAACACCATGTTTGATAATCATGCATCGCGTTGCTTATTCTGCCAGAAATTCCTAATTTACAAATTTTGTTGCAAAATAAGCAAAGCGATGTTCGATATTCTGCAACAAAATTTGTAAAGTCATCCTTTTCTGATGTCACAAAAGTTCGAACACAGGGTTGGGAGATTAGTGAAACAAGGTTTGGGGCACCTTTTTATTACTTTAAGTTGTTCTCATTTCTTCAATAATAACCGGCCTATTAGACCGGCAGCCCAGAAGGTTTATTTACCTCAAAGACGGCGGAAGGTTTGATGCGCCTAAAATAAACGTCTGTACTCAACTTTTAAGAAAATGTTTTACTGGCAAGCCAAAAGTTCCGCTAAGACCCCCAAATCCACAATTTATGGGGGTCAAAATGGCCTTTATTTACCTCAAAGACAGCTGGGATAAAAATTGCTTAAAATCGTTCTCTGGGGTCCACTGAACACTGAAATGGCGAAGACAGTAACTTTAGGTTCGGCTAACCCCCCGACAGTAACGAATTTAGGGGAGTCAAAAATGGCCTTTATTTACCCCAAAGACGGCATGGATAAAAATTGCTCAAAAACGTCCGTTGGAGTCCACTGAACACCGAAATGGCGAAGACAGTAACTTTAGGTTCGGCTAACCCCTTGACAGTAACGAATTTAGGGAGGGGGGCACAAAAATTGCCTTTATTCACCTGGAAGATGGCATGGCTAAAAACTGCTCAAAAAACGTCCGTTGGAGTCCATTAAACACAAAAGTGGCAAAGACAGTAACTTTAGGTTCGGCTAATCCCTTGACAGTAACGAATTTAGGGGGAGGAGGCACAAAAAATGACCTTTATTTACCTGAAAAACGGCAAGGGTAAAAACTGCTTAAAAACATTTCTTGGAGTCTACTGAACACAGAAATGATTAAAAGAGTTATCGTGGGTTCGGCTATCTCCCTGACAGTAACAAATTTAGAGGGGAGCTCAAAAAACTGCCTTTACTTATTTAAAGACGGCAGGGGTAAAAACTGCTGAAAAACGTTTTTTGGTAGTCCACTGAAAACAAAAACAGTGGCAACAAACTTTGGTATCCTCTAATTGATTTCTTACTCTTACCCCAAAAGTCATTGCAGCACTAAACATGCCTTTTACAGTATCGTTTTTGGAAACATTCATTTTCAGTTGATGACGTCGTCAATCATTAAGTAACGTGATGGTCGATTTTGGCAAAAATGACGTCATACTTTAGTAACGTTGTCTTTACAAGCAAGTTAAATTTTGCGTATCAGCTTGGTTTTTAATGTGAGTCATATGATAGAAAATTGTTGATAGTCAATCTTCTGAAACAGTGCTCGATTATGTACAAAGTAAAACCAGAGCAAAATACAACTAAAAAATCACAGTAAAAAGTTAACAGCCCAACCGTCTTTTTTGTCCTAAGAACTCATCAGGTGCTACTGTAATCTTGCTCTAAGAATTGCAATAACACCGGATGAGTCCTTAGAACGAAACAACAAACTACTGTGCTTTTAACCTTTTACGGTGATTTTTATAGTTGAATCATACATTACGTCAACGTGATGACGTCACAAAAACGTTGTAATTACGTCATTTAAGTTAAATTTGGAACAATTAATCTCACCCCAGCAATGTCGCACTATTGAGGATTGTTTGGGTGTAAATTTGATTCAAAAGTTGATTTACGAAACGAAAAGACTTTTTTAATATTTTATCAATTCAAAATTATTTTATCGTTGGCGCGTATTATTTTATCGTTCTCAGTAAACTTTTCTGGGCCATATCACACCACAAAAAACTGCATTGAATTATAGCACAGACTCAAAGCAACCCATAGAATTTCAAAAAAAATCTAAATTCTTAAACAGTGATAAACTAATAAGTCTACGCATTAGCAATATTCAAAATGTTCTTTCGGTTATTAAGTCTTTCGTTAAGTGCTTAGAGTCTTGCGTTCTCTTAATCTTTCTTTAATGCAAATTATGCGACTTTTATCAACTTCATTGATTCTAGACTTTATCGTAACGTGTGCCGTAGTCAAAATTTTGATAAAAATTTTTCTGCTTGCAGATAATTTTGGAACGTGTAATCGCATAAAGTTTGGTTGTTGGCACTACTCTCCTTTTTCTGGGAATGAAAGCATTATAACGAAATGTCACATTATAAAACCCATAGCGTTTTTAAAAAAGGACTGAAGCATATTCACTGAGGCTATCTTAACTTAGAGCAAACGTATTACGATTAGATCGGTGTTGACTACATCCTGTTTGACCCAGCCGTGCCAAAGATATTCTACTTTAAACATGACGCAGGGCATCTCTAATCATTATTTTTATTGGCAGCCCTAGCTGACGATAATAGCATTTGCGACGCAATCTCAGTTCTATCCTAAGACGACGCCGCTATTAGACTAAACCAGGAAGGCCTTTTAACCTATAGGCCTCTATGGGCTAGGCTACTGCATTGAAACGTCTGGGTTACCAATGAAATTTTAATTAGGATAGATCCTACGTGGGGCTTGAAGTAAAATATCTCTGAAACGGCTGGGTCAAGAAGAATGGAGTCAATCACGCCAAATCTAATACGATTGCCCTAACTTTAGAAACCCCATTGATTTGCCGTCAGTGCTATTTTAACATAAAAAGGCGCACGATAGCATCTAAACTGGAGGCGGATGCGAAAACGTAGCAAATGAACAAAATTGACGGGATTTTTGCAATTGCGCACATTGAAAATATTTTAAAACTTTTAGGTCATTATTCATATGATGTAGGCTACTGTACAAAAATCTAAGGCTTGTTGGATTCAATTTGCAGCAAGATTATATTATTCAGGCATTGAGAACACGGATTTTGTTTAAAACCACGTTCTACACGGGCAATATTTAAAAAGTTTTTATTTTTAGTTTGAACTTCTCAATAGACACTATTAGGCACTAATAGCGTTTATTTTTGGTGTTATGAGGTCACCAAGGACAATGAGATGGTCTCGATCAAACAGATCAACGAAATTACATTAATTGATGACGTTAATAACGACAGCAACTTAATTTTCAATTTTTGGTTGGCCTATATGCAAGAATTAGTCGTGCATTTAGGCCCATTCTACATTAGGCTTAAAATTGTGGGCGTAAGAGTGTGTTCTTAGTTGATTTTAACCGACGTGGTCTATTTAAAATAAACTAAAATGCGCTTTTTCGCTTACGATTTTACACCCAGCGTAGACCGGGACTAGCAGTTCATTAGGTTCTTGGAAGGCATTATAAGGCATTTTAAGACAACTGCAAATTGGTTTGGAACATACTATAATTATTGACAACTGTATATCCAACATTTGAAGATGAAGTTTATGTTTTTGCACTGACAAATGTCTGATAAGAGGGCATATAGGAGAGAGGTTACATTTGGTTCTTCTGGTGTTTTAAGGAAAGAATCTTCCAAAAATTGTTTTGGTGCCTTACTCTTCTAACATCTCCATTTGATTGATTGATTGATTTTTATTTTCGGACTGATGGATCGGTATTTTTGATCTTGCAACATCAACGAAGCACCTTCTGTTGAACTAAAACAACCTCACTGTTTCTTTTCTTTTTGTTGTAGAATAGAGCATTCATTTGGAAATGGTTCAAAATTTCGTTCTCTCCCTCTCCTTACCCACATTTCATTATTCAATCATTGCTTTTTTGGCAATAAATACTACGTCCGCTAGTTGCTCTTTGGAAATTAAGTGTGCTAGATTGTCCTTTGCTTACTTTGCCAGCGTCTACAAAACTCGGCCCGATTGACGATTTTGCCCACTTTAGCTCCAAATTCTGTACTTATTTCTATCTCTATAATGGTTTTGTCACATTTTCAAACACCCAGCACAATCTATGACATAAGCTCATCCTAACTTTCAGTATAACGTATAACATTTGCCTTGCCTTACACCATAACCCCGATGTGATAGAAATATTTTATGGCATTGGTCAGTGACCTAGTTTGTGCCATGGGCCAGTCTTAAATAGAAAAAAAAATTGTGGAGTTGTCCTCAACAAGATGCAGTATGGTGCCATTTAGCTAATTCGCAAAAATCTGTTGGTCAATTTAAAGAGCCGGTTACAGATACAGTGCCGCAACTAGAACGTTGTTCTAGAGGGGCCAAAATTTTTCGGCTGGTCTAGTTTTCTCCGAGTTTTCAGTTGATCGCAAAAAAAAAAAAAATGGTCATCGCGCCAATTCGGTCTACCTTTCTCCGACTTCTTTGTTGGTTTCCAAAGCCTTTTTTTTCTTTTGTGTTTGACCTTTTTTTTCTCTAAAAAAAGCCTTTTTTTCTTTTGTGTTTGACAAGTCAGTGCTTGTTTGTAGCTTTTAAAGAAAACTCGATCCTTGTTTTGTAACTTTAACATACTCCAGGTTGCAGATCATTGTAAAATAATACTCAAAATAGAGATTCGCGACCTGGAAGCAAATTCTTCTAGGACGTGTTTACTAATAATCGCTAATGTATAAAAAATTTGTCAAATAGATATGCATGATAGTTGCGAGTTGTGATACAGTACTATCTGACAATTTTCCTTCGTTGTGTGCCAGCCTATCTCTCCTGTTAGTAGGCCTCTGTTTTTGGATTAGAACTGTTGCATTAGTAATGTAATCCATCATGTTAATTGATATTTTCAAGGATACTCGTACGCATGTTTGACTTACGAGTTGATTACTCAAGCAAACATCCTACTGTTTGCGCAAATAATGATAATTAAATATTTTCAAATATCTCTGCTTCTTTTAAAAGAACTGCAAATTTACGATGTTCGAACTTGTTTGAGCTGATAAATCTAAGATTTTTCATCATTAAAATTCTCTGCCCTGAATGATTTGTGCAATGTTTAATCGCAATCGTACACTAGCCAGCGAGCATTTGGAATGCTGGTAATGAGTAAATTTATCACATGTTTTTTGAGATTCTAGATTTTTTTGAAGTACTATACTCGTATTAGTTTCTTCGAGACTGTGAAATATGACGTCATTTTTGCCAAAATCGACCATCACGTTACTTAATGATTGACGACGTCATCAACTGAAAATGAATGTTTCCAAAAACAATACTGTAAAAGGCATGTTTAGTGCTGCAATGACTTTTGGGGTAAGAGTAAGAAATCAATTAGAGGATACCAAAGTTTGTTGAAACTGTTTTTGTTTTCAGTGGACTACCAAAAAACGTTTTTCAGCAGTTTTTACCCCTGCCGTCTTTAAATAAGTAAAGGCAGTTTTTTGAGCTTCCCTCTAAATTTGTTACTGTCAGGGAGATAGCCGAACCCACGATAACTCTTTTAATCATTTCTGTGTTCAGTAGACTCCAAGAAATGTTTTTAAGCAGTTTTTACCCTTGCCGTTTTTCAGGTAAATAAAGGTCATTTTTTGTGCCTCCTCCCCCTAAATTCGTTACTGTCAAGGGGTTAGCCGAACCTAAAGTTACTGTCTTTGCTACATTCAAATCTGCTGTTGCTTTTTCAAAAGCTGTCAATCAAGATTCTCACATGGACTTTTTAAATTCAGTAAAGAACTTGGGGTTTTTTCTGGACAGCAACCTTACAATTGAACACCAAATTAAACATGTAGTAAAAAAATGCTTTTTTCACATTCGCAACATAGGAAAGATCAGAAAGTTTTTAACTGTAGAATCTTGCAAAGTACTTCTAAATAGTCTGGTAATCTCTCAACTTGACTACTGCAATTCAATATACTATGGCCTGCCAAGTTACCTCATTTTACGCTTGCAAAGAGTTCAAAATACCGCTGCCAGATTAATCTCATGTAGCCACAAATATGATTACATCACTCCTGTACTCATTGAGTTGCACTGGTTGCCTATTGAATATCGTCTGAAATTTAAGATTCTTTTGCATGTCTTCAAAGTGATAAACAATCTTTCTCCAACGGACGTTTTTGAGCAGTTTTTAGCCATGCCATCTTCCAGGTGAATAAAGGCAATTTTTGTGCCCCCCTCCCTAAATTCGTTACTGTCAAGGGGTTAGCCGAACCTAAAGTTACTGTCTTCGCCATTTCGGTGTTCAGTGGACTCCAACGGACGTTTTTGAGCAATTTTTATCCATGCCGTTTTTGGGGTAAATAAAGGCCATTTTTGACTCCCCTAAATTCGTTACTGTCGGGGGGTTAGCCGAACCTAAAGTTACTGTCTTCGCCATTTCAGTGTTCAGTGGACCCCAGAGAACGATTTTAAGCAATTTTTATCCCAGCTGTCTTTGAGGTAAATAAAGGCCATTTTGACCCCCATAAATTGTAGATTTGGGGGGTCTTAGCGGAACTTTTGGCTTGCCAGTAAAACATTTTCTTAAAAGTTGAGTACAGACGTTTATTTTAGGCGCATCAAACCTTCCGCCGTCTTTGAGGTAAATAAACCTTCTGGGCTGCCGGTCTATATCTCTTTAAACGCGAAACGTTTAAAAGTTTTACTGTAGTGCTTTGCTGTTTTTAATCAACTTAATGATATTTGTCTTTGATTTGTTTCCAAACTCTGATTGAGAGCAAAAATTTAATGTCAAAAACTTACCAGCAAACCTTACTGTTTCACGAAGTATAGGCCAACTATTTATAATACAGAAAACTACAATGTACCGTATTTGACGGCATATAAGACGCACTTTTTTCCAAAATTTTGGTTCAAAAAATCACCTGCGTCTTACATGGAGTAGGTAAAGTTCGAGACCTCCCGTAGGCCTAGGCTAATCTTCTCTCTGACGCTCACTAACCCAGCTTACACTTAGTACTTCTATCTACCCTAAACTCCATGCATACTTATAATATTGCTGGTATTATTGCGGGTGTTATTGTATTATTTCCGGTGTTTAAAAAATGAATCAGTAAATTTATGCACTGCTGGCTTTATTTTCAAGTTCAATGTTTTATTATTATTGTGATTGCTTTGCATGCCTGAACTAACAGCTTGCTTATTTCCTGCTATTGAGATGTCTTGTGTATGCTTATTGCTTGTCTGTACTGCAAATTACTTTTATACAGCTATTTTCTGCTTTTGTAAGTTGCTGCTAAATTGCTTTTATGCAGCTATGTTTCTGCTTGTGTATATTCTGCTAGACTATTTTCATCAATATATGCTTAAATACACTAAAAACTTTTTTTCCTGAATCTGACCTGCTACAATGGGGTACGTCTTACATGCCCGTGCGATACTATATGCCGTCAAATA
Source organism: Trididemnum nubilum (assembly GCA_963965965.1). Classification (NCBI taxonomy): domain Eukaryota; kingdom Metazoa; phylum Chordata; class Ascidiacea; order Aplousobranchia; family Didemnidae; genus Trididemnum; species Trididemnum nubilum. The sequence goes on along the minus strand of OZ014481.1, from coordinate 26,730,245 downwards.
CGGTAACAACTGTGCTTGTGTGTGATATCATAAGCCTTACGTATTGTTTTGCTGGATCAGCGTTGAATTTTTGTTTTGAACTTGAAATTTCAGCTTTTGTTCTTCAATATTCTTTCATTGAAACGTCTGATGCTCGCGTTGCGGATCCTATGTTTTTACTTGGCCATTTTTCAACTAAAAAGTGCGAAGTTTTGGACTTTTGCTTATAACTCGAGAACGATTCGGTCTAGCTTCATGAAATTCGCATAGCCGCAGTTTGAGCATAATAAGATGTTTGATTGAACCAAACTTTGAGGCAATACAGTAGGTGAGATGACTTCAGTTTTAGAGCCCGAAAACCGATCGGAAAGTTTGGCGTAAAAACCGGTCTCATTTAACTTTTCCTTTTTTTTGCGTGATTTTTTTCTTCCTAAATCTTGTACGCTCTTCTCCTTAACCGCAAAATAGCGAAATCTAATTTTCGTGTGAAGTTGTTGAGGTACAAATGCAGTTTTGTCTTCTAAAATGTTTTTGTACCACCCCCTCCCCACCCCGGAAACCCCCAAAATGGTGGCCCCGAAAAAAGGCAATTTTTTAAATGATTAAGCTAGAGTACTAATTTTTTGCTTTCAGTTGATATTTAGAAGACAAACATTTTGACATAATTTTGGGGTGCCACCCCCTGGGGTACCCCTCCCACAAAAATGGAACACCTAAAAATTAATTTTTTGAGTGACTTAGGCTAGAGAGCTAATTGTTCTTGATATCTGTAGGTGTAGTTTGAAAAGAAATATTTTAACATGGTTTAGGCTTGACTCAAACTAAAATTACGAAGCAAACTAAAATTACGAGCAAGGTACTGAATAGTATTTGTATGTCAAGTTGCAGATTTTATTTGCTTGATGTCTACGTTTTTTTAACCCGAAAAATCACCTCACAAACCTTTTGACTCTTTCAGAAGTATTATCAATCAAAAAGTCACTATAACAACGAAAAACATAATACCCACAAGTTGCCCAACCAGTGCTGCCGTCGTAAACAAATAAGTGAATATTCGCTGCACAACAATAACGTCAAAAGTTTTTTTTTTTGCTGCGCCCAAAATGTAACGGTCTTTGCCAAAATGTCGTTGCATTTTTCATTCGATTTAGGTAACGATTCCCCCCCCCCCCCTTCCCAAAAGAGGTCTACCTCTCCAGTTTACTCTACACCACATTATTGTAGCATTTTTCTGCTGATTTTAAGTTAATACCAATTCTAAGCATAAGTAACTAAATATTGCAACAAAGATTCGATGACTTGGTTTTGAGAGCCGGCCAGTTGGTCAAGCGGTAACACGTTCGTCAATGGAGCGGGAGATCTGGTAAGGCTCAAATCTCGAGCCGATCAAATTGGACACAGCGTAGCCAACGGCTTTCCACCGCTGCAAGATTTCTTCGAAAGGAGCTGTGTTGTCCCTGCGCAATGACGCGAAGTTGGGACCCCGCATACGCTTCGGCGTAATAAAGACGGGTTCACACAGAAGACGTCAACGTTACCGTTCCGTAGCTGTTACGTCTAACGTCAAGGTGTTCACACATAAAATTTTTGCGGAGACGGAAGTGATTTTCTTGATTTCCTACGTCTTACGTTAGGTTAAAATCATTTTAACTTTTCGTAAGTAACGTTACTGTCGGAAGCAATTTTGAGGCATTTTTTTCTAGTTGTCACAAGCTTTGAGCCACAAAAATTGAAAATCTTGAAAAAGTAATCGCTTTTAGTTGAAAAGTAGCTTTCAGCAGACTATGTTTAGTGCTTAGGGCGGTAAGTAGTAGACTAGGTCTAGTCATCAGGTCATGTACCGGTACTTTGTAGCATAGGTAGAGTATAGCAGCAGTGATAGTGGTACCTAGCCTACCGGTACTTCGCACTGGATTGCTTTTTTTCTGCTTGGGAAAAGAAGTGAGAATGGAATAGTGGAACTAATTGGTATATACAGGGTAGGCATGCTAAATCTGAGATGGTTGCCAGCAGCCAGTTGAGAGAGTTAATTTTATTAGGCTTTCCTTGCTCTTGTTTTGGTACTTAGCTAAAGTTCAATTCTGAATTTCAATTGACTTGATTCATGAAAGCTAAAATAATAACCTACTGGAGGCAATCAATTTCCATAGAAGAGACCAGAGGTGGAGTCGTAGAGGACATCCTTGGCCTCGAGAACACATTTTCAAGTCCTTAGCCTAGAAGCTCAAGTCCTTGGCCTTAGCCTCGAAGCCTACAAGTCCTCGAAAATGTCCTGTCCCCGGCTCGAGGACAGCATTATTTTTTGATTGGCTAAAAAGAAAAAAACAAACAAACGACAACATATCTGATAGTCTGTCAATTCGTTATTTCTTTTCGTTATTTGAAAAATAATACAATGTAAAAGCCAACTAAACCAAGTCATACTAAAACTTATTTTAAATGGCATTATGTGAAAGCTTTAATCGGAGAATGAGGAGACATAAAGCATTGTAGAAAATAGTTGTTTTTGTTTTCGCTAATACTTCCTGTGCAGGCAGTACAAACTACAAAGCACTACTAGTAAAGCCATCCAGAGCCACAACAAAGAATCCGTGGCGTCCGGACAAATCGTTTTGAGTTGCTAATGCTAAAACATGGCCGAGCCTATGCTGCGTATGAATTTAGAAGAAAGTATGGGTGTGGTAATGAAATATAATACAGTATTACCAGGGAAGGCATATTGAAAATTTGTTTTTATAATTTGTAAATTTGTTAGTATATCTCGATAAATTAACAAAACGTATCTTGAGAACGCCAACTTGGACTGAAAATACGTGAGCGCAAAGAATTTGTTTTGAGATAAGAAAGAATAAATCCAATCACTGGCCAGCGGTCTGGGGAGGCAAAACCACATCCACGGAACAATTTGCGTGTTAGAAATCGCCGCTAAGAATCCCAAATAACAAACTATTAGATCACAAAAAACGCTGCATAAAGGATTATTTAGAAATTACAGTAAGTGCGAAATTTAATATAACTATAATTGTTCGAATGCATGCGTTACTTAATAAATTTTTTACAAGCTTCAACTAAAAATTGGGCGTTTCTAAAAAAAATTAATGGTTTATTGTTTTTCCGTTTTGACAATTGTGGACCTCTTGAAGAGGGACACGGGGCAAATGTCTCCAATGCTTTCCTTCTTGAACCTGCTGGGGTCCTCAGGTTGTTTTATAATTAAGTACAGTGGTGCCGATTTAAGTTGAGCATTGGGAGGGGGAGATAATTTGCAGTTTTACCCCAACTTTGCCCTATTTTCAACATTGGGGAGGTTGAGGCTCCACCACGATTTTTTTTCGCGTAAGTAAATTAACTGAAGACCAAAAAAAAGTCTTCACCAAAAATTGAAGCGTTTTTGTCCCCGAAATCACGTGAAGACCAAAAAAAAGGTCCAAACTTCACCCAGCGCTCAGATGCAGACCATAGTCAAATTATTGGGGGGATATATCCCCCCCCCCGGGTTTCGGCACCCCTTATTGAATACCTTCCGTAAAATTTAACAAAGTGTCTTTTGACGGCCGAAACCTTCGCCCTCATTCATTGGCAGACATTGGATGTGAAAAAGACAAAATAGCCTACACTGAAAAGCAAAGAAAAGATTGGCTTAAAATTAGAGTTGAAAAGTTGTGAGAAAACTAAAATTTTTCTAATTTAGTATTTACGGTATTTTCTTTTCAAATTGCTTTGAAAATCTAAATGCGTAATCTTCTTTAAAGTTACAAAAATTGCTACTTTTCCCCAAAAAAAATCACTAAAAATATGTAACGGGGGCATGGGGATATTGCCCTCACCCCAAAACCCCGTATTTTTTCAATGCCAAAAAGTTTTGAGGTTTCAAATTTACCCTTTACGGTACCTCAATTCATTTTAAAAATATAAATTCACAGTATTTTGCAATATTTTTAGACGATAATTTTTGAAAAATCCGTAAAAAGAAATGGTTTAACCAAGCAATATGGTTTGCGTTTAAGAAACTACTAAAAAAGTGGGGATCCGTAATTAGTGGACGTTTGCATCGGGGTCCTAATGAGGAAATTATGGTCTTAAATTGACCATTTCTACGTTTGTGATTTAGCATTTAAACTGTGAAATACCACATGGAAAGACGCTTAAGCAGCCTGACCAGATGCATTCCCAATTCCGTAGCAACTTGGTGTGAATTTTGCCTAGAAATCAGAAAAACAAACACAATCGCCTTTTGTTGCGATTTTTTCATAGCCAAATTCGAATGAAAACCCAAAAAAACAAATAAAGTCTTTACCCCAGTTTGTGCGATTTTTATCCGCCTAATTGAAATGAAGATCAAAACAAAAAGGTTTTATTTGACGATTTTGTTGTTTGTGGTTTTATTGTGCGATATTTGTTTTATTGTGCGATAGGCAATTATATGTATTTTTTATGCGATGTTTGACCGCCACATTCGAATGAAGACTAAACAAATTAGAAAAAAAACGTATTTTTCGCTTACCCTGTATGGGGGTGACTCTAAATTTTCAATTGGGGAGGCCAAATCTCAATGGGGTGACGCTAACTACCGATGGGGGAAAGCGTCCCCCCAACAATTTCCTACAAGCTGTATTTCGATTCACGGGTTATGGCTTTGTTTCATTACTATGATACCGCTGCGGTGGAAATCAACATAACATAACATAACATAACATAACATAAGTTTATTTGCCTGAAAGTTGAAAAGCTTAAGCAAGACACACAAATGGGCACAGATTCAAAAACACAATCAGGCCAGGAAGCACCGATGAACCCGGAGGTTTTCTAGTCTAGATGCTCCTGACAAGGCTGCTCTGCGCAAAAAAAGCTTCAAAGCTGCAGTACAGTATCGAAGGCCATTGGCTCCATTCGCGCCATCGTCGGCGTTGCGTTGCTTTGTCCTCAGATAAGACACTTTTGACAACTATCACTGCTTGTTAGGTCCTAACTAAGCAGCAATAGAATTTAAATCAACTGAAACTCGAAGAAATTGCTACTTTTAGTTAGGTGACGTTTGCCCGTCCACTAGCAAAGAAATATAAGCTCAGTATGAAAAAACAATAATGATAAACAAAGCAGAAGAGCAGCAAATTTCAAAGCACAGTTCTTGTCAAATTATTTCAATTTATAGTTGGGGATAGTGTTGGTGGGATTAAACAATTACAGGTTCACAAGCAATTGACCAATGAGCAACCAAAATATTATACTGATGACAGCAATATAGTCACAGTTGGAAGAACACAATATATCATAGCACAAGTAAATTTTAGAAGCACAAGAGTTAAATTGTAAAGAGTATATAGTTATCAAGGCAAATGCATTAGTTCAGTTTCGATCAACCGATTTTGTTAGAACATTTTATTGCAATGGCACTGTCAACATTTAATCAATCATGCAGAGGCACCATCTCTATCTCTGCCACATGAATGATAATTCCTCTGCATGGATTAATCAAATTCTGCATGGATTAATTAAATCCACATGACTGGTGAAATTGGCCAGTCATGCTCAGTTCTTTCCTTAGTCATTAGACTTATAAGTGCCAACTAAAAATTTTTTGTACCGTTTTTTAAAGGCATACCAACTTAAGTTTTTGTCAATGTCGTTAATTTCTTCCCATAATTTTGATCCTCTATAAATTAGCAAGTTTTTGGCTATTGATTTTTTGACTTGCGGCTTGAAGTATACTTGTTTACGCAGTTGTCTTGTATTATGAGTAAGAATCGTATCTAATTTAACTAGAGAGTCGTACAGAGTCTTTGGCAATTTGTTATGATGAAGCTGATGCATAAATTTGCCTAATTCAAGTTTGTAAACATCGGAGAGTTTAAGAAAATTTAGTTTTTTATATAGAACAGTAATTGAACAATATTTTCTGGAATAGGTTATGGTACGAATAACATTATTTAACCGAATTGTCAATTCATGAAGTTGCATTTTGGCAGCAGTACCCCATATGAGTATACCATACTGTATTCTGGAGTATATCAGGCTATTATACAACATGCAGAGAGTTTTCTGGGGAACAAAATCTCTAATCTTGTAAAGTATACCAGCATACCGAGCCAATTGGAGAGACAAGTGATTTACATGAGAGGACCATTTCAAGCAATCATCGACATATAACCCCAGATATCTTACAGTTCTTTCTCTTTTCAGTGAAAAGGAGCGAAGTGATAAATTAAGATCAAACTTGCAAGGAGTATAGGGCTGCTTGTTGATTATCATGTAGCATGATTTGGAAAAGTTTAGTGATAGTTTGTTTCTTCTCAGCCAAACATTAATCTTGCTTAGTTCATTAGTTGCTTTGCGTTGCAACTCGATGGGATTTTTATCAGCAAGCATAAGATAGGTATCATCAGCAAATAAAGTAGTATCGAACAAACTAGCATGAGGCAAGTCATTAATGTATAAAAGAAACAATAACGGGCCAAGGGAGGAGCCTTGTGGAACTCCACAAGTAATATTTGTTAAATCAGATCTGCAGTTGCCTATTTTTGTGTACTGATGCCTGTTAGTTGAGTAACTTTTAAGTAGTTGAAGAGATATGCCACGAATTCCAAAATTACATTTCATTTTTTCTAGTAATACAGTATGGTCCACCGTATCAAACACTTTTGTTAAGTCTAAAAACACGCAACATGTGTACAAATTATTATCAATGTTACTTAACAATTTGTCATATATTTTGCCTATGGTATGAATGGTTGATGTGCCTTTCCTGAAATCAAATTGGTGTTTAGTTAGTAAATCGTATTTCTCTAAATAAGAATAGATGCGAATGTAAATAAGTTTCTCTAAAATTTTATTGAAGGGAGATAGGAGTGATATTGGTCGGTAATTGGTACATTGATTCGGGTCCCCTTTTTTATGTATAGGCACAACTTCAGCAATTTTAAGCACATTGGGAAATTCTCCTTGTTCAACACATAAATTGAAAAGTTCGCTAATGTAGGGAGAAATGACCTGAGTGCTGTATTTCAAGAATTTTGTGTCAATATCATTCTTTCTAACTGCTTTTTTTAGTTTCATGGAGTGTATAATTGAAGTTATCTCTTCAGGCGTGGATGGGGAAAAGAAAAAAGAATTCCCGATATTTGTTACAGACTCTGTAATTTGTGATTTGTTTACAGGAGGGATCGATTCAGCTAATTTTTCCCCAATTCCAGCAAAATAGCTATTCATCTTGTTGCAATTAGCAATTGGGTTTTGAAGTTTTCCCTCCTCACATTCGAGGTCGGTGGGAAAGGTTTTGCTTTTAGTTTTTAGTTGTGCCAGTTCGTTAACTATTTTCCACAAATTTTCTTGATTGTCTCTATTGGCGCCAATTTTTTCCTTATAGTAGTTTTGTTTTGCTGGTTTAATTGTTCTATTCAGTGTATTGCGAAAGAGTTTATAGATTTTGAGATTTTCTTCATTACGATGTTTATGCAGATTAACAAAAAGTTCTTTTTTCCGTTTAATAGATTTTAGTAGCCCTTTCGATAACCATGGCTTTCTATGCAATTTCTTTTCTTTCCTTGATGCTTTCCTTAGTGGAGCATTGCTATTAACACATCTGCAAAAAATATCCAAAAATTTTTCGAACTGAACGTGAACGCTTTCATTTGTGTTAATATTAGCCTCAATTAAATTATTTTGCAAGTTTTGCAGAAACCCTTCAAGTTCAAACCTGGACATGTCTCGGAGATGCAAATATTTAAGCACCTCTTTCATGTTCTTTTTCACAAGAGTAGCAATAAAGGTTCCGTAATGATCACTCAAGTCAGATAAAACTACGCCACTAATGTAAGAATGCTTATTATCATTAACATAAATGTGATCAAGAAGGGTTTTCGAATGGTCTGTAATGCGAGTAGGTAAATCGATTGCACACTTGCATGGAGAACTTATCATGTTGTTCACGTATTTTCTAACATTATTGTTACTCTAAACAGCCGTTAAATCAATGTTATAGTCGCCGACCGCATAAAAGGGGCAGTGCTTAGAGTTCAATCTGGAAAAAATGTCATAAAGCCGTGCAGAAAATTCCTCATAATCACTCGTTAAATTAGTTGGATGCCTGTACACAACTCCTACAACAGCCGGACCTTTTTCGGTTTGAACTTCGATCCACATATCTTCTACAGAAGGCAACGCAATACTAATATCTGGTTTCTGTTTGAAGATAAGCGTTTCTTTAATGTAGAGTCCCACACCTCCTGCTTTCGTTGAGCTATCGCAATGCAAAAATACATATCCAGTCAAATGAATATTTGAGTTGATTATGCCGTTGGTCAATTTTGTTTCTGTGATAGCAATAATGTCCGGTAAGACTGATAATTCCGACAGATACGATGCTAAATGGTCAGAATTTTTTTGGAGACTGCGAATATTAAAATGCATAATGAAGAGTGTTTCTGTTTGTGCACTCAGAAAGTCATTTAGCGATTGTTGATCGTAGTAATTGCAATTATCAAAAAAGTCAGTATGGCATGGATTAACTACAGGCGTTTGCGAAGTCAATGAATTACGATTGTTAAGCTCTGCAGTTTCATTTGTGGTTGACCTAGATTTGCAGTGTAGACAAAGAGCGTAATTTTGTTTGGAGGAAGGATTAACCGCAGGGAGTAATTGTCGAGAGGGGCAGTTTTTGTGAAAAATTCGTAAACAGATTTCACAACTGTAACAACTATTATCGCTTTCGCATGGTTTCGCACACATAGTGCAAATAGTTTTAGAAGTCATTATGCTGTTGAATAGGGTGACACTAAGAAAATTACGTGCAGCACAAAAAACAGTAACAAGCACATTAGACTAGTTATCCTTCTTACTTTTAACGCCATCTTGACTGTCAATGTTTTCGTTGATTAACAGGGGTTTGTAGTCTAGCAATCGAAAGTTCACATCAATGTCGAGTTTGAAAAGATCATCTGGTGATGACACCATAAGCCATTCTCCAACACCTTCATCTTTTCCATCCGTTAGTAGATTGCCGTGCTTGCGCGCAGATTTTTTCATGCGAATTCTGCCATTGTACGTGTGGCAAAGAACAAACTCCCCATCACAGTGATTCTTTACATAATTTAGCAATTTTGACCGCAGTGGGGTGATATCTTCAGTAATAAACGCAGTTTTAAACTTTTCGTCGGTGCTTTTCCTAAGGTTGGACTTTGCAAAAAGAAATTCGCTTCTTTTTTTATACGAAACGAATCTCGCAATGATCGGACGTGGTTTGGCTGCTGATGATCTTTTCTTCCCAAGTCTATGGGCTCGTTGAATATTACTAGATTCCAGGGTGATGCCTAAAACTTCGGCGAGCTTGAGAAGGGTAGATTCACCATCATCCTTTTGGCTTGCCGATTCGGCGATGCCATGAATGCGAATGTTTTCCCGTCTAGAATATTGTTGTAAGTTATCTGTTTCAAATGTGTTTAAGTTGAGAGCCTGCTTTAATTGATTGTTTTCAGTTTTTAGCTGCTTGATTTCAAGTTTGCTCTCTTCCAGTTCCTCTCGCAACTCTTTCATTTCATCTCTGAGACTAGCCACATTTTCATAAATCAGAGTTAATTTTGTGCGATCCTCTTCACTGAAACTTCCTTGATTTGTTTTTTTTGTCATTTCAGCATATGTTGATTTTCTCTTGCTTTCGTTCAGGCTTTCTGGTGTAGATTTTCTTAAAAACTATTATTTTCGAATTATCATTAAAAACTTAATGTGATGCAATATCTAAGCACTTTCGCTCTAAAAAATGATTGAATAAATTAAAATTAAAAAGATTGGTTAACGTAACGATTTGCGACACGTTACACCAAAATCGACTTCTGTCAGCGCACACAAACTGTCAGCGCACAAAAAATGTGTATTTGATTAGCCTACGCGATACCGATTTCTGATAATGAATGCTGTAAATTGCACATGCTACGTCAGATATCTTTTTCTCACTTTTTGACCTGCTGACTGTTGTTATCGATGTTAGTTAAAAATTGCAATCACATCAGATATTGAGAGTTGAAACATTTCAAAAAACTCAAGCACTGATTTACCAGAGGTGGAGTCCTCGAGGACGTCCTCGAGGATACATTTTGATGTCCTTGGCCTCGAAGCTTTAAGTCCTCGAAAATTGCCCTGTCCTCGGCTCGAGAACAGCACTATTTTTGCCTTGTTAAAATTTTTTGGATCGCCTGAAAAAAATTTTGAAGACCTTTTTTTTTGAATAACACTTACGGCTGTGTCTTTGGTTCTTGGCCTCGAGCATTCTTGTCCTTGGCCTCAAGAGGGTCTGTCCTCGGAAGGGTTGTCCTTGGCCTTGGCCTCGGATTTTTTTGTGTCATTGGCCTTGGCCTCGAGCCTTATGTCCTCGACTCCACCTCTGCGATTTACCGCAAAAATTTCTAGTTCTGCAGGTTCTACCAGTACTTTTTGAAGTTATATCTACCAGTAATTTTTGAAGTCTTCTACGTCCTACATAACTCACTATTGCAGCACTGATTAACCAACCAAATTCGCCAAATTGAAATTCCATTACAGTAACAAACTATATTTTACCTACTGATTATTTCTGAAATACAAATCTACTGATTGGTCTATTAGAATCCACATCATGTTGCTGACAGAAAATTTTTGTTTAAGTTCTACACCACCTTAAAATTGTTTATGCAAATCTAAATGATATAAATATGCAACTAAGAACTAATCTTTTTTTTTTTTGCTTTTGCAGAACAGACTAAAGATCTGTGATCATGTCAGCATTTGACTGTTAATGAAATTTCCTTATTTAATCGCAATTTACAAATATGTAAGCTGTAATTTAACAAAAAATCTCGGTAGTTTTTTGAAAAGGTCTTTTTGGCTGAGTGATTCAGATGAACTTCGTATTCCGCTCAAATTTATGACAGCCTAGATAGAATCATTTCTAAATAGACTTTAACTATGTGGTTTTAAATCCAAATTCAGTTAAGGAGTTCAGGACAAGAGCACTTGGGACATTGTTTCACAAAATGAATAATGATTTAATGACAATAAATGGATTTGAGCCGTCGCGACGCGTTTCGTCCTTACTCAAGGGACTCTTCAGGCGACAAAGGTCAATTTCGTTTTATTTAGCCAAAAAAAAAAAAAATTAGCTGGACTTGCCCCCCCTAACCGTTTCCAAGCTATATGTCTTCCATTGCAATATGGCTACCCCAAAACTTTTCGCCTACAAGGTACAACTTACCGACCACCATTACCCAGTAGGCTGCTAACTCGCTACTTGAAACCTTCAAAATCTACCTCTGGTAAAATCTACTACCTGTTACCGAAATCTTACAAGCTCAGCCTACTTACTGCAAACATTGCAAATTTGGTCTGCATAACGTTAAATTTGAAATCAATCATACAAAATAATACCGAATAATAGCCGATTCCAGTTAGGGGGGGGCTATTATTACACGTTAGGGGAGGGCCGAGTCCAGTTAAACTTTTTTTGGCTAAATAAAACGAAATTGACCTTTGTCGCTTGAAGAGTCCCTTGAGTAAGGACGAAACGCGTCGCGACGGCTCAAATCCATTTATTGTCATTAAATCATTATTCATTTTGTAAAACGATGTCCCAAGTGCTCTTGTCCTGAACCCCCTTAACTGAATTTGATTTACGCTCACCAAGTTAGTGGTTTGAGCACTCTCGGCTGAGGAATTTCTTGACTATGACCCTTGTCTTAGCCTTTCTCAAAACGATGTGGTTTTAAATAGCCTACACACTAGCTTGGCTATGGCGTACGATTGGAGCAGAGTTCTCTATTAGAACTTCGCTTATGGCTTTTCAACTGTCGTTGACTAACTATCAGTGCTTTATCTAGCCTACAAAAACTCAGCTGCTTAAATTATCTGACTTTGAACGCCAATATCCTCGCTTTCTCTTAATAACCCTTGCCAACCTTCAGAACTGATTTTGGACAAAATCATAATTTAGCGCATTATCTCTCACGCGTGACGAATATAATAAAGAAACAAAAAAGAGAAAGAGTTTAGTAGTTTACTAACCCTTAATAGAGAATCAGGGGTGCCGATCTTTGTTGAGCATTGGGGGGATAATTTACAATTTTACCCCAATTTTGCCCTATTTTCAACATTTGGGGGGGATGAACCTCGACCACAATTTTTTTCAGGTGAGCAAATTAAGTGAAGACCACAAAAAGCTCTTCACCAAAAATGCAACACTTTTTTCCCCAAATTCAGGTGAAAATCAAGAAACAAAAAAGGTCTTCACCAAAACTGGAACACTTTTTTTTCCCGAATTCAAGTGAAGACCTGCGCTCAGCTGCAGACCAGAGTCAAATTATTGGGGGGGATGCAGATGTAGACCATACTCAAATTATTGGGGGGGATACAGTCAAATTATTGGGGGGATATATATCCCCCCATCTCCCCGGGTTTCGGCACCCTTGTAGAGAACTCTGATTAGAGTCGATTTGATTTTTGTTAAGTATTATTTAAATCTGAGATTACTTTCCCTGAATCAAGGTACCGGTACCCAAAAGCGTAGCCAGGAGGGGCCAGGGGGCCTGCCCCCTCCCCTCCAATTGAAATGCTACCAATGATAAAAATGTCATGAAAAAGACTATTGTTTCAGTGTCTTTTAGAATCTTCGCGTACAACAGTAATTAACAATAATATTGATCCAGAGAGCCCGGGTCCCCTCAATTTCATTTTTGCCAACCAATTTAAATGGACTCCCTAAAATGATATTTAAATAGGCCCCGAATAGTGATATTGATCCAGGGGGCTCGGGACCCCTTAATTTAATTTTTGCCAACCAATTTAAACGGGCCCCCTACAATAATATTTAAATGGCCCCCTAACAATAACATTGATCCAGGGGCCCGGGACCCCTCAATTTAGTGTTTGCCAAACAATTTAAACGTATAACCCGAGTGAAATTAAGGGTTTTTATTCTATAACTCAGGCCCTCATTTAACCTTTTTATGAACGTAATACAATAACTAGGGACGGATTTAACATATGGCACAGTGCCAGGGGCCCCGCGCTCATACAAGACTTTGTTTGGTCTTCACCTGTATTTGGCAGGAAAATATTGCGAAAATCCCAAAGTGCCAGGGTTCCAACTCAATGTAAATCCGGCCCGGGCAATAATATGGTTTGTAGGCGTAACTGTGTATTGTACATTTTTCAATAACAATTCACCTCCACCTTGCCAGTTTTTATGCAACCAAATACTTTTGAAAAACATTAGCTACTGTTAGGGGAATGCTCATTGAACAAAATTTTGATGGCCCCCTGGCCGTATATGTGCTCCTATAACAGGTTGTTTTCATAACAAAACAATAATCTCTAAGGAAAATTTTCGAGTGGATTGTTATTTACTGCTAAAATATTGCAGGAGGCAATGTACTTCTCTTTCCCCTACCAAATCACTTACAAAATTTAACCCCAAAATGCAATATTTTAAACATGTTTTGGACTTAAATAGGAAGCAAAAAACGACTGAAAAACTTAATTTTTTCAATTGGCTTTTAAATGGCTCTGAATACGTGTGAAATGTGATCCAATGGAGTCAAAACAGCTTTTTTTTCAAAAAATTACGAAAAATCGCCCAGCGGCTGGGGGCTCTGCCCCCAGACCCCGTCAAGGATATATTTGAATTACAATACACTTCTTCACTCAAACACATCTCCCAATTTAGACATTTTCGCATTTTAACTACTGATTTAAGCCCATCCCTAGAACGAGTTCTTAGTTACGTGCCAACACTACGTCATGGCTTCTGATCTTCCATTCTACGATATCCTTGCCCCCACAAAAAATTCGTCTTTCGAAGTTTCTGATGACTTCATCGCATATGATTTGTGGTTTGGGCCCCCCCATCAAAAATCCTGGCTACGCCTATGTCGGTACCCAGTGATGATATTGGATAATCATAAAAGTCATACCACCAAGCAAGCTGAAAGTTACACCACCAAAACATCTAGGCTACCCTTGGCCCAATGCTACAGACCTACCCTTTGCTTTTGACCCTACTTCCAGATATGCCTACAGTGAATGAGTTCTGCACAGGACCGGCGCCAGGATAGCCTGACTGGGGGGGCACAAATGAATTTTGGGGGGGGCACGAGAAGTTCATTTATGTGAATTCGAGAGGGACACGGGGGCACGAGAAATTTATCCCAGTCTGAATCAAATGAACAAGTTGAAGCCCCAAAATTCAGAGGGATTTTCCGACTGAAATTAGAAATTCAAACGTTTTTTCCGGCGAAAAACAGGTAATCCCACCCCAAATAAAAGGTCTTCACTGAAATACTAAGGGATTTTCTGGCCAAAATCGGAAATTCAAACGTTTTTTCCGGCCGAAAACAGGTGTTCTCCAAAAAAGACAAAAAAAAGGTCTTCATCTCAAAAATGTTATGAAATCCGGTGTCAGTCCACAAAAATTACGAAAATACCGGTGGCAAGCACCAATTTGGGCCTCGATTAGCACTCCAGTAGCCCCGAGCCTGTTAATTTCTTCGGGGCGCAGTCCTCGCTTGGGGAGGCACAATTTTCGTTTGGGGGGGCACGGCCCTGGAATGCCCCCCCATGGCGTCGGGCCTGGTTTTGCATGGCAATAGAGGTGCAACTAAGTGAAACTAAAGTTAAAACTCATCACTTGTTTCCACAATGATCACTGACACTTGATAAGTGATTATTTGATAAATGATTTTGGCAAACACTTCAAAACTAACAAGTTAACACAACAGGATAGAATGCATTAAGTAGCCTGTAAATTTATCTGTAGCTCTCAATTTAAGTATAGTTTGATGGTATGATCATTACTCATTGCAAAACCCAAACTTCATAGGCCTACTTGGCAGTATTTAAATTGTAGGGGGGACGCGTCCCCCATCGAGAGTTAGCGTCCCCCTATCAAGATCTAGCGCCCCCTCATCGACATTTGGGTGTCCCCCCATCGAGATATGAGCGCTGGATGAACAGACGAAAAAGAGCTAGCCAGCATGAATAAAGCCCACAAATTCCGGCCGATTATAGTGCGAAAGTGCGGGGAAAATTGATTTCTAGGGGAAACACTTCAAAATTTGCGTCGAAGACCCTTCTCTTTTTTTTTTGGTCTTCACCTAATTTCGAGGAAAAACCAACGTAATCTTCACTTAAAGTACTTTCGCTTCCCGAATGCGTTTGGTCAAAGCTGCAAAAGCGTCCCCCCATGCAAAATTTTACAATTTAAGAACTGCTATTTGGTCTATTAACAAAATTGCTATGCAAGTATTACAACTATTTAGTCAGGAACAGGTTATACGTAACCGTGACGAATCGGTGTGAACCTTTACGTAGCAGGCTACCGTCACCGCGAAACATCTGTAGAATTCTGAACGGTGACGGAGCGGCAACGTAAACGTTGACGGCTTCTGTGTGAACCATAGGCGTAACCAGGGGGCCCGCCGCCCCCAATTAAAATACCACCAACGATAAAAAATTGTGACGACATAACTTAGCGATGTTTAGTTGCAGTTTTTTTTTCAGGAATTACGCACATAACTGTAATTAACAATAATATTAATGACAACAAGGGAGTCCCGGGGCCCCTAACTAAAAACCAGGGGGCCCCTACTAATAACTAGGGGGCCCTGGGACCCCTAACCGACAACCAGGGGGCTCCAGGACCCCTAACTGCAAACCAGGGGGCTCATAACTGACAACCAGGGGGGCCCAGAACCCCTAACTAACGACCAAGGAGCCCCGGGGCCCCTAACCAACAACTAGGGGGTCCTTAACTGACAACTAGGGGGCCCCGAGCCCCTAACTGACAACCAGGGGGCCCCTAACCAGCAACCAGGGGGTCCCAAACTGACAAACAGGGGGCCTCGGGTTCATTAACTGATTAAACAACTAGGGGGCCCCAGGGCCCCTAACTGACAACCAAAGGGGCCCTGGGCCTCTAACCGACAACCAGGGCGCCCCGGGGCCTCCCTAATTGACAACCAGTGGGCCCCAGGGCCCCTAATTAACAACTGGGGGCCCTGTGGTCCCTAACCAAGAACCAGGGGGCCCCGGAGCCCTTAACTGACGACCAGTGGGCCCAGGAGCCCTTAACTGACGACCAGGGGGCCTGGGGCCCTTAACCGACAACCAGGGGCCCCCGCAAACTCTAACTGGCAACCAGGTAGCCCCAGGGCCCTTGACTGACGACTAAGGTTCCCGGGCCAATGGCCTCTTAATTCAAATTTTTAACAATTTATATGCAAAACCTGTAAGAAATCTAGGAGTTTTGTCCTAAATGTTGCAACCCCAGACCCTCGTTTAACGTTATTATAAACTTAATGCTATAACACAGGCGGTAACGCAAACCCCCCAATTGAAATACTACCAATGATAAATATAATGAGAGCATAGCCAGTATGATGTCCTTGTCCGGAATTGCAGTTTCTTTAATTTAGGATTTACGCCTACAAAAGTAAGCAATAATAATGACGACCACATGTCCACGTCATAATAATGTCATGCATTTCTAGGATGTATCAAAAAACTGTTCAGTGACTTGACTCAAGTCCTCCACGTTTTGGAAAATAAGTTATTTCAATTTTGATTTAAATGTTTTTTTTTTTTGTGAAAGAACTTAATGGAACGATCTTGTCTCAAAATCATTGGCGTAGCCAGGGGGTGGCCGAGGAAACCCGGGCCCCCTCAATCAAAACGCCACCAATGACAAAAATTTGTCAAAAAAGCCTTGTTTCTTCATTTTCAGTTTCTTTTAGCATCTTTGCGTACAACAGTACACGCGTACAACAGTAATTAACAATAAATTATATTGACAACCAGGGGGCCCGACGCACCCCCTTAATTCAATTTTTTCGTACCAATTTAAACGTATAACCAGAATGAAATCAAAGGTTTTTGTCCTAAAAGTTGCTACCTCAAGCCCTCATCTAAACTTTTTACGAGCGTAATGCAATAACCAGCGCCGTATTTGTCATATGGCTCAGTGCCAGGGCCCTGCTCTCGGATAGTAGGACTTTTTTTGGTTTTCATTTATATTTGGCAGGAACATGTTCCAAAAATCCCGTAAGTGCCAGGGGCCCCGCGCAATGTACATCCGGCCTGGGAATAATATGTTTAGTAAGCGAAACCATCTTTTGTACCATTTTTCAATAACGATTCACCTCCACCTCGCCGGTTTTTACGCACAAAATACTTTAAAAAAATAGCTAGGGAAAATGTTCATTGAAGAAATTACTGAATTTCAATTGAAGGGTCCTGGGCCCTTTGGCCGTACATGTACTCCTATAACTGGTAAACTTCATGACTAAACAAAAATCTCTAAGAAAAATCTTCGAGTGGATTATTATTTACTGCTAAAGTATTGAAGGAAGCAATGTGCCTTACTTCCCTTTATGAACCATTAAATCACTTACAATTAAAATTTTACACTATAATGCAAGATTCTAAACGTGTTTTGAGATTTAATTGCAAAAGGAGGATTGAACAATTAATTTTTTTTGCTTGGCTTTGAAATGTTAAAAATCTAGTTCTTTGAAATGGCTGTGAACTCATGTGAAATGTGATCCGATGGGATTTAAATAGCTTTTTATTCCAAAAACTTATCAAAATCGTGCAGCGGCTGGGAACTTTGCCCCCAGACCCCCATCTGTGATACGTTTGAGTACACTAGCTTACCCACACACGTCTCCTAAGTTAGACATTTGCACTTTTTAACTATTAGTTTTTGCCCTCTCCCTTTACCAAAATCCTGTTTAAGTACCGTCAGGCTACGGCTTCAGATCTTCCATTCTACGATATCTTTGCCCCACAAAAAGTTTTTTTTTTTGAAAACTTCTGATGACGTCATTGCATGTGACTTGTGGTTTGGGCCTCCCCCCAATCAAAAATCCTAGCTACGCCTATGGTGTGAACCCCGCTTAAAGCAAGTATAATAAAAGGTTTAATTTAATTTGTGTTTTAAATGTAATATTTACGATTTAGTGGCTATGTTTTGAGTTCAGTGAATACCCAAACAAACACAAAAGTCTTCGCCAAAAACTTCGTTCCATTTTTCCGGTAAACTAAGGTGGTGTCCAATAAGGTGCAATAATAATGATTCAGGACAACAGCAAAGAAAAGCTGTTGTGAGCCTACACTAGCAAAAAAAAAAATTGGTTGGCTCAGCCTATCCTCGACGGCGGCACTGTGCCCAACAGACCGTAATTTATGTAATTATATGTGGGCGTGCGCCTTTCACACACTTCCTTTTTTACGTCTTTTCGCATTAACATAACTTCCTGTTGTGGCATTCTGGCAGGGTTGGTGCTCTTTTATGTTGTTGAGGTTCAGCAGAAGCAATAGGTCTAAATACATGAATGAAACAATACACTATGAGTAAGTTGAGTACTTCGAAGAATCTCTCCTAGGTGTGAAGCTTATCGCTTGACGATTCAGGTAGCAAGTAAATTTTAATTTACAAACAATCAGCCAAAATCATTATAATAGCATTCTATTTGAATTAGACTGATGGATTCTAGTTGAATAAAACCCTCTTAAACGCTTTGAAATAAGACTGATAGTGGCCCTTTGTGGAGCCGAAATCGATTTTTGTTTATTTGCCTTTATGTTAATTTTGGCTCATTGTTTGTTTATTAAATCTTACTTTCTGAATACACATTAAACATGCATGAATTGACTGTACATTGATGATGTAACATCCGGGTCAAAAGAACGCGTCCAATGCGGTCGACTGGCTCAGTTGTACAATTTGCAAACCACTCTCCGACTTACTCTAAGAACCTTGTTTCAGATTTCCTGTTTTACTTGTTGTTATGTTGAAGTGTAGCACTACATTTATCCCTTTCACTGGCGACGGCACTCTTTCTTCTTCAACGAGCGAAAGAAAGAGGGTACACTACTCCAACGTGCCCTGTCGCGCTGGCCTTTGTAACATCTGGGTCAAAAGGACACGTTCCAATGCGGTTTGACCTTAAACTCTTCATTTAGTAGACTAGAAACCGATACGCGAAGAAAAAGCAAAAAGCATTGAAGAAAAAAGTTTGCTCTTGTTGCGAAAGTTTTCTGCGGTCACGCGTATTCGAATGATTTGATTGGACATATTCGAAGAACGAGTGAACTGTAAAGAAAAAAGTCAGGGTGATTGGACGAATTGGAATATTTTAGAACAAGTGAAACGTGAAGAAGAAAAGACAAAACTGTCAGTTTCCGGTCCATTAACCAATAGTCTATGGTTTGACCGGCTATTAAATTTTTGCCATAGGCCTACCGAAAAATTTAAAAAATACTGTAAATGTTTGTACCCGGGTCCACAGCTACCGTATTGTTGCAGCCATGTATGACCATAGTGCTCTGCACTGCCAGCGTCAGAAGTACAACAAGAATAAAAAGTGGCAACTATCTACCAGGCCTGTTGCCTTCCATTCTCCGATTCAAGTGCTCAAACAATGCATTTAAAATACGTATCCGTATGACTTGGCTACTGAAATGTGCTATCATATTTTATTGCTTTTTAAACAAGAAAAGGAAACAAACTGAAAGGTAGAAGCTCATGTGTTATCTTTTGTTTCATTATTTTTCGTTTTAGTCAACCAAAAAACAATGCTGTCTTTGGCTGAAAGACATTTTTAAGGACTTGAAAACTTCGAGGCCAGGGCCAGGAACTTGAGCTTGGACGCCAAGGCCAAGGACTTCAAAAAGTGTCCTCGAGGATTCCACTTCTGATGTTCAATGCTTAAATGTAAAATTTTCCAGTGCTCAGTTCACAAAAATTCAGCACGGAATGTAAAAGGGGAACGGCAAAAAACGTACGTACTGTACAGAAAATATGTTATTAAAGCAAGCGGTTTCGTCTTCTTTGTGCGCACTGCAAAACGCAGGGCTGGGTTCAAAAGTAGACGAGATATAGTAGGCCTACTTGTATATGCGAGACAGGTACCGCATCCCAGCAAACAAATCGAATGAAAAAAATGATGTCCTATCTCGGAAAGTTAAATTCCTTGTCGGTCGAGAGTCGAAACAAATGCTACAAGATTCAAAGCGAAATTTTCAAATCGGCGATGATTGAGCAAACGAAAGCTATTGAAACAAGCAGCAAGAGTAGTAGTATTAGCAATTGAATCTACCTAATGGTGGAGTCCACTAACCACTGGCCATAATTTGAATGCAACAAGATTCGATAACAAACCTACGATAACCTGCGCTTATAGGTGTAGCCAGGGGGTCCGGGCCCCCCACAACTGAAATGCTACCAATGATAAAAATCTCGCAAAAAAGACTATTGTTCCTTCTTTTTCAGTTTCTTTTAGCATCTTCGCGTACAACAGTACACGCATACAACAGTAACTAACAACAATATTGATCCAGGGGGGCCGACCTCCCTCAATTTAATTTTTGCCAACCAATTTAAATGGGCCCCCTACAATAATATTTAAATGGCCCCCAATTTAAATGGGCCCCAACAATAATATTGATCCACGGGGTCCGGAACCCTCAATTTAATGTTTACCACCCAAATTAAACGTATAACCCGAGTGAAATTAAGGGTTTTTATCCTATAAGTTGCTAACTCAGGCCCTCATGTAACCTTTTTATGAACGTAATGCAGTAACCAGGGACGGATTTAGCAGATGGCACAGTACCAGGGGCCCCGCGCTCATATAAGACTTTCTTGATCTTCACCTGTATTTGGCAGAAAAATGTAACAAAAATCCCCAAATGCCAGGGTTCCAACTCAATTTAAATCCGGCCTGGGCAGTAACATGGTTAGTAGGCGTAACCAATCTATAGTACATTTTGCAATAACAATATACCTCCACCTGGCCAGTTTTTATGCAACCAAATACTTTTGAAAAAAACTAGCTACAGTAAGGGGAATGCTCATTGAACAAAATTTTGATTTGAGAGGGCATTGGCCCTCTGGCCGTATGTGTACTTCTAGGACTGGTTGTTTTCATGACAAAACCATAATCTCTAAGGAAAATTTTCGAGTGGATTGTTATTCACTGCTAAAATATTGCAGGAGGCTATGTATTTTACTTCCTCCTACCTGGACCAAGTCACTTACAAAATTTAACCCCAAAATGCAATATTTTAAACATGTTTTGGACTTAAATAGCAAGCAAAAGAAGGACTGAACAACTTAATTTTTTCAATTGGCTTTCAAATGTTAAAAATTTAGTACTTTTAAATGGGGCTCTGAATACTTGCGAAATGTGATCTAATGGTGTTAAAAAAGCTTTTTTTTCCAAAAAATTACGAAAAATCGCCCCCAGATCCCCATAGCCTCCGGCAGCTGGGGGGCCGCCCCCAGACCCCCATCCATTATACGTTTGAATTATAGTTCACTTCTTTACTCAACACGTCTCCCAATTTAGACCTTTTCACATTTTAACTATTGATTTAAGCCCTCCCCTTTGAATGAGTTCCTAGTTACGTGCCAACATAGGCCACGGCTTCTGATCTTTCACTCTACGATATCTTTGCCCCCACAAAAAATTCGTCTTTCGAAGTTTTTGATGACGTCATTGCATGTGGTTTGTGATTTGGGTACCCCCCCCCCCAATCAAAAATCCTGGCTGCGCCTATGTCTGTGCTTTTGCGTATTTATTTTTTGTTAAGTTTCCAGACTTGACTCTCTCACTAACAAATTCGTACCTTTGCGAAAGTAGTAAAACATACTCGTGAATTGCTTTTTCCTTAAAAAAATAAGTTTATAAACATTAAGATAATCAAAGCAAACCAATTAATCGCAGCTTTTTGCAAGCTTAACAATAAACAGAAAAAAAAGAAATAAAAAAAGTTTCGTTTCAAATCTCCGAGGTTTGTTTGCAAGAATTTGACTATTATATAGTACCAGCGTATATCACCGTGGTTTGTTTGCACAGGAGGCATTTTTCTATGAATGGTCAAGCAGGTGTAAACAATGTCACGAGCACGTGTTAATTCAACGCTAGTTTTACATGTGAACAAAAAATGCAAATGCCGAGTATGGGTTTAAAAGTAAATGTCCTAATCAAAGAAGAAAAACCGAAAAGAAATGACTAAAAAGAAAAACCGAAAAGAAAAAAAGAAAAAGCAAAAGGTACTCAAGTCGGGATAAACGAACAAAACCGTAAAAAGGTGGTCAATGGTGTAAAGGTATTCAAAAACATTTATAAAATCAAACAGTAGCAATATGCAGCAACCATAAACTCTGGTGTATTTTTAGGCTTGTTGCTTGCATTTATACTTTTTACAATTAAAGAAAATCACTAAGCGAATGTTTTCAGCACTACACCTGGCCTTTTTCAGATATACGTTATCTGAAATAGTAATGGTAACTTCAATCAATTCTTATCACGTAATAAACTAATCTGATAAAAAGCGAAAAGGTTTGCTGTATTACTCACTGTTCAGTACGCTAAATTCAATACAAAAAGGAGTTTTAAATTTACAGCAAGTTGGAAAATTTTAAACCTGGGTTGGTTATACCCATCAGCTGTGGTAAGCACATAGCCTTGGAGTAAGACAGCTCTGATATAAAACCTATTTACAGTTACATTAAACTGCAAGACAAATCATGATGAGTACAAATAATGAAAATTACGTGAACGACGTTAATGGGGCCACCTTCACAAGTGTAACCTCGTCCGGAAGGGGAGCGCCTTGGGACTCTTAGTTCGTCATTCAGCGAAATCCCTATGGCGTTCGAGTCTTGGCTAGAGAGGCTCGTTCAAAAAATAATCGACGATCTCCACTAGCCAACCCTAGTGACAGCTCCACCAGTGTGGTTGCTGCACGTTTGGAGAAGCGAATGCAAACAGCGCAGAGTATTCGTACACGAAATAATGTTGCCACTCTCGGGTCAACCATCACCAACTGCTGTTGGGCAGTGGGAATATCCTCACCCTCACAGGAAAAGAGTTAGAATTGGTTAAGGAAGCAGAGCGGCATCATCTCGATCATAGGCGTAGCCAGGATTTTTGATTGGGGGGGGGGGGCCCAAACCACAAATCACACGCAATGACGTCATCAGAAATTTTCGAAAAAGTAATTTTTTATGGGGCAAAGATATCGTAGAATGGAAGATTTGAAGCCGTAGCCTGATGGTACTTTGCCAGGATTTTGGTAAAGGGAGAGGGCGAAAACTAATTGTTGAAAAGTGTAAAAGTGTAACTTGGAAGACGTGTTGAGTAAGCTAGTGTACTCAAACGTATCACAGACGGGGGTCAGGGGGCAGAGCCCTCAGCCGCCGGTGGTTATGGGGGTCTGGGGGCAAAGCCTCCAGCCGCTGGGCGATTTTTGTAAGTTTTTGGAAAACAAAGCTATTTAAATCCAATTGAATCACATTTCGCACGAGTTCAGAGCCATTTCAAAGAACTAGATTTTTAACATTTCAAAGCCAATCGAAAAAATTTTGTTGTTCAATCCTCTTTTTGTAATTAAATCCCAAAACACTCTTAGAATCTTGCATTATGGTGTAAAATTTTAATTGTAAGTGATTTGGTCTACAGGGGGAAGTAACGAACATTGCCTCCTGCAATACTTTAGCAGTAAATAATTCAGTTCATAATAACGTTAAACGATGGCCTGGGGTGGCAACCTTTAGGTCAAAACTCTTAGATTTCCCACAGGTTTTGCATATAAATTGTTAAAAATTTGCATTAAGGGACCCCTGGCCCGGGAACCTTGGTCGTCAGTCAGGGGCCCTTGGGCTCCCTGGTTTGCCAGTTAGAGGCCCCAGGGCCCCCTGGTTGTCAGTTAGGGACTCCAGGACCCCTTGGTTGTTGGTTAGGGGCCCTGGGGCCCCCTGATCGTCAGTTAGGAGGGCCCCGGGGCCTCTCGTTGTCGGTTAGGAGGCTCCTGGCCCCCTGGTTGTTGGTTAGGGGCCCCCTAGTTGTTAGATAGGGGCCCTGGGGCTCTCTGGTTGTGAGTTAGGAGCCCCAGGGCCCCCTGGTCGTTAGTTAGGCACTCCGGGGCCCCTGGTTGTTGGTTAGGGGCCCCCTGGTTGTCGATTAGGGGCTTGGGCCCCCCTGGTTGTCAGTTAAGGGGCCCCCTGGTTGTTGGTTAAGGGTCCCTTGGTTGTTAGTTAGGGGCCCTGGGGCCCCTAGTCGTCAGTTATGGGCCCCCTGGTTTTCAGTTAGGGGTCCCGGACCCCCTGGTTGTCGGTTAAAGATTCCAGGGCCCCCTAGTTGTTAGTATGGGCCCCCTGGTTGTTAGTTGGGGGCCCCGGGACTCACTTGTTGTCATTGATATTATTGTTAATTACTGTTATGTGCGTAATTACTGAAAAAAAACTGCAACTAAACATCGCCAGGCTATGTTGTCATAACTTTTTGTCGTTGGTGGTATTTTGATTGGGGGGGGCCCGGGCCCCCTGGCCCCCCCCCCTGGCTACGCCTATGATCTCGATATTATCAGAGTTTCTTTAACCAAAGGACGTGGTTCTGGAATTGTGAATCTCGATGGTGGATGGAAACTCTTCTATTCTGGCGCTGACCGTAGTATCTCTGATCAAGCGGGGTTGGAGATTTTTAGAAGCCCCCGCTTGTCTAACTGTGTGTCAGATTGGTTTCCTTTGGGATCAAGTGTCTGCATGTTGAAGCTCGAGGTATTGGATTGGTCAGTGTGCCTATTGCAGGTACATACCCCCAATGCTACAAGTGAATATCAGGCTTTTGTGGATGAAGTAAATAATGTTCTTCTACGAGTATTACCTACTGAATCTACAATCCTTATGGGAGATTTTAACGGACATGCTGGAACAGAAACAGATACGTAGAAGGATGTGATCGGACAGCATAGAGTCATTGAACTGAATGAGAACGGAAGGTATTTATTGCAGCTCTGTTGTAGCAACTGACTCCGTATCATGAATACCTTTTTCCAGCAGAGAGAGTTTCACAAGTATACATGGTATCGACATTCTGTTTGAATAAGATACCCCTGATGATCCCGATTCCGGGTGAAACAGACTGTAGGGTTTTTAAAAATTTTTTAAGTTTTAATTTTTGATGTGTACTTTGTTATGTTGTGGTATCGACATAGTATAAACCTAAAATCTTTGATAGATTTTTGCATAGTTTCGTCAGATTTGTTTTCAGATGTGCTGAACGTTTGAGTGAAGCAAGGTGCTGAATTATCAACTGATCACCATCTGGTACTTTTTTCCTTGCGACTTTCGAAACCTGAGACAAACAGGAAATCCAACAGGTCGTCTGTTACTTACCGGATCGAATGGGAGGCTTTGGAGGACAAAGAAGTAAGGAATCAGTATGCTTCCAGTATCATCTAAGTTCAGACAACTTCCTGATGCATTCGAGTATATCGAGAAGGAATGGCCGCTGTTCAGATCAGCGATCATTTCATCAGCTGCTGAAAGTTGTTGGCGGAAACGGCTTAAAGTGGCTGGCGATAGTTAGAAAAGAACACCTTGGTGGAACCAACCGGTTAAAGAAACAAGAGGTTAATTCGAGGAAAGAAAGGTGCGTTCAAGGCCTTGCTACAGAACAGATCGTCAGCTGATTTGCAATACCGGTACACCAAGGCGGGAAAAGCGGCAACTTCGACAGAAAATAATCCAAAGAGAAGTCATGGGATGAGTTTGGTCGTCGGTTGGATTCCAACTATTTTTCGGCAAACAAAGTATTTTGGCAGTCCATCCGCCGTTTACTTGGCAAAAGATCTCGCGTCACTTACTTTATCAAGGATTCTGCAAGTCACATTCTAACGGAGGAGAATGAAATCTTTCACGATGAAGAGAATACTTTGAAGATCTTTTGAATCCTGTAAAGGCACCGACTCGTGACACACAAGAAGTGATACATTTAGGGGAAGAGGAAGTTTTCACTGCAGCAGAAGTGGCAACGGCAATTAAAGGAATAAAATCTGGAAAAGCTGCTGGTGAAGATGAAATCAGACTCTAGATGTTGAAAGCGCTGACTGGAGAAGGAATTCTCTGGTTAACGCGAGTGTGTCAAGCTGAGTGGAAGTTTGGCAAAACTCTCAGAGATTGGCAAACAGATGTGATTATTTCGATATTCAAGATCGCAAGCAATGTACGAACTACAAAGGGATATCACTCCTTAGTTTGCCACCGAAAGTACATGATACTAAATGCCTTGAAAGGTAATGCCAAAAAATAGTGGAATGAAAACTGGAGGATGGCCAGTGCGGTTTTTGACCGGGTCGCAGAACCACGGACCAGACCCACACTCTGAAGCAAATCTTCGAAAAATCTAGGGAGTAAGGCAAAGATATCTTTGCATGTTTTGTCGATCTTGAAAAAGCGTCTCATCGAGTTCCTCTGAATAAACTTTGGAAGGTTTTGCGGGAGTATGGCGTTGATGGTCAGTTGTTACGCGCCATTAAGTCAACCTACTGCCGATCGGAGGTTTATGTTCGGGTAAATGGCAAGCAATCAAAACCGTTCCATATCGGCGTTGGACTCCAGCAAGCATAGGCATAGCCAGGGAGTGCCCATGGAGCCTGACCCCCCTAATCGAAATGCCACCAATGATAAAATGTCGCAAAAAAGCCTTGTTTCTTCCGTTTCAGTTTCTTTTAGCATCTTCGAGTACAACAGCACACACGTACAACAGTAATTAAAAATAATATTGACAACCAGGTTACCCGGCCTCTAAATTCAAATTTTGCCAACCTTATTGAAATGTATAATCCGGGTGAAATTAAGGGTTTTTGTCCCATAAGTTGCCACCTCAGGCCCTCATCTAACCTTTTCATGAACGTAATGCAATAACCAGGGCTGGATTGACGATATGGCACAGAGCCCCATAGGCGTAGCCAGGAGCCAGGGGGGCCCATGGGGTCACCCCCTCCCAAATTGAAATGTCACCAATGACAAAAATGTGACAAAAAAGCCCATCGTTTTTCAGTTTCAGTTTTTTTTAGCATTTTTCGCTTACAACAGTAATTAACAACAATATTAACGACCATTCAGGGGCCCTGGGACCTCCTCAATTCAATTTTTGCCAACCAATTTAAATGTATAACCCCGGAGAAATAGAGAGTTTTTGTCCTAAAACTTGCTATCTCAGGCCCTCATCTAACCTTTTTGTGAACGTAATGCAATACCAGGACGGATTTACCAAAATATGGCGCAGTATTTGCTGCTAGGGGGCCCCGTACTCAGATGGTGAGAATTTTTTGGTCTTCACCTACTTTTGGTAGAAAGATGTTGAGAAAATCTCCAAAGTGCTAAATGCCCCGCACGAAATGTAAATCCGACCCAGGCAATAACATGGTTTGTAGGCGTAACTTTTTTAAATAACAATCCATCTCCACCTCTCCAGGTTTTCCGCCGCAAAATAGTTTTGAAAAAAAAAATTAGCTGAGAGAAATACTCATTATACTAATCATTGAGTTTGAATTGAGGAGACCTGGGCCCCCTTGTACCTACAAGTGTTTATTTGGTACCTACAAATATTTGCTACCAACTGCCCCCTGGTACCTACAAATGTACTCCTACAAATGTTTATTTTCATGACAAAGCAAAAATCTCTAGGGAAAATCTTCGAGTGAATTATTATTTACTGCTAAAATGTTGCACGAGGCAATGTACTCTAAATTTAATCCCAAAATGCAAGATTTTAAGCGTGTTTTGGACTTCAATTGTAAGTAAAAGGAGGATTGAACAATTAAATTTTTTCAATTGGCTTTCAAATCTTCAAAATCTTTAAGTTCTATAAAATGGTTCTAAACACGTGCGAATTGTGATCCAATGGCATTAAAATCGCTAGTTTTTTCCAAAACATTACAAAAAATCTCCCAGCTGCTGGGGGCTTCGCCCCCAGACTCCCCATGGCCTCCCACGTCTGTGATACGTTTGAGACACATTAATTAGTTTGCTCATTATGCATCCCGATTTTCACTTTTTGGGGGTTTGAGACCTCTCCCTATAGCAAAATCCTGGTTATAAGCCAACACACATGCCACGGCCTTTGATCTTCTAATAAGCAATATCTTTGTTCCATAAAAAGTCCCTGTCTCGAAATTTTCTAATGACGTCGTTGCATGTGATTTGTGGTTTCGGCCCTCCCTCCAATCAAAAATCTTGGCTGCGCCTATGCTGGCAAGGGTGTGTTTTGTCACCTCTCCTTTTCATTGTTTACATGAATTGGATCGACAAATGCAGCCAAGCTGATGAGTGTACCACAATAAGAAATTTCAAAATCAGTCGTCTACTATTTGTTGTTAATTTGGTTCTGCTTTCTTCGACAGAATCTGGCCTTCAGCGCGCATTAAATAGCTTTGCAGATATATGCGACACCGCCGGAATGGAACTAAGCACTGCCAAAACTGGGGTATTTCATCTATCAAGAAACCCTGATCAGTGCGTGTTGCAAGTTAATGGAGCGACACTGAAGCAGGTAGAGAAGTTCAAGTATCTTGGGGTTGCAATCACGTGTGACGGAAAGTACGACGAATTACTGGATACCCGAATAGGCAAGACTAGTGCAGAATGCGAGCTTTGCACTATTCGGTTGCCATGAAACGAGAATTGAAGAAGGAGAAAACAATGTCGATCAACAAGCATGTCGATTACAACTCCACAGGAATTCACAGGTGAGCATCTGCCGGTTTCGTCCTTGCTCAAGGGACTCATCAGGCGGAAGAACAACGAAAAACCAAATTAATTTGGCTTTCTTGTTGTTCTTCCGCCGGATGCTCACCTATGAATTCCTGTGGTGTTGTGATCGATATGCTTGTTGATCGGCATTGTTTCCTCCTTCTTCATTTGATTTGCTATGGTTCCCAGCCCGGAGGTGCGATATCTCTGGTACCCTTGTGGTTCACTTGGTGGTTTTTGTAGTTCGAAACGAGAATTGTCAAAAAAGACAAAGCTCTCAATATTCAAAGCAGTTTTTGTCCTCATTATCAATTATGTTCATGAATCTTGGTTAATGACCAAAAGAGAGCGATCACAAGTGCAAGCGTCCGAAATGAGATTATGATGACAGCAGATTTTCTATTCTTGCCCAAGGCCGCTCACCTTTTCATCTATCTGCTCTTGAAGCCACTTTCATCAAAACTTCTAACCCCGTCCTCTGCCGACAAAAAGAATTCGTGTACAGCTTAAAGATTGTACGCTAATGACACTTTCTCATTGGTCCTTTTCCAGCCAATCACGGCTCGGCTTTTTCCTATAAATAGCCGCTCATTTTCCTGCGCTCTCCATTCTGACGATTCTTCTTGACAAGTGCCAGACGAAAAGCTTTGAAGATATGAACATTTTAATCAAACATAATTTTCTTCTGTTACCTGAAGATGTCGTGGCGGATATGAGTTCCGACCAATTTTATGAAAACAAAATCTGTTTGGCCATCATCACTGGTAAACTGGATAGTACTTCTCAGTTGTTGAAGTTGGTCCAATCGTTCATTCTTGATGGCTCACCTTAGCATGCAGAATATTACGTCGTTATGTGTTGGAACAAAAGCCTTCAACAGCTTCTGTGACTCTTAGCAAATTTTGTGTGCAAGTATGCTTTCCATCTTAGTTTCAGATTAAATCCAAACATAAAGTCACCGATGGACCGATAAATTTGCTTGATTTGTACAAAAGAATTTAAAAGTTTCCTAATCTCAAAGTCAAAAACATAACTCTAAAAGTTATTGAAAGGAATGCTTGTTTTGCTCTCGCAAAAATTGCGCTATTAATTATTGGCTGATCCAGATGAAAGTATTTGTAATGCAGCAGTTGATAAAATTGTGCATATCAGAAATCATGGAGCAAAAACAACACAACTGATTGAAGAAGGCAGCAAAAACATGGCTATTCGTCGTTTTGAGGTGACACAAATTAACTGCAAGGCCCAATCATATCATAACATAGCAAACATTGATGTTGAGAAGATTGCAGAGCCACCACTTCTTCAAAGTCTATCTTTGATGGAAATTGAAAACCTAACGAGTGCGCCCCTGAAAGTATCGCATCCATGTGACTATCAGGCAGTTGAACGTCACCTCAAAGTTGTAACTGAGACTTCGTCAGTTACAATTGGGTTTGCTAGTCGTGATGGACTCATTAGACAACAGATAAAATCCAGGCATTTGATGAAAAGATTTGATACCAAGAAATAATTTGCTTGTTAAACCACCTGTTGAATACTTATCTGACGACCGTTGATCATGAAGCATCAATTTTGATGTTGATCAGTAAACATTTGCATTGTTTAAACTTTTTCAAAAACTCTGTTAAAGCTTTATTTTTGTCAAGCTATACCTAGAAGCCATATCTAGTCAAACTATAGTCATTCATCAGACGCCTAAAAATTTTTCTTAATGCATATATGTCAAGAAACAATAATATATTAAGAAACTTACGTTTCATTCCTGTAGTATCCTATTTACAATAGTTTTACAGTACTCGGTATGATTGTTTCAACTACTTGTTGTATCTAAATTAAGCCGCATTTACACGGGCGACTTTTTTGCGTGCGATTTTTTGATAAAAATGGATGTGGCAAAGCTTCATATATTCAATAATGGTTCTCATTGTGATGAAAGTTACCTTACTGCTGAAAATGACTGTCTCAAGTTGCTTTCATTCCGATAGTGATATTCTAAACCTTTTTGAAGCAAAATCGGAGCTGATCTCACTGCGATTTTTTATCGCAGCACCGATTCTCTTCTAAAGTTTTCAATTATAACAATATTGGTATAAAAACAACTTAAGACAATTATTTCCATCAGCAAGGTCCCAATTATCATGATCAAAACCGCCATTGAGTAAATGCAACTTTGCCAGATCCATTTTTATCAGAAAATCGCACGCAAAAAAGTCGCCTGTGTAAATGCAGCTTTAGTAACCGTAATTATGTAACAATCTTAAAAATACTGGTTGTTCTTACAGACATTAATTTTTGGCAAATGATTGTGTGTCAGTTTACTATTGTTATATCAGCAAAAAAAAGCAGAAATATTTTTGTGCATCGTTATATTTGCATATTTTACGTTGAACGTCATAAAATTAAGTTTTTATTAAATAGCTCTTTTTCTGATGGAAATAGAAAGAAAAGTTTCTTTAAAGCTTATATTAAAATATGGTATTCTACAACTTTTGACATAAGTTTCATGTTTCTGCGACGCCAGAATCAAAAGTTACAGCAAATTTTTGAAAATTAGTGGCTGCCGTACCACTAGATGGCGGTAGCACGGACATATCTGCATGCAACCCCCCAAAAACAGATTTAATGGTGTTTTTAGCCCATTTGCCAACTTTTCTGACTCCAAGTAAATTGATAATAAAAAAATATTTTCACTCCACCTTATTCTGCAAGTCACATTCTAACGAATGGGAATGAAATCTTTCACGATGAAGAGACTACTTTGAAGATCTTTTGAATCCTGTAAATGCATCGACTCGTGACACACAAGAAGTGATACATTTAGGGGAAGAGGAATTTTTCACTGCAGCAGAAGTGGCAACGGCAATTAAAGGAATAAAATCTGGAAAAGCTGCTGGTGAAGATGAAATCAGACTCTAGATGTTGAAAGCGCTGACTGGAGAAGGAATTCTCTGGTTAATGCGAGTGTGTCAAGCTGAGTGGAAGTTTGGCAAAACTCTCAGAGATTGGCAAACAGATGTGATTATTTCGATATTCAAGATCGCAAGCAATGTACGAATTACAAAGGGATATCACTCCTTAGTTTGCCGACGAAAATATATGCCAAATGCCTTGAAGGAAATGCCGAGAAATAGTGAAATCAAAACTGGAGGATGGCCAGTGCGGTTTTTGACCGGGTCGCAGAACTACGGACCAGACCTACACTCTGAAGCAAATCTTCGAAAAATCTAGGGAGTAAGGCAAAGATATCTTTGCATGTTTTGTCGATCTTGAAAAAGCGTCTCATCGAGTTCCTCTGAATAAACTGGAAGGTTTTGCGGGAGTATGGCGTTGATGGTCAGTTGTTACGCGCCATTAAGTCATTTTACCGCCGATCGGAGGTTTGTGTTCGGGCAAATGGCAAGCAATCAAAGCTATATCTTGTCGGCGTTGGACTCCGGCAAGGGTGTGTTTTTTCATCTCTTCTTTTCATTGTTCACTTGAATTGGATCGACAAATGCAGCCAAGCTGATGAGTGCGCCACGATTGGGAATCGCAAAATCAGTCTTCTGCTTTTCGCTGTTGATTTGGTTCTGCTTTCTTCAATAAAATCTGGCCTCCAGCGTACATTAAATAGATTTGCAGATACATGCGACCCCGCCGGAATGGAACTAAGCACTGCCAAAACTGAGGTATTTCATCTATCAAGAAACCCTGATCGGTGCGTATTGCAAGTGAATGGAGCGACTCTGAAGTAGGTAGAGAAGATTGAAAAAATTACTTGTTTTTGCTTTAATTACAATTACAACCTAAAATTTTCAATTACAATTACAATTATTTAAGTTCAAATAATTGTTATTCAATTACCATTTCAATTACAATTACAATGAAAAAATTCACAAAACATTGCGACCAATTCACTTACATGCGAAGCCTCGAGTTTTACTAATGTCAACACTGTGGATTTTTTTTGTATTTCTATGCCAGACTTATCAAAGCCCCATCTCTCACTATCCTTGTTCTTTCATCAATCTTTGTGTAACTTTAATTTTTCAAATACATAATTTCGTTTTTAGGCAATTGCCAAGCATGTTATTAAATTCATATCGCTTCCAGCAACATTATGGTTTTAACTAAACCACGGTATCATATCGCAATTATTTGTGCAAACAAAAATAAGTGTTAACACAATTAAAAATTGCAAAAAAAATTGAAATTATGTACGTTACAACTTCAAATTACAACTACTATTTAACACTATTTTAACTTCTACAAATAATATCACATATTTAGCATGATCATACAAAATAGAATCATTAGTGCCATTTTGACACACACACAAGGGCAAACAACCAAAAAATCGCACAAAATCTTAATATCGCAAATATCATTGAAGTTACAGTTATAAGCGTAGCTATGAGGGGGCCAGGTGTCGGCAGACCCCCATCCCAATCGAA
Organism: Trididemnum nubilum; assembly: GCA_963965965.1. Classification (NCBI taxonomy): domain Eukaryota; kingdom Metazoa; phylum Chordata; class Ascidiacea; order Aplousobranchia; family Didemnidae; genus Trididemnum; species Trididemnum nubilum. The sequence goes on along the minus strand of OZ014481.1, from coordinate 26,697,272 downwards.
ATGCCACCAATGATAAAAATGTCACAAAAAAGTATTGTTTTTTCATTTTAGTTTCTATTGGCATCTTCGCGTACAACAGTAATTACCAATAATATTGACGACCAGGAGGCTCGGGCCCCATTAATTCGATTTTGCCAACCAATTGAAATGTATAACCCGCGTGAAATTAAGAGGTTTTGTGCTGAAAGTTGTTAACTCAGGCCCTCATCTAACCTTTTATGGTATGCAATGACCAGAGCCAGATTTACCATATGGCTCAGTGCCAGGGCCCCGCGCTCAAATGGTGATTTTTTTGGTCTTCACCTATATTTGGCAAAAAGATGTTGCGAAAATCCCCAAAGTACCAGGGAATAATATCATTAGTAAGCGTAACCACCTAATGTACCATTTTCCAATAACAATTCATCTCCACCTCGCCAGTTTTTACGCTCAAAATAGTTAAGGAAAATGCTCATTGAACAAAATATTGAATTTGAATTGAGAGGTCCTGGGCCTCCTGGCCGTACAAAAGGCGTAAATGTACTTCTACAACTGGTTAATTTCATGATAAAATAAAAATCTCTATGGAAAATTTTGGAGTGGATTATTATTTACTGCTGAAATCTTGCAGGAGGCAATGTTCCCTTCTTCTCCCTATCTGAGTCAAGTAAGTCACTTACAATTAAAATTCCACAAATTGCAAGATTTTTAATGTGTTTTGGACTTAAATTGCAAGTAAAAGTAGAATAGAACAATCTAATTTTTTCGATTGGCTTTCAAATGTTAAAAATCTAGTTCTTTCAAATGGCTCTGAACTCATGCGAAATGTGATCCAATGGCATTAAAATAGCTTTTTATTTCAAAAAGTTACAAAAAATCGCCCAGCGACTGTGGGTTTCACCCCCAGACCCCCTTCTGTGATACGTTTGACTTTGAGTTACAGTACATTAGCTTACTCAACACGTCTCTCAAGTTAGGCATTTGCACTTTTTAACTATTAGTTTACCTCTACCTTTAACAAAATCCTGGTTAATTGCCAACAATAGGCCACGGCTTTGGATCTTCCATTCTACCATATCTTTGCCCCAGAAAAAGTTCCTTCTTCTTTCTTCATTGCCCGCTTTTCCGTGAGGGTTGCGGGGGCAGCAGCTGGATATTAAGCCGCAACACTTCACGGTCTTCGATCACATCGATCATTTCGCTGGGGTGAAGTCCCAATCGATTCCATCCAAAATCCTCAATGTAATTGGTCTATCTAGTTCTAGATGGTCCAACTGGTCTTCTCCGATTTGCTTTGGTAAGTAAAGCTTGCCTGGTGAGTCTTTCCTGAGGCATTGTGCTTACATGGCCAGACCATCTAAGCTGAGATTTTTTAATTTGGAGAAGTAACGGCTCGATGTTAAAAGTATTTTCTGCCTATTTTCAATTACAATTACTCTATTATTCACTGAGATAGATGATAACAAAATGTGTTTGAACAAAATCAATTTTCTTCCGGTTGCATATCGATGTTGATGTTTTCTACCGGTTGCAATGTCAAAAAAGGCAAAGCTTTAAACTTTCAAAACCGTTTTCTTAAAATTCTTCGTAAAAACCTCATTTCGGGCGCTTGCACTTGTGATTGCACTCTTTCGGTCATTACCCAAAATTCATGACCATAAATGAGAATGGGGACAAAGACTGCTTTGAAAATTGAGAGCTTTACCTTTTTTGACATTACAACTGGTAGAAAACATCGATATTGATACGCAACCGGACGAAAATTGATATTGTTTAAACACATTTTGTTATCATCTATCTCAGTGAATAATAGAGTAATTGTAATTGAAAATAGGCAAAAATTTTTCAATTACAATTACAATTATCGACTTTTGAAAATTTTCAATTACAATTGCAGCAAAATCGTGTAATTAATTCTATTTTTGTCAATTACAATTATAATTTTTCCAAGCCTGGTTGCAATCACGAGTGACGGAAAGCAGGACGAATTACTGGATACCCGAATAGGCAAGACTAGTGCAGTAATGCGAGCTTCGTACTACTCGGTTGCCATGAAACGAAAATAGTCAAAAAAGACAAAGCTCTCAATATTCAAAGCAGTTTTTGTCCTCATTATCAATTATGTTCATGAATCTTGGTTAACGACCGAAGGAGAGCGATCACAAGTACAAGCGTCCGAAATGAGGTTTTCCCAAAGAATCGAAGGAGTAACACTGTTTAACAAGGTGCGTAGCTCTGAGATTCGAAAATCTCTAAATTTGGAGCCGTTACTTCTTGGAACTGAAAGGTCTAATCTAAGATTGTTGTATGTAGCAAACATTTTTCATTTTTGCTGTGTTTCGTTTTTGCATTTTTCATTTTTTCTTTTTCATTCAAACATTTTTCATTTTTGCTGTGTTTCATCATATTACATCAACTAACACATTTGCAATAAGAATTTAAAAATCGCGTATAATATATGTTACAACTTAATTTTTTTAGCAAATACGCGATTGAAAAAATACCGAAATTATGGAAATTTTTGCTTTAGGGATGTCACACTCGTAATAAACGGTCTCAGTTTTTAGCTAAACTAACTATCAAATCAAGATTAGATAATCTAATGTGGGTAGAAAAAATTTCACAAAATCAATTAAGGCATCAAATAAAATTATGGCTCAGTTCGTATACTGCTGTGATTTTTTTTTCAATCAAAGAAATCACTTTTGGCCCCCAATAGCTAAAATCTTCTGTAGCTATAGTCTGAAGACCACAAGCCAAATAGCGAAAATGAAATCGACATGTTTTTCCTATGAAGGCATCTTCAGTGTCTTATTCAACTACCATCAATATTCTTGTAAGTTTTATTCAACCATTGGATTTTAAGATTTATCAGCTTGTAAAAAAGAGAACTGAAATTTTATCATAAGTCACCTCTAGCCAATTTAATTCTTGGAAATAACTTCCAATTTTAACAATTTAGTTCTTTCACATACTCCAAAACGGACAAACATGATCCAAATGGCATTAAAATGGCTAGTTTTACCGAAAACTCACAAAAACCGCTTTGTGGCTGGGAGCTTCAACCCCAGACCCCCATGGCTTGTGGCAGTCGCGTAGCGAGGAATTTGCAATGAAGGGGGCTGTTTCGGAGGTGAAAACCAGAAAAAAAAAGATCATCACCAACGTTCCCTCTAAGAGCTTGCTTGGTGTGCAAGGAAAAAAAAGCCGTGTGAGCTTCAAAAAAAAAGGTCTGCCCCGCAAACTGGTTTTATGTTAGTCCGGATTATCATAATTTTGCCAATAAATTCAGGTGAAGACCAAAACAAAAACCAAGAAAAGATTTTCGCTGCAAACTGGTTATGTTTTAGTCCGGAATATCAGGATTTTGCCGCCAAGCTTAGATGAAGAACAAAAGAAAAAAAAAGAAGGTCTTGGCCGCAAATCGGGACTGATTTTGGCCGGAATTTCGGATTTATTGATTACATCTAGATTTTGCAACTTAATTCTATCAAATCTGAAGTGCTGTGTGTGGGTACTTCAATGCGCAGCAGAACTATAGTACTGCGCGGAGATTCTAGGTTATCTGTGCGGCCGGGCAGCCGCGATGCTTAGAGGGAACATATATCATCATCCACAAATGAAACGGTTTTTGTACACGAAAATAGGTGAAGACCAAAAAAACAAGGTCTTCACCCAGAAATGGAACGGTTTTTGGGCCCGAAAGCAGGTGAAGACCAAAGGTCTTCACCCAAGCTTAGAACAATTTTTGTATCCGAACACACTTCAAGTCCACAGTCAAATCAGACATATTCTGGATGCCAATGCCAATGGGGGAGGAGGCATAGGCGTAGCCAGGATTTTTGATTGGGGGGGGGGGGCCCAAACCACAAATCACATGCAAGACATCATCAGAAGTTTTCAAAAAAAAAACTTTTTGTGGGGCAAAGATATCGTAGAATGGAAGATCTGAAGCCGTAGCCAGTTGGTACTTAACCAGGTTTTTGGTAAAGCGAGAGGGCGAAAACTAATAGTTAAAAAGTGCAAATTTCTAACTTAGGAGACGTGTTGAGTAAGCTAGTATACTCAAACTTATCACAGACAGGGTCTGGGGCCGGAGCCCCCAGCCGCCGGTGGCTATGGGGGTCTGGGGGCAAAGCCCTCAGCCGCTGGGCGATTTTGATAAGTTTTTGGAATAAAAAGCTATTTTAATGCCATTGAATCACAATTCGCACGTGTTCACAGCCATTTGAAAAAACTAGATTTTTAATATTTCAAGGCCAATCGAAAAAATTTAATTGTTCAATCTTCCTTTTACTAGCAATTAAAGTCCAAAACACGTTTAAAATCTTGCATTACGGTGTAAAATTTTAATTGTAAGTGATTTGGTCCATGCAGGGGAGAAGTAAGGCACATTGCCTCCTGCAATATTTTAGCACTAAATAATAATCCACTCGAAGATTTTTCTTAGAGATTTTTGTTTTGTCGTGAAGTTTACCAGTTATAGGAGTACATGTACGGCCAGGGGGCCCAGGCCCCCTCAATTGAAATTCAATAATTTCTTCAATGAGCATTTTCCCTAGCTATTTTTTAAAGTATTTTGTGCGTAAAAACTGGCGAGGTGGAGGTGAATCGTTATTCAAAATGGTACAAAAGATAGTTACGCTTACTAAACATGTTATTTCCGGGCCAAATTTACATTGTGTGGGGCCCCTGGCACTTACGGGATTTTTGCGGCATCTTTCTGCCCAATATAAATGAAGACAAGAAAATTCGTACTATCTGAGGACGGGGCCCAGGCACTGTACCATATGGCAAATACGGCGTTAGTTATTGCATTACGTTCATAAAAAGTTTAGATGAGGGCCTGAGGTAGCAACTTTTAGGACAAAAAACCCTTGATTTTACCCAGGTTATACGTTTAAAATGATTGGAAAAAATTGAATTAAGGGGGTGCGCTGGGCCTTCTGGTCGTCAATATAATTTGTTGTTAATTACTGTTGTACGCGTGTACTGTTGAACGCAAAGATGCTTAAGAAACTGAAAATCAAGAAACAAGGCTTTTTTGTCAAGCTTTTGTCATTGGTGGCATTTCGATTGAGAGGCCCGGGTCCCCTGGGCCACCCGCCTGGCTACGCCTATGGTTTTGAGATAAGATCGCGCCCTTAAGTTCTTTCATAAAAAAAACATTTAAAGCAAAATTAAAATAACTTATTTTCCAAAACGTGGAGGACTCGAGTCAAGTCACTTGACAGTTTTTTGAAACGTCCTAGAATTGCATGACATTATTATGACGTGGACACGTGATCGTCATTATTATTAATTACTTTTGTAGGCGTAAATCCTAAAGTAAAGAGACTGCAATTCCGGAAAAGGACAACATACTGGCTATGCTTTCATTATATTTATCATAGGTAGTATTTTAATTGAGGGGTTTGCATTACCGCCTGTGTTATAGTATTAAGTTCATAATAACGTTAAACGGGGGCCGGAGGTTGCAACTTTTAGGACAAAACTCCTAGATTTCTCACAGGTTTTGAATATATAAATTGTTAAAAATTTTAATTACAGGGGCCCTGGCCCGGGACTCTTGATCATCAGTCAGGAGCCCTGGGGCTCTCTGATTGTCAGTTAGAGGCCCCGAGGCTCCCTGGTTGTCGGTTAGAGGCTCTGGGCCCCCTAGTCGTTAATTAAAGGCCCTGGACCCTCTGGTCATCAGTGAGGGGCTCTTGGGCCCCGTGATTGTCATTAGGGGCCCTGGAGCCCCCTGGTTGTCAGTTATTTTGTAACTTAAATACGCAAAACTACCAATATTATTTTGTAATAAGCAGCAAAACTACCAATATTATTATGTAACTTAAATACTTGACTAGAAATTTGACGTGCGATATTTTCCTAGAACCCTATCTTGCACCCACAATTCACAAATAGCATGTTGCGGCATTTTTAAAAAAAACTATATTATATGGACAGTCTGCTCAAATTTTGAAAACAATATCAGAACAATGCCTGTCTCAGTAATCATCATGAAAAAAATATAAGTTAAGAACACAGACGAAATTCACGAATATAAATCAAATTCTTATCATTTGTCAATAATAATGCAGAGTCTAGTTTTTGAAAGTATTATAAATTTTGGAAGGCCCATTTGGTGGACCAATTCAATCTTTCCCAATCCTCCAAAATGCTCACAAATCATTTATATCTAGTTACATCAACCTATCCTCAAAATTTTATTTATTTACCACAAATACTAAAAATTCCACTGTCGTGACTAATTATACAATCATACTGTAATATTAGCTTTATTTAACTTAATAACACATGCCCTAAATAAATACATAAATAAAATGAGTCACTGCAAAAGGCTACACTATAAACTTAAATGTGAACTGTCAACAGCTCAACTAAAGTGTTTCAATCATCACGCTCCAGCACAATGTCTGTAGACATTCAACAGAGACAGCGATTCGTACAGTACAAATCACGCGTGACGCAGTATATGCAAATCATTAGCAGAAGCGCACACTATCAGCATTTTATGACACTAGTTCGAATACGACATTCACCCCTTCCAAAGAATTGTGCACACATCAAAATTTCAAAATCAAGTATGATAAGCAAGTCGGTCGGGAGCTTTTCTTTGGCGAGTTGAACGCCAATTCAACGGGGTCTGCAAATCAGGTTTTGGCCCATTACACGTTTCAGGCCCCGTAGTAGTGGTAGCACGTCTATCCCCAGCCAATTCAGGTTGGACATGAACAGGAAGTGGAGAAGGGTCCCCCGGGTCCCCATTGCTAGGTGTTGTTGCAGTGGGAGCAACATCTCGGGCTGAAATGGTAACTTCACGTCCTTCTGGATATCTCACGACCGCATGGTTTTGATTGGCATGGAGCAATTCCACCTCATCCACTATGGGATCATATTTGTCACGTACATGCTTGCGTACATACACAGGCCCAGGTTCTGACATCCACGAAGGAGCAGTAGTGCCAAACATGGAACGGCGTGTAAACTTAAAAAATCGATCATGGGGAACTTCGTTTGTGGCCGTGCACAACAATGACCTTAAAGCATGTAAAGATTCTGGAATTACCATTTCCCACTGAGAAGTTTTCAAGCCTCTCGTACGAAGTGCGAGCTTGATGGTATTCCAAATTATGCCGTTAAAACGTTCACATTGAGAATTGCCACGAGGGTTGTACACGGAAGAAAATGTGCTCGCTATTCCCCTTTCATGAAGAAACAGCTTAATTTCTTTAGACACAAAGCATTTAGCGTTATCACTATGCACAATGGCAGGAAAACCAAATAAGCTAAATAACGAGTTTAAGCATGAAATTACAGTGCGCGAGCTGACATCACTGCAAGAAAATACAAACGGAAACCTTGAAAATTCATCAACAACAGTTAAAAGGTAATGATTTTTGGTGGTCGAGGGCAGAGGACCTTTAAAGTCCATACTTAGTCGTTCGAAAGGCTGAGAACTTTTAATGAGATTTGCCGGCGGGGGTTTGTAAAATCTGGGTTTGATCTCACAACATATCGAACATGCCTCAGTCATTCGTTTCACATCATCCAACGAGTAGGGCAAATTGCGAAGTCTCACGTAATGATACATCCTGGTTATTCCAGGATGGCACAGATTGGCGTGAATTCGATACAAAGCATTAACAGTAGTACTAGAACAATACGCACGTGAAAGAGCATCTGGCACAACATTAAATTTCCCTTCACGGTAAACAATATCATAGCAGTATTGACTTAACTCGATTTTCCAACGCATAATTTTGTCGTTTTTAATTTTGTTGCGTCGGGTACTGCTAAACATGAACGATACGGAATTTTGATCCGTGATTATTGTAAACTTGCGTGGCAACAAAAAATGTGACCATTTTCGAATCGACTCAACGATGGCCGCAGCCTCCTTTTCTACGCTAGCATAACGTTTTTCATTTGGCGCAAGAGTTCGTGACCAAAAGGCAACAGGTCGGCCGTCTTGTTGAAGTACAGCAGATAATGCAACATCCGAAGCGTCTGTTTCTAGTGTAAACGGAACAGTTTCATCGACAGCTTTGAGGGTAGAGTTTGCTAGTTCATTTTGTAACTGACGGAAACAGTCCACTGCATTTTCGCTCAGCGGAAATGCCACTGTGTCTACAAGCGGTTTTATGCGATCAGAATAACGCGGCAACCAGCGTGCATAATACGCAAACAAGCCTATTGTACGGCGTAGCTCCTTTTTGGCTGTCGGCACTGGCATGTTTAGCAAACTTTTAACACGCTCAGGGTCTGGACGCAGAGTCCCGTTGCAAATCTGATAGCCGAGCAATGAAATGCAATCAGAAGAGTAAACACACTTGTTCTTATTAAACGTAAGGTTGTGCTTCGTTGCCACATCGAGAAAACGTTGTAGATTTGCATCATGCTCCTCTCTTGTTTTACCACAAACGGTGATATTATCCAAGTAAGCGAATGTGGCTTCACAGGAGTTTCTTGCGATAATATCGTCAATTATGCGCTGAAACCACGGAACAGCGTTGGTTAAACCAAATGACAAACGCTTACTCTGGTATAGTTTACCATTTGCCTCGAAAGCCGTGTACGGACGGTCTTCTACAGGAATTTCCACTTGATGATACGCGCTCTTTAAATCCAACGTACTGAAGTGAGAATACTGTGCAATCTTGATGACCATACTCTGCATGTTCGGCAATGGATAGCCGTCCAATAGCGTATATTTATTGATAGTTTCGCTATAATCAATACACATTCTTTTTCGATGATTTTCTCCAGTAGTAACAAGAACTTGAGCTCTCCATGGCGATGTACTCGGCTCTATAATTCCGTTACGCAGATCGTTTTTAATAGTTTCAGCAATAAATTTTTCATTGGCCATTGAATGCTTGCGTGATTTGGTAATGATCGGTTTGCATTCATTAGTCAAGTGATCAAACAAACGTGGCACAACATCGGTTTTAATGCAATCTAATGCACTAATTCTTAACGCAGGTTTCGGACCTCCGAAACTGATTTGCACATGATTATGCAACTTCAAAAAGTCTTGCCCCAAAATGACATCGGTTATCAAGTTGTCAAGCACGAGGAGCTTCATATCAGGATAACTGCGATTTTGCATGCAGATGGTAACAAGACAGAACCCATCACTCTGAGAGCAATTCCCGGTCACAGCTAATCCAATTTCATTTCGTTCAGTACATAGCGTAAAATCGTGTTGGGATGCAAAAGTTCTATTGATGTGACTTAAGGTCGATCCAGTATCGATTAGTGCGTTGGCTTGAATGCCATTCACAGTTATAGGAACATTAACTTTGTGTGGAGCACCATTTTCTGCATTCAATGCTGCAACATCTGAAACGGTAGTGTAGTTCAGTTGCTTAGTGCGAGAACGACATTGCTTTGCAAAATGACCGTAATTTCCACATTTGTAACACTTACTTCTTTTAGCCGGGCATTGAGATCGCGCATGAATATCGTTACCACAGTAACCACATGTCTTTTTCGGTTGTTGAATTGAACATGATTTACCAATTTCATTAGGGTTTTCCTCCAACTCGTCACTAGTCGATTCCACTCTTTTCTTCTGAATTGCTGAAACTCTATTGGTGATGCTATTAGAATCAAATTTTCCAGGGGCAATTGGAAGAGCATTGTATCTTTCAGAGCTCTTATGAGCAATATCTAAAGAGCGGGCTTGGTCAAAAATAGCTTGTAGAGTCAAGGAATCTTGTTGCGTATTTTCTAACAAGCGAGATCTAATATCGTTCGAAATAAGACCAGAAATGAAAGCATCTCTGATAGCTTCGTTACGACAAATATCGGCAGCTACGGCTCTATAATCGCAGTCTTTTGAAAGTTGTTTCAGTCTCTGCAAATAGTCATCTAGTGACTGTTCCGGCTGTTGTCTGCATGTCATTAGCAAATGCCTGGCAAAAATTACATTGCAAGGCTTAACATAAAGTCTTTCCAAAGTCTCGACAGCAGCCTGATATGTCTGACATTCGCTCACAAAGTCGTAAACATCTTTGTCAATATGAGCGATTAAGCACCTCAATTTATCGGCCTCAGAAACCGCGGGCTCCGCCGGGAAAGACTCGAGAAAGTTCGTAAATGTGCGAAACCAGTGCTTCCACTCTTTACAAGCTTGACTTGAATTCGGATCTGCACTGAGCAGACTCGGCTTTATGAACTTGCTCTCCATGAATATTAAGTTAAATAAATTGTCGTGACTAATTATACAATCATACTGTAATATTAGCTTTATTTAACTTAATAACACATGCCCTAAATAAATACATAAATAAAATGAGTCACTGCAAAAGGCTACACTATAAACTTAAATGTGAACTGTCAACAGCTCAACTAAAGTGTTTCAATCATCACGCTACAGCACAATGTCTGTAGACATTCAACAGAGACAGCGATTCGTACAGTACAAATCACGCGTGACGCAGTATATGCAAATCATTAGCAGAAGCGCACACTATCAACATTTTATGACACTAGTTCGAATACGACATCCACATTTTAAAGGACTTGTTTGGGGTGTTCCACCGTCGTGACATCTCCATTTTTTTATATTTTACATCTCTTTTATACTCATCTATTCTGAAATTTTTGTTTGTAAATAGCGTGATAAACAAATGCATTTTATGTTTATGGGAAATCCTCTAACGTCGAACTCCTAAATTTTGTCAAGCTTTATCTTTTATCAAACTTATCCCTAAAATGTCATTTTTCCAACTTAAGCGCTAAAAAATTTCAAATTTTCAGAGGCCCATTTGGGGGAAGACCCTATAACGTTGTAATAAAACTTTTGCCATTCTCTATCCTTCATAATCACCTGTCCTGAAAATTTTAGCTTTTTGGTTCTAGCGGTTAAAAATTTTGAATTTTGGAAGACTCGTTTGAGAAGGACCCCCTATTTCGATAACCCCAAATTTTGTCATATCATAACCTCCCTCTATACTTGCTTATCCTTAAAATTTCATGTGTTAATCAAGAGTGGTTAAAAAGGTTTAATTTTGGAGTACTTGTTTGGGGAGGACCGTCCACTTTGGTACCTCCAAATTTTGCCAAAGTTTACATTTTTTTATATGCATTTATCCTAAAAAATATCACATATCTCCTTTAAGTGGTCAAAATTTTTGAATTTTGCAGGAGACGTTTGAGTGAGACCTCGATTTTGGTATCCTCAAATTTTGTTATGTTATAACTTTTTTTTATATTTATACCTATCCTAAGAATTTCATGACTGTGTCTAGCTTGATTGGTTAAAAATTTTTAATTTGGGAGCGCCCGTTTAAGGGACAAACCGATTGTGTCGCGCCAATTCTTGCTAGGTTTAGTTTATTTCTAATATATTCCCATTTTGAAAATTTAATCCATCCAGCTCTAATGCATCAAATTTTTAAATTTTGGAGGACCCATTTGAGGGGAGAATCCGGCCCCATTGTGGCTTCCCCAATTTCAGGCGGGACCTTGTCTTTCCTGACACCTACAATGGCTCAAAGTTTGAATTCTCTGCGTTTAGCAGTTTAAAAGTAAATAGATTGAGAAGAAAAACAGAATAAAAAAGGAAAAATAGTATCCAAGTCAATCGGGTTAAATGAACGTAACCATAAGAAATGTGGTTGATAATGAGTTCAAACACCACAAACAGTTTTTCTTCAATATCGGAATTTACCGAGATATAATGGTTCAAACTTGAACACTTTTTGCCCTCTAAAATTGTGCGTACAGTATGAAGTCTTTATTTGCTCAAAGTACGAAGTCTATTTGCTCCATGGTGTGTCTAAATTTCAGCTTACCATGTTCAGCCGTTTTCGAAGGAAAAGCAAATTAATAAACTTTCGACAAAAAACTGGCCCTCTTTATCCAAATTTTGATTTCTTAAACCCCAATTAGGTGACTTATGATTAGGGAGTAACACTCCGATCAACCTAATGATGCCCTAGTGATTTTGGATTGTAAAATGGGCTAACTTGGCAGAAGAAAAAACTTTTTTTGAAAAAAAAGTTTGTTAAAGCGGGCCACACTCCTTATTTTTATTAGCGCCCCTCCCCAAAATCAGCCCATTTTCGATATCTCGAGTTCCAGTTGAGCTAGAGACCTGATTCTTTCACCAAAAGATGCAGAATACCCAAGTTTATATCTAACTTGTAAACATTCTATATCTCAAAAACCTGTATTTTTTTCAATAATCGTGAAAAACGATTTTTGGAGACAATTGCTTTTTTTATTAGAAACTTAGACGTATGAATACACTAAGTGGCCATAAAACAGGCCTTAAAACGGCCTTAAAACAGTCTTCAATATGTCAATGCATAAAGCTTTTTTAATGTTTTAAATAATTATATTTCCAACATAAATACATCAACTTAACCACAACAGCATTACCATTCACCAACAGCGCAATAACTTTTGTTCCAGAAATAAAACATTAGTAGCAATAAACAGCAAAACTAAAGTCATTCTAATGATTTATTTACAATCAAAAATACAAACGTTTTTGGCTTTCATCAGACCTCTTTAGATATTAGTTAAACTACAGCCATGTTGACTTCAGATTAACTAAGAAGAATGATATACAAAGTCAAGCGATATCAAGGTTTCGAGTGACCGGGCGTAAAACAGATCATCAATCGCATTTAACACGTCAACAGCTCATCTGCTAATAAAAAATAAAGAAATTCGTGGGGAAAAAACAGCACATTAATCAACGCGCGTTATTACCATTTGTAGACATTTAACACAAAGGGCGAGACATGAGCATATAATTGTTTGTTTAAACTAAGTCGATGTTTTTTTATTAATAAAGCTTCATGAATTTTGGCCTGCAAATCTCACTTACATCGTTCCAGAACCTCGAAAGAATTTAAGTCAGTTTGCAAATTAGCAGGCGCGTCGATTTCTCCGAATCTTTGGGGAGGTCCAGTTTAAAAACCAAAGCTTTTTTTGGCAAAATCTTGCGAATATTGCTTGCATTGTTTGGACGTCACAATAGCACATATGATGCAGTTAGGTTTTGTTGCTTTCGGTGGTATGCCGTTTAGGAGAAGAGCGTACGATATTTTGGAAGAAAAAGAAAAAAATCCTCAGCGCTGCCCGTGGACTGGTGGGGATAAAAGGATATCTTGATGTACATAACCATGTGAAATATTTTTTGTGGTATTTTTTGAATGCGGCCCCTTTCACGCCAAACTTTTGGGGCGGTTTTCGGGCCCTAAAACCAATGTCACGTGACCATTTGCGTCGAAATTTCGTACAAGCAAACATCTTGTTATTCTAAAACTGCAGTAACTTTTTCATTAAAAATATTTATGTTTTTTCCGCTCTACTATTCCGCAGTGGCGTAGCTAGGGGGAAGGGGGGAGGGGTGGCCCGCTTTAGGTGGCACCATTTTAGGGTGACACCTTTTTAAGATAAAACAATCAAAATTTAATGTAAAAATTCGTAAAATAGTAGTTAAATTTCTAAGCTAAAATAACAGCCAATTTATATAAACTCTCTGAATTTATTTTGCAACTCTGTAAAAAAGTAAACTTTTAAATCGTCGTGAAAACGTCGTTTTAACAAAAAATAGTTTTCCAAGACACCTTAGTAAAAAAAAACAATTATGCACAAAAATACATCGATACCGGTGTATTGCAATTAATGTTACTTTGCTTCAAAAATTATTCAAAATTTTCAGCAGCCGGCTTTGCTCCGTATCCCCGATATCTTCTGAAAGGGGCCGCAGTTGAGTCAAAATTCTCGATGCGCTTGTGTGCCAGGTTCCCCACTTTGAAAATCGTTCCGCCCAGGTTCTCCGTACCACTTTAAGGGATGACACCGTCCATTTAGTCGCCGCTCGGATGGCACCATTTTTAGCGACGCCGCTGTCGTTCCGTACTTGTTTGCGTTGCAACTTCCACTACTAAACTAAATAATCAACTTGGGTAACTGGAACTAATCGTTTTTCAGACAAATATTGTTTAGTCTATTTTATCCTCAATGGTCCAAAGCAGTGCCGTCGCCAGAGCAACCGAAGTAAGAGAGCGCTTGCGGAAAGTGGGAGGGCACTAAAATAAACCGAACTGTTGCACATAAAAACTGATATTTTGCGACTACAAAATTATGTGCTATTTTAACGATTTTGTAATTCATGCTAAAAAAAGAGACGTATAAGGCCGGCAGCGTTTCTTAGCTTGTTTCAGATCCGGCCCATGTAATTGCTTGAAAAATCTGTCTGCAGTAGTGAAGGCGACCAAAAGCGGAACCACGATTTTGCTAAGAGGGAGGGGGCTTGAACAAAACAGAAAATTTTTTTGTAAAAAAATTGTCTAATTTAGGCTTCGTGCTGAACAAACCGATGCAACTCAAGCGCATCACAGAGGGAGGCAGAGACTCCGGCCGCTGGGTGATTTTTGTAAATTTTGCGGCAAAAATAGCGATTTTAACTTTATTTCAATCGTATTTCGCACGTTTTTAAGCTATGTAAATAACTGCTGTAAATTGCTAAAATTCAGAAGATATTGAAAGATTTAAATTGCCTTGCCTATTCTGCCCCCTTTATACTTCAAGTCAAATCTAAAACAAGTTTAAGCGATTGTATTTTTGGGTTCAATCTTCTAAATGACTTGGCTAAAGGGGGTTGAATCCCCCTTAGCCCCTTTTTCCTGGTTGCGCCACTGACTGCGATCTAAAAATATTTTGAGTGTGCTCTAAAAAATCGAAAACAGCTGTTTAAAAAAAATGTTTTCACGTATGGTTTTAGGTCATAACTCATATAATCACTAACAAAGTACCGGTACCGATTCTATAGGCTTACATCCCTATTCCGCGACACATCCGTAAAGGCGTGTGAATAAGACGGATTATTGCGTCACATTTTTGTACAGCATTTGGTTTCCAGCAATTTCGAAAAGAATCGAAAAAAATTTCTAATGAGAATTAAGTTTGAACGCTATTATTCTTTTTTCCATTATTGCCTGTAGTCTTGTCGTTACGTGATGCTCCAAAAATTTGTTCCGGATAAATTAAAACGGGGGGTGAGCACGCCCCCCCCACCCCCCCGTAGCAACGGCACTGGTCCAACGGAGCATTAATTTTGTTTTCTTCAATCGAAAAGCTTTTTGGTTTGTTACAACAGTCAGCCAACTAACTTTCTACTACGCGCAAAACAGCAACGGTAAAACGTTCTTTAGCCTACCTTCCTCTGACGCTGCAAGTCTCAGCCTGCCCTCGCCCTTAGTGTCCTGCTACTGTATAACAGTTAGGACATTTCTCATCTTGACTTCGATAGCTTTAGCGACAGACACACAGTCACAATGATGAGTTAGTGACGCACACAAATAAAAATTGTACAATATAATGGCTAAGTGATATACACATACTCGTATTGTGATTATTATTATTATTATGAAACCTTGGCCTAGCGCTGTGATAGGCGGTTTTCAAGATTTTGAGAAAGAAAAATCTGACAAAGCAGAAATGTTATTTTGTTGATATTCATGATAAATAGCAAACATGTTCCATTTTTATTGGGGGGGTCCTTTACTCTTTGGACCCCTCCAATGCATATCTTTGGGGGGTCCGGACCCCCCCGACCCCCAGGAATCGACGCGCCTGCACATTAGAACAAAGAGTACACGAAAGTATATGTTGTTTAATCGCACTATTTTCATGCTGGCTGGCCACATTCAGGAGCTCTCCCACTCTGGTACTCAAATGTAGAGTTGACTTACTAATATAAGTTGAGTTCGAATCGCAAAAACATGTAAATTTGGGAACGACATTTGAGCAAAGCAAGAGAGGAGTTAGCGTCGTAAGCTGAAAATATGTCCCTCGCTTGAAAGGTTTGTAAATGGCAGACAACTTGGCATCAAATTTGGCATGACATAATTTTGCTAATTGACTAACAAAATGCTTGGTTTCTTTTCCAATGCATGGTATGTTCAAGTATACCGCAGGACTACGCTAACGACCAGATAAATCATTGTCAACAGTCAAAAATCGTTGCAAAAACTTGTTAAAAAACCAAATCGGATAACCGTTGGAGAGAAACATTTGCCGTAGGTATATCACATCGTTCTTAAATACCGATTTAGAGGAACAAATACCTTTTGTACAATTTAATAGGCACAATATTAAGTCAGATTTCCATTTTGAAGGACATAAAGCATCAAAATTTAGCAAAAGACCAAAATGAGTAGTTTTGCGCCACGTCCATGAGTCGCACCCACCCTCCTTAACCTTAATTTGTACGTCCAAAGACACATCAATTCTGAACCATATTCGGCAGTAAATTTTATGTTCTTGTGTTGAGAATTTAAGATATCTAAAAACATGAAACCAGACTCAGTGGTTTCAAAAACAGCAAAAATGTCATCAACATAACAGATATAATAAAGGATGATTCACCGAGGCAATGCTCATGATCTTTTCTCCATTTTTGTCAAGAAAAAATTAGCTGATATTGGGCCCAACGACGATCCCACGGCTACACCGTCAATCTGTTGGAATAATTTATCTTTGTACAAAAATATACCTGCTGCAGCTATACGTAAAAGTTTTTCAAAAGTACTTCTATCACAAGGTAGTACGTTTGGGTTTTCTTGAGAAAAAATAGTATCGGCAATTAATTAAATCATTTCATTCAGCAAGGACATTGGTAAACAAAGAGGTAACATCAAAACTAACTAATTTGTATTTTGATGAAAATGAAACTCCAAACTAGTAGCGTAGCCAGAGGGGGGGCGGCTATAGCCCCCCCATTGGCCTGTCAACCAAATGCAAAATAAGGAAAATACCAAGTTTTTAGCTCTTCTGAGACTGTTTTTGTGCTGGAATGGACTAAAAAGTGATTTAAAGCATCTTCTGACACATTAATTCAGGGGGGGGCTAATTTGTCAAAAATAAAAGTCACAAACCAATGAAAACTTTGAAAAATGCCCAAAAATAAGCAATCAAATTTGATCGCTAATGTAAAAATGCCAAACATAGGTTTTATCAACAAATAAATTATAAACTCAGAAATAAGGGGGGGGGGGGGGCTATTCAGTATTAGTTATTTACCCATCACTTCTCTCAAATATCTTTCCATTAGCCCCCCCAATTATTTTTCTTTATAAAATATAAACGAAATAGATTACTCCGTGTGAGTTTTATTGAATAACAAAATTTTGCGATTTACCAGCATGTAACCAAGAAAACTCCTATGGTATCATTAGCCACCTGCCACATAACCAATAAATGCAACCAGTTGAATCATGTTACACTGCCAATTTCTATGCTACGTTTTAAAAACATTATTTTCTATTAAAATAGCCCTAAAATTAAGCTATTTTTGCAAAAAATGCAAAATTTTCAAGCGCTGGGGGCTCCGCCCCCCAGACCCCAAAACTAGCTCCCCCATTGCAAATTTCTGGCTACGCGCCTGCTCCAAACATGATAAAAATGAAACTCCAAACATATAACTATTGGGAATATACGGCTTAATGATCTTGTAAAGAAATTTAGCAAGTTTATATTTATGAGTGCCAACCGTAGAAACTACCGGTCTAAATTTGTTATCTTTCTCATGAACTTTCTCCAAATCATAAATTTTTCCAGAAGCACTACCACTGGGAACAAGTTTTTGAATCAATTTTTCATCATACCCTTTGAAGTATTTTCGAATATAGTACGCGATAGAACGTTCTTTAGCAGTGATTGAGTGTGTTTTTTTTGTTGACAATGACTTCCTCAAATTTTTTCATATCATTTAATGCTTGTATCATTCAAAAGCATTCAGTTAAACTTTCATTTAAAAATTTCCATACAAAATTGGTCACTTTTAATGCCGAAATTGTTTTTTTGCAATTACTTAAAAAAAATACAGGTTTTAGAGATATAGAATGTTAACAAGTTAGATATAAACTTGGGTATTCTGCATCTTTTGGTAAAAGAATCAGGTCTCTAGCTCAACTTGAACTCGAGATTTCGAAAATGGGCTGATTTGGGGGACGCGAATAAAAATGAAGAATGTGGCCCGCTTTAACAAACTTTTTTTTCTAAAAAAGTTTTTTCTTCTGCCAAGTTAGCCCATTTTGCAATCCAAAATCACTAGGGAGTAGCAATTTGAAATAAAAGCATTAAAAGTGTTACATCCTACTTTTGATCCCCCGAATTGGCATACATGATGCTTTTATTCATTACCATGTGGTGTCCAAAATTTAGCGTTCTGGGTTTTGCGGTTTTTAAGTTTTAAGCGAATCAAATAAGTTACGAATCTCAATTGCTCATCTATCAAAATGGTCTAGTATATATAAACCAAGGTCCTACGCGTGCGCGCGTGTGAAGTCCCAATAAGAACAGTCAAATAGGGATTGCAAAATATACGTTATAACACCTAAAAAAGTCGACCGTGTTTTGCATTAAAACAGTTTTTTGTTCCTTTCTAACTCTTTGAATGCATTGGAAAGAAGTTGCAAGAAAATTTACTGATTTTCAAGCCACGAAGATGCTCATTTTAAGACAACTGCGGGTTCCGTTATTTCATCTCATTCAATCTCTGGCCTCAGTCAATGCGCTCCAAAAACTCCTTGCAGTTGTTTTTTAATATAAATTCTATTTTGTTGCGTTCACTTTGGTAGAATACTACTGGGAGTATACAAAATGTCTGCGTTTTTTACATCAACATCAGCACATGTTGTCGACCATGATCATTGCAAACTCCTAAAATATAATGAAAAACCGAAAAAAAAAATGTGAATTGAAATTGATCATCAACTGTAGTTTTTGTAAAATTTTTCTTTAAGCATAAACAGGATAGTCAATTAGACACCGAATAACTTCTGTACAACGCAATATCATTCAAATTAGGCTTGATTTTCAGGTTTTAACTTTGAAGAGATTTTACACCGCTAAATTTTTGGTTATTCGAAGATTTCTTGTCAATTTAAACAAACTAGCGCATGTTTTATTTAATCTAAAACGCGTTTTTTAATTTGCCAAAAGGAAACATATCTTTTTCAACATAAAAAACGGTTTTCAATTTAGAAAAAGGTAACATTCTGATTTTTCTTTATGACATAATAGGCTTAAAATTTGAAGGCAAACTTCAACATAGTATTTATTACGTCATAGTTTGACAACAAAGGCGCATAAAAACTGGATTATCTTGGGAAGTTAAAATTGAAAAATTAAAAATGTTCCCTTTTGCAAAATGACGGGAGGAGTGGAAAGGTAAAATAATACAAATTCATCAGATGTTAACGAAATAGTAAAATGTTTACATTTTTATTGGGAAATATTAAGTAATGACAATATCACAAGACGTTTTTTTACTTTTACTCAAGTACTTTTTAGTCAATACTTTGTACTGCACTTAAAGCAGTTTTTCGTTTAAGCAATAAAACTTTTACTTGATTTCACTTTTTACTCCGCTGATCGTAAGACAGCATACTGTTTCGGAATACACTTTCGTCTGCTATTCCTCGTCAGCACAGCTAGAACTATATCAATCAATCAATCAATCATATTTTATTTTGTCACAAAATTAAAACAGTAATTCAGTAAAACAGTAAAATTAAATTAAAACTATAGATATGAACGTGAGCATGGAAAGATAAAATACTGCAAATTCATCAGATTTTAATAAAATGTTAAAATGTTTTTTTTATTAGAAAATATTAAGTAATCACAATATCACAAGATAAATACCGGCACTATGAATTCTATTTGAATGAGAATTCGACCACCTGCGGGGCAGTTTTCAACAAATTAGGTGCTTTTGTGGTTTGTTTCATTTTGTTATTACTGTGCAAGCTGCTCTGATTAAGTTGCTATCGAGCTCATCAGTTTGCATAGCCAAATGAAAATTAGCAAATTTAAACATTTTAATTTTTACAAATATTTTGCAAGCGCTGACTGTTTATTGTGTTTTTGTTTTTTGAGCTCCGTTGCACATTATAGCTTTTGAGTTGTTTCAGAAATTGACTAACGAAAAAAGATTTTATTTATTTACGATTGGCGCGTATCTCATTCTGCAAATAAACTACCAAATTTTTAGGCAAAGTTTCTAGTGAACTTCGATTGTATTTTTCATTTCTTGGCAAAAAAGTCGCATTTTTGAAACCTTAGATGGTGGTCAGGTTTCTCCCATTTGAAAAAGTGCGCTCTGAGCTTCCACGTTTCCAGAATCTTCTTTTAAAACTTGTTTAAGATTCTGCAAATTACAAGTAAAATTATCTAAGCAATCGATATTTGAAGTGGTTGAAAAGTAATTGTTTTTTTAAGTTATAGTTTTAAAGTTGTAAATATAAAGCTCTACCGCAGTAATTGGATAACCAAGATCACCAAACTGCTAATAGAGATACAGTATACCAGTATAATCAGGTATACCAGTAGGGCAGACCCTTTTAGGGTCATTTTTTAATTTCAACTTGAATGGGAGTTAGATTTTTGCCTTGAGCCAAAAAAATGAGAAAACCTTTTTTTTTCAAGTTGGACCCCGGTTAGATACTGTCCCCGGGGCGTTTTTGTATCGCGCCCCCTCAAACAGGGGCGCCGAGAGCCGAACGTAGGCCCTGGGCCATCTCAAGTATGACGGATTTCCGGTTTTGTGAACTCTGAGACAGACGAAGAAAATCCCGCAGTTTTGTCCGAAATATGATGTGATCTCAAAAAAAGGTCTGCACCGAAATTCAAACGGTTTTTTCGCTCGAAATTAGATGAACTCCAAAAAAAAAAGGTCTTCAGGCCGCACATACTGATTTCGGTGGGCACCTCTTGCGCTCATGGGCCCTCTGCTGCGCCAGCTGAAGCCGAAGGCCTTCCTGATGCCCATGGGCCCCCTCATGGACCCCCTAAAGTCCATGGGTTCCGGGGTCATTGTACCCCTCTGCCCCCACCTCTCGGTGGCCCTGCCCTCAAATCTGAGAATACTCATGAAATAGGTATTACTAGTGCTAGATATGCAATGTTGTTAATCATTATTATTGTTTTTCGGAGAGGAAGGCAATGGTAATCTTTAATTTAGCATTAGAGTTCTTTTAATTTTTTGAATTTTTCTTAGAACTTAAGTTTTTCACAAGCGCATTAATTTTTTAACATTTTCTTTTAAGTTTTAACACGACTGCTTGCATGAAGTGATGTCTTAACTAAGTTAATTCAATGCAAACAGCAATAATAGCCTTGATTTTATTGACTAGCATGAGCAGCGTTTCTTGTGACGTCGTATTTATTTTCCGATCCATTGCTTTTTTCTTCTAGCAATAGTACACAGTGCTTCATCAATCTGCCTTTTTGAGCCTGCTATTTGTCCACTTGGTGTTGTTGTCATCTTCACAGCACGTTCCGCAGACTGCGTATGATTTGGATAATTTAGGTGAAGTGGTTGCGTAACGAATTGCTCGATATCCGTTCAGCTTTTGATTAATGGAGGCTCATGCAACACCAAATATCGTTTTTTTGTGAGTAAGATAGGTGACACCATTTCCACGGCCATTGTCTTTAAATGTTACCAGTGTATGATGTTTCTGCAAAGATGCACCTGGGTCGACAAAATTCTCAAACTGGATCTCATTCTCCTTCCTGATTTCCTTCTTCAGCATATCTGATTTTTTGAATAATATTGATAGATTTTGCTCTTACAGACTTGTCTTCATGTCCCAGCATAGCCATCAGCAATTTTTCGAGATAAGCAAAATAGCAAATTCTGCTGCACAAAACCTTTCAATATTATTCAGAAAATTAGATAGGCAGAAGTTTAATACCAGACTTTCGACATAAGTTTTCTACAACTGTGAGATAGCACTTCACTCACTTGTCTGCTTTCCAATTAGGCTAGTGTTTTATCAGCATCTGAATTCACACATAACCTATCCAGGTATAGCCCACCCAAACTTTCAAACCACACACGAGAGCAATTTCTGCACTTGCCATCGTACCCTCTTCTCAGATTAGTCTAATCAAAGTCTGACAATGAGGTCATCAGAAAGAGGATTCTTGACCAGTATCACACTGGCACTGCACTTACCTCAACCACATAGCTCTAGCATGACTAAGCATGGACACCATACATGACATCACATAAGCAGTTTACAACTTTAGTACACTATATCGTCAAGCGTACATAACTGTGTAAATGCCTACTACAAATTTTGAACCCAAATTGCCAAAATTAGCCTACTTGCCAGCAAAGCAAATTGCTATAAACAATGCCAGTCAATGCCCATTTGAATAAATGAATGACAGTCCTATTTCTGGGGAACTTGTTGTCAGACTTTAATCGAAGTAATCTGAGAAGAGGGTACGATGGCAAGTGCAGAAACTGCCCTTGTGTGTGATTTGAAGGTTCGGGTGGGCTGCCACGATAGGTTATGTGTGAATTCAGATGCTGATGCAACACTGGCCTAATGGGAAAACAGTTATTTGAGCGAAGTGATACATCACAGGTGTAGAAAACCAGATACGCTGAAGAAGGAAATCAGGAAGGAGAATGAGATCCAGTTTGAGAATTTTGTCGACCCAGGTGCATCTTTGCAGAAACATCATACACTGGTAACGTTTAAAGACAATGGCCGTGGAAATGGTGTCACCTATCTTACTCACAAAAAAACGATATTTGGTGTTGCATGAGCCTCCATTAATCAAAAGCTGAACGGATATCGAGCAATTCGTTACGCAACCACTTCACCTAAATTATCCAAATCATACGCAGTCTGCGGAACGTGCTGTGAAGATGACAACAACACCAAGTGGACGAATAGCAGGCTCAAAAAGGCAGATTGATGAAGCACTGTGTACTATTGCTAGAAGAAAAAAGCAATGGATCGGAAAATAAATACGACGTCACAAGAAACGCTGCTCATGCTAGTCAATAAAATCAAGGCTATTATTGCTGTTTGCATTGAATTAACTTAGTTAAGACATCACTTCATGCAAGCAGTCGTGTTAAAACTTAAAAGAAAATGTTAAAAAATTAATGCGCTTGTGAAAAACTTAAGTTCTAAGAAAAATTCAAAAAATTAAAAGAACTCTAATGCTAAATTAAAGATTACCATTGCCTTCCTCTCCGAAAAACAATAATAATGATTTACAACATTGCATATCTAGCACTAGTAATACCTATTTCATGAGTATTCTCAGATTTGAGGGGGCGCGATACAAAAATGCCCCAGAGGCAGTATCTATAGTAAACGGGGTCCAATTTCAAAAAAAAAATTGGATTTCTCATTTTTTTGGCTCAAGGAAAAAATCTAACACTCATTCAAGTTGAAATTAAAAAATGATCCTTAAAGGGTTTGCCCTACTGGTATACCAGGTTGATGCAGTGATTT
The DNA here is from genome assembly GCA_963965965.1 of Trididemnum nubilum. Taxonomy (NCBI): domain Eukaryota; kingdom Metazoa; phylum Chordata; class Ascidiacea; order Aplousobranchia; family Didemnidae; genus Trididemnum; species Trididemnum nubilum. The sequence continues at coordinate 26,673,987 of OZ014481.1, read as the reverse complement.
TTAGACGGGTAGAAATACGAAAGTTATACATTAGTCAGTATCATAATATACAGTAATACTTAGCTACACCAAAAAAATTTACACTTAATTCACTCTTAGCTCACCTTTACGGCATTTTTATACATTTCATTAGCTTCTCTAAATTTTTTATCTTTCTCGAGACGCATACTTTGATACCATTGGTGTTTTCCCATTTGACACAGAATAGTAGTACGTTTTGCTGTTTGTTTTATTGTCTTCAATCCTTCTAAACATGTTTGAAGTATTGCGATTCCCTGAAAAATGCTTCATGTAAATTTTTGTTGTAGCATTTAGTGTAGACCAAGAGAATCCTCGTATACTAACTACTGGTGTAGCCTACATAAATGTAAAGATAGTCAACATTATTTTCTTGGGAATTATTAGACCGAAGACCGTCTCCAATCTTCATGTGTGGCTGGGTTTACATTGATTTCATTACGTCTTGCTTTCACATGCTGGGTTTACGTTCATTTTATTACCTCTCACATCAGAGTTGCGTTTGTGCAGATCAGACGTGTTTTTTGCAGCAAGTTTTGCTATCAATTAGAACAGGGTTCGGCAACCGTTTGAACTAGTGGGCCACATCCAGTCCTAACAAGGTTCCAACGGGCCGCCACCATTCCAGCGGACTAAAATAGAAAGGTTTTCACCAGACATTCAGGGTTTTTTTGGCTGAATCGATGGCGAAGACCAAAAAAAAAAAAATCTTCACCAGAAATTTACGCCTCTTTTTGGCCGAATTGATGGCAAAGACCAAAAGAAGATTTTCGCCAGGAGATGAGGATCATTTCAGCCGTTTATTGCTGCATAACTATTTGTGAAAAAGAAAAAAGGTCGCGGGCCGGATGACAATAAATGGTCGCGGGCTGGGTAAAATGCCTCGGCGGGCCGGATCCGGCCCGCAGGTTGCCGACCCTTGAATTAAAACATAAATTTCGGATGGCAGGCAAAATTTTCAAGCTAAATTTGCAACCAAGAAGCGCTTTGTTTTGTTAGCTTTTAAAATATCTAGTCATCGACCAAACAGAATTTCATTGAATACCGCACTTTGAGTTTTTAATCAACTAAAACCAAATCAGAAATCAGCAGTCAGCAAGTACTTCAACTTCAGCCATATTGTATGTATCACGTAACAAACTTTTGACAATGGGCAAAAGATATGCGAGTGACAAATATGTTAAGCCTGTACCGGTATCAGTTGACCAAAATGCCGTTAACGAATTGGTCTTTTTTCATTATACGCGCTGTAATACGTCGACGCATATAACGAGTTGGTGGGGCCCATCTCTGCGTCATTGCGCCAAGGCAACACAGCTCCTTTCGAAGAAATGTCGCAGTGGTTGCGAGCCGTTGGCAACACTGTGCTTGATTTGACCGGCCCGAGATTTGGACCTCAGACCTCCCGCTCGAGAGATGCACACTTTACCACTCGACCAAATGGCCGGTTAACGAATTGGTAAAGGAGGCAATTAAAACTTGGAGGGTGGAGTATGAGTGTGAAATCGCTGGCTCTGAAAATTGAAATCCAAGAAGTTAAAGATCGCCAGCAGTTTATCTTTACTAAGTATGACACACTCAAAACTGATTATGATTCTCTGATGGCAACCAATAAACAGCAATCTGAAGAAACTAAACGGCTAAAAACCCTTTCAAATAATTTGGAAACTCTAGTAGTTAAAGAAGGCGAAAAAGTTGAATTATTAGATCAATGTGGTAGAAAGTTAAAACTTTCTGAAGCAGTCGAGCTGACGTGCGGTTGGTAAAAACTTGCAGCGCAAAAACTTGCAGATTGCAGCGACTACAATTAACCCTATTTGTACGGGGGGGGGCAAATTTGCCCCCATCTTAGTTATTTTAATATAGCTCCTAAACTCAACAAAAGTTTTACTTTGATGCACCCTGACTTTGAATAAAATCTAATAACACAAATTTTCAGAAAGTTTGGTGTCAGCGGGACAAGCGGAAGTGACGTTATTTTTGCCTTTGTTAGAGGCACCCAAGGAGTTTTATGCAATTTTGAGCACAATGTATGCTTATCAGAGCGCGTATTCTATTCACTGTACTGCGTATTCATTATCAATGCTAATCTTTAGCTGGAATAAAATATTTTATTTACTGATAAATGCATTGCATCATCATTACGTCATTGGTGACGTCATAATTCAAAAATATTGCTTTTTCTGCTGTTTATCGAAATAAATTGCATTCGCATAGAAAAAATATTCATTTTCATCTGCTGTTGAATGATATAATGAAAATAATACTGCAATATTGCAAAATTTTGTGAATTATACAATATCTCAGTTACAAAAAATTACAAATAATAATCAACACAAAATATTTAAGATGACATCATCATGCATGATGGCGTAATCATGCATGTGACGTCATCATGCATGTGACGTCATCATTTATGTGACCTCATCATGCATGTGACGTCATCATCTGCTGTGACTTTATCAGAGATGTCTTTGAAATAACAATAGTTCCAGCTGAAAGTAATATTTCGCAACATTTAGACAATTTTACCTGCAGTTATAAGGATTTACTGGTTTTGATGACGTCATCATTGTTTGCGTGACGTCAAAGCCTCAAAATTTTTGTTTTTAAAAATTTTACAAAAAATAGCTTCAACGTGCAAAAAATCTTACAGTTTTTAGAAAGAGAGGGCAAATTTGCCCCCCCGGTACAAATAGGGTGTAAAAATAGCCCGGTATATATAGGGTTAAAGTGCAACATGTCTGAATCGAAAATTGACGTAGTGTTGAGAAAACTGAACTTTTTGATTGAGAAATCATCTGCCATGCAAATAAGTATAGACAATTTCAATGAAAGAATAAGTGTTGTTGAAAATAAAATAACTAATCTTGAAAGTGAAATTGAAGAAATAAAAAAACCGAAAGCTGATTATGAGAAGGTGAATGATCTTCAAGCTAAAACTGACGCAGCACTTGATAATTTAAAAAACAGGTGCGATGATTTAGAGATATATGTACAAAAAACAAACGACAGAAGTAGAGTTGATGCGCTTATGAATGAATTATACAGCAAGAAATTTAACCTTCTGATTTATGGTATAAAAGGGAATGAGCAAAATGAGTGGGAAACTAAAACTGAATCTGGAAAACTAGTATATGATTTCATGAGAGATGCTCTGCTTCTCAAAAATCCAGAAGCTATCAAATCGGCGGACGTTCACCGTTTGCCGCAACATCCAGTATTCAATACTGCTGGTGGCAAAGTGACTCGACCAATAAATATTAAATTAACGAATTCCAATGATAAACACTTGATTTTCCAATCCTTAAAAAAATTTGAAGACATATAACAAATCATTGAACCTTAAACCCAAGTCACCTGGGTATGTCTATGTAACCAAACACTTGCCTCAAGAACTGAAGATCCAAAAAGAGAAACTACTACCTCATTATAATGAAGCAAAGAGAAGTGGCAAAAAAGTCTCGTGGAAGATTTCTGCTGGAATGTATTGCTTGTATATAGAAGGAGAAAGATTTGTTCCAAAATGTTTATTTACTCAAAGGTACTCTAACCTCGTAACCTAAATTATAAGCTTAGTTAGATACAATCAACTGCTGATGGAGTGTTACTTATTGTGGTTAGTGTTTTGATACTTTGCTCACTACGTAATGATTACTTCGTCTTAGCATTAATTATATTCTTTGTCAACTTGAATGTCGCTCCTATGATCTTGATGCAATAGGCATGAGTTGCATAGAAAAAATATTGTGTTAATTAAACGTTATATTATTGCTGCAGTTTGCCTGTGACGCGAATGGAATACTGTGTTTTAATTTTATTATTTCGACCAAAATCTAGTTACTAACTTAGATAGATTTAGTTATTCGAAACTGTACTACTGAGGCTTTTACGTTTGCAATGACATGACAACCAGTGTGGGAAGCAATGTACCTGTGGGCGACTTGCAGCTGGACTCCATGTCGACTTGTGCAATTTCTACTGCTTCTACCAAATTTGATCTGAGCAATGCTTTGCACAATTTCTTGACTAGTAATTTCAAAGCTTGCCGATACTACGAAACTAATGCTAACTTACCAATCCCATTAAAAACCAAAAAGCTTTTTCTGATGCATATCAACATCAGATCTGTGAACAAAAATTTCGAACTCATGAATCATGAATTGTTGAATTCTCTGGCGATGCTACCAGATTTGATCTGCTTATCCGAAACAAAACTTAAAAATCATCCCTTAACTAATGTGTCTTTACCGGGATATGCTCCACTTATCACTGCAGATTCTGATACAAACGCTGGCGGCGTTGGAGCTTATGTCTCTGAAAAATTTTCTGCCACAGTTCTAGGAAAAAATTTACTGCAATCCAACTGTGAAAACCTTTGGCTTCAAATCGTTGAAAAATCCTCCCGAGAAATTTTTAACCTCGGCATCATTTATCGTCATCCAAAAGGTGATATTAATGATTTTTTTTCGGCGCTAAATGAAAAACTTTCACAAAAAACAAACAAACTCAGAAATACTATATTTGCTGTGACCTCAGCATTGATGTTAACCCAATGAACTGCTGTAATAATGCCTCCACTTATACTCAAATGGTTGCCAGCAATGGAGCCTACTTGTTAATCGACAAACCAACCCGCATCACCAATCCATTGCAAACTGTTAAAGATCATATAAGTACCAATGACACAACAAGTATTATACATCCTATTATTTTCTCAAGCGATATAACTGACCACTATCCAGTGGCATGTGTAGGCTTACTATCAAATAGTAGACATGAACAAAAAAACAAGCATTGTGAGCAACCTATCTATTACAGAGACATGAGTCATTTCAAGAAAGATGACTTCGCTGCTGAATTACAAAGATTAATGACTGAATTCTTAGATACTATTACTTTAAATACCATCGATGAAACCGAAATCAATTTCAAAAACTTTGTCAGTGTCTTCAAAGCGTGTATCGATAAGCATGCAACACTAAAGCCTGCATCGCCCAAAAAGCGTAGATTGTTGACTAAACCTTGGATTACAAATGAAATTTTGTATCAAATTAAGCAAAAAACAAAAACTCTACGTCACGCATTATGTCCAAGGTACAGAAGAACAAAAATGTATCTACAAGCGATTCGCTAATAAACAACTAAAAAAAAAATCCAAAAAACAATATCTTCAAGATGAAATAGTTAGCTCCAGAAATGATATTCGCAAATTTTGGACCATTATCAATTCGTTGACTTCGCAAAAATCTAAATCTAGTTTTCCAAACTGTATCAATACAGCAAATGGTTTAATCAACAACACGGATGCAATCGCTGAAGAATTCAACAACCACTTTTGTAGTATCAGTAAAAAACTTTCTGACAAAGCAGATGCCAGCAATTCGCCTATATTTAGTACGTATTTAACTAGGCGTGTTTCCTCGTCAATGTTTTTTAGCCCTGTTACGTCAATAGAAGTTTATAATATCATTAATTTACTTAATCCTAATAAGAGTTGTGGCCCTGGTAGTGTCGATGTAAAGTATTTAAGGTCTGCTGCTGTGGTCATAGCACCCGTACTGGCGCTATTGTGTAACGCTTGCCTAACACTTGGAGTATTTCCTTCTTGTCTAAAAATATCAAAAGTTATTCCCATATTTAAAGCTGGTGACAAAACTAATGTCACTAACTATCGCCCCATCTCCCTCCTGTCATGTTCCTCAAAAATTTTAGAAAAATTGGCCTACACTAGAACCATTAATTTTTTAAATCATGGAAATGTCTTTCTCCCAACTCAATACGGTTTTAGAAGAAACTACTCTACTTCTCATGCCATTATAGATATTTTACCTACTTGTTATGAAAATATAGAAAAGAAATTATATTCAGGACTGGTTCCACTCGACTTAGCCAAAGCCTTTGACACTGTTTATCATTATATTCTTCTTTAAAAACTTGATCATTATGGGTTAAGGGGGATTGTTAATGACTTTTTAAAATCATTTTTAAAAGAAGATCTCAGTTTTAAGTATTGATAACTCTCACTCTTCTCTAAGTACTATAAATATTGGGGTAGCCCAAGGATCTACTTTAGGTCCACTTCTATTCTTATTATATATTAATGATATATCCAACGGCATTGATTCCACTCCATGGCTATTTGCAGATGACATAACATAACATAATTTATTGCGCTACTCAACGTTTGAATAATTAATCCTCATAAAATAAATTACACATTAGAGAGAGCGGCAAGGTGGATGCGAAGGGACTGGGAAGTCATCGGGTCGAGCACCCACCTTGCTAGTCACAGTGCAGTCTAAATAAATAGCGCAATGAGCTAGAAAACTAAGAAGGAAAAAATGCAAATAAAAAGCAAACGACTACAAGAATCAATCATGAAAACAGTAACAACCAAAAAAGAGCAGTGATTAACTTAAATGAACTACGAGCGAGTTTGCGTAATTACTGAAAAAGCTGCCTTTTGGTAACTTACTGACACCTGCCTTTTGGTAACTTACCGACACCTGCCTTTTGGTAACATCTCCATCGTTCAAGCAATTGAAAAGTTTGGTCACCTCTGAAAGCAACAGAGTTAGTATGTAGGTGCGAGCCAATAAACTAACACTCAATCCTGCTAAATCAAACTTATTAATAATTACTGCACAGCCCAATTCTCCCTTTGTTAATATTGATATTCAATGTACGGACGGCCTTATTAAATCAGTAAACAAAGCAAAGTACCTTGGGATACTTTTAGACGCTAAGTTAACTTTTTCAGACCATATCAAAGTTCTTAAGAATAAGATTTCTAGATCCGTGGGAATTCTAAGTAAATTAAAATATTTTCTACCTCAAGATGCTTTTCTTAAACTTTATTAAGCTTTAATTCACTCTCATCTTAATTTTGGAATATTAGCATGGGGTAACACCTATCATTCGTATCTACTTAAATTAATGAGATTGCAAAATAAAGCAATAAGAATCGTGACCTGTAGTGGATGGAACGATAGTGCTTTTCCCTTGTTTAAAAAAACAAATATTCTTACTATACCCTTGTTATTTCAATATGAAACGGCCAAACTCGTGCATAGACACAGCAGCAACGATCTTCCTGTAAATCTGTCTAAATTTTTTACATTGTCAAAAAATATTTATTCAACTAGGTCTACCACCAACAAAAACTTACGGACGCCGTTATTTAGACTGCAAAGAACCCAAAAATCCATTAAATTTACTGGTGCTAAAATCTGGAATTCTATCCCGAGTAACATAAGAAAATCCTCATTTCGCAACTTTAAAAAAATGTTCAAAGCATATCTACTTCACTCATCTGATTAGTATAGTTTTGTCGTTCTGCACGCAGTCAACCAATTGTATGGTTCATTTATCTTCTTTTATTTACTGAAACGTAGTGGATGCGCTTTGTGTTGCATGGTTCTTGTGGCTTTAGCTGACGGCGGGATGTTGTTACTCTTCATACTGGTTTATTCATAGTAGCTAACATTAGCACCTTGGATTCTTTTATTGCCTGATATTTTTTCTCTTCTTACCCTCGACTATCTTAGAATTTAAAGTCATCTTTTCAAGATGAACAGAGATGGCTACTGTCTCAAAGACCTCACGGTCCCTACGTAGCTTCTTTGTCGCTGCTCTTGTCGATATTATCTTGTTGATATTTGTTTAGTTTAATTTTACTGACAAAGTGGTCTTTTTTTTACTTGTGCAGTGCTATCTAATAAACTTGAAACTCTAGAAATTACTAAAGTTCCCATGAAAGATGAGGAAAATACCAGTGATATTGTAGTTGAAATTGCTAAGCTTGCCAATGTGGATTTATCCCGAGACCAAATTTCTACTTTGCATCGACTTCCAGTCAAACCCAAACGCCCTAGCGATAACGAGAATGTTCCTCCAGCGTTTCCACCTATTATAGTTCGCTTCATGAGTAGGAATGTACGGAATACTTTCAATGCCAACCGCCTAAATCTTTGACAAGCAGACTTCAAAACTTTTTCTGTGAAAGATACTACTAGAGTTTATGTTAACAAAAATCTGACTCGTTAGCAGTGTTGCAGAGTCGGAGTCGGGAGTCGAAGGTTTTTACGGGAAGTTGGAGTCAGAGTCGAAAAAAAGGATTTTGTCGGAGTCGGGGTCAGAGTCGAAAAAAAGATTTTTCCGGAGTTGGGAGTCGGAGTCGAAAAATATATGCTCGACTCCCATTGTTGCTAAAAAATCTGATTAAAATGTAAGCTACGTCATGTGTTAACGTAACTGTAGTCAAGTTGCATGTAGCATTAGCACGCATTAGTCTGGCTGCAACAGTATACGCTTATATTTACATCTTCATATTTTAAAATAAGTTTGTATTTGGTTTCCTGCAGTGTTGCAGAGTCGGAGTCAGGAGTCGGAGTCGAGGGAGTCGAAGGTTTTTACAGGGAGTCGGAGTCGAACGGATATAAATCCTGGGAGTCAGAGTCGGAATTGGAGTCGAACTGAAAAAATGGCTGAGAGTCAGAGTCGGAGTCAGAGTCGAACTGATTTTACTTCGACTCTGGAACACTGCTCGTTTCAGAAAAAAACTATTTTGGAGTGCTAAGCAAAGGTGAAATGTAGTCGATTTAAATATATATGGACGGTTGACGGTAACATTTTTGTTAAAAAGTGTGATGAGTCCCATTCGCGAATGATCAAAAGCGAAAAAGACCTTGAATTGATTAAGTGATTCGAATTTTTGTAAAAGACAGCATTGTCTGTCGCTTGTTGGTATATATTGTTATTAGGCTAACTTGTTTTGTTTCTGTTGGTTATTATTATTTTATGCGCAGCTGAATGGTTGTAAAAATGGTGCTTCTTCCAAAACTGATGCTCAGCGAGAACGGTTTGGGGGCTTGAGTGCACCTGCTACACCAGATGGTGTCAGGAATTTTAGTTCTTTTGATTTGAGTAACTTAATTCATGTAAATTTATCCAACAATATCAAACCATGCGATCATTATGACTTGAACTTCCAATTTGATACTTTTTCAGACTGTAAAGATAAGAGAACATTTATCCTACATGCTAATATTCGTTCTTTGCATAAAAATTTTGATAGCTTGATCGATTTCTGTGAAAGTCTTAGAGCAAAGTCTGCTATAATATGTCTCACTGAAACTAAGTTAAAGAATATTCCTTATGCAAATATTAATATTTCAAATTACAATTTTTATCATTCTCCTTCGCCAACCAATGCGGATGCAGTACCTATGTACATATCTTTTCAATATGTTGTACAAAACGTAAACACACAATTTTTGAAAACTAATATGTGCGAAAATATGTTTGTAGAACTATGCAGTCAAGATTGCATCCAATATATTTTCGGGACAGTATATTGTCACCCGAAATGCAACTTCAAAACTTTTAACGAAAACCTAGAAACTCAAATTATGCAATTAAACAAAGATAAAAAAATCTACTACTTTACAGAAGATTTTAATGTTAATATCGAGAGGAATTTAACTTCCGATTCAACCAGCAATGATCATCAATACACGTTTACCAGATATGGTGTCTCATGTATGATCACCAAACCAACACAAGTGACCTCTAATGGTAGCTCCTGAACTGATCATATTTTAACTAATGATATTAACAACGCAAATCATCCTGGTGTAATTCAAATGGATTTGCTAAGCGACCATTATCTGGCTTTTTGTGTTTTTTCAAAAAATGTGCGTTTTCTCAACCATAAACAAGCAACTGTAATGCCAACCTATAGAGATTATACAAATTTTACACCTGAATCATTCAAGGTTGATCTAAACGACAAATTGATTGAGTTTATTAAACACGATTTATCTACAGCTAACGCCTTAGTTCTTGATGCTATGTATGACAAGTTTATTAACATAAATAAGTAAACAATTGACGAACATGCATCAATAAAAATTGCTTCGCATAGGCGACAAAAATTGCTTGAATGATTTGGATTACCCGCCATACCCGGGGTACTTTTAGTTTCTATCAAACGGTAGCAAAAAATGTATAAGACTTATTCTTTGTCTAAAGATAAAAACTTGGAAAACGGTATAATTGGGAGGAGGCTAATATTTTAATCATAAAAATCACAGCCAATGTTATTGTAATAAGTTTATTGCGAACGTTTCGGCCCTCTTCTGGTGCCATTTTCAACGAACAGTAAAAAAACTTACGCGAATTACATCCTGGTATTGATTGAAATGAAAGCTAAAAATAGGCCTATGTCTTTCACTCATTAAAAAGGCGAAGTAGATAAGATGAGCAGTCGAGGTTGAGATTAGGTTTGAGGAGTTGGATGTATAGTGATTCTAGATTCAAAAGTTTGTGTTTGTCTGGGCAGGAGGTGAGTATTTGTGGATTATGAAAATCAACTTTGTGGGAAGGGTTGGATTGGAGATGGTTGCAGACTTCAGAGTTGGGGCTTGATTGGTGTTCTTCGAGGCGTTTTACAAGATTTCTTTGGGTTTGTCCAATGCAAAAAATCCACATGAGCAATTGAGTCGATCACTAATATTGCTTCTTGTTAGTTGTTGTTGACGGTCTTTAACCAAAAATTGTTTTTTAAGTTTTACCTCGACTCCTCATCTTATCCACTTCGCCTTTTTAATGCGTGAAAGACATAGGCCTATTTTTAGTTTCCATTTCAATCAATACCGGGATGTAATTTGCGTAAGTTTTTTACTGTTCGTTGAAAATGGCACCAGAAGAGGGCCGAAACGTTCGCAATAAACTTATTACAATAACATTGGATGTGATTTTTATGATGAAAACTTGATTTCACTATACAGAGCTTATGCAAACAAACTAAACAAAATAAAAGATACTGCGACAAAAACATATTTTAATAAGATGTTTGATAAACACAAATCCAATTCACGAAAAACTAGGCAAATGATTAAAACTGTTCTTCCAAACGTTAAAGAATCTTTACCCAACATTAATAAAACCGTAGTCAATAAAACTGAAATTAATGACACTGCCAGTATTGGGAACCACTTTAACACATATTTTTGTAGTGTTGGTCTCGCGATGAAATTTTCTGAACAAAATGACACAGATCATCATAAGTTTCTAGGTAAAAGGATATTAAATTCAATTTATCTTGAACAAACATTTCCACAAGAGATATCTAAGAGATTAATTCATTGAATCTTAACAAATCGTCTGGGCTAGATGGCATATCTGGTTATTTTATAAGACTAGCCAGAGACATTATTGCAATTCCATTGTCTATTTTGTATAATTTGCCATTTTCTGAAGGTGTTTTCCCAAATTGCATGAAAAATGCTAAAGTTATTCCTCTGTTTAAAGCTGGCAGTAAAAGTGAACTATCAAATTACAGGCCAATATCACAGCTATCGTGTCTGTCCAAAGTAGTGGAAGAACTAATTTACTCTAGACTAACAAATTATCTGAATAAAAATTTAATATTACATCATAATCAATACGGCTTCCGCAGTGGCCTTTCCACAAGTCATGCCTTATTAGATGTGGTATCAACTGCTTATGATAACATCTACAAAATGTTATACACTCTATTGATTTTCATTGATTACAAAAAGGCATTTGATACTGCTTGTCATAAAATTCTCTTTTCAAAACTAGAACATTATGGAATACGTGGCCCAGCTCTCGTTCTAATTTCATCTTACCTAAATGACACAACTCAATGTGTAAGCATTAATGGTCGTCTTTCTGCTCTTAGTAATATAAGCTATGGCGTAACACAAGGGTCAACTATGGGACCTCTTCTATTTTTAATATATATCAATGACATCAACAATATTGATACTTATTCTAACGATAGGATAAAACAGTAAGCTGATGGCACTTGTCTCGTAATTAACAAAGTCAATCTTGACAAACTTAAAGTTAAAGCGAATAAGTTGCTGTTTTGTACTGAACAATGGTCATCGGCTAATAAACTCTCGATTAATTTTTCAAAATGCAAAGCCATGATTATTGCTCCTAAGATTAGATCACGTTCAAGTACTATTCCAATTTTAATTAATGACTTCCCTATACCAATAGTCGACTCCTTCCGATACCTTGACGTAATATTGGACAATAAACTAACTTTTTTGACCGCATATCAAATGTAGCGAAAAAAATATCTCGGTCAGTTGGCATCATTAAGACATTATGATCCTACCTCAATTTTATTTAAACTATACTATGCTATACTTCATCCTCATTTGTTGTATGGTATTATAGTATGAGGATCAACCTATAAATCATACTTGCAAAGACTTGTATCTTTACAAATTAAAGCTTTAAGATTAATTACTAATAATTCCACATTCCACCAACCCTTCGTAAGTGTGTCCTCATTATACAACCAAAATAAAATACTTAAATTATCAGATATCTATACTTATGAAGTCGCAATATTCATGCAAAAGTTTTGCCATCAGACACTTCCAATTACTTTATCAGAGTACTTATGTGAAACGGATACCGAACGCAAATTAGGAACAAGGCAAAATTTGGCTTGCAAGTTTGTTATTCCGCGATACAACACATCTCGACTGCAACGTTCTATAAAATATGGTGGAATTAAGATCTGGGACTCTATTTCGTCTGAAATTAGAACTAGTTCCTTTAAAGTTTTCAAGAAAAAGTACCAGCAGCGTTTAATTGCGCTTTATTAAAGATTACTTTCACACAATAAGAATTCCAAATTCACATCTATTAGTGTACTTTTTTCGGGTAAAACTATTCTCACTTTTAAGTCTATACAGCTTGCCTTAGAATTTGCATCATGTTTTTTGCCTGTAATGGTATGCTGATATTATATTTTTGCCAAATAGTACCTTTTTTTCTTTACAAGCTTACTGCTTTGCCTAATAGTGCTCTGATGCTTTTATTTTATTGTATTGTGGAAACCTTCACGTTTAGGGTGATTGCTCGACTTGAAGACTTTAAACCGGTCACTTCACAGCATCCTTAGAGCAACAAACTAATAAAAAAAAATCTCAGTAATGCATTCTCTAGACCAGGGATGTGGAAGCAGTCAAATTTTTAATGCTTTCGCTTCCAGCTCCTCTTGAAGTTTTATGCTTCCGAGTTCGCTTTCGCTTCCTCACTTTTGGAATTTTTTGCTTCCGTTTCCAACTCTGGATAGAATTAGTCGCTTCCGAGTTCGCTTCCGCTTCCAGTCTCTTTCATCAAAGTGCTTCCGCTTCCACAAAAATTTAACCGCTTCCGCTTCCACATCCCTGTTTGCAACAGTTGCGACTGGCTAAGTATAAGGCTTCATAAACTACAGGTGACACTACTAGACTTACTTGGCAGTGCCACTTACAAGCACGTGCAGCAGCCACAGCAAACTAAGAAGGAGCATATCATAACCACATCGTGGCAACTGTTGGCCATAGTAAAACCTCGAACTCTGATGCCATGGCTGTATTGGCGGTATACAGTGCCGTTGCTATGGGCGGTCCAGGGGGGGGGCGTGCCTCACTAACGACTGCTTGTGCCTTTTTTGGTTTTGGTTGGTCCCTTTTTTGCCCCCACCCCATTTTGGTTTACTTAAATTACGGTTTTGGAACATCACGCAACTGCAAGACAACAATAATGATGGTACAAGGAGTAATTACGTTCAAACATAATTCTCCTTTGAAGTTTTCCAGATTGCTTGCGAAATTGTTGACAACCAACTACTGCACTTAAATCTGACGCAATAATTAATCTTTTTTAAAAACAGCCAGATTTGTTATTGCCCCTTATCTTAACTTATTTCTGAACTTTGTTTTCACTGAAGGTATTTTTCCTACCAATTGCAAAATTGCCAGGGTCGTCCCCATTCTCAAATCTGGAGCCCAAGATGACATGAATAATTATCGGCCCATCTCCATACTTACTTGTTTCTCTAAAATTATTGAAAAAATTTTGTATGCACGACTTTACAATTTTTTCAAAAAGCACAGCGTAATCTATGAAAATCAATATGGTTTCCAAAGTAACATATCTACAATACATGCAATGCTGGATGTTGTCACTTCTTGCTACGATGGCATTAATGATTCCTGTTACACAGCTTTATCTTTTGTGGATTTACGGAAAGCTTCCGATACTGTGTCGCATCAAACACTTCTGGTAAAACTTAGCAACTATGGCGTTAGAGGAGTTGCGTACAATTTGATTCATTCCTATCTCTATAACAGGCAACAATTCGTTTCTATTAATCAAAGAAGGTCTGACCTAAAATTAGTTCATAGTGGGGTACCCCAGGGTTCGTCGCTTGGCCCCTTGTTTTTTCTAATTTATATCAACGACCTAAATTATGCTTTAGTGAGCCAAACAAGACTTTTTGCCGACGACACCTGTTTAATAGTGAAGGACTCGAATTGCGAACAATTACAAACAAAAATCAATGTAGAATTACAAAACTTTCATCAATGGTGCTGCGTAAATAAACTTTCCATTAATCCCACCAAAACCAACGTCATAATTATTCCTCCGAAACAAACTAAAGTAACAATTTCTCCAAATCTTTCCTTGATAAGTAATGGATCCCCAGTAAATATAGTCGATAGCGCTAAATATCTGGGAGTAATAATAGACAACGATCTTAATTTTAAACAACACATTAAAATGTTAGAGGGAAAGGTAGCTCGTTCAGTTGGAATTTTAACCAAATTAAAGTACATTTTTCCTCAAAAAGTTATGCTACAACTCTATCATGCATTAGTGTATCCATTCCTATCTTACGGTTTAATAATCTGGGGATCTACATATCCTACATACATCAAAAGATTGAAATCCTTACAGAATCAAGCTGTAAGGGCGGTCGCCAGATGTCATTACCGAGATGACGTCAAACCGTATTATATTAAATTTAATATCTTGCAACTTGATGATTTATTTAAGCATGAAATTGCCAAATTTGTTTATTGCTATTTAACTAACAAAACTCCTAATTTGTTCAGTAAATATTTTTGTAAAACCCTTGAACATTCAAGCCGAGTTACGAGACAATCTAGTGATAATTCTAATTTACACATACCACGCTACCGGACAAATAGATTACAAAGATGCATTAAATATCAGGGAGTCAAAGTATGGAATTCCATTCCCCAAAAAATAAGGGTATTATCATACAAGAAATTTAATGTTGAGTATAAAAATGTTCTGCTCAATGGATCTAGTCATTAGATTCGCCTGCAAGTTTTGAATATATTATCTATCTTGTATTTACATCTTCTTGGAAGCTTGACAATACGGCTGATCAAGCAAACAAAATAACATAAAATCGGTGCACTTCACTTAAAAATTGAAATTTCAATATCATTGACTAACTCAGTCTCCTCGACATATAGGGTGGTTGTTTGACTCGATGACCGCGAGGTCTTTTCGCAACTTCCCTGTCGCAATTCTATCTTAAATTCTATATTACTGTCTTTATATTGTTCCTGAGCGACTAAAATAAACTATCTTGTTTTTGTCTATTAACATACCTTTACGGATGGGTCGCGGAAGAGAGAAGTAAGCCTGCAGAATCGTTACCGGTATTTCGTTAGTGATCGTGACATGAAACAATACGTCAAAACATTTTTTCAAAGACCAGCTCTTTTGATTTTTAAAGTACACACAAGATTTTGAGGTCGCGGTCTGGGGCCCAACCAGGGAAAAGGGGCTTAAAGCTCCCTGAGTTAATTCACGTAAAAATTTAAACTCAAAATACGAGCGTTTAAACGTATATTAGACTTGATCTGAAGTAAGGGGGAGCTAAAGGGGCCACTAAATTTAATTCTTCTTTGAAATAACTTCTGAATTTTAGCAATTTAGTAATTCGTATGCCTTTAAAACGTGCGAAGTGCGATTAAAATGACTTAAAAATCGCTTCTTTTTGCTGCAAAATCACAAAAATCGCCCAGTGGCTGGGGGCTCGGCCCCCATGCTTCCGTCCACAATCACTATATATTTAATGACTATGCCCCCGTTTGTGACACGCTTGAATTGCATCAGTTTGTTTAGCACGGAGCCTAAATCAGACAATTTTTTGCAAAAAATTTACTTTTCGTTCACCCCTCTTAGCAAAATCCTCGTAGCGTGTCTGGTAGCATTCACTGTTGTAGATATATTTTTCAGGCGGTTGTGGGCCGCAGACGAAACAAGCTAAGAAACGCTGCCTATCTTATAGGTCTGTCTTCTTTTAGACATGAATACAGAATTGTTTAAATTGCGCATCCTGGTAGCTGTACAAGATGTGCTTGAGGATCAGTTTTTATATGCAAAAGTTCAGTTTGTTTTAGTGCCCCCCACTTCAGCTACTGCCTTTTGGAAATACGTAATTTGAAAACTACACCAGCTAGAAAGCCAAAATTTTTTGCAAAAGTAATTGAAGCTAAAAGATCTTCAAAATAATCATTACAAAAAATTGCAAAATTCTTAACGCCATCTTCACGCATCGCAGGGTAGTACTTAATGGTATCTGAAACAACTGTGGTGAGCGTCGGAAAACTTTTCTACAGGGTCAGGCAAAATGATCTGAAACATGTTCAGATTAAATAAAATGCAAATAAAGAAACAAAAAAGTGCTTTTATTTTTGAAAAGTACATTTAACGCCATTCTGTTTCATTATGTTTTAAAAACTAAATCAATCAAATGAGATCCATTATTGTCCACACACTGTCGAAGTCGCTCACGAGAGTTGCTACATTTTCTGGAGTTCTGGCGGTACGAGGTCGGCCGGTTGATTTTCATTTCAACGCAGATCCAGTAATTCTGAAGTTGGTAACCCATAATAAGATCGTGTTTCGTGCTGTACGGGATCGTGTCTACCAAGATTGAACTGAAAACGGAACGCTCGTTTTGTTGCAGTTACAGATTCGTTTGTTTTGATGAACGTTTCCTAAATGAAAGCGCGATGTTCACCATTCCAATTCACGGCAGTAAGCGAAAAAAAATTCCAATTCATGGTAGCAAAAGAAACGAAAAACAATGGCATCATAAAGCAACTAAGCAAAATGGCATTATATGAAAAAAAAGGCATTTTATATACTTTTCGAAAGTAGAAGCACTGTTTTGTTTCTCTACTTTATTTGCCTTTTGTTTTACCTACAAATGTGTCAGATCATTTTGCCTGACCCTGAAAAAAAAAACGTAACAGTTTGTGCCAAACAGTTATTAAACGCGTCTAAGAATCGAAAAATCTGCGTGCGATTAAGAAGTGTTAATTGCGATTAATAATGTGCGTACAAGGTACAACTAGACAATGCAATAATTGTAATACAGTAGAATTTGCTTATAACGGCACCTCTGCGGGATTTTTAAAACCTGCCGTTATAGCCGAATTTACGTTATAGCCAAACTGCCACAAACCGTCCTAAAACTACTTGTTTGTTCAACATAAAGGCTTATTATGACGCTAGGTTCACATTGTAATGAAAGACAAGAAATCAGGTTAAGCAAAACTCGTGCAGAAATCAAAACCTTGCGCAAAATCCGATGTAGATCCGATGTAGACGTGCGAGGTGTGAAATAGTTTGCGCCATAAAGTGTTTTCAACCAGGCCTTGCGTCATAAAAACGAAGTCCAGCCATCGCGCAGTCGGAAAGAAAAACAATAACGCACAGAATTAACACCCGCAATAAAGTTTGGCAGTTTGTGGCAAAGATAATGGCCTACAGTGCCGTTATAGGCAAAGAAAATTGTCTGGGGGATGGAAAAAGGGTGCCGTTACAGCCAAATTTACGTTATAGGCGATGCCGCTATAGACGAACTGAAATGTACACAAAAGATAGGAATTTTGCCGGGACCAAGAAAAATGTAACGTTATAGGCGAATTTACGTTATAGCCGAAGCCGTTATAACCGAATTCTACTGTAGTTACAAAGTGCTTACTAAAAAATAAAGCAAGAAACAGCTTTCTCTAAGTACATATTTTACTTTATTGCAACAAAACCGGGCCTAAATGCGTCTTCAAATAATCTTGTTTGAAGTTGTTTAATACGCAATATTTTGCGAACCTACCTGTAGGGCAAGTTAAGCCGAAAACTAACTTGCCCCAGGCGATTTCAGCTTGCCTAGGGCAAGCGAGCAGGCATTAATTTCGAACCCTGCATTTAGTTTAAGATATCTTACTTAATAAGTACGAAATATCTTTTTTTTGTACTGTAATTAGTAGCCAAAAACTTGGCCTCTACAATAGGAAAAAGATTAGATGAATGGATTGGAAGAGCAAACGACAAAATCACCAAAGATTGCTTTCCTGCCTACAAGAGAAATGCGTAGCTGCAAAAATTTAAAAGATTCAACACCGCTATCCCTAGTTCGGCCGCCGTCGAGAGATTATTTTCTGTTGTTTCTGATATTCTGCGATCGAAACGATCGTCTATGACGAAGGAAAATTTTAAAAAGTTTGTTTTGCTGCGTGAGAATGAAAAGTGTTTAAAAAAGTCAATTTTTCTCCATGAATAACGCATTATTTCTGAATGTGAGTGAGTGGTGCTTTTTTTCCTTTGGTGTTTATTTATCTTTATTGCTGTTTATTTTTATTATTACAATAAAAATAATTCTTTCTTCGCTCATAGATATGTGCCTTTAGTTATAAAAGACAAACGTATTGCAGTTGGTTTATTCCAGTGCAGCTTAGCTAAAGATGGTACCATGTTTGTACTTTCATATTTTTGTACTTAGCACCATCGTCTGCAGCGCGCTTTTTGAACTTTGATTATGCAAAAATTTGTACTGAAAAACTGTTTTGAATAGCGAAATTTGTGTGCGCCCCTCAAGCAATCAATTTGTGGTTTTGCTGTACTATTTTCAATTTCTGTTTGCGGAATTTGTGTTTGCGCTTTAAAGCGTTTAGAATTTTGGTTACGGAATTTGCAAAATGCGCTTTAAGTTTTTAAAATTTTGTTTGCGGAACGTGCGCTTGCACTTCAAGCTAAAAAATTTTTGGTTGCGGAATTTGCGTTTGCGATTTAACCTTAAAAAATTTTGGTTGCAGAATTTACGCTTGCGCTTTACAATGTGTTTTTCACACGCCCAGCTCTGATCTCACCCATGATCTCTCGCAACAATGTTGTTCTCATGGCTCTTCATTAATTACGATAATTTAAGGCAGCACAAACGTTAAAAATTATGGGAGTGACTAAAGTGAATTATGCACACAGAGTTATGTACCTAAAAGTAATATTATTATGGTTACATTTTACCCCAGCGGTTGTAGCCAGTTTAAAAATCCGGAAGCGACTGATTTTGAAAAAATTGCTTTCACTTCAAGTTCCTTTTCAACACTTTCGCTTCCGAGTTTGCTTCCTCTTCCAACTTTTTTCATCAAAGCGCTTCCGGTTCCACAAAAAATAAACCGCTTTCGTACCCCTGCTTGCTTTGCTTCCTCTTCCAACCTGTTTCATCAAAGCGCTTCCGCTTCCACAAAAAATAAACCACTTCCGCATGCTTGCTCGCTAGACTACAGTTAACGAAAAAATTAGGTATCCTAAAAGGATTATTATTACCAGTAGAACAAGATTGTAATTATCAGTTTTGGCCGGGAAATTTTACCAGCCGCATACGTCGCTAACCATCAAAAACAGATTTTGGTTAAGTAACATGTTAACGATCAAGAGGTTACTGATATTGTTTATTGAATCTTACTTAGCATTTGAGACCTACCTTTTGTACATGAATTTATACTTGCGTTGATCTTGAAGACTAAAGAATTTCGGAAAAAATCTTGTGCACAATTCTAACAGTTTTAACATAATTTTTTACAATCAGTCATAAAGTATCAGTTTACCTTCAAGTTGCCTGATTTACCTTCTCAAAATTTTGTTGTTTTCCGTATAATGTTGCGAGATTATGCCAAGCTCCACTATATTGACAGTATTTATCTTCTTCAGTAATATCGACCAGGATTTGTTCACCCTTCTTAAACTCACCCGTTTGGAAAAGAAGAGCTGCCTAAAATTGCTTTGGTTTTATATCATCAGTGATTGCTCAATTTCATTAGTAATTGATGCAACATAATCCGAGATCATGCTGCGAAAACTTTGTGCCGGCCATAAGCAACCAGCTTCTCTTAAACATTGTTAATGCAAAAGCAATTAAGGTTTTTTAATGTTGATGATCTGTAACTACTTAATTTCAAGTTTTCAATTGTACTTATGGCGGTGTCCCATTGGCAAAATAAGCCTTTTTACGCTACCAGAAGAAACTTCTCGAAAAGAGTGCTCGTGATACCCAGCGAGGTACCTCCAGAAAATTTTTACGAATGGATTTTTGCTGCCTAATCAATGATTGAAATGTCTGCGATTGCAACGGGGTGCCGTTATTGCGTTGAATTTTAGAGCGGATGAATATTTTCCAATAATTTCCTTGAATGATTTTTTTAATAGCAATTAATTGTCATGTCTTTAACGTAATGCTTTGTTTCTGCTGTGGTGTTGCCGTTAAATAAATTTCAAGTTATGGCAGAATTGCTTTTGCCGTTTGTGTAGTGTAAAAATTAAAATAAAAGCAAAAATGCGCTAATTTGAAGCATATAAATCTCTAAGGATTAATTTTTGTGAAAATTTTTTACCGTTAGTGTTCTAGTGTGAATATTATATTACTACATTCTAGAACGTGGAAACATTTTTTTGAAAACAGCTGATTTATCGTTTCGGCAGCTGAGCAAACTTCAAAAAAAACTAGATTAGTAGTGATGTAGTCGAGACCCTGATGGTCGATACCGAGACCAAGACCGAGACTTGGAAAAAATTCGAGTCCAAGACCCGAGACCAAGACTTGAAAAAATTTTCGAGACCGAGATCGAGACTCGGTGAGTTTTTCGAGACCGAGACGAGACTTCGAGACCCGAGATTTTGGAAGCAAAACTTATTTGTATTGACTATTGACAACCCTTTTCATGGTTTTTCTTTAAACAAACGGCCAATCCCAATACAGTAGAACGACCATAAACCAAAAAGCGAACTTGGGCCACGTGCTATTCACTAGGACATGAAGAGGTGACGGCATAGGTGGGCAAGTTAATGCAAAACGTTAGCTTCGTTAACCACTAGTCCGTTAACAAACTTCACACCTCCGTTAACGTTAATCCGTTATTTTCAGCTTTAATTAACGAAAGTTAATAAAGTCCGTTAATCCGTTAACATTTTGCGTGTAATTTACATTTCTTTCTATTCACTCGCTTCTAGAACACGTATTGACGCTGTTGAGCTGATTGTAAGGAAATATTTATTGCTATGGTGGTCTTTTTGTGTTTTGAAAGTTACATTTTACAGTCTAATCTAATTTCAAGATAAAAACAAGTTCAAATGCACAACGAAGCTGCAAGATATTAACGATAAAAACCTTAACGGAAGTTAACAGAACTTAACGGAAGTTAATTTAGTCCGTTAACAGCACTTAACGGAAGTTAATTTAGTCCGTTAACATGAAAAAACTTTTTAACGGATTAACGAGTTAATGAAAAAGTTAGCTTTGTTATTAACGGATTAACGGACTTGTGCCCACCTATGGGTGACGACGTACCTCTACTGTCAAGCGCCCGACCTTAAAGTAGAGAAATTGCCGTTCGATGCCAACTGAAACTGGGCAATGCGTTCCTGTGTTCAAACTATCGCAGTGGTCCAGCTTGCAGTAACTACAGATTAGTAACAGAGCCAAAAAATCTTGAATGGCATATTATTGCAAGCAAAAATAATCACGAAACACAACGGAAAAAATTAATGCAACCGTAAAAAGTAAGCCTATACCAAAATCAAACAATAAAATTGTGATTGCATTTTAATGCAACCAGCATTTCTAGATTAACTGAAGAAAGCCGAGATCGATGAGGTCTCATGATCAAACCTCCGGTACTAAAAATACGCTCCACAGGAGCCGATGACGCTAGCACAAAAAGAACTTGCATCGCGAGTTTGTATAAGGCAGGTAGTTGGTTTTCCATGGTTTCCCAAAATTCGAAAATATTTTCGTTAAAATGTTCACCATTGTTGGTGATTTCGAGATACTTTAGCAACTGCCACCGAACGCTTGTTGATCTTTTGGAAGTTGCTTTATATGGAATTTTCGAATATTTGCTGAAAAGACGAGGAATGTTTCTTAGCTGTGCCGTTTCTTCCTCCGAGCGTCCACGATTCGCCAACTCAGATGTGCTTCCCTCCACGTCCATATCATCTATTAAATTTTCGGCCGCTCGGATAATCTTTTCTGCAAAAAATATATAGCCTTTTTACAATTCAATTTCAATAATGACATAAAATGCGTCGATTTAACTGTTATCTTGTTGCATTCTATACACAGACGGACGTAAGCTGAGGAAGACCACTTGCAGCCGTCATGGATTTCGAGTCGCTTACCATGCACAAGCCCACAGCTAGAAGCCGCTACTTAGTGCTTTCGATCTATATCAAATTTCACTTGCGATTTCTTATTCATTGGGCTTCGAATCACATTAGTTTCCGGCTTTTTATTTTTGTGTTTGGGCCTGAACTACAGTTGTTGACCCGTTTGCAGCTCCTGGCCGAGAGCAAAGTTGTAAAAATTGATATAAAAGTTTACTCGCAAATAAAAAACCTTACAACCTGGGTCGATGCAATATATATAGCTGTACATTGTAAGTTGTTGTTGAGTTACATGTCGCTGATGGGGGTTACGGGTATTTGTTATCTTCTAGAATTTTTTACAACAGCAAAAGAAACTGAAGTGGTGATACTTTAAATAGCACCCTCCAGTGCCGGGTTAATAATTCAAGAACTTGGATGCAAAATACCATCAGGTTGAGACGTGCAGTACATTAATTTAGCTTCGATTTGGAGAGCGTTTCATAATTAAACTTGTTCACTTCGGCACACAACCGTTAAAAATATCAATAAATAACATACAACAGCACACAATTATTATCCACTATTACAACCTAACAAAGTTAGTGTATTAAATCATTCCTTCAAAAATAATGCAATAGCTTACCGTGACTTGTGGCATTTCTTCATGAGCCGAACAAACGAAGAGGTTGTGCCTGAACGATCAGAGATTGTTGTCGATGTTGGGCAAAACTTGCATTTTGCAGAATGTTTTTTATTTCCTGCTTTTTCATCGTCGTACTCTTTATGATGACTATACCCAAATTTTATTAAGGCCGAATTACGAGACATAATGCAAATTGTTTCAACGTAAAAAATAAAATAATACTTTATAACGAATTAACTCAAACTAAACACAACTGTCACTCGTATTACAAAGATATTCTTACAATATGTATTAGAAAGATATTTCTTATAAAATGCATCTTAAATTTGCTTAAGTTTCATTACCAAACTGATCGTGGACCAATCTAGAGGAATTCGATTTCGAAGCGAGTTGCTAAATCAAATTAAAATAAAAGCTTTCATAAACTCGCGGCTTAGTGCACGGGCATTGAGCAAATGAACAACACTGCACCAAAGAAACATCGCAGCGGGGCGAGACGTTAGCGACACTGCGTCCGATTTTGACCGGACCAAGAATCAAAACGCAGACCTCACGCTCCGATGGCGGTGTCTTTAACTACTAACGCTGACCGGTCGTTTAAATCTAAAAAAAAGTGGGCTTGCTAAAGCAGTTGCATTCAGGTAGTTATTTTAATGACAAGAAGGCTATGGTGGAATGCGCAATTGTGTTTTCATAAACAAGACATCAAGATGAATGATTCAGTAACCTAGTAGTCCTAGTACACGGCAAACACCTTAATGTATAACAAATATCTGAGTTACGGTATTATTTTTTATCAAGACTTTATTTCTCCGATACCGCCCTGAAAATCTTTTGGGGTCACGCGTTTTCCCCATTCGGTGGCCCATGTTTATACCTCAGGTTTATACCTCAAGCTATTTTAATCTTCACTGGACCTAATTGTTACTTCTAACGTTTGATATTTACAAAAAAGCAGTGGTAAAGTAGACTTAAGTTCATCATTCTGAGTCTGCAATCTTAACTGTATCATACTACGAAAGATCTGTTCAACAGAATGAGACTGAAAACAATCACTTTGAGGTCTGAGCTGTCCTGATTAACCTTCCTTGACCAAACCTCATCGCATTGCCATGCTACCACCTCAAACTCGGTCCATGTGCAAGGAACCTGAACGAGAAAAAGGTTTAGAGCGTTTACTACCAGAAAGCAAAAATGTAGACAGCGGCAATTAGCACCTTCAACAAAGATCAACATCAAATAATACCGCTAAAGCGGCTTCTTCCCCTCCAGACTGTTTTACATCACACTTTTCATAAGTAAATAACAAAGATAATAGTGAATAACAGGTCGAGCAGTTTTCTCCCACGACTCTACCTGAGTTTTTTCGAACCTCAAGTATCTCCCACTGAGTAGCCAATTATCAAAAATTGAGCTTTTATTGCAAAACTTTGTTTCTCACGATCTCAGTTTAAAAACATTGACGGAAATAAACGAAAATCGACCGAAATGAATAATTGTTTGAAAGCAGTTAAAAAGGTGTTAAGACCTAGAAAGTCAATCGAATCTTTGTTTGCGTTGCTTGCATTAAATAATTAAATTCAAAATTTTACTCCTACGCCTAACCAAGATTTTGAGTCTCGAGACTTCTCATATTTCGAGACCATGACTTTTCGAGACCAAGACTCGAGATCGAGACTTGAAGTTCAAGTCCGAGGCGAGACCGAGACGAGACTTTCAAAAATGTGTCTCGAGAACCGAGACCGGTCTCGAGAACTACATCACTATAGATTAGGCTACTGGGTTAGGTAGCTTATCAAAAACGAAATTAGGCTACTTCGGCTTGTTTTTCATATTTTAGATTAAGACAGGCTTGAATAGTCGCCTATACTGTTAATAAAATTATTTGAGGTAGCCAGTAAATCCAGATGTGCAAGGGTGCCGAAACCCGGTGGGAAGGGATATATCTCCCCAATAATTTGACTGCATCCACCCCAACAATTTGACTATGACTGCATTTGAGCGCTGGATGATCTTCGGACCTTTTTTGTTTTCTACTTGGTCTTCACTTGATTTTGAGGACAAAAACTCTTCAAGTTTCGGTGAAGACCTTTTTTTTGATCTTCACTTGATTTGCTCAAAAGCGTGTTGAACGTTTGTCATATTTGTTTAACGAGAAAAAAATAGTGGTCGAGCTTCATCCCTCCAATGTGCAAACTTGGGGTAAAGTTGCTAATTATTCTCCCCAATGCTCAACATAAATTGGCACCCCTGCAGATGTGGACGAGCAAGCCAACTTATCGACTAATTTACTGCCAGCATACCAGTACAGGTACTTTTGGGTTCTATTTGACAAAAAGTGTGTTTCACCAACTAACTTTTTAATCCTGGATTAGTTTACTGATTGCCCGATGCAGCTTACTTGACAAAATTTGTAAAATAGAACGTAGTTCAATAAGTAGAGCTGCAAGTTAAAAGCAATCACTAGTTCAAGTTCGCTTATTTTTGCTACAAAATTCACGTGATGTAAACAAACAATTAATATTGGACCTTTATCGGTATTCTCTTTAGATACCTTTACCGGTACATAATTGTGTTTGTCGGAACAAACGTACAATCCGAAATTTAAAAAATATTCGGAAAAAATTTGATTATTTCGTTTAAACTGGTAGCCTAATTAGGCTATACATTTACTTGAGAAAATTGCAATGTCATCAAAAGCAATGTTCAGACTTTTGTAATATTTTCCGTTCTGACTGATTGATAGAAATTGGCCTACAAAAAAATTTCAGAAGTTTGCCATTATCAAAAATTGGAAATTTGATACGGTATAAAACATAAGGATTTTATAATTACTGTAATCAATAATGAAAAATAAAATCTTGTTTCATAAAATTGTAATCGTTATATTTTTTGCTTTTTAGGAATGTCGATTTGTTACTTTGTATAGTTTTTTGTAGAATTTTACAGCCATTTATCAAATGATAAACACATTGACTCGCAACTTAATATTAAGCAATTTTTTTGCACTACCAAAGGAAAATGTATTGAAAATAATTTAAATCCAATTTCAAAGCTCAAACATTGCATTTTGATGTGCACTGAGCAAATTAGCATGTATCTTAATGTTTGTCATGCAGAAAGTCCAAGCATTAACAAAGCAAGAAGTCAAAATGGTAAGCACTTTATGCGTTTTAACTACATTATCAAACAAGCAAGTACTTTGCTAAAGAGGGATCGTCACTTATTATATTTGAGGATATTGCTTTTGATAAAAATAGGCCTACCAGTTCACAAGCCTACATCCGGAAATTTATCCTTAAGGTTCATAACTATATCGTAAAACTTAATGAGTTTAAATTCTCAAGCGTCAGAATTTTTGCAACTTTGTCACTTTTTTGTAACTTATTTCAAGTTAGACATATGAAAAATACTATAGAAAATTTTTTTCTATACAAAAAATTTATAAAAAAATTTTTTTGAAAAATTTTGAAAATTTATAAAATTTTTGAAATTGTATAATTTTTTTGAAAATTTGTAAAAAAATTTTTTTGAAAAAATACTTATAAAAATTTTTTTCCAAAATTTATTAGTTGTTCTTGCTTTTATTCTGTATTTGTTTAGCTATTAGCTAGTAGTTGTTCTGCTTAATGTACAGTTTGCTTAAATTAGAGGAATGCAAAAGAAATCTATCTGAACCTCGAAAATACTTTTTTTGGTCATGTTCTTTTCCTCACAAAAAACTTTTCTCAATTGCATGCAAGTCCTAAGAAGAAACAATTTTAGTAGAAAAATTTCGCAACCATTTTCAAAAAAAAGAAATAACTGTCAAGAAAAGTAAGTTGTGACGTCTGAAGTTATCACTCAGGGTGCTCAGTTTGATTGATAACAGGGTTTCAAATAATGCTCGATAGCAAAGTCTTTTTAAAAGTTCTCTTGCTTAAAAGAATTTTCTCTTACTTGAATTATACAAGTTACGGTGCCTATAGAATTATATCGAGAAAACTTTTTGTGGCTTAATGTCATTGCAACAGTCTTTATTTGTTGTTCAATTTGTAGTGCATGTATTGCATAGCACCTGTTCTAGTATCCTCTGGGCTTTACGTGCTTTGCTCTTAGACCTCCAATCCTCTGGTTGTGGTGTAGCCTAGACTAGTAAAGTGGCTTCTCTATATTCTCAATAATTTTAGGAAGTAGTGGTTACGCTTCAATAAGTTGTTAGTCTTGGCAGTAGCAAAATACTTTCTTCGAAAATGAGGCCTTTTACCGTGCCTTATAAATACGACAGAAAATCAAATAATTTTTTAACCTGCCGTTGGTCGAGTGATAACGCGTTCGTCTCTGAAACGGGAGGTCTGAGATTCAAATCTCGGGCAGGTCAAATCGGACACAGTGTAGCCAACGGCTCACCACCGCTGCAACTGTTCTTCGAAAGGAGCTGTGTGGCCTGAGCGCAATGTCGCGGAGATGGGCTCCGCGTTACACGCTTCTGCGTAATACAACGACTATAATGAAAGATTTGATTTGCCTTTTCTAGTAAACATTTTATTAGTTTGTTTTCTCTTGCTGATGATTTGTCTTCTCTTCAGTTACTGGAATAATTTATCCATTTCATGAACAAGTGTTACCACGATGATTGTGCATCTGTGTCCCAAACGTATAGAAGAGACAAATAATTGCTTGTGGTGTACAGAAGAAACCAAAAACTAGTAATTTTTTTAATCGTGCAGAGAAGATTGCATTATTGCCATAGGTGGGCACAAATTCATTAACGATTTCGCAAACGTTCAAAAATGTTAGCAAACTGGTCATCGCAGCTAATTTTTTTAGCCAATACGCTAATCCGCGAGAAAAAATAGTTGCAACCATGGTTTCAATAAAGCATAGTCTAAAATTTACCACATTTAGCCCTTTTTTCTTGCAGATAAATATGTACTTCAAGTATACGATGTAAAGCGTTTTTAGATCAGTAATTATTGCCGCAAACATCGTGCTTCGATATGGTCATGCTTTTCTTGAGTTGGTTATCACTCTGGTACAGTGCCCTCGTCAGAGCAACCGAAGTGAGGGGGTACTAGCCGAGAGTGGGAGGGCACTAGAATAGACTGAACTTTTGCACATAAAAACTGATATTTTATGGCTACAAATTGTGCGCTATTTTAACAATTTTGCATTCATGTCTGAAAAATGCAACGTATAAGGCCGGCAGCGTTTCTTTGCTCGTTTTGTATTCTGTCCGTATAATCAGTATTTAAATTGTAGCGGGTACGCAACCCCCCATTGTGATTTAGCGTTCCCCCATCGAGATTTCAGCGTCCCTCCAAACGGAGATTTCAATGCCCTACACTAAGAGTAAGCGTTTGGACGATTAGACAAAAAAGTGGTTGATAGCTCCAGTTTCCGGTCAAAGGAGGTGTCAAATTGCGGTGAAGACCTTTTTTTGGTCTTCAATAAAATTTGGGGAAAACTTGAAGCAAAATTTCTACCAAATTGCAGCCGCAGTACGAATACGTTTGGTCAAGGCTGCGAAAGCGTGCTTCCATGCAAAAATTTTACAGTTTAAGTACTGCATACAATCGTTTGAAAAATCTGTCTGCAGTAGTAAAAGCAACCAGGATTTTGCTAAGAGGGAGGGGGCTTAAACCAAAAGTAAAATCTTTTGCACTAAAATTGTCTAATTTAGGCCTCGTGTCGAACAAATTGATGCAACTCATGCGTATCTGAGTCGGCTTGGGTGGGGGCAGAGCTTCCAGCCGCTGGGCGATTTTTGCGATTAACATATGGATAGCTACAGTAAATCGCTAAAATTCAAAAGTCATTAAAAACATTAAATTGCCTAGCCCCTTTTGCACTTCAGGTCAAGTCCAAAACATGTTTAAACGCTTGTATTTTCGGGTTAATTCTTCCAAATAACTTGGTTAATGGGGGCGGAAACCCCTTTCTTTTGGTTGTGCCACTGGCTGCGTCCTAATAAAATCTTGAGTGTCCTATAAAAAAAAAAAAGCAGTTGGTATTTACAAAAAATGTTTTCACGTATTGTTTCAGGTCATAACCACTAACAAAGTATCGGTAACCATTCTGCACGCTTGCATCCCTATTCCGCGACTCATCCGTAAAGGCGTGTTAATAAGACGGATTATAGCGTCACATGTTTGTACAGCACTTGGTGCCAAACAATTTCTCTCAGAACCGAGAAACGTCAAATGAAAATTATGCTTGAACATTTTTTCCATGTTACCTGTTTTATAGTCGTTACGTGATGTATCTTAAGTAGACCAAAATGGCGAAACACAAGCAGTCGTTAATGGGGGCACGGCCCCCCTGGCCCACGTAGCAACGGCACTGCTCTGGTCATAGGTGGGCAAGTTAATGCAAAACTTTAGCTTCGTTAACCACTAGTCCGTTAACAAATCCGTTAACGTTAATCTGTTATTTTCAGCTTTAATTAACGGAAGTTAATAAAGTCCGTTAATCCGTTAACATTTGCGCTTAATTTACATTTCTTTTTATTCACTCGCTTCTAGAACACGTATTGACACTGTTGAGCTGATTGCAAGGAAATATTTATTGCTATGGTGGTCTTTTTGTGTTTTGAAAGTTACATTTTACAGTCTAATCTAATTTCAAGACAAAAATAAGTTCAAATGCACAACGAAGCTGCGATCGAAAAATCTTTGGAAATTGTGAACAGCGATAATTAATAGACCTATGAGGCTAGGAGGCTGCAAGCTATTATTTGCCTCAATAAAGAGCTCCTTTCTTCGCTTTCGTCAATAAAACTCGTGCTAATACGCAACGAGTGTTACCAGTGCAAACTGGTTTGTATCGGCCCGATGAATGAATGGTGCAAGATATTAACGATAAAAACCTTAACGGAAGTTAACAGAACTTAACGGAAGTTACTTTAGTCCGTTAACAGAACTTAACGGAAGTTAATTTAGTCCGTTAACATGAAAAAACTTTTTAACGGATTAACGAGTTAATGAAAAAGTTAGCTTCGTTATTAACGGATTAACGATTAACGGACTTGTGCCCACCTATGGCTCTGGTCTATGACATCAAAATGCTGGCCTTGCGCAATCTCGAGCCAATACGAGGTCAAATTTTTGAAACCAGCATTTCGAAAAAGCACGATTAAAACGCTCATGTCATATCGAACTTCAGTTACTTTGTGTTGGCCAGCGGTTGCCACCTCGACGGATTATTAATTCAGTAGAGAGCTTTTTCATTTTTTATGCAGATCGAGCATTTAGAAAGGGGGATCAGGAAGATTAAAAAAATTTTATCTGGAAGCAATTAGGTGCAGTTAAAGCCAGCTGCAGTACGTTGCCGGATTGCCAAGGTTTTTGAGGCCAAGCAGTAGGCTATACCCGTTGTGGTTACTGCTTAGCAGTCTGACTAAAGAGAAAAGAGCAATAAGGGTGGTTGGGCAAACGCATTTTTCATACGAACAAAGCATGTAAATTGAATTCTAACGCAGAACAATA
Source organism: Trididemnum nubilum (assembly GCA_963965965.1). NCBI lineage: Eukaryota > Metazoa > Chordata > Ascidiacea > Aplousobranchia > Didemnidae > Trididemnum > Trididemnum nubilum. Next base: position 26,643,573 of record OZ014481.1, on the reverse strand, counting down.
AAAAGGCTTACAGGCATAGATGGGCACAAGTCCGTTAATCGTTAATCCGTTAATAACAAAGCTAACTTTTTCATTAACTCGTTAATCCGTTAAAAAGTTTTTTCATGTTAACGGACTAAATTAACTTCCGTTAAGTGCTGCTAACGGACTAAATTAACTTCCGTTAAGTTCTGTTAACTTCCGTTAAGGTTTTTATCGTTAATATCATGCAGCATCGTTGTGCATTTGAACTTGTTTTTATCTTGAAATTAGATTAGACTGTAAAATGTAACTTTCAAAACACAAAAAGACCACCATAGCAATAAATATTTCCTTACAATCAGCTTAACAGCGTCAATACGTGTTCTAGAAGCGAGTGAATAAAACGAAATGTAAATTACACGCAAAATGTTAACGGATTAACGGACTTTATTAACTTTCGTTAATTAAAGCTGAAAATAACGGATTAACGTCAACGGAGGTGTGAAGTTTGTTAACGGACTAGTGGTTAACGAAGCTAACGTTTTGCGTTAACTTGCCCACCTATGCTTACAGGTAAACATTGCCTATAACACAATCGCGTGTAATTTTTAAAAGATTATTAAAGGCAGTGTTGCCGTCGAGGGTAGGCTTAGCCTACTTGCTTTATCTGTTGTTTTCAGGATAAGCTTACGTAGTTTCTAGCCCCAAGTACAGTCAGTATAAACTGTATGAGCTGAAATTGAAAAAAAGCTACTAAATTTGAAGGAGGCAGAAAGTGTAATAAATTTCTTGACGATTTTTCATTTGCTGCAAGCCTGAATTCTACCCCCTTGTAACTGCATGGATCCTTCACACTAATTTGTGGCGCAACCAAGGAGGGAAATAAACCACCCCTCTTTCCCTTCGCGAAGTAACATGGAAAATTTAACTCTAAACTGCAAGCGTTCAAACGTGTTTTAGGCTTGATCTTTAAGAAGTGGGGGGTTGAAGGTGCTGGGCAATTTAATTCTTTAATTGGCTTCCAAATCTTGGCACTTTAGTTCTTCCAAACGGCTCTAAAAACAAGCAAAATATGATCCAAATAGCGTTAACATTGTTATTTTTCCCGAAAAATCACAAAAACAGGACGTTTTTGATGCATTTAAGGTTCACTCGTCTGTTTATTGCATTCTGACCAATTGAAGCATTTTTAAAATGAAAAAATCTTTTGGTTCAATCCCCCGCCTTCCCCAGCAAAATGTTGGTTTCGCACCTGCCACTATTTACTGTTTAGAACTGTGATTCTCAACGTTTTTTTGGTTACAGAGCTGAATTTTCAACCTTGAGTTTACTAGAAGCTGCATGCAAACAAGTTAATAACCCAATTTTTTAGGTGAAGACCGTACCTAAAAAAAGTTTTCGCCGTTTCGTTGAAGTATTTTTTGCCGAATTTAGGTGACGAACATAAACGAAAAAAAGTTCTCCGCCGATTCGTTGTGTCATTTTTCGGTCAATTTTAAACTATGACAAAAGAAATAACAAAATTCGGCCGAAATTTGGAATTGAGAAGGGATAATTTTCATAGAGTTAGTGAGAGCCGCAATGATTGGTACTAGTTACGAAAGTGATTTTTCGTTTTTTCTTCGCATATTGTTCTTTTATGGTTAATCAGCGGATTAGCGAATTAGCGTTGGCTTCCGCGAACAAAAAAATTGTGTTATCGGATTAGCGTTAGCGAAGTTAATCTTTTCAATTAACGGAATAGCTGTTAGCGGAGCTAATTTTACGTTAGCTGTGCCCAACTATGATTATTGCAAAAGAAAGACATGCGAAATGCTTTGTAATCTCTCAGATGTAGATTATAGTGCACCGAACCATTATACCGGTATAGTGAATTACTATAGCGGAACGATGTTTAGAGTTTTTAGCGTCAAAAATCTTGGATTAAAACCTTGCTAGATGATCCTCATTCCATACATAAGTAGTTGGTCATTATCTTGTCCTAATGTATGACTTCTTAACGCCTTCTGTGATCTTTTTGCCTTAAAATAAAAAATAAAATAAAAACAAGTTAGGTTTAAAATTAACTGTAGCAAATAACTGTAGTTATCCGAGTTTATACTCAGGCAGTTATACAAAGGTGTCTCATAAGTCTATGTCACTACACACAACGCTTTATTGTTCGTAAGTGACTGAGATACCAGCCTTTAAGAATACCAAAAAATAACTTTTATTTTGGAAAATATTACAATCGATTTCGATCCGAAAAGGTCATCTTCAGAAATGTAAAAACAAACAAAATTAAGGCTAACGTAACACAAAAAACTAATAATTCAATTAAGTACCATGCTGGGCTAAAATTAAGGCTCCTGATTTGCATGATTTACATAATTACAGTATGTAAAATACCTCCAACTGGAACTACAAAAGTACAAACTCAAAACATGCAAGTACAAGAGCAATAAAACTAAGTGAAGTGCGTCACGCTACGAATACAAACACCACTTTAGACTAAATGGGAGTTTGACAGCAATCCCAGTGAACGACCAACGCGTAGCTAATGCTGTGACGCTCAAAAGTACTTTTTGTCTACAGTAAAATCAGCAATTATTCAAAAATATCTGATTATGGAATCTCTAGAAAAGTAGAAATCCCAAACAATGTCAAAAAATATGAACATCATCGTTTCTGATTCTAAAAAAAATAACCCGTCAGGTTAAGCCAGCATTTCTCAAACCATGGATCGCGACCCAAAAGTAGAATGAACAAATAGAAAAATCTTAATAGTGCAGTGAAAATCCTATCATATCAAATTACGTGCTGAACCAACATTTTAAGTGATTAAAAACAATTTGTCTGTTAAAGCTTCCACCATCAGTACTATAAATACATATATCGTAGCTCAAGCGTAAATTCAAAATGCGTGCTAAGCTATCGTGTAATGTCTTGTACATATTATTTATTTACATAAGACACTCTGCATTGTATTGGTCCCAGACTGTTTTTGCCTTAATAACAACAATTCTAAACTTCTATCTCGAGCAGACGACTATTTGTATTTTTAATTCTTTGTCTTACAAATATCTACGAAAAAAACGGCTTTAGCTTAAATGAAAAATAAAGATTTGGGGAATCTATGTATTTGGGGGGTTTCTGGGGAGGGGTGTCACCTCTTAGTCATGCCAAAATATTTATTTCTTACAGACTTAATATTACAAGCAATTAGCTCTCTAACAAGTGATTTAAAGAAATTGATTTGGGAGTGGTCCAATTTTCGGTTTCCGAGGGAGTGGTACCTTAAACTATGTCAAAATATTTGTTCAATATTTAATGTCATTAGAAACAAATTAACTTCCCAGCTTTAGCCATTCAAAAAATTGAATTTGGGGGGGTTTATTTAGGGGGAGTTCTTGGAGAGGTATCCCCAAACTATGCCAAAATATTTGTCCATTGAATATCTGCTGATATCATAAAACACTGGCACCCAAAGTCAAGCCGTTTAAAAAATTCATTTTTGGGAGGTGCATTTGGGGGATCCCCAGAGGAGTGGCACCCTCAAACTACACCAAAATATTTGTCTGTTAAGTATCTGCTGATATCAAAAAGAAATAGCACCCTAGCTTGAGCAGTTCAAAAAATTGATTTTTAGGGGGTCCATTTGGGGGGTCCCCGGGGGGTGGCACCTTCAAACTATGTCAAATTATTTGTCTTTTAAGTATCTGCTGATATCAAAAAGAACTAGCACCCTAGCTTAAGCCGTTAAAAAAATTGATTTTTGGGGGCCCCATTTTGGGGGAGTTTCCGGAAGAGTTGCCCCAAAAAATTTCGGGAGAAAAAATTGCGTTTGCAGCTCAACAACTTTACACAAAAATTAACTTTCGATGTTTTGTGGTTTAGGAGAAGAGCGTTTAAAATTTAGGAAGAAAAAAAGAAAAGGTAAAAAAAAGGAAAAACCTCATTGCGAGCAAAAGTGCGTTGGTTGGGATGAAAGGGTATCTTAAGACATATAACCATGTAAAATATTTTTTGCCGTACTTAAGCCGTTTTTGACTGAGACCGTTTTTTACGCCAAACTTGCGGGGCGGTTTTCGGGTTCTAAAACTAAAGTCACTTCACCTATTGCATCGAAATTTGGTACAAACATACAACTCATTAATCTCAAACTACTGTCAAAATTTCATGTAAGTAGACCTAACTGTTCATGAGTTATAAGCAAAAGTCTGAAATTTCGCACTCGTTAGTTGGAAAATGGCCGGGTAAAAACAAGGAACACGCGACGCAAGCGTCGGTCGTTCCAATAAGAGCGTTAATTTGTGAATCGATAATAAAGTTAGCTGTATTTGAAACGCAATAATCTTTTAAAGAGCAGGAGTATGCCATGACTAGTTCCACTTGGGCCATAACAAGTTTGCGGGGTACATCTCCGCATCATTGCGTTCGAGCAATAAACCTTCTTTGGAAGAAATGTCGCAGCGGTGGCGATAGATCAGCAACACTGCATCCGATTTGATCGGCCCGACCAGGCGCGTAGGCAAATTCAAGAAGGGGGTGGGGCATGAGTCAAAAGTTTTAGCACAAGTCGGGGGTCTGGATGGCAAAGCCCCTAGCGGCAGAGGCAAAATTTTTACGTTTTTTACAAAAATAACTCAATTTTATAACCGTTTTAATTTAAATTTTGGTTTAAAAGACATGTTTTTATAGCAGCGCAAATATACATATGCATAAAAACAACTAAAGGGCACAGACTATTTAGTCATCTTTCTTTGTGATACAATTAGAAGTTAAAAACAGGAAAAAAGTAAGAGTTTAGTAGCTTTGGAGACAAACTACTAGCGGTTTGCTACTTGTCAAGCAGCAAACGCTGAAATATTATTGGTATTGACCATAGGCGTAACCAGGGGTGGCTATTCCTCATCATCCACAAATCCAGGCAGGGATATTTAGGCAACAACAACAAAGGTCGGTTGGCCCGTAACCTGCTTTTGGTGATCAACCATGAATAAAAAAATATGATTTGATAAAACTAACTATCGCAAAATTACTCCAAAACTCGGACGCTCTTTTAAAGGTGGGGCTATAATGGCACTTGGAAAATATTTCAAACATAGCGTTAATTTATTTTCAACCCAGCAGCATAAGCATGACTCTAAAAACCCATTCGCTTTCGAAAAATCGCAAATTTAATGTTCCATTGTCTTGGTGATTATGACGACAATGAACCTCTACTTTTTTGGTGGGTGTTCAGTTTTGGCTGGGTTTTGCCATAAGAGCGAGAAAGTGTCAAGAAAAAAAGCGAATATAGAAGCAAAAAACAGCTTGCGCGATCGGTCATATTGCTGGCGAGTACTATCAGATCAAGTACGTGTAAACAATATCGTTTTCGCGATTGTAGGCAATACTGGTATAGTTTTTTTTTTGGTGGCGAACGATAGGCCTGTATCAGTAGCTTATGCGTACCAGTACTGTCTACCTAGTACAGTATAGTCTACTGATACAGTACTTTCACTCTGCCAATTTTGCGTCCATGACTTTTAACTGATGGGCGCCTTTATTTTTTTCTTGGCCATTTTTTCATTTTTTTCCTGGCCGCCAATGCAAAGTGAACATCCAAACTTTTCAACATTAAAGGTGCTAAAGTTATCAAAGGTGCTAAAGGTTACCTTCATCGCTAGTTTTCGCTTTGCCGATGTGAAATAACATAAACTACAAACCTGAAAGTGGTGCATCAAATCAAGGCACGCTCGAAGTAGTCGCGATGCCATTATGACATCATAATAACCTGACAAATACGCTGATTTCAAGAGATTTCAGCACCATTACTGATTGTAGATCGATGCAAGGTCTTTTCGAAGCAGCTGACAATATTTCACCAAGTCGACGTGATCGGGATAACAGCGTTTTAGTGCTCAAATTGAATAAATAAAATTACAAACTTGAAAATCGTAAATCGATTCGAAGTAGTCGTGACTGTATTATGACATCATATATGATCATATTGAAGGGACCAAAATGCATATTTCGATGACTCTTAATAAAGTTATCAAATATGAATTTCATCAATGTCTTTGTCACGACTGAAAGTTTCATGTGCCAAGTCGAAGTTGTGTCTCCTCTCCCAAAATGTTTTTGTGACGTCATAATGAATTTACAGTTTAAGTAAATTTGTAAAGTATTAATGCACAGTTGAATAATTTAATTGTGCTGACATTCACGAAATAAATTAACAAAACTGAAAGTCCAAAACTGACTGCAAGTAAGCGGGACTCTATTGTGACGTCATAATGTCGTTTAACAAGCTTCTGGTTTTAAGGAATATTAGAGCAATTATTCATCATAAATCACGTCAAGATATTCTATTGTTGCATCTCAAAGTTTTGCACCAGCAACCGAAGTGGTCGGGATGTTGTAATGATGTCATAATGAATTAGCATTTTTCCAAAATTGATATTAACTGTTGAACAGCATTTTAGTGCTTGTATTGAAAAAATTTAGCAACAAAACTTAAGGTGCTGAATCGGTTCGAAGTAGTCAGGAGAGTACTATGACGTCATAATGACGTAAACACAATGCTTATTCCAAGTGTTACTTGTATCAGTTTTTGATATTTAACAATCATTCAATATGATGTTATAATAACCGATTTCCCATTTTCAAGTTTTGCTGTTTATTTTATTCAATACGAGAACTAAAAACTTCTGGCAAGCATTGATACAGATTAAAAAAACTGTCAATACATTGATGAAAATTACATTAGAATCTTTTGAAACAAGCATATTTGTCACTTAATTGTGACGTCATAGCGCTGTCGCGATTGCTACTTCAAACTGATCCACATCATTTTGAGGTTTGTTGTTTTGTCTATCCAATACGAGCACTAAAAAGCTTTTGAAAAGTAAGCATTAGTATAAAGGAACTCTCAATGAATTGTGACGTCACTATAACGCCTCGACTCACGATTACTTCGACTCATCGCAAAACTTTCAGCCGTAACAAAATGGCTTGCATCAATCGACTTTAATAATGACACTGAAATCGCTTGATATTATAGCGTATTTGTCAGATTATTGTGACGTCATACTGGAATCTCGACTATGTCGAGCATACTTTGCGCCGATACACCACTTTCAGGTTTGTAGTTTATTTTGTGCAAACCGACGAAGCGAAAGCTAGCGATGAAGGTAACCTAACGAAAATCAAAATATTACATTTGAAAATACTTTAGCGTCTCTAGTGTTGAAAAGTTTGGATGTTCACTTTACATTGAGTGGCGGCCACCGATTAAAAATCGTGGACTATGGAATCAATGGGAGTGAAAGTAGTGTATCAGAAGGCTATACGATACTAGGTAGACAGTACTGGTACGCATAAGCTACCGATACAGGCCTATCGTTCGCCACCAAAAAAAAAACTATACCAGTATTGCCTACAATCGCGAAAACGATATTGTTTACATTTACTTGATCTGATAGTACTCGCCAGCAATATGACCGATCGCGCAAGCTGTTTTTTGCTTCTATATTCGCTTTTTTTCTTGACACTTTCTCGCTCTTATGGCAAAACCCAGTCAAAACTGAACACCCACCAAAAAAGTAGAGGCTCATTGTCGTCATAATCACCAAGACAATGGAACATTAAATTTGCGATTTTTCGAAAGCGAATGGGTTTTTAGAGTCATGCTTATGCTGCTGGGTTGAAAATAAATTAACGCTATGTTTGAAATATTTAAGTGCCATGAAATTGGTGGCTCTGATAAGAAACGTTTTATGTTGTGCATAATTGCATGTAGTTTGCTTCAAACAGCAAACTTGTGGGGCAACTTTTGACGTTTTCTTTAGCAGCATGAATTTGGCGTTGTTATTGATGGCCAATAACGGTCCAAATGTTGTTGTTGATGACCAATCACTTGTGGTTGATGCACAACTGACACTAGGCATTTTTCACCAAAACAAAATAAATAAAAACATTACTTGTTGTTTTTAGCTGCTGGCAAAACGTTGAGAATAGTCTGAAAATCCGCACTAGTTATATGAAACTGTTTAAAGTTGCAAAAAAGATTGACATGTATAAACTGTATCACTTTCTTACTTTTCATTCTTTAACATCGTCATAGTAAACAAGGCACTCCAAGTTCATCCATACAGCCTATTTTGGCTCTTAAATTAAGGCTAATTCATTTCACTAAATGCAAAATATGAAATACCCCCTACGGTATATTTTCAGAAAAAAGTTTGACATAAGGAAGCCTAATAGCACCAATAAAACACACACTTACCTCGATTACTGAATTAGAGAATGTTTCCTAGGCTACTGGTTTACAACTGGTTCAATATCGACAACAAAGCCGCGGATTGTTTTTAATGTGACGTGCAGTTCAACCGATTGGGCCACAATGCATGTACCTAATAGACCTAGGCTTATTTGTCTATAGCTGGCCTTACTGGCTACCCCAAATCAATTCATAAACAACATAGGTTAGTATTCATACCCATATCAATCTGAAATATGAACCGAAGTAGCCTAATTCCGTTTTTTTATACCAAACGCACAGTAACCAAGTAGCCTAACCCTGAGCCTAATCTCGTTTTTTGTTTTTGAGTTAGTTGTCATTGAGATAAGCTGTTAAACTGATAGATAAGCTGTTTTCAAAAAAATGTTTTCATGTTTTACAATCTAGTAAAATAATATTCACACTAGAACACTAACGGTAAAAAATTTTTACAAAAATTAATTCTTAGAGATTTATAGGTTTCAAATTAGCGCATTTTTACTCTAAGCAAACGGCAAAAACAATTCAGCCATAACTTGAAATTTATTTAACGGCAACACCATAACAAAACAAAGCATTACGTCAAAAACGTCACAATTAATTGCTATTAAAAAAAATCATTCAAGGGAATTATTGGAAAATATTCATCTGCGCTATAAATCAAAGCAACAAATCTTAAAAACGGCGCCTCGTTAAAACCGCAGACGTTTCAATCATTGATCAGGGAACAAAAATTTATTTGTAAGAAAATTTTATGGAGGTGTATTGATGGGTGTCACGAGACAAACACAATTTTGGACAGCGTAGCAAGGCCTAAAATTTGGCCTGCAACAGAAGATGCGATTTTTCATTGTATATTTTTTTATCTAGTTGTAGGTGTACGTAGGCACTCAATAGATTGTTGCAACCTTCTCAAACATCGGTCAAACATTAATGTGGTTTTTGCGGTTTTCGCCACGTTAAAGAAGGCCACAAATAATGTAAAGTTTTTAACGTAATAAGACTACAATCTAACCTAAACAATTACTATAATTTATAAACAGTTTAGGTAAAAAAATACAAAACCAAGACCAATGAAATTCGACATTAGTAATTTTTTTTAACTTGTAAATCTACTCTACACCCTCTTTAACTACCTTAACTTAAAGGGGCATCAAACATTAATTTAACTCATTTATTGTATGTCAAGCAAAATTTTATATTTTTTTGACATTTTTTGCGACTAATTTCAAAATTCTGCCACTTCCACATCGAAAAATATTGGTATATAATTTTCCGGCTCTTTGTTGCCAATTCTTTCATTTTAAAAATAATTTTTGAATCACTGATCCATGACTGCTCCTGTTACCATGAACGCCATCTAATAGGACGCTAGCTTGAACGCCATCTAATAGGCCTAGCACTATTTTAACTCCTACCACCATAGGTGGGCACGTTAATGCAAAACGTTAGCTTGGTTAACCACTAGTCCGTTAACGAACTTCACACCTCCGTTAACGTTAATCGGTTATTTTCAGCTTTAATTAACGGAAGTTAATAAAGTCCGTTAGTTCGTTAACACTTCGCGTGTAATTTATATTTCTTTTTATTCACTCGCTTCTGAAACACGTATTGACGCTGTTGAGCTGATTGTAAGGAAATGTTTATTGCTGTGGTGGTCTTTTTTGTGCTTTGGAAGTTATATTTTACAGTCTAATCTAATTTCAAGATAAAAATAAGTTCAAATGCACTAACGAAGCTGCAATCGGAAAATCTTTGGAAATTGTGAACCGCGATAATTAAGCTTATGAGGCTGCAGCTTATCATTTGGCACAAAAAAGAGCTCCTTTCTTCGCTCTCTTCTATAAAACTCGTGCTAATACGCAACAAGTGTTAAGGCGGGTTCACACAGAACCCGTCAACGTTTACGTCACCGTTCCGTCACCGTTCAGCGTTCTACCGTTATTTGGCGGTGACGGTAACCTGAGCGTGAGAGGTTCACACTGATCCGTCACCGTAATAAATCAATAGGCCTATCAAGTTTGGGTTTTGTAATCAGTAATTACTATACCATCAAACTATGCTTAAATTGAGAGCTACTGATAATATGTGCAGGCTATTTAATGCACTTTATCCTGTGGGGTTAACTTGCTGGTTTTGAAGTGCTTGCCAAAATCATCAACAAACATTTATCAAGTATCAGTGATAATTGTGGAAACAAGTGATGAGTTTTAACTTTAGTTTTGCTTAGTTGTACAGTGGTACTGCTCAAGTAATTTTTTTCATGGTAGCCTACTGCTGCTGGGTTAAAAAACTGCTGAGATTTTTTGTTAAGTTACAGCTTACATATTTGTTGAATTTCTATTAAATAATTAAATTTCTTTAACAGTCAAATACTGATATGATCACAGATTTTAAGTCTATTTTGCAAAAGTAAAAAAAGTGATTAGTAAGTAATTGCATTTAGAGTACAGGGTGAGCCAAAAGTAGGTATACAGCAATCACAATATAAACACTTTAAATTTCTTTTCACTTCTAATAGGCCTAAGCAGCACATTCCAAAAGACTTCGCATTACTTGCTCAGCACTAGGAACTGTAATATAACTTAAAATCAAGTACTGTAAAAACTGTAATGGAAAAAAAAATTTGAAGCACTTTTGAGCGATGGCTGTATACCCACTTATGGCCCACCCTGTATATCATTTAAATTAGATTTGCATGAACAATCTTAAGGTGGTGTAGAACTTAAATTTAAATTTACTGTAAGCAATATGATATGAATTCAAATAGCCTAATCACTAAATTTTGTTTTTCAGAAATAATCTGTAGATAAGATATAGGTTGGTACCGTACTGAAGTGGAATTTGAATTTGGCAGATTTGGTTGGTCAATCAGTAGGCTTACTGCAATAGTGAGTAATGTAAGAAGTGGAAGACTTCAAAAAGCTGAAAGTACTGACAGAAATTACTTTAAAAACTGAAAAGTACTGGTAAAACCTGCAGAACTAGAAATTTTTTTACTCAAAATTGCGGTAAATCAGTGTTTGAGTTTTTTGAAATGTTTCAACTCTCAATATCTGATGTGATTGCAATTTTTGACTAACATCGATAACAACAGTTAGCAGGTCAGAAAGTGAGGAAAAAGATATCTAATGCAGCACATGCAGTTTATTACGGCATTCATTATCAGAAATCGTTATCGCGCAATCAAATCGAAAATTGCTATTACAGTATGTGTACGCTTAAAGAAGTCTATTTTTTGTATGCTACCGTATCGCGAATTGTTTCGGTAACCGATATCATACACTTGTTATCTGTCATATGGCATACTACTAGTATTAGAACATACAGAATCATAAGTGCAGCAGCACAAAAACCTAACCCAAACCTATGCGGTCCAGGCTCAGTACCACTATGTACTGTAGGTATGTGTGCACTGTCAGAAATCGATCTCGCGTATTCGGCATCTGTTATATTGCGAAGTGATGGTCTACTGTACTGGTAGGCTATCACAAACTGGTACAGTACTAGCATATGCGTGAAGTGCAGCGACAATTGAACTGCACGAAAACTATCACTACTCAACTCTTGATTTGTGCAGTACTGTACCAGTGTACAGTATGTTTTCTCCACTCCAATTTGATTGTATGGTGCTGGTTCGTTGATTTTCTAAAGTAGCTATAACCCCAAACCACATTAAGCTTAAAACAAATAAAGCTCAATGTAATTCAAAACCACAGCCAACTTTGTGTGTGCATTGTACCAACACTGTGTAAGTAAACCAGCTATTTTTTTGGCATCTAGTGATCCACTACTAAGAATACAAGATGATTCTAACATCATACAATTTCATTTCAGTGACAGTTCAGCGTTCACACAAAACAAACTGCAGAGTATACAGATACAACAACTACCAGTAGCCTCTACCTGACTATTATTAAATCAACAAATAGATAGGCTTATGAGTTCCTGAAAATAAACAAAAGTTAAGAGTCCATGGTATTGGTAGCTAAGCAATCACTGGTCAGTATTTATATGCATCATGGCAATAATCATGACCACAGACCAGTATCGGTACTGGTATATACAAAGTACCGGTGCACTACGGTATATGATCATGACTAGGCCTATTGATGATACAGTGTCCAAAATGGTCAAAAGTGGCCACTTTATTTAAAGGCAGTGGCAATTTTGCTTCTAGAGGCAAAATAGCCCCATGTTATTTTGCAATTTGGAGGCAAAATAGTCCTGACGGCTATTTTGCCGCAAATGCCAAATTAGCCCTAAGCCTCATGCTAACCCAAACCCTAACCCAAACTCTAACTCTAATCCTAACCCTAATCCCAACCCTAGCCCTAACCCTAACTCAAACCCTAACCCAAACAAAGTAAAAACACTACTTTGCCTCTAGAGTCAAAATAGCCACTTTCAAACATGAGAAAGGTCTCTACTGTAGAAATTGATTGCTTTCAGTAGTTTATAATTTCAGCTTTCAAGAGTCAAGTCAATTGAAGTTCAAAATTGAACTTTAGCCAATTGTACCAAAACAAGAGCAAGGAAAGCCAAAATGAATTGGCTTTCTCAACCGGCTGCTAGCAACCAACTCAGATTTAACATGCCTACCCAGCACCAATTACCGGTACTTTCAATACCTCATTCTCTCTTCTTTTCCCAAGCAGAAAAAAAAGCAATCCAGTCTGAAGTACCGCTAGGCTAGATACCAGTATCACTGCTACTGTACACTACCTATACTACAAAGTATCGGTACATGACTAGACCTAGCCTACTACATACAGCTCTAAGCACTTAACATTGCTTGCTGAAAGCTACTTTTCAACAAAAACCAATTATTTTTTCAAGATTTTCAGTTTTTGCGGCCCAAAGTTTGCCCCAACCACCAAAAACATGCTCGAAATCGCTTACGTTACTTACGTAAAGTTAAAATTATTTTAACTCAACGTAAGACGGATGAAATCAAGAAAATCACTTCCGTCACCGCTAAAATTTTCTGTGTGAACACCTTGACGTTAGACGTAACTGCGACGGAACGGTAACGTTGACGGCTTCTGTGTGAACCCGCCTTTACCAGTGCAAACTGGTTTGTACCGGTACGATAAATAAATGGTGGAAGATATTAACGATAAAAACCTTAACGGAAGTTAACAGAACTTAACGGAAGTTAATTTAGTCCGTTAACAGCACTTAACGGAAGTTAATTGAGTCCGTTAACATGAAAAAGCTTTTTAACGGATAAACGAGTTAATGAAAAAGTTAGCTTCGTTATTAACGGATTAACGATTAACGGACTTGTGCCCACCTATGCCTACCACCATTAGCAGCCTACCGCTATCAGCAGATTTCAAACTACAAGCCTAACTGTTCTTAGACAAGGTTTTACTCTTTGATTGCAGCAAACAACTAAACATCAGTAGGCTATGCTAGCCTACCAGCCTAGGCCTATTTTTTGTTTCTTCCCAAGCGCAGCTAATTGCATACGTTTTTTGCTAAAAGTAGCAAATTCAAACCAATAAGTGTATTTTTACATTTGAAAAGCAATTTACCTTATCAGAGTCACAACAGAAACCTGGCAGAAGCCTATCCCACTTTAAGACCTGCAATCTGACAAAGCTCGTTTAAAATCACTGATGCAAATAAGATGTTGTCAGGTTGCCATGTGCAGCCGAATTTTTCCCAGTAAAGTCAAAATCTTTCCCGTCAAGCAATGAAAAAATGGGACAAAAACGTTAGCAATCTATTGCTAGTGATAAAATTCAAAAATTTGGCCTTGATGCCCCTTTAACAACTGTTCGCGACATTGCTACAAGTTTCAGATGATTGATCGAAAAATGCCACCTGTGCGAACGAAATGCGGTTATAGATGAATGCAACATTTGCATTCTTTGATCGTGTATTATCATGCTTACAAAGAGAAGAGATGGAGTCCTTGAGAACGTCCTTGGCCTCGAGGACGTCCTCGAGAACACATTTTGAAGTCCTTGGCCTTGGCCTCGAAGCCTCAAGTCCTGGGCCTTGGCCTCGAAGCCTTACGTCCTTGAAAACTGCCCTGTCCTCGACTCGAGGACAGCACTATTTTTGAACCGTTTAAATTTTGTCGGAAAACGCCAAAAACCTCGCGAAAATTTGTAAATACCTTTTTTATTTTGCGCAATTGGAGCATAGGTTTAGCCAAGCGGGCCTCCACCTCCATTGAAATTTTACCAATGACAAAAATGTGACAAAAAAGCCTATTGTTTCTTTAGTTTCAGTTTCTTTTTAGCGTTTTTCGCGTACACCAGTAGCGAACAGCAATATTGAAAACCAGGGGCCCCAGGACCCCCTCAAATCAATTTTTGCCAGCCAATTTAAACGTAAACCTGGAAGAAATGGATAGTTTTCGTCCTAAAAGTTGCTACCTCAGGATCACATCTAGCCTTTTTATAAACGTAATGCATTAACAAAGGCCGGATTTACCACAATATGGCGCAGTACCAGCTAAGGGCCCTGCGCTCAAATCTTGACTTTTTATGGTCTTCACCTACATTTGGCAGAAAAATGTTGCAAAAATTTCCAAAGTGCCAGGGGCCCAGCGCGATTGAAATCCGGCCCGGAAACAACATGGTCAGTAGTGTGGCCAGGGAGGGGAGGCGGGATGGGCTATAGCCCCCCCATTGGCCTGTCAACCAAAATGCAGAATAAGAAAAACACCTCGTTTTTAGCTCTTCTGAGACTGTCTTTTGCGCTGAAATTGACTAAAAAGTGATTAAAACCATTTTTTGAAACATATATTCAGAGAGGGGGCTAATTCGTCAAAAATTAAATTCACCAATCAATAAAAACTTTAAAAAATGCCCAAAAATAAGCAATAAAATTTGATCGCTAGTGTAAAAACGCCAAACATAGGTTTTATCAACAAATATATTATAAACTCAGGAATAAGGGAGGGGAGCTATTCAGTGTAAGTTATTTACCAATCACTTCTCTCAAATATCTTTCCATTAGCCCCCCCCCCCCCCCCCCCCCGATTATTTTTCTTTATAAAATACAGACGAAATAGATTACTCCATGTGAGTTTTATTGAATAATAGGATTTTATGATTTACCAGCATGTTAGCAAGAGAACTGCAATGTTTTCATTAGCCACTTCCCACATTGCCCGATAATGCAACCAGTAGAATCATGTTGCGCTGCCAAGTTCTATGCCACGTTTTAAAAGCATTATTTTTTATTAAAATAGCTCTGAAATTAAGTTTTATTTGCAAAAAAATGCAAAATTTGCGAGCGCTGGAGGCTCCGCCCCCAAACCCCCGTGCCTCCGTCAGCTGGGGGCTTTGCCCCCAGACCCACAAAACAGCCCCCTCCATTGCGAATTTCTGGCTACGCGCCTGACACATGGTTAGTAAGCGAAACTACTCATCTATTGTACTATTTTTCAATAACAATTCATAAATTCACTTCCACCTCGACAGTTTTTACGCACAAAATACTTTAAAAAAAAAATTAGTCTTGGAAAATGCTGATTGAACAAATCGTTGAACTTCAGTGGAGGGGTCTGGGCCCCCTGGCCTAACATGCACTTCTATAACTGGTTATTTTCATGACAAAACAAAAATCTCTAAGGAAAATCTTCGAGTGGGTTTTCATTTACTGCTAAAATGTTGCACGAGACAATGCACCTTACTTCCCCCTACCTGGAGCAAATCACGCACATTTAAACTTTAACAGCAAAATGCAAGATGTTAAACGTGTTTTGAACTTACAGTAAATTGCAACTAGAAGGAGGATTAAACAATTTGATTTTTTTAATTGGCTTTCAAATGTCAAAAATCTAGTGGTTTTTAAATGGCTCTAAACATGTGCGAAGTGTGATTCAATGGCATCAAAATAGCTTTTTTTTCCAAAAAATTGCAAAAAATCGCCCAACAGCTGGGGGCTTTGCCCCCAGACCCCCGTCTGTGATACGTTTGAGTTACACTGGTTTTCTCAAAACGTTTCCAAAGCTACTTATTTGCACTTTTCAACTATATTAGTTGAGGCTCTCTCCATTTGCAAAATCCTGGTTAAGTGCCAACAGGCAAATTTTTGATGACGTCATTGCATGTGATTTGTGGTTTAGGCCTCCCCAATCAAAAATTCTGGCTACGCCTATAAATTGGAGATTGCCTGAAAAACTTTTTTGAAGACCTTTTTTGTGGAAAACACTTGTGGCTGTGTCCTTGGTCCTTGGCCTTGGCCTCGAGCATTCCTGTCCTTGGCCTCGAGAGGGTCTGTCCTCGGAAAGGCTGTCCTTGGCCTTGGCCTCGGATTATTTTTGTGTCCTTGGCCTTGGCCTCGAGCCTTGTGTCCTCGACTCCATCTCTGGCAAAGAGCTGCAGATATTTGTTAAATTTAAAACATCTTAAAACTATTTTTCAAGGAAAAAGCAATCTATAACAATGGTTTAAAGCGAAACGGCTCGCAATTAGTTTTATTGAAAAAATGAGAACTACGTGAAGTAATAAAGAGTTGCCAAAAATACTTCTCCCCGATTCTCCTTGTTCGCGAAAATACAGTTTACTCCGTTTGACTATGTACCAATTTGTGACATTACAACAGATATGGAGTTTGCAAAAATTTTTCGCTGACCAGAGAATGCAACGTTCATTCAGGAAGGTAACAGGATTCTGCTTTAGACGTCGATTCTAATTCAAACTAAATTCATTCGTGGCATTATACGAGTGATGTAATCAAAATGCATCAAAAATTAGACCCGTTTTGGTGGTATTTTTAGCCTATGAATGATAAAAATTTGAAGCCAAAAACAATCATACTGTAGATCAATACTGGTAGCCTAAAAGTCAAAATTAAATAGGCCTACTGTAAGCTATTACCTACTATAACAGCCCTAAAACAACACCAACCTGGTCTACCAGTCCTATTCTTGCCAACGCTTTTTTCACTAAACTAAGGGAAGTTCCGTTACAGGTAGTATACAACCAGCAACAAGCAATTTTATAAAATAACAGAATTGCTACCGGTCAGAGATGTACGGTGTCACTCTTTGCGACTGCGAATCCTAATCTGAAACTTTCATCAATATCTGAATCCAATACCTCATCGAAAATTTATTTTAGATATCCGAATCCTAATCCAAAAAATTATGAAATGTTAACTCATCAAAATATAAAGGTCACCAATTTTTTAAAACATTAGTTATACTATAATACTAAAAATAAAATTCTCTCCTTAATTGTGTACTTAGATTTAGTACCGGTATAAAGAAAGTGATACTCGAATACTCTTCTGTATATACCAGTATACAAGACACGTACTTTAAGTACATTAACTTGTCCTGAGAAAATACAAACATATGAATAAACGTTTTACCATCTTGTAAATACTGCAATTATATAAATGCCTGTATTCAATAAGCACTATCCACGCAGTTCATTGTTTATTTAGTATACCGGTACCAGGGTTGGAAATCGATAATAAAAAAGTAAAGAATAATCGATATTCGATACTTCAAAAAAATAGTAAAGAATAGGCGATTTCGATAATGAAAAAAAAGTAAAGAATAATCGATAATCGATAATGTAATCGCTAACTTTTTATGGAGTCAAAAAAGAGTGTCAATATATTTTGACGTTACGACTATACAACTATCATTAATTGTCACTGCCACTGGTCAAGAAACATGTGCTTCACTTTCTATAATTATCAGTTGTCACTTGTCTAGGCTGATAGGTTTAAAAATTTCTTACTTAGTAGGCTATTACACTACCAGTATGGCATTCGGTTATTCAATAGCTTACGCTTTAATAAACGAATTGCCTACCTAGAGTATAGGCTACAAAACTTTGTATTAGAACATAGAGGGATGTAGAAAATGTGAATGTTAAGCGTACCAGTAGGCTACTCGACAAACAATAGCATTTGATAATGGCTTGTAAAATACTAGTAGGCCACCGCCAAATGAGTACAACTGGGATAGCCTACACATGTGAATGCCACCTCGACCATGTTGATGTTGAGATAAGCACTGGTTATAGCATCTGCCACGCAGTCATCTGACCTGGGTTCAATACTACTACCACCTCACTACCTCAGTAGGCTACCTGACTATCTGGTAGAGAGCCTTGCAAAAACTTAAAAAATTGGTATTCACAGCTTTCCTGCTTGACATTCCAGGCCTAGCTGTAAGCTGTTAGTTGCAATTGCCTAACAACTTTTGCATATTTGTTCACAGAGTTGCCTCGGCCCAGAAACAGCAAAATGACCATAGGGTCTTAGAGTCGTTGCTACCTGTCTACTTCACCAGTAAAGCTTCACCTTATTCCTTCAAGTGCTGAGCACCAAGTAGGAAAGCTGTGATTACCATTTTTGAAAGTTTTTTGGTGTGGCTCGACAAGGAAATCAAATCCAGGTCTACCGACTGTGAGACCAATGCACTAATCACTAGGCTTAAGCCACCACATCGCTTAAAGCAGTCCCTAGCCTACCAGCTACCAATGCATTATAAGACTACTGCAAATATCAATAGCACTGAGAATTACTTGAGCTTTTTGCTTTTCCAATGAATGCCTAACAATATCATCTGACCTAGTCCTACTCGGCACGACGGCACATTGCAAAGAATTTAGGAACTGACACCTAACCGTACTACTTGACTAGGCTTACTGCAACACTAAGCACTGCTACCAGTGGCTACAAGTGCATTATTGGGTTTGTATAACTTGGAATGGAGTCAAAAATGATTGGGATGCGAAATTTTAAACTAATGCATACATTAATTCAAGTAAAATTATAATTCCTTCCACAATAGAGATGGTGCGGTTCTCAAAATTTTTGTTCGCAAACTGCATCGCATCGCTCAATTCAATCCGCATACCGCAATGCACCGCAAAAAGTTTGTGAACTTGTTATACCGCATCGCAAATACTATCGCAAGTCAAAATAATGGTTAACGGCAGGGTTGGAAATCAATAATAAAAAAGTAAAGAATAATCGATATTCGATACTTCAAAAAAATAGTAAAGATTAGACGATATTGATAATGAAAAAAAAAGTAAAGAATAATCGATAATGTAATCGCTAACTTTTCGTAGAGTCAAAAAACAGTGTCAACGTATTTTGACATTACGACTAAAAATAAATACCGTATCTGTATGCAAGTGACATTGCCCTTCAATGCATGTATATTCAGTTCAATGCAACTGGTACCATTGTTGGTACTGGTTCCACCACTGCCAGTAGTTTCCTTATTAGAATTATCCCCAGAACTATTATTAATTGTCACTGCCACCGGTTAAGAAACATAAGCTTCACTTTCCATAATTATAAGTTGTCACTTGTCTAGGCCAATAGCTTTAAAAATTTCTTATTTACTAGGCTATTAGTATTGCCAGTATGGCACTAGGTTATTTAATAGCCTAAGCTTTAATAAACGAATTGCCTACCTAGAGTATAGGCTACAAAAGTTTGTAATAGAACATAGAGGATTTATAGAAAATGTGAAAGTTAAGCGTACCAGTAGGCTACTCGGCAAACCATAGCATTTGATAATGGTTAGTAAAATATCAGTAGGCCACCGCCAAATGAGTACAACTGGAATAGCCTACACATGTGAATGCCACCTCTACCATGTTGATGTTGAGATAAGCAATGGTTATAGCATCTGCCTTGCAGTCATCAGTCTGCAGGCCTGGGTTCACTACTACTACTACCTCAGTAGGCTACCTGACTATCTGGTAGAGAGCCTTGCAAAAACTTTAAAAATTGGTATTCACAGCTTTCCTGCTTGACATTCCAGGTCTAGCTATAAGCTGAGAGATGCCATTGCCTTATAATTTTTGCATATATTCATTCACAGAGTTGCCTTGGCCATGAAACAGCTAAATGACCATAGGGTCTTAGAGTCGTTGCCATCTGTCTACTACACCAGTAAAGCTTCACACTATCCCGTCAATTGCTGAGCGCCAAGTAGGAAAGATGTGAATACCATTTATTAAAGTGTCTTGGTGTGGCTCGATAAAGGAATCAAATTCAGGTCTAACGGCTGTGAGACCAATGCTCTAACCACCAGGCCTAAGCCATCACGCCGCTTAAAGCAGTCCCTAGCCTACCAGCTACCACTGCACTGTGACTGTACTATAAGACTACTGCAAATATCAATTGCAATGAGAATTACTTGAGCTTTTGGGTTTTCCAATGTGTGCCTAACAGTATCATCTGACCTAGTCCTACTCAGCACGACGGTACATTGAAAAGAATTTAGGAACTGACACTTAACAGCACTACTTGACTAGGCTTACTGCAACACTCTGCACTGCTACCAGTGGCTACAAGAGCATTATTGTGTTTGCATGACTTGTAATGGAGTCAAAAATGATTGCAATGTAAAATTTTGAACTATTGCATACATTAATTAAAGTGAAATTATAATTCCTTCTAGAGTTGGTGCGGTCCACAGAATTACAAACCAAACAGGTTGGCACCCCATGGTCCACCTGATGCTGGTCAAACAATAGCTTTAGATAATGACTTGGTCTAAATTGTTGCTTAACTAAACAAGTCCATTAACCCAACCCTTGATGATAGGTCTTAGTTCAATTTTAAATAATAAAAAATTATCCCAATCAAGAATCAACCCATGAACAATTGGACTTTATGTTTGGAATATTGAATATACAGTATCATCACTTCCACTTTAGCAGTTCCAACTGCCAAAGTTTCTTGGCTGAATTCATGCAAACAGTAGCATTAAAAGCACAGTCACATCTGACATCATCACTAGTGTTACGCCATAGCATTACATCCTGATGTGCTGTATAGCATTTTTTGAATTCTTAATTTGTTTGCCTTTACGCAAAGACCGCGGTCTGCAGGGCATTTTGCAGCTGTTGCAATTTTAGCTCGAAACTTGTTACAAATCGCTGGCGTTTGTACGTGTTTAAATTTGCATATAATTAAGTTTGTTTCTTTCTTTATGCGCGAAGCATGAAGAAGGCAAGCTTTGCGCTTTTGACTGTGATGGCAAACATTCTTCTCATTCATTCTTCTTTTTTAGGACCTGATGGTCAGACGTGAAATGACGTTGTTTATGTTTAGATATTTCGTTAGCATGTATTTTTTCGGTTAAGCCAGCTGGTCTTTTTCTTTCGTTAGCTCGCCGGTTTCAAGTTTAATTTGAAACCGTGCTGTAGCGTGGTATAGTTATTTATTTATGTCATTATTTATTTCTGAATAAAGAAGAATTGAAACCATGGCAGCACGCGTTCTGTAAGAACCCCAGGCGAGCTTAGTCTTTTTTTTGAAGTTCGTTACAAAGTTTCAAATTAAACTAAGATAAAGTTTCAAATTAGATTTGTTAAGAAGAAGTTTCGAAATATACTTGGAAGAAGTTTCAAAGTAGATTTCTTCTCATCGGCTGGAACAAAGTTTGATTTGGCTTCTTTTGGCTCCACATTTAAAAGGTTTCTGGTTTTCCGATCTCACGAGCAATTTTGCCGACTGCAACTCTGAGTTCTTGCACTGTCTTTTCAAGTAATCAACGGCTAATTCTATCCGCATTTGGTTTGTCAAGTACAAGCAGCAATCAACTCAACATCTACAACTTGTTGTCGTTCAATCAAGATTCCGTGAAAAAAGGACAATCTGGTTAGTTTAAATTTGTATACGTAAACTAATACTTTTTAGTGAATTTCAGATTATCTGTGATCGTTATATTTTGTTGTTAGCGTTCGAATTTAAATTTTTCCTTTCCAAACGGGAAATTTTTCTTCGAAGTGTTTGCTGGAGGTTCGAGCGAGCATTAACCTATCTGCTGTATACGAATTGTTCTATGCTAAAATTAATTACTTTTTTGTGTGTGCTAGATTTGTTGCGATTGTTAGGCCCATTAGCCATGTTGGAGTCAGATGCTCCTGGACCCTGTCTTGATAAGGGGGGCTAGATCAAGAAATTGAGAAATTAAATTCTGTTCTTGACGCCAATTATTCTACCGCTGAAAAAATCATGAGCTTACGCAATCCAAATTTCAAACAATTGGAAAGGGTTATGCGTGAAGTTAATGACAATAGTTCTAAACTAATTGGAATGGTAAAAAATGCTGATGACGAATCTGCTACCATTACTCCGTTTGGGTTAACACAAAATAAAGAAAAGTTTAACGAACGCCTTAAACAATGGCTTCGTGATGTTCCTCAAACTTCCGGGTTAGATAACGAAACTAAAACTGTTGTGCACGAAGAAAGTGGGTCAGGCGGCGAAGCAAAAACTGTTCCCTATGACGAAAACCAACCTAATACTGCGCAAATTGAAAATGATTTCTATAAAGACGTTCATGATAACTCGTCAACTATGACTAGTGTGACCAGTAAAACGAGGGCAAGTTCGACGTCCTCTAAAATCAGCGTAAAACGCATGCAAGCCCAAGAACGGCTAAAAATTGCACAGCTTCAAGCAAGTCAGCCCGATGAGCTGGCAGAAGAAGAAAACGCGCAATTTGAATTGGAGTTCGAATTAATGCGCCGTAAAAATGAATTAAAACTTGAAGAAGAGCGCCGTAAAAGTGAATTAAAACTTGAAGAAGAGCGCCGTAAAAGTGAATTAAAACTTGAAGAAGAGCGCCGTGAAAATGAATTAAAACTTGAAGAAGAGCGCCGGAAAAATGAACTAAAACAACAAATTAAAAAACGTGAGGCACTTCGTAAACTAGAATTGGCGTCTGTCCAGTGTGAGGTATGGAGTGAAACCGGGTCGGTAAAATCTTTTAAACGCGACGCTGCACATAGACCTAAAATTGAGATCCCTTTCGCCATTCGCACTGCTGAGCATAATACTAAATTAACATGCCTTGTCAAAGAAAAACCTTGCAATGTTTTTAAATCGGTTATTCAAACTGATACTGCTGGCTCTCAAACTGCCGTACCAAAAGCCGACGCAGTAAAACTGGTTAACTTTCCTCAGGAAAATAATTCAGCAACCACTATTAAGAAGGCCTCCTCTAGTATGCTAACCGCGACAGCCCCTGAGTTTCGGCCAGGAACATCTACTGTTTTACCAAAAAATAGAGTGAACCGCTCTACTGAACCGAAAGGTGGTGTAGAGCCAGAAAGTAATTCGTTTGTGAATTATAATCGTCAAAGTTTTCCTGCTCCTACATTTCCTTTTCCGTGGCAGACTAATCTTAGCTACGAGAGCCTGTTTTTGCCCCGGCCTGAGTTTGCTAAATTTTCAGGTGACCCACTCGAGTTTAAATATTTTTTAGGTAATTTTGAAATCCACGTCGAGTCACGAGTCACAGACCAAAATACTTTATTTTGTCTACTTGTTCAGCATTGTACGGACCCCATTAAGGATAAAATTAAGCACTTTTCTGAGAAGGGTGAGCTTTGCTATCAGTCGGCGAAGCAAAGGCTCATAAAGGAATACGGTTCCCCTTGGGTGGTCTTGGACGTGTGTGAGCAGAAGCTTAAAAGTTTTCCTCCGATAAAACACGGAGATGCCAAAGAATTAAAACGATTTGCTGATTTGCTGGACAAGACCTTTGTTATTTTACAAAGCATAAACTATTTAAATAGTCTTAACACTTTAGATACCCTTACACAGTTTGTGCAGAAATTGCCCAATGCGCTAAAAGGGCGATAGGTTAAGAAAAGCGTTCAAATCGAAAATGCCACAAATTCAATAGCGCGATTTTCGGACTTCGTTTCTTTCGTTCAGGCAGAGTCTGAGGAAGCGAATTCGGTTTTCGGCTTGCGATCGTTTGGCACAAAGAATCCACAGTCAAAGGTTAAAACTTCGGCCTTTAACGTGAATGTTTCGGCAAAAGGTAATAATTCCAAACCAAATAATTTTGCTTCAAGTGCTTGCTGGTTCTGTGAACAGAAGACTCACAGACTAGCAGAATGCCAAAGGTTTCGCGCTGAACCTGTTGAAAAGCGTTTCACTTTCGTAAAATCATCTAAACTGTGTCATAAGTGCTTGAGCCCTAAACATAGAACACCGGAGTGTAAACGTAAGAAACCATGTGAGAAATGTGATTGTGCAAAATCCTTTCACCACACACTATTACACTTTCCAAAGTCTGAATCAAAAGGGAAAAGTTCCACTGTGGATGTGGGCACATCTACTTCAGAGTGTGAAAAGGTGGGAGCCTTTTCCTCAGCACGTAAGTATAAACTTTCCGGACCTGGCGTGTATCTCTGTGTTGTTCCCGTTATCATAGAATGGCAAGGAAAGCAAATAAAAACTTACGCCTTCTTGGACCAGGGGTCGACTCACTCTTTCTGTGACATTGGAATTGTAAACGAGCTGGGAATTACTGGTAGTAAACAAAGTATTTCTCTGCAAACTCTTGCCACATCCAGTAAGTCTTATGAAGGTCTTTCGTTTGACTTAAATATATCGGATTTAAAGGGTAAAGAAAAGTTGAATTTGTCTAAAGTGCTATCGATAGACGAGATACCAATTCAACCAATTGCCATTCCGCTTAACAAAGACTTGTCTAAGTTGAGCTACTTACACGATGTGACCTTTGACACCATACCTGGTGGTACTGTTGGCCTTCTTCTCGGAGCAGACAACCCGGAGTTGTTTCTTCCGAGCAGCACTCGTAAAGGGCCTCGTGGTCTTCCTTCAACTATTCTTACACCTTTGGGTTGGTCTCTTTTGGGTCCATCCTTGTCACCTTCTTTCACAGTTAATTGTTCCGTAAACTTTACTCGCTATAATGAGCCGTCTGAGGTTGCGCTTGTCAAGCAATTATGGGAAACCAATTTTCAAAATGAGACAAGCGTACTCGACCCTCCAAATTCAAAGGAGGATCGGGCTGCCCTTCAGCTTTTGACCAAATCAGTTGAAGTACAAAATGGTCACTACCAACTGTCATTGTTGTGGAAACCAGGTGATGTCGAGCTTCCAAACAATCTTGTTGTGGCCAAGCAGCGTCTTTCCAGCTTAAAGCGAAGGTTGACCAAAGATGACGACTTTCGAGGTAAGTATACTAAAGTTATTTCTTCCTACTTACAACAGGGTTTTGCTCAACAAGTTCCGCATGAACACTTGAATAATTACACAGGCCCTACGTGGTACTTGCCTCATCATGCTGTTACTAACCCGCATAAACCAGATAAAGTGAGGGTCGTGTTTGATTGCGCAGCTAAATATAAAGGTACCTCGCTGAACGACAATTTAATACGTGGTCCGGATTTAATGAATAGTCTTATCGGAGTTTTAATGCGTTTTCGTAAAGAAAGGGTGACACTAGTGGCGGACGTGGAAGCCATGTTTCATCAGGTGTTTGTGAAACCCAGCCACGTCGACGCCCTTCGGTTTTTGAGGTGGCCAAATGGGGAAATAGACCAAGAACCCGTTGTCCACAGAATGTTGGTTCATATTTTTGGAGCCAAGTCCTCACCCACATGCGCTAATTTTGCATTGAAACAAACGGCTGCTGAATTCGGGCATTTGTTTGAACCGAACATGTCGGAGATTGTAAATAAGCATTTTTATGTTGACGACTGCCTCGTGTCACTCCCTTCCGTTGCAGAAGCTGTGACTGCCCAGACACAACTCTGTGATTTGCTTTCAAAGCGGGGTTTTTGTTTAAGAAAGTGGCTGTCGAACAGCAGTGAAGTCTTAGATCAAATTCCTGAAGTGGAGCGCTCTAAAGCGCTGCAAGGCTACTCTTTTTCTGAAAATGTTTCTGAACGTGTCCTTGGCGTCCACTGGGATGTTGAAAGGGACATTTTTACATTTAACGTGAATTTGCGCGAATTTTCTAACACCAAAAGGGGCGTTTTGTCCACTATAGCTAGTCTTTATGACCCACTTGGTTTTGTTTGTCCAATAGTGTTAGAGCCAAAGCTTTTGTTTGAACAACTTTGTAGGCAAAAGTTTGGCTGGGATGTGAGTATTTCTGATCCAGAGTTAGAAAAATGGCAGCGTTGGCTTAATCGCCTCCAAGAGCTTAGCCACGTTCAAATTCCGCGTTGTTTTATGCCGAAGAATCTAAAGGCACTAAAATCGATAGAAATACACAATTTTGCCGATGCGTCTTCTTATGCTTATGCGGCTTGTTCGTATTTGCGTTTGGTGGACACAGACGATAATATTTTCTGCGCATTCGTCATCGCTAAATCACGCTTAGTGCCTATTAAGGCAGTATCGATTCCGCACTTGGAACTGACTGCAGCAGTTCTGGCCGTACGACTAAACGCTTTAGTAAAAGGAGAATTAAAATTTGATTTTTGTCAATCTTATTTTTGGATTGACTCTACTGCTGTTTTATTGAGCATTTTGAACAGATCTAAAAGATTTCCAATTTTTGTGGCAAATCGACTCGCTATCATTGAACAATCCAGTGACCCCAGCGAGTGGCACTTTTTACCTTCTAAATTAAACGCTGCTGATCTACCGAGTCGTGGATTAATGGACAAACCTATTGATTGTTTAAATTCTTGGTTAAAGGGTCCACAATTTTTGTGGGAGTCAAAGGCACTTTGGCCACAGTTTCCCGTTAAACTCAATGCACAATTTCCAAAAGAATTCTCTCCTTTAAAACATCAGACCGTTTTTTCCAACATTGTGACTGAAAATGATTGTGCTATTTTACGTTTGATTGAGCGTTGTTCGAGCCTTTATAAGCTTAAAAGGTTAATGGCCAGGCTGTTGCGTTGCCAAACCAAGTTTTCCCGTCGTACAAAGATATCAAAATTAGAACCACCTGACTTGTCACTTTCGGTTGATGAGTTGCGCTGCGCCGAGACAGAACTTATCAAATTTCTACAACGAGCTCATTTTCTTGACGTATTCGCTCAACCGAGGCATGCAGAACAAATTGTTACAAAAAATTTACCGCGTTATCTGCAAAAACTACATCCAGTTATTTTTGATGGCGTGCTTCGTGTGGGTGGACGGCTTGGGGGGGGCCCGGTGGATTTTGATTCCAAGCATCCAGTTATTCTCCCACAGCGTTCTCATTTTACTGAATTGGTAATCAGGGAGCATCATGCCTTGGTGGGACATTCTGGCGCCAATCATACTTGGGCTTCTCTAAGGCAAAAATTTTGGATCGTTAAGGGAGGTGCGGCGGTGAGAAGTTCCATCGGGCATTGTGTTTCGTGCAAAAAACGCAATTCCTCTTTAAATAAACAATTTATGGCAGATTTACTGCCATGTAGATTGCAAGTAAATGAACCTCCATTTTATAACGTTGGAGTGGATTACTTCGGACCTTTTTTAATTAAGCAAAAGCGCAGCCTTGTAAAGCGTTACGGTTGTCTCTTTACTTGTTTAAGTATGAGAGCAGTGCATATTGAAATCGCGAATTCCTTGACCGCTGACTCGTTCATTAACGCCCTTCGTCGTTTCATCGCTAGAAGAGGTAAACCCGACCATATTTATAGCGATAATGGTTCAAACTTCGTTGGAGCTAACCGCATATTGCGCGAATCTCTAGATGAATTAAATCAAGAGTCTCTAAATCAGTTTTGTTGTCAGCAAGAAATAAAGTGGACATTTAATCCTCCCACGGCTAGCCACATGGGTGGAGCCTGGGAGAGGATGATCCGCTCGGTTCGTAAAATCCTTACGGCTTTAACTCGTGATCAAACCCTTGATGATGAAGCCTTTTCCACTTTCATGACGGAAGTAGAGGGGATATTAAACTCACGGCCTCTTGTTCCAATAATGTTTGACGACAGCACTCAAAATGAGCCCCTGACGCCCAATCACCTCTTACTGTTACGAGGAACTGTTAATTTGCCACCTGGTTTGTTTTCAAAAAAGGATTGTTACGCCCGCAGGCGTTGGGCCCAAGTGCAATTCCTTAGTAATCAGTTTTGGTGTAGATGGGTAAATGAATTTATGCCTAACTTGACCCAAAGACAAAAATGGTTCCAACCTGAGCGGAATGTCCAAGTCGGTGACGTAGTACTGCTTGCAGAGAGCATGCAGCAGAGGTCTAAATGGGTCATGGGAAGGGTATTAGAATCTTACCCTGATAAGCATGGTAAAGTTAGAACTGTATTATTGAAAACTTCAGGATCAACTATGAAACGACCAATTGCTAAATTATGTGTAATTTTGAGTGAATCTGCTTGTTAACTTTTGTATTTCATTTTGTGTTACTGTGTTTTGTAGTGTTAAAACTGTTTCATGTGGTATATACAGCTAATCAGGATTGTTTACGTTTGCTGTGACGTATTTGTCATTGTTGGCAAATGTTTTTCCTTTTTGGGGTTTCCATTTGGGCGGGAGTGTTACGTCATAGCATTACATCCTGATGTGCTGTATAGCATTTTTTGAATTCTTAATTTGTTTGCCTTTACGCAAAGACCGCGGTCTGCAGGGCATTTTGCAGCTGTTGCAATTTTAGCTCGAAACTTGTTACAAATCGCTGGCGTTTGTACGTGTTTAAATTTGCATATAATTAAGTTTGTTTCTTTCTTTATGCGCGAAGCATAAAGAAGGCAAGCTTTGCGCTTTTGACTGTGATGGCAAACATTCTTCTCATTCATTCTTCTTTTTTAGGACCTGATGGTCAGACGTGAAATGACGTTGTTTATGTTTAGATATTTCGTTAGCATGTATTTTTTCGGTTAAGCCAGCTGGTCTTTTTCTTTCGTTAGCTCGCCGGTTTCAAGTTTGATTTGAAACCGTGCTGTAGCGTGGTATAGTTATTTATTTATGTCATTATTTATTTCTGAATAAAGAAGAATTGAAACCATGGCAGCACGCATTCTGTAAGAACCCCAGGCGAGCTTAGTCTTTTTTTTGGAGTTCGTTACAACTAGGCTTGCCAGAGTAAATCATGGTCATGCTTGATAAGTTACAATGTATGTATATAAATCTGTCCTTTAAATTTAATTGTAAATTCATACCATACAACTGAGAAGTATGTTCATTTTAAGTTTCGTATCAATTTAGCTGTATAATTCTATACCAGAACTTGTCTTACATAAATAACTTCAGCTCAAAGTTTCTTAAGCCTAAGGTGAAGAATTATTACGCAAAAGTAGTTTTAACCATTACATCTTATTTTTTGTAACTGGTATCACATATGATATGAGAATACTAATAATTATAAACGAAAAAGATGGTTTAAGGTTAAGCGCTTGTGCTTCTACATGATCAGTCAATGAGCATTGACATGTTGAATTTGAACCAATATTACAAGCAATTTTTACCAACTATGGTATCTATTGTTGATTTGGAATGGAGAGAAAAAGATACACTCTGCACTGACATCTAAATATGGCTCCTCTTAAAACAATAAAAATAGAACTCTGAGGCTACTTTATCAGAGGTGGAGTCCTCGAGGACAGATTTTGAAGTCCTTGGCCTTGGCCTCGAAAGTCAAGTCTTTGAGGCCTCAAGTCCTCGAAAATTGGCCTGCCCTCGGCTCGAGGACAGCAGTATTTTTTGAATTGTTAAAATTTTGTGGAGCGCTTGAAAAATTTTTTGAAAACGTTTTTTTGTGGAGATCGCCTGAAAAATTTTTGTAAAGATCTTTTTTTTTTGGAGATCGCTTGTGAAGACCTTATTTTTTTTTTTTTTTTTTTGGAGAGCGCTTGTGTCCTTGGTCCTTGGCCTCAAGCATTCCTGTCCTTGGCCTTGAGAGTGTCTGTCCTCGGAAAGGCTGTCCTTGGCCTTGGCCTCGGATTATTTTTGTGTCCTTGGCCTTGGCCTCGAGCCTTGGGTCCTCGACTCCACCTCTGTACTTTCTACTGTAGAGTAGGTTACAGGCATAGGTTGTAGTGTGGGGTAGGGTGACTGATAGTGATACTAACTACAATCACATCAAAAAATTTTTCAAATTATGAATCTGAAATTCTTAACTCACTGCTAAGATTACTCTGGTACTGTAGAATCAAGCAGTTAATGAAATTTTGTCATGCTCTAAGTAGGCTACCAGTATTGTAGTGCTTCAATGATAAATTTTTATGTTTATTGCCAGAGGTGGAGTCGAGGACACAAGGCTCGAGGCCAAGGACACAAAAATAATCTGAGGCCAAGGCCAAGGACAGCCTTTCCGAGAACAGGCACTCTCGAGGCCAAGGACAGGAATGCTCGAGGCCAAGGCCAAGGACCAAGGACA
This sequence comes from Trididemnum nubilum, assembly GCA_963965965.1. Lineage (NCBI taxonomy): Eukaryota > Metazoa > Chordata > Ascidiacea > Aplousobranchia > Didemnidae > Trididemnum > Trididemnum nubilum. Next base: position 26,613,307 of record OZ014481.1, on the reverse strand, counting down.
CAAGCGCAAGTGCTCTCCAAAAAAAAAAAAAAAAAGGGCTTCACAAAAATTTTTTAGGCGATCTCCAAAAAAAAAAAGGTCTTCACAAAAATTTTTCAAGCGGTCTCCACAAAAAAACGTTTTCCAAAAAATTTTTCAAGCGCTCCACAAAATTTTAACAATTCAAAAAATACTGCTGTCCTCGAGCCGAGGACAGGCCAATTTTCGAGGACTTGAGGCCTCGAGGCCAAGGCCAAGGACTTCAAAATGTGTCCTCGAGGCCAAGGACGTCCTCGAGGACTCCACCTCTGTTTATTGCAATCGATCCTTCAGTTTTTAGAAATAGCCACTAGCCTTGGATCTGCGATATACCTGCAACATACTCAACAAAAGCCTCGACTTTACTACATGTCAAAAAGCTAAAGTAGGTACTGGTATACCTACTGAACCAGACTACTAGTCCCTGAATCAGCCGGTATTTCATTAGGCCTACCAGTATCACATACCGGTACTAGGTATGATACCAGTATCAGGCTACAGTATTTGGATTAACTCAACTTACAAGTAATTAGTACCGATACCTGCTTACAGTTTGACTATTAATAATATCGCCTTATTTGTTCGTGTCTGGTGTTATGCAGTACCGGTATGCAATGGCCTAGGGTTAACCACTACTGTACCAGTATCCATCTAGCACAGCTTACAGGTACACGCTGCATTACGATAACGGTTAGAAATGCACGGTAGGCCTATGATTTGAAAGATAAACCTAGGCTACCGGTGAACACTAACACTACAGACCTAGGCTGGCTACATTGAGATAGAATTTAACAACTTACCGTAAGTAGAGTGGCTAATTCCTAACCTAATTCTAAGAAGTGGTCTCATCCTCCAGGCTACAGCTGCACTGCACTGCAAAACTACTGGAATTTTTCACGCTGCTCGTCGCTGTTGATCGAACCGAGTTCGCTGCGCTGCTATCATCTCTAATTACTTCTACAATAAAACCGCAGTAAACGAAAAATTGATTAACGTGTTTCCAAAAAAAGTTTGCTTAACTTCAAAAAAATATCGATTAATTATTATCGATTTACCAGGCAAAAAAGTTGGGAAAAGGCACATTCGATAATGAAACTAAAAAGTAAAGAATTTTTGCATTCGATAATCAAAAAGTAACGAATAACGATATCGATTGTCGATTTCAAGTCGATAGTTCCAACCTTGGTTAACGGTATTGCTTAACTCCAATACCGTATCTTACTGCATGCAAAATTACAAACCAAACAGGTTGGCACCCCATGGTCCACCTGATGCTAGTCAAACAATAGCTTTAGACTTGGTCTAAATTGTTGCTTAACTAAACAAGCCCGTTACATTAACCCAAGCCTTGATGATAGGTCTCAGTTCAATTTTAAATAATAAAAAATTATCCCAATCATGAATTAAACCATGGACATTGTGTCTGGACTACTGAATATTTCAGCACTTCCACTTTAGAAGTTCCAACTGTCAAAGTTTGCTGGCTGCATTCATGCAAACATGCTGTAGCATTAAAAGCACAGTCACATCTGACATCATTACTAGACATGCCAGAGGAAGTCATGGTCATGCTTGATAAGTTACAGTGTATGTAAATCGGTCCTTTAGTTGTAATTTTATACCACACAACTGACAAGCATATACATTTTAAGTTTGATATTAATTTAGCTCAAAAATTCTATAACTTGTCTTGCATAAACAACTTTAGCTCAAAGTTTTTTTTAAGTTTAAGGTGAAGAATTGTTATGCAAAAGTATTTTTAATCATTACATTTTATTTGTTGTTACTGGTATCACATATGATATGGGAATGCTAATAATTATAAATTTGCACCATTAGTCAACAGAGGTGGAGTCCTCGAGGGCAGATTTTGAAGTCCTTGGCCTTGGCCTCGAGGCCTCAAGTCCTCGAAAATTGGCCTGTCCTCGGCTCGAGGACAGCACTATGTTTTGAATTGTTAAAATTTTGTGGAGCGCTTGAAAAATTTTTTGGAAAACGTTTTTTTGTGGAGACCGCTTGAAAAATTTTTGTGAAGACCTTTTTTTTTTTTGAGATCGCCTGAAAAATTTTTGTGAAGACCTTTTTCTTTTTTTTTTTGGAGAGCACTTGCGCTTGTGTCCTTGGTCCTTGGCCTTGGCCTCGAGCATTCCTGTCCTTGGCCTCGAGAGTGTCTGTCCTCGGAAAGGCTGTTCTTGGCCTTGGCCTCGGATTTTTTTGTGCCCTTGGCCTTGGCCTCGAGCCTTGTGTCCTCAACTCCACCTCCGTTAGTCAATGAGCAGTGACATGTTTGAATCTGAACCAATATTACAAGCAATTATTACTAACAATGGTATCTATATGTCTAATTTGTCTATTGTTGATTTGGAATGGAGAAAAAGATACACTGACATCGAAACATGGCTCCTCTTAAAACAGTAGACTGTGGAACTCTGAGGCTACTTTACACCGTACAGTAGAGGGGTTGGGTGATTGATAGTGATAGGCTACTAACTACAATCACGTAAGAGAGATTTTCGAAGTATGAATCTGAAATTTCAAGCTCACTGCTCAGACTACAGTAGGCTACTCAGGTACTGCAGACTCAAGCAGTCAATAAAATTTTGTCATGCTCTCAGTACCACTAATGCTTCAATGACAAACTTTAATTTTCATTGTAATGGATCCTTCAGTTTTTAGAAATAGCCACTAGCCTAGGATCTGTGATACAGTATACGCAATAAACTTAAGAAAAGCTTCGAATTAACTACATGTCAAAAAGCTAAAGTAGGCCTACCGTACCAGAATACTAGTCCCTGAGTCAGCAATAGGTTACCGGTATTTCATTAGTCCTACTGGTATCACATATAATACCAGTATCAAGCTACAGTATTTGGCTTAACTCAACTTAGTACCGGTAGTACCGGTAGTTTGTTCTGGTACATTGCCTGCTTGCAGTTTGACTAATAATACTATCACCTCACCTGTCACACAGCACAATGTTAGTGTCTGGTGTTATATAGTAATGTAGTATGCGTTAGGCTAGGGTATTTCCACTGGTGGGTCATTCTATTATAAGACAGTCATAGCGTGTAACCCACCCTCTCAGATTTTTTTCATACTTGAATATATGAAAGCCATCAAAAAATAATGAAGGTTACAAAAAACGGCATCAAAATTCATTAAGCGGTTTTCGAGTTATGATGGTTTCAATATTACCACTTGAGGGCACTGCTCGGCAGTCCCAAATTTTTTAATTTGCGTAAAAATCTTTATCCTTATGCTATCGAAACAAGCAAAATATCAATTCTGATAGATTTTGAGGTGAGAAATTCAAAAATAAAGTTAGTTTTTGGAAAATTGCAAAGGTAAGTGGTCAAAATGTAAATTGAAAAAATTTTGAGTGCCCGATTTCATTTCCGATTATCTCAGAAGGGCAGAAAAATTTTTTAATCCAATCATTGCCAAAATCTCAAGAATAGATCAATGTTTGACATATTTAAGTTTGGTTAATATTATTTGTTGCATATTTTTGCAATTGGTTTTGAAACATAGCTAAAAACTAACGTTGATTTTTTGTGATTTTCTGAATTTGTTGGAACACATGTATTGAATAGTATCTTATAAAATAATAATAGTTGCAAAAAACGAAGTAATCACTTTCTATACACTTAGTAAATCTAGTGATCAGTAAAAATTTTGATTTTAACCCTAAAATTGTTGGTGGTTAGTATAGGTCTAGCTAGGCTAATACAGTTTTGCTTCAAGTTATTTCCCAAGTGAAAATTAGTCAAGTGATAGACATTGACTATTACGGGTATAGAGAGAGGTAGATTTCTGCCATCCTTTTTCAATTACTTATCTCTGGGAGCACTCTTGTAAAGTTTTAACCTCTAAAATGGGTGGATTACCATAAACTGGAGTGTTTGGCACAAATTCTCAAATGATTGGGTATATTCTCAATTAAATGGGTATGACACAAGATTTTCTCCCTTTACGTAATGGCACTTTCTGCAGGGGTGATAATTAAATGGGATTCTTTATCAATTAGTTGCAAATAGTCAACTTGCCCTTTTGATACATACTTTACAGTTCAGATTTCATTTGTACAGTTAGCATGAAACAAGGTAAACCCATCAGTTGCTGTTGAGTGGCAGGAAACCTGGAATGACTTCCTTATATGTGACAGTTTAAACAGGTAAATTATATAAAAATAATGTAATGTGCATGTTAAGTACTGCAGATTACAGTAAAACCTTGATATTTATCTAACAGAAACTACAATTGGTTTGCTAGCAAATAAGCAACTTTGAACAAGATTATTTAAAAACGCAAATTACCGGTACCACTTTTGCTACAGTACAATAAAATAAATGCAAGTAACGTAAGCTCTTGCTTGGGTTATTTTAGTGAAATCGTTGCACATAACACTTTAATCGCACACACATTATTAATCGCAATTAACATTTCTTAATCGCACGCAAATTCGTTCGAAGCTCAAACACGGTTTGCGATTGTTTTGGAGCAAAATGTTTCATTCTTTTTTAGCAAAAACTTTTACCACACTTGTCGCGCTAATCGCTCTTTCGAGTATCACAATTCACAAGTATTACCCTGAGCTGTAAGAAAGCAAGGTCAAAAATTTTGTTTTAGTTTTTTTGAAAATCTTTAGTTCTATTATGTTTCACACAAAAAAGTCCATAGTTTTAGCCGGTGAAGTCTGCGAGATATTCGTGATTGAAAAATGCATTTGTAGCAAACGGCAACGTGAATTATTGTTAACGTAACGATTGAAATAATTACAATCCTTAAATCAATTTTTGTAAATTGAATGATTGAAAAAAAACATGGATGGCAATTGAATTGATGACCAATGCGATATTTGTTATGTAAGAAAACTGAGATGCAATGCAGAATAGAACAATAGATGTGATTTTTTTACAATAAATTAAAAGTTTTTCAATGCGATAAACTCGTCCCTAGCTTCCGATGATAGATTTTTTTGGTTAAGTAGGTTTGTTATCTCAAACAATATAAAGTGAAGCTCAGCCAGCGCAAGACTTTAGTTTAAATACGCGTTGTGATTGTGACATAACCAATACTAAAACATTCTCAAACTTTTACCTAAAATGTGACTTCTGACAAAACAGAAAACAAACAACAGAACTAATGACAAAAATCGTAAGATAATTTTGTTTAATTTTCATAATGGATAATGGATGTTGATTTTTTGTTTGTTTTGATGAGATATTTCTGGAAAGAAAAGCATGCAATGCGATTGCCATCCCACAATAAAAGGTATCTGTTACCTCAATCTGATTTAAAAATCGCACACAAAAACTGGATTTTCTCGAAATACGATATTATGCAAATTTGGTAGTGCGCACTTTTTCGAAACTAAACAACATAAAAATGGACTCTGCCATTTTGGTTCGAGCAAGTTGAGATCTCCTTGGGCAAGTAAATATTTGTTATAACTTGCCCGACAGGCAAGTTGTTAAAAAACTTAATTTTGACCACTGCTGTATATATACCGCAAAGTGTATTTAGTGCTAAGTACTAAATGAAATTAGATAAGGGGAATTCAAAAGACTTACTTAGCAGTAAATACACTGTGGAGTATATCCAGTATATGCAACATATTACTAGCAAACCAATTGTAGTTTCTGTTAGATAAATATCAAGGTTTTACTGTAATCTGCAGTACTTAACATGCACATTACATTATTTTTATATAATTTACCTGTTTAAACTGTCACATATAAGGAAGTCATTCCAGGTTTCCTGCCACTCAACAGCAACTGATGGGTTTACCTTGTTTCATGCTAACTGTACAAATGAAATCTGAACTGTAAAGTATGTATCAAAAGGGCAAGTTGACTATTTGCAACTAATTGATAAAGAATCCCATTTAATTATCACCCCTGCAGAAAGTGCCATTACGTAAAGGGAGAAAATCTTGTGTCATACCCATTTAATTGAGAATATACCCAATCATTTGAGAATTTGTGCCAAACACTCCAGTTTATGGTAATCCACCCATTTTAGAGGTTAAAACTTTACAAGAGTGCTCCCAGAGATAAGTAATTGAAAAAGGATGGCAGAAATCTACCTCTCTCTATACCCGTAATAGTCAATGTCTATCACTTGACTAATTTTCACTTGGGAAATAACTTGAAGCAAAACTGTATTAGCCTAGCTAGACCTATACTAACCACCAACAATTTTAGGGTTAAAATCAAAATTTTTACTGATCACTAGATTTACTAAGTGTATAGAAAGTGATTACTTCGTTTTTTGCAACTATTATTATTTTATAAGATACTATTCAATACATGTGTTCCAACAAATTCAGAAAATCACAAAAAATCAACGTTAGTTTTTAGCTATGTTTCAAAACCAATTGCAAAAATATGCAACAAATAATATTAACCAAACTTAAATATGTCAAACATTGATCTATTCTTGAGATTTTGGCAATGATTGGATTAAAAAATTTTTCTGCCCTTCTGAGATAATCGGAAATGAAATCGGGCACTCAAAATTTTTTCAATTTACATTTTGACCACTTACCTTTGCAATTTTCCAAAAACTAACTTTATTTTTGAATTTCTCACCTCAAAATCTATCAGAATTGATATTTTGCTTGTTTCGATAGCATAAGGATAAAGATTTTTACGCAAATTAAAAAATTTGGGACTGCCGAGCAGTGCCCTCAAGTGGTAATATTGAAACCATCATAACTCGAAAACCGCTTAATGAATTTTGATGCCGTTTTTTGTAACCTTCATTATTTTTTGATGGCTTTCATATATTCAAGTATGAAAAAAATCTGAGAGGGTGGGTTACACGCTATGACTGTCTTATAATAGAATGACCCTGGTACGGGTACAGAATTAAACCACTACAAGTACCCATCCAGCCCAGCTTACTGATACAGGCTGCATTACCGGTACCGTTAGATATGCACAGTAGGCCTACAATTTGAATGATAAACCTGTAAACCAAAGCTACCGGTAAACCATACTACTGAATTTAACAACTGAGAAAAAGAGTGGCTGATTTCTAACCTAATCCTAAGAAGTGGTCTCATCCTCCACGCTGCAGCTGCACTGGACTGCAAAACTACTGGAATTTATCACGCTGCGCGGCGCGGTTGGTCTAACCGCGTAGGTACGCTGCGCGGCACCATCTCTATTCCACAAGAAAACCGCAATAAACAAAAATTGATTAACGTGTTTCCAAAAAAGTTTGCTTAACTTCAAAAAAATATCGATTAATTATTATCGATTTACCAAGCAAAAAAGTATGGAAAAGGCACATTCGATAATGAAACTAAAAAGTAATGAATTTTTGCTTTCGATAACCGAAAAGTAACAAATAACGATATTTATTATCGATTTCAAGTCGATAGTTCCAACCCTGACCGGTACCCACTTTTTCACGTCATAGCTACACATTTGATGTGCCAGTGGTTTGGTAATAATACCAACCTAGCAAAATATGCCCAACAAAGGTAAAAGTCTACAATAAAGCCTTATTAATCTCAAAGAAATTATATCAATAAACCTAAAGAAGCCGTAGCTACAGGTTATCCACATTAATATTATATGCACTTTGAAGCAGGGGTGCCGATCTTTGTCGAGCATTGGGGGGATAATTTGCAATTTTACCCCAATTTTGCCCTATTTTCAACATTGGGGGATGAACCTCCACCACGGTTTTGTTCAGGTGAGCAAATTAAGTGAAGACCAAAAAAAGGTCTTCACCAGAAATGGAACACTTTTTTCCCCAAATTCAGGTGAAGACCAAAAAAAAGGTCTTCAGCAAAAATGGAACACTTTTTTCCCCGAATTCAGTAGACACCAACGCTCAGTTGCACACCAGAGTCAAATTATTGGGGGGATGAAGAAATTGAAGATGTAGACCACACACAAACTATTGGGGGGAATACAGTCAAATTATTGGGGGGGATATATCCCCCCCCGGTTTCGGCACCCCTGCTCGCATGGCTGCAAGAGTTTGTACTTAAGTTAACAGGTTAGGGCTTACGATGATAATGTAAATGCATTTATAATTAAGAAAATAAAAGCTTACAGTTTTAATAAGGGGTTTAACCAATGAAGTTGACCAAAACTGCACTTTATAAAATTTAAAAGGTAACTTTATCTTTTCTGCAAAAATGTCACGGTACCCATTATGATACATGCAATCATGTGATAATGAAGCAATCATGTTAATATGTTAATCACACTACACAGATGTAGACCCCAAGTGTACGATGAATAGTAGTAATAGACTAACCGCTAATCCAAGGTGGACACAAATTCGTTAATCCGTTAATAACGAAGCTAATTTTTTCATTAACTCGTTAATCCGTTAAAAAGTTTTTTTTATGTTAACAGACTAAATTAACTTCCGCTAAGTTTTGTTAACTTACGTTAAGGTTTTCATCATGAATTTCTTGCAACATTTATTCGTCGTAACGGCACAAACCAATTTGCACTGGTAACACTCGTAGCGTATTAGCTCGAGTTTTGCAGAAAAAGCGTAGAAAGGAGCTCGTTTTTTTGACAAATAATAAGTTGCAGCCTCATATATCTATTAATTATCGCTGTTCACAATTTCCAAAGATTTTCCGATCGCAGCTTTGTTAGCGCATTTAACCTATTTTTTTTATCATGAAACTAGAATATGACATCGCAAGCGATATACGGGACTTCGCGAAAGTATTCAACTTTACTGAACTAAAGAACTTCACAATTGCTTTAAGCGTGTTTATAGTTGCTGATAATCACATCTGAAATACATCGCTTTCGAATTTCATAATGTTCCATCAACTTAGTCAAGTTTGTGTTTAACGGCTTCCAAGTTTAAATGTCTAGAAAAGGCATCTATAAATATCTATCAGATTTCGTTTCAAATTTAAGTGGTTAGTTGAATTTTCGCTAAGCAGCGCAATTGTTAAAATTGCGGTTACAAATAAAACACTCGTTAAAACAAATATTTCGACAATAACCTTTTGCTACGATTGAAACACAGAAATAAAAACTTTTGATCTGAAAATGCCAATATGATTTTTGGATTTTGCAACTTACATTATCTTGACCAGAAATTTGACATACTATCCGAAATATTAAATCTACACCCCAACTAGCCCATTGCAATATTTTTTTAAGACGAATTTTATACCAGCACATGCATGAACAGTTCAAAAATTTTTTCTCAAAATCTAATAACTAAATTAAACAATGTCTGCCTTACCAATAAGCATGGAAAGAGATACGTACACAAACAAAATTTAGAAACAAAAAATCAAATTCTTATAAATTTATAAGTGATATTACAGAGTCTAACTTTACGATGACTTCACATTGAAAACTTATAATAATTTACTAAACTCTATGCTTTCCAAAACACTAAGGGTAATGTTTAAAGTCAAACAACTATTTCCGAAAATCATTTACTTCTTCTGCACATTGCGCTCTTTTGAGTTCATTTTAACAGCTTGGAGGTCATTCGCTCTCAATGTTTAAAGGTCTCAAAAATTTATCAAAATAATTAAGAAACGTCAATCAAAAAGCTATGAGGAGTTCAAAAAGTTTTTCTCTTTATTATGAAATAACATAGAGCGATCTTTAAAATTCCAGCGACTTTATTACATCAGCCAAACTTAACACTATCCACGGCCAAGAATAAGCACGCATTTTACAACTATTCTTATTCTGAGAACGCTATTTAGCAGTGCGACCCAACGGCAAACATATTAAATATTATTGTAGAGTATATTGTATTACATCCATTATTCAGCACAAAAGCTTTCTTAATAAAATTGTTCAAAAACTTTGAAGAGCAAGGAGAAGATTTTTTTAACTTCATCAGCGACAGTTTAGAAAAAATACTCGGCCATACAGCTTAAATCTATCAAAGCCATTAAGCTCAAGTACTTCAACGGGTTAAATGTTGCAGTAATCCCATTGGTTTTACTCTTCTACTTTTCTGTGATACCAATTCATTACGAGAATTTAACGTACAGTTTGAAGGTCCATTTAAGGGCTAATTGTCCAACATGGTATTGCCAAGTTTGGCATGTTTTATCTTTTTCTTATATTAGCCTACCGGTTCTGTTTGATTATGTCTAGCTGGAGTACTTCGTAACAAAAATTTTGAAATTTTAGGGGCCCATTTGGCATGGTCGCCTCAATGTGGCCAATTAAATTTGTTATCTTTAATCTTTGATTTATATTAACTAATCCAATAGATTTAGTTTGTTTAGATTTTGTAGTTAATGGGGGGAGGTGCCAACACAATTGGAGCACCTATATAGTATGAGATCCTCGTTTTTTTGTCTAGCTTAAGTGGTTAAAGCTTTTGAAGGACCCGTTGGAGGAGGACTTTCCAAGTGGCACTTCAAATTAGTGATATTTTATTTATCTATTCTGATTTTATCTTTGTTTTATATTTGCCTATTCTGAAAGTTTTACATGTCTAGCTCGAATGGTTGAAAAGTTTGAATTCTGAAGGACCTTCATTTTGGAGCCACAAACTTTTTGTCAAATTTTATCTTTCTTTCATATTTGCTTGTGTATCCTGAAATTGTGATGTGTCTAGCTTACCCAAGTAAAAAGTGTGAATTTTGGCATCCTCATTTGAGGGGGACCCCTATTGTGGTACTCCTAAATTTTGTCAAATTTTACCTTTTCATATTTGCCTGTTCTGAAAATTTTCATCAGTCCAGGGTGAGTGGTTCAGTTTTGAATTTGGCGTCCTTGTTTGAGGAGGATCCCTTCATTTTGGTACCCCCAAATTTTGTCAAATTTTATCTTATCTTCATTTTGTCTATTCTAAAAATTTCATCAGTCCAGCGGAAGTGGTTAAATTTTGAATTTTGGCGTCCTTGATTGAAGAGGATTCCTTCATTTTGGCACCCCCAAATTTTGTCAAATTTTATCTTTTCATGATATTTGCATATCCTGAAAATTTCATATGCCTAGCACGAGTGGTTAAAAAGTTGGAATTTTGGTGGCCCCGTTTGAGGGGTACCCCCATTTTGATATAGCCAAATTTTGTCAAATTTTATCTTTTCTTCATATTTGCCAACCCTAAAAATTTCATGTGTCTAGCATGTGTGGTTAGAAAGTTTGATTTTGGTGGCCCCATTTAAGGGGGACCCCCATTTTGGTACTCCAAATTGTTTTAAATTTTATGTTTCTTTTAAATTTACTTACCTTAAAAACTTTATGTGTTCAGCTTTAAAGGTTAAAAAGTTTGAATTTTGGAAGTCGACGTTTGGGGGTAACCCCCAATTCTGGAATCCATGATTTTTGGTTGGTTAGGTTTGTTTTAGATATCTACCCACTCCAAAAATTTGATTTATCTAGCTTTAATGATTTATAAGTTCAAAATTTTAGTGGCCACGTTTGAGGGGGAACCCTCCATTTTGATACCCCCAAACTTTGTCAAATTTGATCTTTTTGCAAAATTTGCCTATTCTGAAAATTTCATGTGTCTGGCATAAGTGGTTAAAAAGTTTGAATTTTTTTTGCCATGTTTGAGGGGACCCCCATTTTGGTACCCCCAAAGTTTGTCAAATTTTATCTTTCCTTTATATTTACTTACCCTAAAAATTTCATGTATCTAGCTTAAAAGAGTAAAAAGTTTGAATTTTGAGGGCCCGTTCGGGGGGAAACCCCGTATTGTAACTCCCCCAATTTTTGTTAGGTTTAGTTTATTTCTAATATCTACCCATTCCGAAAATTTGATTCATCTAGCTCCAACGGTTTAAAAGTTCAAAATCTTGGAGGACCCGTTTGAGATGGGATTCCCCCAACCTGGCAGCCCCAATTTCAGTCGAGTACTAACTAATCCTCCCTGATATCTTCAATTGCTCAAACTTTGAATACAGTGCGTTTAGCGGTTTAAAAGTAGATAGTCGGAGAAGAATTAGAAAAAAGAAAAAAAAAAGGAGAAAAATAGTATTCAAGTTGGGGTAAATAAACATAACCCAAAGAAAGATGGTTTATAGTGTGCTCAAAAATCACAAACCATTTTTCATCAATATTGGTAATTACCGAGATGTATCGGTTCAAAATCGTCTACTTTCTGCCCACTTTTAGCATGTAAAATTTTGGTCACGTGACCGGGCGCCCCCAAACTTGGTTTGCTTAAAGCATTTATAAGCACCCACAATGTCTCTAAATTTCAGCTTTTTACGTCTAGTGGTTTGGGAATTATAAGCAATTTAATAACTTTTGATGCCAAAAATTACCGTTTTTTTTTATGTTTTTTTGTGTCTCAATTCACGATCACGTGATCTAGGATCCCCAAAATTGGCACACAAAACGCGCTTATTAATTGTTATGTTAAGTCCAAATTTCAAGTTTCTAGGTTTTACCGCTCGTTAGTTATAAGCCAATCAATCCTCATCTATCAAAATTCGCGAACAAAACCAATGGTACTGCGCGCTTGCGCGAAGTCCCAATTAGATTAGACTGTAAAATGTAACTTCCAAAACACAAAAAGACTACCATAGCAATAATTTTTTCTTGCAATCAGCTCAACAGTGTCATTACGTGTTCTAGAATTGAGTGAATAAAAAGAAATGTAAATTGCACTCAAAATGTTAACGAATTAACGTACTTTTTTTAACTGCCGTTAATTAAAGCTGAAAATAACGAAGTAACGTTAACGGAGGTATGAAGTTTGTTAACGGATTAGGGTTTAACGAAGCTAACGTTTTGCATTAACTTGCCCACCTATGCCGCTAATACCTGAAAGCTAACAGCTGATAACGACTTATCCCAAGTTTAATCTGTTAATAGGACGCTTTGTGACCGAGTAACTAGATTTGCAAAGCCAACTGGTGGTGTTCCTATACCGATAATTTCTTTCATTCAACTAGGCCTACCCCACTAAGTGCTGTATAAAAAACCGCCACTGGTGCTAATAACAGTTTTGAAAAGCAGCCTTACATTTTTTCATTGTTGACAAACATTTTTAATTTGCTAATTTTTTTTATACAAAAATACAATATCGGAAAAATCCGGAACCGGAAGTGCAGCATACTTAACATCCTAAAACCGAATCCGAAACCGGAGAATTTTGCAAAATCCGGAAATTATCAATCCGGAATCCGACTCCGTGTTCATTTCTGGTACCGGTACATATATAGTGAACTTATATACCGGTACTCAGCGTAGGCTAATCTCAGATCTGTAATCAAAAACTATCGCAATAATACAGTTGGCCTAATGAAGAAGAAATACGCTCACTGATAAATTCATTAAACCGAAAAAAACAAATTCGTAAGCTTGATGTAGAAGCAAAATTCCTTGAATTTGGTAAGGTGTTAATCTCGGATACACCAAGAAAATTTTTCAGCAAGTTTATCCTGGAAGGCATATATCCCAGTTGCCAAAAAAATTCTGAAGTTATCATAGTTTTTGAAAATGCTAATCGATACATCGCTACCAATTATAGACCTATTTCTTTGCTGTCGCAATATGATGAATTATTTGAGATTTAATTTACAACAGAATCTATTCTTATAAAACCCCTTAAAACAATTCGGATAATTCCGATTTCGACAAAATCACTCTACCATACATCCGATCAGCCACACGTATATGACTCTTTATCAAAAAATATAAATGTAGGGAAATACAGTAGCTGTATTTTTTTTTTCGATTTGTCAAAAGCTTTTGACACGGTAAATTATAGAACTTTGCCGCAAAAGTTAAAACTCCAATTTGGCGTTTGTGGAACCCCATTAGAAGTACTTGAATGCTTTTTAAGTGAATGACAACATCTAAACTTTGGGGGAGAAATATCTGAGTTTGCCAATGTGATATGGGGAATTCCACAAGGATCCTCACTAGGCCCACTTTTTTTCTTATTATGTGTTAATGATCTGCTTACTATAACCAACTTTGACACAACTCTATTTGCAGATGATACATATTGACAATTGAGTGACCACAATACGCTGGTTTTTCAAAATCGAGCCAACATAGAATTCGAAAAAATTAACTGCTGGTTAAGAAAGAACAAGCTAGCATTAAATTACGAAAAAACCAGTTACATTCTGGTTCATAAACAGCCACAAAAGTCTGTTTCAGAAAAATTTTGAATTGATAATAACGAATGTTCTAACCTTGATTAGAACCAATACTGGAAAATATTTCGGAATTACAATCGATAAAAACTTAGCGTGGAGTCCGCACCTAAAGCATGTTTCGAGATAGCTTGCGAGATATGTACCGTTTTTATATAATACGTCATTATGTAACAAAAGAAGTTTTATGTAAGCTGTATTATGGGCTTGTATATAGTAAAATACAAAATGGAATCTTAGTCCAGAGTACAACTGCTATGAAATATTTTGAACGAGATCCAAGTACATATATAAAAAAAATTATCTGAGCTATAACAAATAGTTCTCGATTTTCTCCGCAATCTCCTCTTTACAAAAAAATAAACTTTTTTAAACTGATAGAAATTTACGAATTAGAACTGGCTAAATTCATGAACCAACTTCAAAACAATAAATTATCAAAACTCTTTCAAGATCTGTTCTGCAAAATTGACATTGTGCATAGTCACAATATCAGACATGCATCAAAAAATATCTATTTTTGACAAAGAGTAAAAAAATCTGTAGGCCTTTAGAGGGTCCAAACTTTGGACAAGCATTGACGATGTTTATAAAAACAAAGAATTTAGTACCACTACCTTCAAAAACACTACAAAAAATTTCGAATAAGCAAATACTAAATCAATCTCTGCTATAAAATCAATTAATTTCTCGATTTATTTAAGCTTGATACGTGTTGTTTACTTTTTCAACTAAAGTTCTTGCTTGCTTTTCTCGCACATTGAAGATTACTGGTTTACATTGCACAGCCTATCATTAAATTAATTTATTGAGCCCATTTTATTTTGTTTTCCAAGTGTGAACTGTGCAAACTAAAAAGCACCTTGAATCGTAAACTTTCCAGTTTTTCGATGTTTCCTAATTAATGTTTCCTCTAATTATTTGTGGTCTCTGTGCGCAGAAATTTTGGCGTGTGCACACTTTTTCTGGGAATTTACCCAGAATTAAAGCGGTTTTTGCAATTGCATACGCAGGATTTTGAAAAGGGGGGCAGGAACCTCAGCAAATTTGAGAAGAACAAAGGTCGGAATGAACATTGTTTCACTTCAATTTAGTCCGATGTTTCGCCCAAAATTAGGTGAAGACCAAAAAAAGGTCTTCACTCAAATTTAGTCCGATTTGTTTGAGTGCGAGCCAAAAACAAAGGTCTTCGCCGACCATTTGTGTGCTCGAAGCTTCTGCCCAACTTACAAAGGAGAGGGGGCATTTCGCAATTTTGCATACTAATCTATGCTAATTATACTATCCTAGCGATCCAAAGGGGGGGGGGCCATGACCCAATGCCCCCCCCCCGAAATACGCCCCTAGGTTTTTGTGTCCAGAAATAGATGAAGACCAAAAAAAGGTCTTTACCCAGAAATAGAGCGGTTTTTGAGTCCGAAATTACGTGAAGACCAAAACAAAACAAAAAAAGGTCTTCAGCCTGAATTGGAGCGGTTTTTGTGCTCGAAAAGTTTTTCGTCTATCTTATTATTGTAATTGTATGATCAGCAACAATATGTCTGCGCGCAGCAAATTTATGCGTGTGCGCATCTCTGAAATCTGTGTGCGCGCGCACACGCGCACAGCTTAGAGGAAACGTTGTTCCTAACCAGCACTCCATATTAAGTTTTTTTTTAATTGATGATTGCCTTTGTGTTTTCTCTTTTTCTCAGTGTAATTGGCAAACAATAAACTTGATTTGACCTACGACTTGCTAACTAGTAGCATTAACTAAGTAGCCTGACCAAATCTGAAAACTTGGCTACTGCTATTGGTACCTGCAGGCAGACAACCAGTACTGATCTACAGTATGATCGTTTTTGGCTACAAGTTTTATATCATTCATAGGCTAAAATCATCACCAAAGCTGGTCTAACTTTGATACAACAGATTATATCACTTGTATAATGCTACCGATGAATTTAGTTTGAATTAGAATTGCTGTCTAATGCAGAATTCTTTTACCTTTCTCATCGAACATCGCATTCCTTATTCAGTGAGAAATTTTTGCTAACTCATGCCTGGAGTTATGTAACAAATTGGAACGGAATTCAAACAGAGTAAATCGTATTTTTGCAAATAAGGAAATTGGGGAGAAATATTTAGGGTACCTCGTTATTAATTCAAGTAGTTCTCATTTCTTCAATAAAACTGATTTCGAGCAGTACATCTACAATACTTTCGCGACGCTACGATTTTATTTGTAAGACAGTCACATCTGGAAATTTAACAAAAAGCACATAAACAAAAGTCCAGACTATCATCGAAGATTTTTTATAGAACCCTCTTTCAAGCAAATTCATTGATGAACTAGACACTTTCCCTATGTTGAACCACACCTTTCGATAGCGAAGTTTCTCTTTTATTAAATGCCGGTTTGCAAGACCAATATACAGTAGTTCCCCTCTATTAAAAGAAAACCGTCAACTTACATATTGGCCTTTGGCTTCAAGATTTTCGGGGTTAACATGTAACAATCTTTCATAAAGTTTTTTGCTTTCTTCAAATTGTTGATTTCGAAATAGATTAGTCGCTCGATGCCAGATATCAGCTTCTGATTCCTCCACAAATTCTCGATTTTCTTTGTTGTTTTCGATGCCTCTAAAAACACTTTTTTGCTGCCATTGGTTTTAAGGTGGCGTACATTCTGATACCACACAAACTACAGTTATGATTGCGTAGAATTCGCTTCCCCTTCACTTTGTTGTTATCCATCATAAGGAGCTAACCATAAATGATATTCACCTGGTTGGACTGGTTTGTGTGAACCAGTTGCTCAAATTTAAAGAACCGGTTGTTAAAAAATGCTTGCATAAATCTTCTGTACTTACGGTTAGAAAGAACCGGCTGCTAAGTTTAGAAAACTGGTTACATATCCGGTTCCTGCAAAACTCGAAACGCACCTCTGATACTTACTAAAACAACTTCAGCAACGAAACTAATGCATGGTGATTGCGGAGTCATTACAATCGAACTACAGTAGCTCTGGGCCGATTAAGACGCTCAAAATCGAAAAACTGAACTGTGATATATTGCTATTTTTGTTTAAATTTTTCTTGAATTTCATTCCGCTTCTTTAATTTTTAACTTTCGTTTAAATTTTTCTCGAAATTCATACCTTTTCTGAAAGCCTCAAAGATTGTAACAAAATTTCATACTTTTTTGAATTTTTCTTGAATTTCATCCCGCTTCTTTAATTTTTAACTTTCGTTTAAATTTTTCTTGAATTTCATACTTCTTCTGAAAGCCTCAAAGAATGTAACAAAATTTCATACTGCAAGCTAAACAGTACAAATTTGAATGGTTTTAAAGTTCTACGCATTTGTAATTCAGAATATGCTACCAAAATACAAGAAACTTTATTCATAAAAAACACAACCCACAACTCAATAGACATCTTTACCTAATGGTTCATCTTTTTTACTAAATATTTATTACTGTAAATTAGCATGTAATATTGTGTTTTTGTGTTTGTGTGTGTTTTTTTTAATGTATATGTGATATTATCATCATGTCATTGCATAATTTGTGCAATTGTTACCTTAAAATTGCGTACTTCCTGCGTTGAGGTAAACTATATTGCTATTTTGAAAGGTACTCATCTGCTAGTTTGTCTTTAATCTGTTAATACGTAATAATTTTTCTCTGAAGAGGACCAGAAGGATGGTCGAAAACTTTTAGTGTTTAATGTCTGTTTCAAAAATTTTGTCTTCTGCTGCAAATATGGCTGATAAAATTTCATACTGTTCAATATCTTCGTCACTGCAGACCATGCACTCACAATCTCAAATACAGAATTACTAATTATTGCTCCAATCATGCTCAAAGAATACTTTGCTTTTGTTTAGTTCTAGCATCATATCATGATTGACCTGAATGCCTGATATCTCCAATTCTAATTAGTTTTGCAAGGCTCTAAATATTGCAATGCTATTATCATTACTAATGGGCAGTGATGAAAGCGATTTTGTTACCTTTGGTAAAGTCCACTTACACATTCTCTGGACCTCATTTGGGCCCATTGCAACGGTCGCTGCGTTGTTGATTGCTGTTTAGTTATTGGTCTAACTCAGCAAGTTTTCCAGCTTCCTTCAAGTACGTGGCCAGGTTGCTCATGTTGCATTTTGATTCGACATTGTGAACTGTAATCTAAGTAGATCCAAAATATTTAACACGAATATCTCGGTAAAATTTGCAATTGCCTTCATGATGATTTGGTGTTTCAGTCCCTAGGCGAGGTGGTCACTTCCCTAGACTCAGCGCGAACTGTAGTTTTCTTATGTGGCTGTAGATTGCAATGCCCAGATAAAACTTGCTCTGCTCTACGTAATTGAGCCTGTAAAAGTTAAGGAGACGTATTGTCAGTCCAGACAACGTCCAACCTCGATACACCCCTTCATCCTCAAGCAGTCTTTTCGTTTATTCCACAAAATTTCCATCTATCTGTGGACCAGTCCTTAATCGTGCTTACTAAACTACAATGCGGGACTGTAATAGAGGTTTTAAAACCCTGGACTTTTTATTTAGATCCTGATTTGGCTACATGGTCTGCTATTTCGTCATCATATGCCCGTGCACGTGCAATAATCCAAGTAATACTGACGCCGTTTTGTTTACCTAATTGATTTAGGTTTCAATGCAGTTGAGTACCGTAATTGATGTAACAGCAGGGGCGTATTCTTTTTGCATGCAAGGCATGCATTGCATGCATGCATTGCATGCCTAGTCATGCATTGCATGCCTAGTCATTTAGTAAAAAAAATGATGATAATTTAAACAAGTAAAAATTTTAAATTTTAAATATTCATGTAAAAGTACATGTAAAAATTTAAAACAGCATCAAGCTAAGCTGCCACAGTTACAGCCATTAGCTTTGAAGTCAAAGTAGCAACAAAAAATCTTGCTTTATTCATTGATTTTACTTTTAGCGTGGTTTTAGCATATCCCTAAATAACAAAAAATAAGTGGCAACGCGCATGCAATTTTTAAATTGCTTTCAGCGGTTCAAGAGATCGCTATGTTTTGCTGAGATTGCGAACAAAATTTACTCGGGACATTGTTTATTGCAAAAGTGCTTTTTTATGTCTAGCTTCTTTTTTGAGTAAAATTTAGACTCTATTTTCGTTTTAGATTTGTAACAGTAAGAGCCGGTCTATACTGTGCGTAAAATCGTCAGCTTACGAGCGTAACCTTAGTTTGTTTTAAAGGAAAATTCCGTAAGCCCAGGCGTACCACCTTACGGGCGTAGCACCTTACAAGAGTAAAACTGCCAGCGAAAAAAATTTGCTGAAAGAGCAAATTTTTTTCGCCGGTACGCTCGTAAGCTCACCATTGCGTGAAAATTCAAAAACTGGTTTGCCAGGTCTCGAGGTAGGCTAAAATTAGATTCATAAGTTTTGTTGAAAAAAGTTGATTTTCAAAAGTGAAAGTATGCGTGTTGGTTTGAAATAGCCTAATTTAACATGAAAATGGTCAATTTGCGGCTTTATGCGAAAAAACTTGCGAAAAAGAGGCTTAGGTCGATAGGCTTAAAAGTGAATTATGATGAATTATGAATTGTTTGTTGTTATGTAACTTTCGGCTCGCCTATTCTAAATAAAGAAATTTGAAAATTAAAACTGATGTGTGGTGTGGCAATGCAGATCACAGTCCTTACCAGGGGGACTTGATTAGGCCAAAACCAGTAGGCCTATCGATAGGCCAACCAGTATGGTACGGTAGGTCTACGTCTTGGTGGTACTCGTACCTAGCGTGTATTATACCGCATTGTGATAGTAAACTGGTAATCCTAGCTTGATAGCTGCTGTAGCCTAGTTTACTTCAAAAGGTTTAACCTACTGGTGCACTTTGCAGGTGCAGTGATGCTGTGTAAGAGATACTGGTAAGCGAGCAACTTAATAGCCTAGGCCACTGTTAGAAAATATGCAAAGTTAAAAAATTAGTCTGCCGACAAAATCTAGGGTCTGATTTTTTATATCAATAAAACTCAAAACCAGAGCTCGACCGATATGACTTTTTCCGGCCGATACCGCTATCGATATTTTGGAAATTTTTAGGCCGATACCGACATAGGTGGGCACGGTACTTTGCAAAAGTACCGCGGCACCAGTACTCGGTACTTTGCTAAAATTAGTACCGCGGTCTACTGGTACCGGTACTTTCAAATTAAAAGTACCGCTGTAGTTTTGCAAATTAAAAGTATTAAAATTAAAATAGTTCAAATTAAAAGTACCGTTTACGGTTTGTAAATCATCACTTTTAGCAATTAGGTACGTTTCCGCGACTATAGCGAACTGTGTAGACCTACAGTTCGTTTTAGAGAAAGTTTGCAGTAGAATAGTAAGCAGTTGCAGTAGTAGTACTACTACTATAGTGAGTACAAATAAGTACTAACTAGTGATGGAGTTGACTCGATAAAGTATCTAACGTATACGGACTACGGTCATCGGGCTACGTATTCTACTACAGTATCTTGTCACCAGTAAGAACCAAACAGCAGTCATCTCTTCACGTGCGTAAGTTGACACTGAAGGCTACTCTGACGCTACATCAGCTCCCAATTATTGCACAAGAGACATTCACCTAAAACTTAGAAACTGGGGGATAAATTGCACTTTTGGCAAAGTGAGCTGTTTTGATTTGTTTTTAGTTGATTCGTTGCTGCAGTTACTTTTTGCATTTCTTATTTAAAGCTAGATGGGAGCTTACCAGTTACCAGCCAGCAAGCCTATCAGTTAGATGGGAGCTTAGCAGTTGCCAGCCTATAAACGAACGGCGCATGTTAATGGTGAGCATATTTATTCTCTTGTCTCAGCACAGCGTTAGACGCTAATTATTGGACATTCCGCTCGCTTTCATTGTGATAATTACTCCGTGCTTGGAGGAATTTGCGCCTGCTTAAGAGTTTCTAGTTTTCCAATTACCCGTGAATTTCGATTTCTTGCCACTGAATTTGTTGCTTGTTCGAAGCCACAAGCAGAGATAATCATCGTAAAGCGCTCTATCCAAGGACGCAACAACGTAACCAGAGTGTGGGTTGAACACAGCTTATGCAATTAGGGTTGCCGCAAAAAAAGCTTCGGCACTTTTGGCTACGCTTTTGGGGAACTCTTAAGAAGATTCTTGGTCTCTTTTGATTATAAAAGATATTAGCTTTTTAGCTAAAGCCGTCAAAATATTTATTTTTTATAAGATTCAACTTCGGGGGTTCTAAAAGTGGTGTAATTTCATAAAAATTGATTTCTGGGGGTTTAATTTGTGGTGTTTCCGGGGAGGTGGCACCAAAAAAATTTAAGAGACAAAACCGTGTTTCTAACTCGAAACTTTTGTGCAAAACTTAGATTGCGTTGTTTTGCCCTTTAAAAATTATTAGAAGAGCGTACAATGTTCAGCAAGAAAAAACCTCATCGCGGCCAAAGCCAAAGTGGAGTTGGTGCAAATGAAAGGATTTTTTGAAATAATTTTTCTGTATAAGTATTACCGGGTGAAATACTTTTGGCCGTATTATACACCGTTTGTGAATGAGAACATCTTCTTCGCCAAACGTTCCAGGCATTTTCAAAACCAAAAGCTAATATAAATGGAGGCCGGCAGTAACGAGCAGTAAATTTTTCTTCATGCAAGCCCGTAGCCAAAAATCTGCGATGGGGGGGGGGGGCGTTGCGGGCTCTGGGGGCGGATCCCCCAACCACCGGAGGTAATTGGGTTCTGGGGCAAGGCCCCCAGCCACCAAAGGCATAGGGTGTGGGGGTCGGATCCCCCAGCGCTCGAAAAAAAATTTTTTTTTTGGCAAAAATAACTTAATTTTAGACCTATTTTGATAAAAATTAATGCTATTAATACGTGGCATAGAAATTAGCAGTGCAAAAAATGATTGCACCGTACTAGTTGCATAAATGGGCTATGTGGGAGGTAGCTATCGCTAGAATTTCAGTTCTTTTATTTACAAGTTGGTAAATCATAAAATTCTATTCGGTAGTTCAGTAAGACTCTCAAGAAGTAATCTATTGCGGCTATATTTTGTAGTGAAATATATATATAGAGGGGCTGATCGAAGGAAGGTCGAGAGAAGTGGTTGGTAATTAACTTATACTGCATAGCCCCCCTCTTTATTTCTGAGTTTATATACATTTTTTTTGATGAAACCTACGTTAAGCATTTTTCAATAAGCGATCAAATTTAATTACCAATTTTCGACTATTCTTCAAAGTCTTTTTTCTGATTCATAAGTTTCATTTTTGACAAATTAGCCCCCTCCCCCCTTCAATAAACGTTTCAAAATATGCTTTAAACAATTTTTATTGTCCCCCGCGCGCCCCCTTGCTTCGCTACTGTATTCACGCTTGATGTGATGAGTATTCATTTCGTAAGTCGTCTCTTACAATTTTTTCTTAGCGGTTCTACTTTTGTTTCGCTGGTACATAAATACTGGTAATGCATCATTTTGCCTTTGCAAGAAAACATCAATTTTTCAAATGGACCAGCAAACTGCTAAAATTAAGTCCAGGCCCGTAGCCAGAAATCCGCAATGGGGGGCTGTTTTGGGGGTCTGGGGGCGGATCCCCCAACAGCCGGAGGCCAATGGGGTTCTGGGGGCAAAGCCCCCAGTCGCCGGAGGCACGAAGTCTGTGGGCGGAGCCCCCAGCGCTCAAAAATTTTGCATTTTTTTGCAAAAATAACTTCATTTTAGGGCTATTTTGATTAAAAAATAATGCTTTTAAAACGTGGCTTAGAAATTGGCCGTGCAAACATGATTATACTGGTGGCATAAATGGACTATTTGGGAGGTGGCGAATGGTAAAATGTTAGTTCTCTTGGTTAGATGGTGGTAAATTATAAAAAAGAATAGTTCAATAAAACTCACACGGAGTAATCTATTTCGTATACAGTTTATAGAGAAAAATAAGTAATCTATTTCGTATACAGTTTATAGAGAAAAATAATTGTGGGGGGGGCTAATGAAAAGAGATTTAAGAGAAATGATTTGTGGTGACCGAGTGAATTAATATATTTTGTCCTTGTGCAATTATGTCTGCGGTATCCGGTTATTGGCACATATCGCTCATTGCTATGGGTGGTATTGCATAATGAACGGATATTGCGAGACATAAGGAATTTAATTAATGTTGTTTTTGTTCTCGCTTCTCTTTGTTTACTCGCTGTATATATATCGCTGCTTCAATTTATTATCAATATATACTTGTTGAAGTCAAAAAGCTACGTGTTGAGACTCATCGCGTACGAACTCACTTCAGATTGGTAATTAACTAATATTGAATAGCCTCCCCCTCCCTATTCCGTAGTTTATAGTATATTTGTTGATGATACCTATGTTTAGCATTTTTACACTTGCGATCAAATTTGATTGCTTATTTTTGACCATTTTTCAAAGTTTCCATATATTTGTTTGTTTTGTTTTTGACAAATTAGCCCCCCCCCTGAATATATGTTTCAAAAGATGTTTTAAATCACTATTTAGTCCACTCCAGTGCATAAAATAGTCTCAAAAGTGCTAAAAACGTAATGTTTTTCTCATTTTGCATTTTGGCCGACATGCCAATGGAAGGGGCTATAGCCCCCCCTGACTACGCTACTGGCTAAGTCCCTGCGGTGGCAGTAACGAGTAAGACCAACAGTTAAACGTTAAATTGAGAAAAAAGATTCGTTATTTATTCGGTTTATTCGCAAGCATTTTTACAACGTTTCAAGTTTTACTTACCTTCGTATAATCCCTACTAAAAAATAAAACAAAACTAAAGTAGGCTACCGGTACCGCCAAAAAATAGCAAAGTACCGCGGTACCGGTACCACAAAAGTACCGACGGTACCGGTACCAAGAAAGTACCGCGGTACTGCCCACCTATGGATACCGATATCGATAACTGGTATATTAATAACTTATGAAATATGAAGTTTTGTCACTATTTTTCAATTAACTTAACACTAAAAGCTTCACTAATATAGTAATTCCCCTCCAAAGAGTCACACTCCAGTATTATTCAATGAAAAAGCAAACCAAAAATACAACGATTTGCCAATCAATAGCCAAGAGCGATCGACCGTGCTTGCTCTCAGAAATGAACAGTTCAAGGTAATTATGCTACGCTGATATTTCATCGGTGGTAGATAGCTGATGCGGTTACCACTGACCTCGTCACAAAGTGATTTCGTCACAATGATTTCGCCACATAGTGAGGGTTAGGGCAAGATAACTCTGGGGACAGTAGATTTGTTTAATGACTGCTGTTCTCAGTCAATGCTTTAATTTTAATAATGCAATAGTACAATGGGGTTGGCAGCACAAACCCAGGCCTGTTCTGGGCAACCGCCGATACGATATATCGGCTTGACCCTGATATCAGCCGATATATATCAGCTGACCGATATATCGGTTGAGCTCTACTCAAAACTATTAGAGCCTACAGTATTAGTTAGCCTACAGTAATAAAAGCAGAATTAAAATGCAATAATCTTAGCGTACCCTGGTAGTAGCCTACTGTTATGATGGGCTGTGCAGTTGAAGCTATATAGGCATGTAAAATTATTCCAGTTCAAGATGCACACACTTATTATTCAGCAACTATCACGTTTTAGACTTTTACAAATAGTTGAGTTGAATTGCAGACACTGTCAAGCCGATAGGTTTGTTCTGCTGTCAAGTCAATAAGATAGTGAAATCAAAAGTTTTTATATTCTGCAATTACTTTTCAGAATTGTAAATTAAGACTCTATTAGCAAGTTTTTATTGTAAACAAAATATAGTAACTGTGAGTACTTGAAATTTAGCAAATTTTTCAATGATATGGTACTTTTGGTCCAGACTCAAAGAGACTTATTGATGAAATTATGAAGCAATGTTGATCTTTAATGCTCAAAGATTTCAAGGGTGATGACCAATCTAACAATGGCATTGCCAGGTTTTTAAGGTTATGTGTATTTCTAGATTGACAGTCTTTACCAGCTATTTGAGCTTTTATTGAAAAAAAAAAACTTTAGTCGTTTTCATAGTAAAAATAAAAAAACACACTTGGAAGTTTTATCTAAATCATTTGCTTTTATTTAAAATAATCATTTAAAATTAGCAGTGGACCAAAGAAAATTTGTCACTTTTAAAGTTTTTTTTAATGTGATGGTGTGACAATACAGTATTCACATCACTGCAACTTAACTACACAATTTCAAGTTTCTTGTAACATATAGGGAGTAGCATTGCTTGTTTTTCTTAGGTGCAACTAAAATTTTAAAGTCTCATATTTTTCAAACCATAAAGGTGCACCAATGATACTTAAATTTTTTAAGATATCCAACTTGTGCCTTATACTCTGATGCATTTAATCTATACTTCTGGTTATGCTCATACGGCCAGTTGATCAAGTGGCAATGCTTTTCAGTGATCAAGTGGTAATGCTTTTGAAGTTTAATAAATTTAATATAATGTAGTGCATCTTATAGTTTGGTGCACATTGTGCCTAAAAACAAAAGCTATAGAAGCCATTTGGTGTGCTTTATGCTAGAAGATAATGATTATAGAAGCCATTTATCGATACTACGAAAGCGCGCCAATTAACAGTTAAATGTTCCAGTTTGCTGCGCCTTATGGTCTAAAGAAGCTGTAGTGATATCTTTGCTAGAATTAATTTTGATAGAGCAAAGTATTCTTTTTTAGTGTTAAAAAGAGTTGTTTTTGTTTTTTTTTGCTTTAACTTTGCTTACTTGATTTGATAGCTAAATTTGTTCTGTAATATAGTATGGGTTACTTTTATAAGATTTAATGTGACCGCTTTGATGCAAGAAGATTTGACGCAGCAGTGATGTTGTTAGGGTTTTGCATCAAACATCTTTCGGGTCTGGTTCGGACTAAGATTAAAGTTGGAAAAGTTAATCGTCTTGTGTTAGCTAGTTGCCTCTAAAAATTTTGGACTCTTCTCTGAGTGCTAATGTTTTATGCATAATTGGTACGTTTTTTGATATGTCTACTGCTAATGATGGTTTTGGACACTTTGCAGAATTTGAACTTTTTTTGGTAGGAGTAATTATTATTTGTTGTACTCTAGGTCCTCCAATGAGTAGAAGATAATTGGAAAATTGTTGGAACTGCATGATTGAAAGATTGAAAACCAGAAGTTAAGCCATCAAGTTCCATTAATGTTTGTTGTGTATTTCTACAACATGCCTCATGGTCATCACACCCTACTTGAAATTGATCATGGTTTGGGTTAAAGGCGGTGAATCATCCAGCCAATTCCAGTGGTTTACAATAGCTAAAATTGAACTATAATTTTGGTATTTTTGTTTTAATTTTGCGGCTGCGGTTGCAAAGATATTCAACAAATACAAAAAGATGTCCCCCCGAAAAAAGTTTTTGGAAACTCTGAGTTTTGTTCTTCCCACCAGAACCACAGTAGGCCTAGTAGTTTAGAGAACTGCGGTAGGCCTAATAGTTTAGAGATAGTTTATTTCTAAATAGCTTAGGCCTAATTAGGCCTAACTATCTCTAAAGTATTAGGCCTAATGATTTAGAGATAGTTAGGCCTAATAGTTTAATAAGATCACAGTAGGCCTAATAGTTTAGAGAACTGTGGTTTTGGCGGGAAGATCAAAACTCAGAGTTTCCAAAAACTTTTTTCGGGGAACATCTTTTTGTATTTGTAGAATATCTTTGCAAACGCAGCAGCAAAATCAAAACAAAAAATATAAAAAATTATAGTTCAATTTTAGCTATTGTAAACCACTGGAATTGGCTGGATGATTCACCGCCTTTAAGTGCTGTTGACTAACAATATGAAATTTTCTCCTTTAGTGATAAGAGTGAAAAGCAGAAGTAAAGCCATCAAATTTCATTAATGTTTGTTCTGTATTTCTTCAACATGCCTCATGGTCAACACACCGTAATGAAAATTGCTCATGGTTTGGGTTAAGTGCTGTTGGCTGAACTTGTGACATTTTCTTCTTTTCCCACCATGAAATCAACCAAGATGTTGGTGATTATTAATGCTTCATAGAGTTGCTGCTTGACTTTTCCAGAATCTAGACATTACTCATTTCCAAGTTTTATAATCAAAATGTTGGTGATGTACTGTATAAT
Source organism: Trididemnum nubilum (assembly GCA_963965965.1). Lineage (NCBI taxonomy): Eukaryota > Metazoa > Chordata > Ascidiacea > Aplousobranchia > Didemnidae > Trididemnum > Trididemnum nubilum. The sequence continues at coordinate 26,586,095 of OZ014481.1, read as the reverse complement.
AAAATATCTGCTTTCTGAGAATGATTGGACAGTGACATCATTTTTAATCCTCTTTTTGTTTTTTCCTACAAGTTTTGATTAAACCTCTGAGACAGGTTTTGCTTTGAGCAAAACTCTTGAGATGAACTTTCCTACAAGTTTTGATTAAATCTCTGAGGTAGCTTTTGCTTTGCACTTATTCATACATCAATAGTATAATGTACTTGTCTGATTTGCGCTGATATCTATGTAAAGCGACAAGCAGATGAAAGGTTTCTCACTCCCTCCGAAGCATTGCAATTGTAAGAGATGCCCAATGTGTTACTTTCTAAAATATTAACTGTTTTGCGCTTAGAATTTTGTACTTTTGCTTGCAACAAATTTAGTTTATTGTGTTTTTGAAAATATTGAATACAGTTGTATCACAAAAGTTGCAATATCTGTCTTATTGAGAGAATACAAAAGTTCCTCCTCAGAGTATTGTAAACTTATTGAATGCTCTAGTTGCACAATCAGTTTTCTGCAATTTTAGTGGTAATAATATTATTGCAGTACAGGGTAATTGAAATGTTTTAGCTACCATAGTTCGCCCTATTTTCGTTTTATTTTTTGTGAAAGTGCAATTAGCTGGGCATCTGTAAGATTTCTATCAATCTTTGGCTAATGCTAGGGTAAGCATTTCTTCAAATAAGTTTAGGTTTAGTGGGTGAGGGATTGAATCCAAAACTTTTATTGTCAAATTCTTGTGCGTTACTGTGATACGAAACTACCAGAGTGGTTGTAAAAAAAAGCGTTCAGTAGAAGTGTTTGTGTGAAAAAAGAAAAGATGAATACTGCAACAAGCATGTCAACAAAAATTTCAGTTATGAAATTAGGAGTTATAATGCAATTGAATCTCATTGATTACAAGGAGTTGACGCAAACCGCTTGGGGGAGGAGTCAACAAAATAATAATAAAATGCGTGTTGTTTTTGTGCAAGGGATTAAATGCGGAAAAGATTGTAGTTGAATGAGATATTGCATCACTTAATTATGCATTATTCGCGCAGTCAAACCGTTTGACAATTCGAGAGGATAACCTATACCTGCATGCTATGCATCATGCAACGTCTATTGTGTTTCCAACGGTGGACTGGATAAGGTTTATATAAAAGTTGATATGGGAGAGAGGCGAAAGGCGCTGAAACTTTGACTTAAACGGACACGGGACAGTGGTGGTGTAGTCGAGGGCACAAGGCTCGAGGCCAAGGACACAAAAAATATCCAAGGCCAATGACAGCCCTTTCGAGGACAGACCTTTTCTAGGACAAGGACACAGGTGCAAGTGTTCTCCAACAAAAGATAGTAATAATACGGTCTTCAAAAAATTTTTTACGCGCTTTAAAAAAAAAGGTCTTCTAAAATTTTTTTTAGGTGATCTCAAAAAAACAAAATCAAATTTTTCTACAAAAAACGATTTACAAAATTTTAAGGATTCCAAAAATACTGCTGTCCTCGAGCCGAGGACGGCAATTTTCGAGAACTTGAAGCTTTGAGGCCAAGGACTTCAAATGTGTCCTCGAGGACTCCACCTCTGTAAACGGAATGTAACAGTAGAACGGAAAAGCAGTTGAAAGCTGAGAACAAAATGTACCCTGCAAAACATTGTGATCAGATCTTTCCACCGAGTCACTCTCCGCTAAGAGGAGTTCAAAAAAGGAAGAACCGGACCTTTGAAACCAGCCTCTAGTGCCCATCAGTGTGGCCCGGCGCCACGGAGGGGGCATTCTGGGGCCGTGCCCTCCCAAGCGAGGACTGTGCCCCAAAGAAATTAACACACTCGGGGCTACTGGAGTGCAAATCGAGGCCTAAAACACTCAAATTGGTGAACCCCTTAAGCTTTAGCACTTTTGATGTTTCTCAAGGGTAAAATACAGCATTTGATCAACATCCCAGCACCAAACTTGCTTAAATTGACAAGCAGAATGCATGATATTCATGAAAGAAAGTATGTGAAGTGGGGAATGATGATATTGACAAAATATTATACAATACAATGACTTTAATACTGCAAATGCAAATATTTTACTGATAAAAGTTTTAAGAAGTCATCTGCATTCATAGACTTCACAAACCCAAATACCTATTAAACTCATACAGATAGACTGAGTTACTTAATGTCAGTAGTATAGTATGTCAACTTTGACTCTGCTCTTTGAGGTTGAAATGCTTTTGGATCTCTGCAAATGTGGGCCCTCGTACATTGTTTTACCATAGAATTAGGGCTCTCAAGTCAGAAAAATGTAACAAAACGTTAATTTCGGTGCAAGTGTATTGCTGTTGATACATTTTTCTCTTTTTTCAATCAAATCGGCCACTATTGGATGCCTTAAAGGCTGTGTAGCAAAAATAGCGACCAATTATCAGTACTGAACAGGCTGACTGATATTTTTGTTGTAGGCAAGTTGATTACGGTGTTTTGGCGCGATACCAAAACTTAACGCGGAAACCTAAACTCTTCCAGGCCCCCCTAGGCTCCCGGGCCCAGGTACGATGTACCCCCTGAATCCTCCTCTTGCAAGCCCTGGGTATTAGCATTAGGTAATGTAAGTCAGAATGAGTTTTTTGATATGGTACTGTTTGCACTGTTTAGGCTAAATGCTAGCCTATGAGAAAGAGAGCGAGCTGTTTAATCGAAGTAAACAAGGAGTTACTGGTAATTGGTCCAGCTGGTAGCCTACTTAGTTGGCCTAGTTATAGTGTTTGCAGTACGGGTTTGCAAAAAATTCTTAAGGCTATCAAAAAATTACGAGTACCGGTAAGTTGTTTTACTGGTTGTTGCATTCGCGCTTTACTGATTATTAAATAAACTAAACAAGACGAGGCCTAACCAGTAACCATACATGCATTGACTAGCCTTGAGCTCACTAGTCTTGCATAGCATCACAGGCTGTTGCCAGGTTACGATATGTTGTAATGGCATCAGGAAATAGGCTATGAAAGTGGGCTATGCATTTGCTATTCAGCAAGTTGGCTCAGAATCAGGTATGTTTTACAATTAATGTTTTTACCTCAATGCTATTAGACCAACTTTAGTGTTAGCGTGATGTTGCTGGGCTACTGGCACATATGTAAACTGCTAGACCTGTCACTGTCTGCAATAACACAAGATAGCCTTGTTTACAACAATGTGTACAAGGGATGGAAGGCCTAGTTGCAATATTAGACCACTTGGCAGAGTAAGTTGTTTTTTGCTTTATTGTCTGATAACCAACGACGTCATCAAAACTAATGACGTCATCGATCATAATTGCATGCCTTTTCTGAAATGTGACGCAACGCCACTGTGTTACACTGCATTTTTGAGTGCTTTGATAGTCGCTTGACTACCTACCAGCACAGCAATACTTTGATTGTTCATTTTTTCCGAAAGCAGGTCCTTTTCCACGTATGAAATAACTAGGACTTCTGCTTGGAACACAGTGCTGTGTATTCCTAGGTGGAAAAATGCTTCTTTCGCGGAGTTGTTTTGGTATTCTGTGGAAAAACCCGCACGCAGTCTCCCGTCTAGTGTCGAGCCATCAGTGTAAACCCGGATAGTGTTCTGATTTAGAATGCTTTCAGATCTGATTGAATTTCTTTTTATCCATAATTTGGCAATCAGAATTTCTCTCATGCAACCGGCAAGTTGGTCGAGCGGTAACGCATTCGTCTCGGAAGCGGGAGGTCTGAGGCAAGGATGGCAGTACGGTACGGTACGTCTCAATTTTTGCTAAGAAGTACGGTACGCTGGTACGGTACGTTTTTTTTTGTAATGGTACGGGTGCGGTACGTTGGTACGGTACGCCTTTTTTGTAAAGGTATGGGTACGGTACGGTTGTACGCTCTTTTAATTAAAAACCCCAGACTTTTCGCACATTACGCAGGCTTTTTGTAAACAGAGGCAAAAAACCGCTAAAACCGACGCTAAATGTGTGGATTGAATTTGCTGATTTACAAGCTGGTGATTTTAAAGTCACTTAAAGTTGCGAGTAGATAAAAGTAAGGATTGCAGTACGGTACGGTACGTTGGTACGGTACGCCTCAATTTTTGCAAAGAAGAAAGGTACGCTGGTATGGTACGTTTTTTTGTAATGGTACGGGTACGATACGTTGGTACGGTACGCTTCAAAAATTGAACTGAAGTACGGTACGCTGGTACGGTACGGTTCAAGGTTCGAGGTACGTAGTACGCAAATTCTGAACGTACCGTACCGTACTGCCATCCTTGGTCTAAGGTTCAAATCTCGTGCCGGTTAAATCGGACACAGTGTTGCCAACGACTAGCCACCGCTGCAACCTTTCTTCGAAAGAAGCAGTATTGCCTTGGCGCAATGACGCGGAGATGGGCCCCGCAAACTCGTTACACGCTTTGGCGTAATACAGCGAGTATAATGAAGGATTTGATAGAATTTCTGTCAAATACGTTTGTTCCCTCAAATACCTTTGTTGTATAGTAGTACAGAATTACTAATTATATATTGCTCTATAATTATGCTCAAAGAATAATTTATTTTATTTAGTTCTAGCATCACGTCATGATCTGATTGCCTGATATCTCCAGTTCTAATTGATTTCCCAAGGCTTTAAATATTGCTAGATAGTGGATATAAAAAGATCTTTGGGTTTCCGGTCGCCAACGAACCGCTGCTGTGGTGACTATATGGCACAGATGTAGAGCAGATAAAGCCAGGTTTAGGATAAAATTGCTCACATCTGGAATAAAGTGTGAAATTTGGCACAAACCTTCTCCTGGGTGGGTAGAAAAATTTCCGAAGAGAACCCAAGAAATTGACCTTAGGCAACTTTTACAAAAAGGCTCCAAGAATTATATTCTTCCTCCGCTTAATAGGGATTCAGGACGTTTTTATTTCAAAAATTTTACTGTAAAATCATGGTGAAACAACTTTGCACCAATTTCGATTCTTTTCGGCAAAGAAATCATAAGATAATTGCAATTCTTTTTCCCCTTGGACAAGGAAGAAACGCTTTCTGAACATTACCAAACGGATCGGAAGTGCGTCAAAACCGTTCCAAATGACTGACTACAGCTGCAGCTGTCAAGGCAGTGGCTTCGTAGGTACCTGCTGATAACCGTAGCAACCGATACGAAAAATGTTAACTAAAATACTTTGCACTGAAGTTTGCAGTTGCATAATTACGTAAAAAACTAAGTGGACTTCTGACCTTTAGGCCTAAACTAATTGAGTAATAATTGCAAAAACTTACCTGCTCACTAATGACAGGAATCTTAGTCTAAGATCTTGTCAGCTACAATGCTTTAGCCTTCGAACAATAGCGTACGCAGGATTTTGGAAAGTGGGGGGCCAGGAAATTCAGAAAATTTGAGAATATACAAAGAAAAAATGAAAATTTTTGCACCCAGAATCAGTCCGGTTTTCCTGTCCAAAATCAGATGAAGACCAAAAATAAAGGTCTTCACTCAAATTTAGTCCGGTTTTTTGCCCAAAATTAGGTGAAGACCAAAAAAAAGGTCTTCACTCAAATTTAGATCGGTTGTTGGCCCAAAATTGGGTGCAGGCCAAAAACAAAGGTCTTCGCATACCGTTTGTATGCTCAAACCTTCTGCCCAACTTACAAAGAGGGGAAAACCATGCCGCAATTTTGCATACTATTCTATGCTAATTATACTATCCTGGCGACCCAAAGGGGGGGGCCATGGCCCAATGGCCCCCCCCTAAATACGCCTCTGCCTTCAACATGCTATCATTCATTCGGATAAGCTGTCTTTAGTAAGCAATAGCCACAATAGGCGGTAGGCTACTTCATCCAAAGCACTAAAACCTTATCTTGATTCCGAATAGTTTGCTAGCTCTTGGCAGCCAAAACGCTCTGGGAAAACGTCTAACCTCTAAAATTCAAGCAGCAATTGTTCCACTAAATTGTTTATCTACAGTTTCAGCACTCACCTAACTCCAAGAAGCCCGGTACTTACTTAGAGGGTTGGAAATACCGATTAGTAGTCGATATTCAACATTACATTCTTTGCTTTTCTGTTATCGATTATCGCAGATGCTTTGCTTTCAATTTTTTTGATCGATAATCACCTTTTCCATGCTTTTTGCTCACATGCTATCGATTAGTAGAATCTTTATACTTTACTTTAATTCTTGTTGAGTCTGTCTAAGCTTACATCGTTTCGTTTCTTTAATGCTATATTGCTCTTTATAATTATCCTAAAAGTCAGGGGCGTATTTTCCATGTGTGCAAGGCATGCACTTGCATGCATTGCATGCCTAGTCATTTTGCCAAAAAAAGAATAACAATAATAATTTAAACAAGTACAGTACATGTAAAAATTTAATACAGCATCAAGCTAAGTTGCCACAGTTACAGGCATTAACTTTAAAGTCGTAGGAGCAACAAATAATCTTGCTTAATTCATTGATTTCACTTTTAGCCTGGTTTCAGCACATCGCTAAATTAAAAAAATAATGGCAACACGCATCCATGTTTGCATTGCATTCAGCGGTTCAAGAGATCGCTATGTTTCGATGAGATTACGAACGAAATTAAATAGGTTTGAAAACTTTGATTGGCGCATTGTTTGCTACAAAACTTCTGTAGTGTAGTTTCTTTTGTAGTTTCTTGTGTAGTTTCTTTTTTCAGTAAAATGTAGTCTCCATTTACATTTTAGATTTGTAACAGTAAATCGGCTTAAAACAGTCCACAGAGTAGAGATGGCACGGATAGCAAAAAATGCAACCGCATGCTGCGCTGCGTCCGCAAACCTTGTCCGCATGCTGCACCGCACCACATCCAAACACAAATAAGTTCACATAGCACCGCGCCGCACTGCAAGTTATATCTATAAATTTCCACTAACATCAGAAAAAAATTAGCTCTCTAGCTTGTGACATAATAAAAAAATTGTTTTTAGGGGTAACATTTTGGAGAGTTTTCAGAAGGGTGGCTCTCTCAAACCATGTCAAAATATTATTTTTTTAAACATCTGCAAATATTTAAAAAAAAGTTATGCCCTAGCTTGAGTCGTTTAAAAAACTGATTTCTGGGGAGTCCATTTGGAGACCCCTGGGGGGGGGTGGTACTCTCATACTATGTCAACCTATTTGTTGCTTAACTTTCTACTGATATAACTGTATACAAAAAACAATCACCATAGCTTCAGCAATTAAAAATATAGTTTTTAGGGCCCCATTTTGGGGGAGGGTTCCGGGGGAGTAGCCTCAAAAAATTTCGGAAGATAAAATTGCATTTGCAGCTCAACAAATTTATACAAAAATTAGATTTCGATGTTGTGTGGTTTAGGAGAAGAAGAGTGCACAAACTTTAGCAAGCAAAAAAAAAAAAAGAAAAAAGCTCGATGCGGCCAAAAGTATAGGTAGGCATGAAAAGGTATCTTATGACATATAACTATGTGAAATATTTTTTGCCGTACTTAAAGCTGTTTTTGAATAAGATTGCTTTTTAAACCAAACTTTTGGGGTAGTTTTCGGGTCCTAAACCTGAACAAGTCACGGGACTCATTGTCTTGAAATTTGGCGCAAACCAATAACTTATGAATCTCAAACTGCTGTCAAAATTTCATGTAGCTAGACCAAACCATTCCTGAGTTATAAGTAAAAGTCAGAGACTTTGCTCTTGTTATCTTTGAAAATGGCCGAGTAAAAAAAAACTAAGAAACATGCGACGCGAGATCAGTCGTTTTAATAATAGGCCTTCATGTTTTATCTGCCTAGTGCGTGTTTTCTATCAGTTTTTCTGCACCATGTTTTGGCAATCAAAAACCATCTACCAGTATGCCTGATGATTCCATGCAACTACTGTACTAATCTTGAACCAGTAGCTCAAATAATGAAATATAAGGTATCACGTGCTCTGCATGCTGTCACAAGCTACTACACTTGTATGTAACTACCCTATGTATTATACCTTTGCCGTTTGCATGTGCGTTTGTTTGTGGAATAAATTCTGCTACTACGTTTCTGTCATTGGAACTTTTGTGTAGCCTAGCCTTCATACTTTACTACGTATGCCTACCAGATCTGAGATAGACTACAGATATAGGGCCAAAAGCCTAATCCTTGATGCCATGACCTGTTAACGAATAGGCTACGCTAAACTAACTCTGTCACTCTGAAATGCAAGCTCATGTGTTGTAGAAACTGTTGTCTACCACAGACTATGCACCAAGGCATGCAATTTTGAATATTGCGAGCGTGTTGCGAATTATTTATTTAATTTAGGCGAAATGCCAGAACAAATAACTAGACAGTGAAATGAAGCTGCTGTAACCAGTAGTATTAGCATACGTGTTGCAAGTCAGAGTGAGTTTTTGATATGGTACTGTTCGACTATTTAGGCCAAATGCTGGCCTATGAGAGCTAGAGCAAACTTATTAATCTAAGTTAACAAGGAGTTACCAGTAGTTAATCTAGTTCGTACTTTGTTGGGCTAGATCTAAAGTTGCTGTACGGATTTGTAAAAAAATTCTTAACGCTATAAATAATTTACCAGTAAATAAACACAAACGAAACAACCAGTTAAACAATTGTTTAACCAGGGATATACTTAAATGGGATGGCCGACTAGCATTGTTAATCGCTCTCGTCACGCATGAGTAATATGTTTAAATTTTCGGTCAAATTTCTGATCAAAATGCATTGTTTTCTATGGAGCGAGGTGGGGTAGGTTGGATTGTTTTTGTTGTGGTTTTGCTGGTAGATAGCCTAGGACTCTAACGAACTCGAAAATGGTTTGTTATTGATATTTTGTATCTGAAAATGAGTAAAGCGGAATGTTGGAGTGAGAATGATAGGATTGGCGAATAGGCTAACCTATCATCTTGCCATAGCCTAGCATGGGTTATGAATGGGGGCAGCTGAGAACGTTGAAATACTGTCAAAAAAAGGCAAAGGACATAATATTTTAACCTTTCCTACCCCGCTCGCTCGCAAAATCGCAAAGAAAATGAAGTTGAGGCCTAATTCAGTGCCGTTCGAGCCTAAAAATTGGCTAAATGCGGTAGACGAATGAGAGATAATAACAGAGCCAGTTAGTGAGAAGTTATTGCAGTATCTTGGTAAGCCTAATTGGAACATTAAAGTTGGCTGTGCACTTAATTGTAGCGAACGCTTCTGTTTGAAGGCAAAGCTTCTGTTTGAAGGCAAAGCTCGCTGCAATGCGGTGTTTACAGCTACTTTGAAACATCATCAACCTGATACCAGATATAAAAGAATGAAGGCAAAAAAAGTTCAGAACAAGTTAGTTCCAGAATAATCATGCGCCTACGGATTGCGTTCGATTAATTACTCTTGACTGTGAGCTGATTTAATAAAATCAAGTTTGTATGCAAGTTGCTAACAATGCACCCGATTGCACTGTTCGCTAGGCTAGATAGATCCTGATGGTGTAACCAGTAGGAAAATTATCTTCAATCAATTGCCGATTTTTTTTTTCTTATTTAGGATTATTGTAAGTCATTTAGTAATTTAATTAGCATGGCTGTACAACGCAACGGAGCTGCCAACTATACACAACTTACGAGCTGGAAGATTTAAGAGTGATATGCGTAAAGATAAAGATCAGCACCAGAACTTTTGCAAAAAGCGGAGCATATGGCTATGCCAAATATCAGAAAAATATAAAGCAAAAATCATAATCAGCCGACATGCTATCACAGCATTCATCAAATACCTTAAACAACGTGGTTTTCTTTTTCGTATGAACAAGCATTACCTACTTCCTGATATTTTTAAAATTTAAAAATTGCAGCTATTTTGATTTGTTGCTTTTCATTTTCTTTATTTCAACACGAACACAAAATAATGCTTTATATCATTGAATAAAAGTATGTTATGATTTCTGAATATTTTATGGACCTTCTAGCTTCGTTTGACTTTGATCATGACAGCTGACAGGCTAAGTTACTTTATGGAGAGAAAGCATTCAAGAAGTGAATCTATCGGCTTTATACCTATGACCTTTAAGCACCTATACTGATATTCTTTAACTAGTTGCTTATTTATTTTGCTAATTACTTTAATCCAGCCATAGAGTCAGTACTTAAATTGTAGGGGGGACGCGTCCCCCCATCGAGAGTTAGCGTCCCCCTATCGAGATTTAGCGTACCCCCAACGAGTTTTAGGTGTCCCCCCATCGAGATTTGAGCGCTGGATGATTTTTTTGGTCTTCACCTAATTTTGGCAAAAAAAAAAACACTTCAATTTCCGGCGAAGACCTTTTTTTTGGTGTTCATTCAATTTTGGCGACGGAATTGCGTAATCTTCACTAAAGTACTTTTGCATGCCAAATGCGTTTGGTCAAGGCTGCAAAAGCGTCCCCCATGCAAAATTTTACAATTTAAGTACTGCATAGAGTGTATTTTAAATTCTTAAATTGTGAAAATTACCATTTCTAAATGCCATTACTGCATCTTGTTACTGTAGGCCTACGGATAATACAGCTAAATCGCCCTCAGAAAGTGTCTACTTAGCAAAGCAAGATTAAATGTAATAGATTTGCAGTTTAACCTGATTCAACATTAACAATGGCTATACAACAGTTACTGAATTTGACAAGCCATTTCATTTATTTTTGAAATCCACTAAAATCTCGCTTACAAAATGATTGCAGTTTTGGTCACGGATGAGACGGGTCATACGATCGGACCGCAGGTTGGTACGATATGCGTTAATTGTTCAAACGGGACTCAGAAAGATTCAAACAGGGCTCAATATATTTCGTACATATTTAGAAGACAAAAAATAAAACCGTCCTTGGCAAAAATTTGGGGCCAATTTTCAAACATGAGGTAGAGATCAAAAAAGCTAGTCCTAGACCAAAGTAGGATATACTGTGGTTCTAATGATAGTCGGAGACGTTATTTATAGCTAATATGGCGTGTCAATAGACAGAACCACTATCACGTGAAACTTTTGCAGACAGGGCTCAAATTTTCCTACTAGGCCCTCTCCTCTGCGTACGGCCTTGCGATAGGAGCGGTCTAGGGAGCACTGCAATCCGAGTGCATTGTTAGCAACTTGCATACAAACTTGATTTTATTAAATCAGCTCACAGTCAAGAGTAATTAATCGAACGCAATCCGTAGGCGCATGATTATTCTGGAACTAACTTGTTCTGAACTTTTTTTGCCTTCATTCTTTTATATCTGGTATCAGGTTGATGATGTTTCAAAGTAGCTGTAAACACCGCATTGCAGCGAGCTTTGCCTTCAAACAGAAGCGTTCGCTACAATTAAGTGCACAGCCAACTTTAATGTTCCAATTAGGCTTACCAAGATACTGCAATAACTTCTCACTAACTGGCTCTGTTATTATCTCTCATTCGTCTACCGCATTTAGCCAGTTTTTAGGCTCGAATGGCACTGAATTAGGCCTCAACTTCATTTTCTTTGCGATTTTGCGAGCGAGCGGGGTAGGAAAGGTTAAAATATTATGTCCTTTGCCTTTTTTTGACAGTATTTCAACGTTCTCAGCTGCCCCCATTCATAACCCATGCTAGGCTATGGCAAGATGATAGGTTAGCCTATTCGCCAATCCTATCATTCTCACTCCAACATTCCGCTTTACTCATTTTCAGATACAAAATATCAATAACAAACCATTTTCGAGTTCGTTAGAGTCCTAGGCTATCTACCAGCAAAACCACAACAAAAACAATCCAACCTACCCCACCTCGCTCCATAGAAAACAATGCATTTTGATCAGAAATTTGACCGAAAATTTAAACATATTACTCATGCGTGACGAGAGCGATTAACAATGCTAGTCGGCCATCCCATTTAAGTATATCCCTGGTTTAACTGGTTGTTTTGTTTGTGTTTTACTGGTTATTAAATGAGTTAAGCAAGGCTAGGCCTAACCGTACTTGAATAGAACTAGCCTAGAGCCTACCAGCCTGCTTAATACTGCATAGCTTCGCTGTCTGTTGCCAGGTGACGATGTGTGATAATGGTACCAGGAAAAGAGGCAATGAAAAGAGGCTATGCATTTGCTAGTCAGTAAGCTGGTTAAGCTTTGTTCTACTACTAATGTTCTTACGCTAGACCTTTCACTATCTGTAGTAACACAAAACAGACTTGTGCACAGTAATATATACTGGAGAAGGGAGGCCTAGTTGCAACACTAAAACATTTAGCAGTGTAAGTTGTTTTATTGCCTGATAACCAAAGACGTCATCAAAACTGATGAGGCCATAAATCATAATTGCACGCCTTTTCTGAAATGTCACGCTACGCCACTGCTAAAAGTGTATTTTTAATTTTCCTTTATAGTACGGTAGTGATAGTTTTTCCTCTCACAAGTTTCATTAAATGGTCAATACTGCAAATATTTTAGTGCATTTTAATGAAAAATAGAATAAAAATTTTTGTTCGCATTTGACATCCATTACTAATCTTTGCTGTTTGTTTCTTTTATAGTCTTTGGTTTTTGCTTCTTTTATAGTCTTTGCTTTTTGTTTCTGATATCGACTATCGGCAATTCTTTGCTTTTTGTGTGAATTGTCGATATCGATTTGTCTTTGCTTTTAAACAGCATCGGCTTTTTACCCTGTAGCCTACTTAGCAAGACTCGAAGTAGGACAAATTTACTAAACTGGTTTATTGCGCAATCTACTTAAAACAAGATGACCGAAATTTGAATTCTAAGAGGAAAACATAAAATTTTTCGCTTAGACTTTCTTAACTTGATGAGTTGCAAGAATTGCTATGGGGTCATGTTGGTAAACTTTTTTTTAATTTTTCCTCCGTTTTTCAAAATAGGGTTGAATGCCGTTTTAACAGTTAAAGAAAATTTCGAGGTTGTAAATGAGCTCATTGGACCAATTGATGATTATACGATCTTATTTTACTGTTGTTGCAAACTAGAATGTTTTAGCCAAAAATGTATTATGGCAAGCAAAATACTGCTTTGAAAAGTAGAATGCTTATTCATATCAAAATATTTTAATTGTTTCAAATAAACGGTAAACTTTTTGTGTATTTACATTGGATAAGGCCATTTTGTGACGCAATCATGACGTCATGTTTTCCAGAAATTGGAACAAAACAACGGCAATAACTTGCTAGTTAATGCCAGCTTTTGCAATTACAATCATCATATCAATTCAAGATGCAATACTTGTTTATAGCAGATGGTGTCATTTGGTGACGTTATTACGTTTGGTAATGGTATATTGCAGTGTTTTGTCTATCACTGCAAAGCTGACAAAAGTAGAGGATGCGTCTGCCGTTGAAAAACGTGAGGACGTGGGCATAGTATATTATTTAAACCACGCGTAAACACGCAAATTGTCGAAAAGATGACTTTTTATCTGCTGGCTGTACACCCAAAGATGCATCAATAAAGCTGGTTTTGAATCAATGTTTTTAATTTGAAATTGCAGGGCAGAAATTGTAAAAACGGTGTTATTTAAAGATAAATCAGACGTCAAACATGATGACCATTTTTTCTTCGTGTGTTATTCTCTTGACTGTTCTTTGATGCAGCTAGTGAGACTACTTTAGCAAAATCCTGGTTGCACCCCTAGCTATTGTGTAAACAATGTCTTAGGAGGCAATGTTGTGTATTAACGATACTTACGGAGTGGAGTACTAATGAATGTAAAGCAAGTACAGTTTGCTTCAAAACACGTCGATCAGTACCGCTTTCTTGATTGCTTTTACTCGCATTGATTGCCCATTGGTACAGTTTTTCAAGCAAGCACATATTTCTGTGCATTCTATTTCGTTCGTTGCACACTTGTACCGACTCGTGCATGATTTCGAGAACTTGCATTTATGTATGCCACGCCAAGCTTTTGAAGCTTTCGGCAAGGTAGTCCAAATAGGAAAATATCCCAACTATGCTTGCCAACCACATTGATTTTGAAAAAGAAGGCGTTATTGCTGGACAGCTTTGCCAGGTTTCAATATTAATGACTTTTTACCTTTTCCACAAAATGAAGATGTAATATCGCAACCGCTAAAGGCATAAAAAATTAATAACATACTTTACATGCATAAGATGGTCCAAACGTTTTGCTGATTTCGTGGACTCGAACAAATTCCATCATTTTTAAAGTTCTAGGTTTAATCCAAAGGTCAATTAGTTGTTGAAAAGCGTGTAGTGCAATGAAAACCACGTGAGTCAGAGTTTTATGAAGAATGGAATCGCAACTTTTGGAAGCATGCTTAGCGTAGAAAAATAATCTTTGGGCGACTTCTTTGTGGCTACATGATGTTAATTAATGTCGGTCAATATTATGATTACATAGCACATTTTCTTTGCAGTTTGTAACCAAAATCTAAGGCTGCGTTTACTCATAGCAGTTTTCGCGATCAGGAACAAAACTTTAGTCATGTGTTAACAAGTTTTCACATAGTGAAAAGCTGAAAATCAGGTTTGGCACTTTTAAGCGGTTTTTCACTCCAGGTTTCATGACGCGAATTGTCAAACTTTAAAGTGTGAACGCTTTGATCTGAAAACTTCCATCACATGATGTGTTTTACGTGGAATTAACGTAAGCTGAGAAAACAGATGCAGCACTAGCTTTCGCTAGTTTTGACCGTTCATACATGCGTAAGGTTTCATTGTTCATCGTCAAAACCGCTATACGACTATTTTTGTCATGTGCAAACGCGGCAGATTTGATAACCAGGTGCGAAACCAATACAGTTGTGCTATACAGTTAGATGTGCTATACTGTTACCTTGCAACCTGCAACGAAGATGTTTGTTTTGCAGTCATAATATTGACTTACTTGATTTAACATCATGTGGCCAAAAAGAAGCTAATTAAAGATTATTTCTCCAAGCTAAACATGCTTACAAAAGTTGCAATTTGCTTCTCAATAAACCGTTCTACACAACGGTGGTTAATGCCATTGCATGATACGCCTTTCAACAACTTCCAAAACTGAGTGAGCTTTGGTTTGAATTTTGCAACCGAAAAAACGATAGAATTTATTCCCGACCACGAAATCAGAAGTACTTTTGGACCATTTGCAATTTTTGCATGTGATGGATATTCCTTTTTTCATGCCTTAAGTGGCTGCGATATTACATCTTCATTGTGTGGAAAAGGTAAGAAGTCATTAATATTGAAACCTGGTAAAATTGCCCAGAGTGAACGCCTACTTTTGCAAAACCTTCTTCCATCAATTTTCCTTCACAAGCATAAGTCTGATTTTCAAGCACTGGAACAGTTTGTTGTGAGCCTGTAAAGGAAGTGGAAGCAGAAGCGGCAAATTTTCATAGAAGCAGAGCGAGAGCTGGAAGCGGTAAAAGAGTTCCGCTTACGCTTTGGCCATTTATAACGAACGTTGAAAACTTACATGTAGTGCAATTTTTTGAAAAATATGTGACGAGAAGTTATTGTTCGATCAACCAGCATTTGCTTTTTAAAATTTTTGATTCATTAGCAGGGCCAGCGCCACAGTACTTAAATTGTAGGGGGGACGTGTCCCCCCATCGAGATTTAGCGTCCCCCCCCCATCGAGATTTCAGCGCTGTACAATCAGACGAAAAAGTGCCTTTCAGCACGAATAAATCCAAAACTCCGGTCGAATATAGTCCCAAATTGCGGTGATAACCTTTTTTGTTTTTGGTCTTCACTCGATTTAGGGGATAAAAACCCTTCAATTTTCGGTGCAGACCTTTTTTTTGTTTCGGTCTTCAATCAATTTAGGGGACAAACACCCTTCAATTTTCGGTGAAGAAACGGAATTTGCACTTAAATCATAACTTCCACTAATTTTCATTTGCATTCCAAATACGTTTGGTCAAGGCTGCAAAAGCGTCCCCCCACGCAAAATTTTACAGTTAAGTACTACAGCCCACCCCAACCCCTATCAATTCAAAAGTGAACCATGTAGCCTACCAGCTAATTTTTTAGTCTAAAAGTGTTTCAAAATTCGCTGTTATAGTCCTAAGATTAAGAATATTTTCTCAAACGTTTGGGAGCTTTGTTCATTTTTTAAAAAATCAGTAAGAGCATAGTTTATAAAGCACAGCATTCGCTAGCATATACGAAGTTTCCAGTTTAAACAGTTAAATTTTCTCACAGCGACAATATATTGTTCTGAAAAAAGTAAACAGGGCAGATCATCATACTGCAACTTCTCTCAAACAAAAGATAATATTATAAAAGTTTTAAACATGATGTTGCAATATACATGTCTTATTGCAGACTAGGCCTATTGTTGCTATATTAACAAGGGGTATTCTATGGTATCTATGACCTCAAAATGTTTGCAGTGCTTACTGTTTTGCAGTCTTAAGAATACATGTTGTTACACTTTACAACCGATACGATTAAAACATTACTATCTCAAGCGCTTGAAATTCGTCCCAAGACCCCAATTGTATCTTATTTTAAATTTCAAGATGGGCGGTTAGAAAAAATAGTATCAATTAAAACATTATGACCATGTGTTTGTACGTTTTGCTTTTGGGCCGCTCCCAATCCGAATTTCTGGCTATGTCTATGCTCAGACTCTTGCAATGACCAACAAATCACATATTTTATTTCCATGTGAAGTTTTTTAGATGATGATAACATAAACGGTTTAATTTTGACATAGCTGAAAAGTTTTTTTCGAAACAAAAAATTTAAAGCAAAAGTTAGGTTATCAAGTGTTGGAAGTGGAAGCAGAAGCGATTCAAAAACTGGCGCTTTCACATTCCTGGATCAACGCTTACGAAGGCAATTTTGCTAGAAGAATTCTGTTTAGTAAAGGAGGAAGAACCGTAGAACCATACACCAGAAACATTGGATGCTGTAAAACAGCACATTAAACGATCAGCTTTTCAAGTCATTAAATGCAGTCAATGCTTGATTGAAGATTTATCTTTTAGTTTAATTGGCCGTGGTCAATGGGTCTGGCAAGCATAGTTGGGATATTTTCCTATTTGGACTACCTTGCCGAAAGCTTCAAAAGCTTGGCGTGGCATACATAAATGCAAGTTCTCGAAATCATGCACGAGTCGGTACAAGTGTGCAACGAACGAAATAGAATGCACAGAAATATGTGCTTGCTTGAAAAACTGTACCAATGGGCAATCAATGCGAGTAAAAGCAATCAAGAAAGCGGTACTGATCGACGTGTTTTGAAGCAAACTGTACTTGCTTTACATTCATTAGTACTCCACTCCGTAAGTATCGTTAATACACAACATTGCCTCCTAAGACATTGTTTACACAATAGCTAGGGGTGCAACCAGGATTTTGCTAAAGTAGTCTCACTAGCTGCATCAAAGAACAGTCAAGAGAATAACACACGAAGAAAAAATGGTCATCATGTTTGACGTCTGATTTATCTTTAAATAACACCGTTTTTACAATTTCTGCCCTGCAATTTCAAATTAAAAACATTGATTCAAAACCAGCTTTATTGATGCATCTTTGGGTGTACAGCCAGCAGATAAAAAGTCATCTTTTCGACAATTTGCGTGTTTACGCGTGGTTTAAATAATATACTATGCCCACGTCCTCACGTTTTTCAACGGCAGACGCATCCTCTACTTTTGTCAGCTTTGCAGTGATAGACAAAACACTGCAATATACCATTACCAAACGTAATAACGTCACCAAATGACACCATCTGCTATAAACAAGTATTGCATCTTGAATTGATATGATGATTGTAATTGCAAAAGCTGGCATTAACTAGCAAGTTATTGCCGTTGTTTTGTTCCAATTTCTGGAAAACATGACGTCATGATTGCGTCACAAAATGGCCTTATCCAATGTAAATACACAAAAAGTTTACCGTTTATTTGAAACGATTAAAATATTTTGATATGAATAAGCATTCTACTTTTCAAAGCAGTATTTTGCTTGCCATAATACATTTTTGGCAAATATGACGTCACATGTACGTCATCTGTGACGTCACAACATGTTAAAACATTCTAGTTTGCAAAGACAGTAAAATAAGATCATATATCCGTCAATTGGTCCAATGAGCTTGTTTACAACAACGAATTTTTTTAACCGTTAAGTGGAGGTAAAGAATCACATTAGGGACTGTTTTGTTGGTATTGCCCAAGTCCAATTTTTTGGCTTCTCTTCGGAAAATGTTTTGCTCATACTCACCCTTGGGAAGGTTTGTGTCAAATTTCACACTTTATTCCGGAAGTGAGCAATTTTCAACTTAGCTGCTCTAATAATATCCAAAATTTGTTTCTATTACGGTTTTTATATTGATTTAAATTTGATGTGTTTATAAGAGCATCGGCAGCTCTGCGGTAATTTATTTACCTCATCATAACTGAAAAAGCTTGATCGATCGTCCAACTATTGAACAAAACCTTTGCGAATCTTTCCATTGCTTCATGCTCTGTAGCGTTTATTTTTGCGATCTGTTCTTCATATTTCAATAAGTTTATTGTATCATCTGCAAAGTTTCACTCAGTGTTAACAATTAGAATCATTAACAGCACCAGCAACTTCATGACCACTAATAGTTTGTCAGCAATTGTGTGACTCGAGCCGAGTCAAAAGTAAACGAAAAGAATTAACTGTAAGTTTTTTTGAACTCAGGTGTAGAGCATTGTTTGCACATTGAACATAAAGCAATTTAATTATTGCGTACCATAACGTAACACAATACGCGTCAAAAATTTAAAACCATACAATCTGTTTCACCCGTAATCGGGATCATCAGGGGTATCTGCCAAAAGTAACTCAGACAGTAGGGTTTTGAATTTTAATTTTTGGCGTGTACTGTGTTATGTTATAATATTTGCTCAGGCCTATGGCGTCGATCACTTTTTTGAATCGGTTGAATTCAAACTCCACTCATCATAATTATTGCTTACTGTAGATTACTGCCAATCTCTGAATTGTTTGCTCTCAACGTTGCTGATCTACTTTTTAATCATTATTCCTTGCTTTCATCACTATTGAATGGTTGTCTGTCCGCTCAGGCTGATCACAAGAATAATAAATTAGAATAAAAAATAAACTAATCTTCATTATCAGAGATGGAGCCCAGGACCCAACGTTCGAGGCCAAGGCCAAGGACTCAAAAATAATCTGAGGCCAAGGACCGACTTTTCGAAGACAGTCCCTCTCGAGGTCAAGGACAGGAATGCTCGAGGCCAAGGACCAAGGACACAATTTTTCTAAATTATAACGGCAAATTTCCCAATTATTTTTAAGCGCACAAGTGTTTTAGATACTGCAGTTTGTTAAGTTTCTGATCATAATTCAAAAATAGTAGTTCCCAAAAATAATAAATGTCATTTTGAAGTTTTGTGCGTTAGCAGCAATGTTGATTACGTTCCGTAGCAAAATCGTTGTAATGAAACCAGGCCTTAACTCGAAAATGGAAATAACTAAATTCTAAGTGTGGAAATGTTCAATTTTATGGCCTTGATCTTATCAGTTAGGGCCCCGGTGCAAACTTCCACTGATTATGGATCCCCACTCATTTAGCAGTTTCTCGAACACAAATCTTGTTGTTTGGTTAAACGACTTTTTTTCACGGAATTGTTTAAAACATTATCCTAAAATTATACTTTTTAAATGTCACATAGCAACTGTATGGCTTTATTATCTAAAAGTATTGGAAAATCTAAACGTATCTAAAGCTTTATTATCTAAAACAGGGGTCGGAAACCTTTTGAGGCTGCCGGGCCAAAATCAAGCTAAATAGTTGGCCGCAGGCCATTAATAAGGTTTCCACTAAATCTGGACGAAAAAAGAAACAAAACTGTTTTCTAGCTATTAACTAAAAACAAATTCACTTATTATTAAAGCAAACTGCTCAGTGGCAAACAAATACGACATTAGAAACAGTGGCGTCGCTAAGAATGGTGACACCCGGGGCGGAGTTTTGTGGTGTCACCCTTCATAATACATAGTAGGCGGCAAAAAGTTATATTTGAAAGACAGCGGTACTACTTCAATGCTGTAGATAGCGATTGTTATTTGGCTAGCTCAATAACTTCTCATTTAAAGATTCCAAAACTCAGAAGTATGAGCAGCACACGTCTAGTATCAGGTTCATAACCAGAAAACTGTAGTGGGGGGAGGGCTGTGTTCGGGGGTCTGAGGGCAGAGCCCCAAGAACTCAAAAATTTTTTTCTTTCAAAAATAACTTACTTTTAGGCTTATTTTGATAAAAATTAATGCTCTTTAAACTGCCATCAGGGAGAACTGGCGGCATAGAAATTAGTAGTGCAAAAACATGATTAGATTTAGGCTCGTAGCCAACAATATGGAATGGGGAGGCTATTTCGGGGGTCTGGGGGCAGAGCTCCCAGAGCTAAAAAATTTTGTATTTCTTTTTTGCAAAAATAGCTTAATTTTAGGTCTATTTTAATAAAAATTAATGCTTTTGAAATATGGCATAAATATTAGCAGTGCAAAAGCATGATTAAACAGGTTGCAAAAATTGGCAATGGCTATCAGGAAGGTGGCTAACGGTAAAATTTCAGTTCTCTTATTTACAAGGTGATACCGAAACCATAAAATCTTATAGTTTAATCAAACTCACAAGGAGTAAACCATTTTGTCTATACTTAATACAGAGAACAATTAGTGGTGGGAAAGGCGAATGAAGCGAAACTTGAGCCGAAGTGATTGCTAAGTAACTAATATTGAATAGCCACTCTCCCCCCTGATCCTGAGCTTTTTTTTTTATGAAACCTATATTCAGCGTGTTTCAACAAGCGATCAAATTTGATTGCTTAGTGTTAGCGATTTTTTAACGTTTTACTGATTTGCAATTTATATTTTTAACTCCCCATTCTAAATAAGCGTTTCAAAAGATGCTTTTAATTATTTTTAGTCCATTCCAGTATGCTAAGCATTATGTTAAACATATTCTTGTTTTCTTTTTTGTTCGATTGTTATCATAAAATGATGTCGACGCCACTGATTAGAAAGCATGTAACTACAATTCCTGCAAAAACTCTAGCTCTCCGTGTTTTCATAGGTCAAGATGCGAACTGCTAATTAAGTGCTTGATGATCAACTAAAATGCTTTTTCTTTTTCCGCCGGTCTTTAACAGAATAAAACACGGAAATGCTTCCTGTCAAATCTATTGCGTCATGCAATTGCTTAGAAACGTGGTTTTAGCTCAATTAAATAGTGATCGCTGAACGTTTGTTTGCTACGCTAATTGTAATGATTACGTAAAGAGATCGCCCGGATAAATACACAACTTCGAAAACAGGCCGCGGGCCGGATAAAATGTGTCGGCGGGCCGGATTTGGCCCGCGGGCCGCAGGTTGCCGACCTCTGATCTAAAAGAATCGTAAATTCTTATTTTTAAAGATATATTGCTCGAAATCGGTTTTATTGAAGAAATGAGAACTACTTGAGGTAATAAACAATTAAACAGATGCCTCAACCCTTTTTCCACGGTTTCGTTATTCGCGAAGATACGTTTTAATCCGTTCGACTTCCTATTACTGACAACCCAGCTAAAGTAAACTAAAGTACCTATCATTTCTTCAATAATTCCGCAATTTTGTGACGTCACATAAGGCGTACTGTAAATCAATACCGGTAGCCTAGGTCTACAGATTCCAGGAGAAGTAGCCAAATTTTCAGATTCGGTTATAGGCAGTACTTAAATTGTAAAATATTGCATGGGGGGACGCTTTTGCAGCCTTGACCAAACGCATTTGGCATGCGAAAGTACTTTAATGAAGATTACGTAATTCCGTCGCGTAAATTAAATGAATACCAAAAGAAAAAAAGGTCTTCGCCGGAAATTAAAGTGTTTTTCGCCAAAATTAGGTGAAGACAAAAAAAAAGTCTTTTCCGGAAATTGAAGTGGTTTTTCGCCAAAATTAGGTGAAGTATTAAGTCTTTTTCGTCTGATCGTCCAGCGCTCAAATCTCGATGGCAGGAACCATAAATCTCGATGGGGGGACGCTAACTCTCGATGGGGGGACGCGTCCCCCCGCGTTCCCCCCTTCAATTTAAGTACTGGTTATAGGCTACACTGCTACGAGTTGGTAATAGCGTTTCTTAGAAAATTAAGCTTTTTGTGATGTCACAAAATTGCGAAATGAGGGGGTAATTGCCAATGGTACGAAGTCAAACGGATTAAATCGTATTTTCGCGAATAAAGAGAATTGTGGAAAAGGTTTGGGGCACCTTTTTATTACCTAAAGTACTTATCATTTCTTCAATAAAACCGATTTCGAGCATTATCTCTTTAAATTGAATTGAGGTACCGTATCCGGTATTTCAAAGCTCAATAATCAATAGTCTTTGAAAAAAAACGGGGTTCTGAGGGGCAAGGGCAAAGTCCCCATGCCTCTGTTGAACTATTTTAGTGATTTTTTCTTTCTTTTCTTTTTTTTTCAGATGCAATTTTTGTGAAGTTCAAGGGAGATTGGACAATTTTCAAAGCGATTTGAAAGAAAATGCCTAAACCGTAAAAGTTGAGTTAGAAAAACTTTAGTTTCCCCACATTTTTCCAATCTTAATCTTATGCCAATCTTTTTTTTTTGCGGTTTAGTGCATGTGATGTCTTTCTATACTCTATAGTCTCGCATCTAATGCCTATCAATGAATAAGTGCGTACGTTTCGCCCGCTAAAAGACGCTTTGTAAAATTTAACATAAGGTATTTAACTGCAAAAAGTAACCTGGGGATTCCAGCAGGGCCGTATTATATTAAGGAGAAAGGCATTGGAGACATTTGCCCTGGGGCCTACCTTCAAAATACCCTCTATTGTAAAAACACAAAAATAATAAATCAATAGTTTTTTCTAAGAATGCACAAATTTTTCGAGGGAACTTCGCCTAGTCGTATTTTTATGAAGTCGTATGAAAATTGAATAAGTGCAGCGCGCATCTTTTAGACATTCGAACAATTATAGTTATATTTTATTTCACACTCGCTTTTTAAAAATTCTTCATGCAGCGTTTTTTTTGATACAGTAGTTTATTATTTAGGATTCTTCGGGTCGATTTTTATCACAAAAATCGTTCAGCGAAAATGGCTTTGACCCCAGTCCACTAATTTGTCAGTGATTAGAATTGTTCTTATCAAACAAATTCTTCGCAATATTCGCTCATGTATTTTTAGAACAAGTATTAGCCTTCTTGAGATGCATTAGGGATATACTAACATTTTTCGTGTAATATGCTATCCCTGGTTACTGTATTACATTTCACTATCTCACACACTTACAGACATGTACTTTCCTCAGAACTCAAATAGCCACGGCATGTTTAAGCATTAACAACTCCAAAATGGTTTTGTCCGGATCCCGTTTCTATTGCTAAGGTTCTGGATAGAATTTGTGCTTTGCTGCTTGTACCTATCACACCGGAAGTATTGGCAAAAAAAAAAAACGCTATACACCGCCTTTTGTCCCTTAATTCTCCAATTTCACACAATGCCATTTAATATTAGATTTACTATGACTTCTTGGCTATCGCATTGTATTTTTTTGCAAATAAAAAAAAAAAAAGAATCGACGAGCTTCGAGGCCAAGGACTTCAAAATATGTTCTCGAGACCAAGGACGTCCTCGAAAACTCCACCTTTGTTCATTTTACTTAATAAGAAAAAGTTTTTTCAGCACTTTGCGGCTGACTTCATTAAAATATTCACGAGCTTTCGTCAACACATGTTAATTTCGTCAGCTGAAGCTTGTAAAAAAATGCACAAGTTTTAGCTGACGAACTCAACGTGTGTTGACGAAAGTTTGTGAATATTTCAATAAAGTCAGCTTAAAAGTAACCTGAAAACTTTTTCTGCTGGTCAACTTTTATGAAGCTGACTGGTGGCACCTTCATCTTCACTATCTTCAGTATACTTGTAGTGGTACGCAGGGCCTGCGAGAGGGGGGTTCAGGGGGTACATCGTACCCGGGCCTAAGGGGCCCGGGCTCAACGGGCCCGAAAATGTTCAAGTTTCCGCGTTAAGTTTTGGTATCGCGCCAAAACACCGTAATCAAACTTGCCTACAGCAAAAATATCAGTCAGCTTATTCAGTACTGGTAATTGGTCGCTATTTTTGCTACACAGCCTTTAAGGCATCCAATAGTGGCCGATTTGACTAAAAAAAGAGAAAAATGTGTCAAAAGCCATACGCTTGCACCGAAATTAACGTTTTGTTACATTTCTCTGACTTGAGAGCCCTAATTCTACGAAATAACAATGTACGAGGGCCCACATTTGCAGAGATCCAAAAGCATTTCAACCTCAGAGAGCAGAGTCAAAGTTGACATACTATACTACAATCATTAAGTAACTCAGTCTATCTGTATGAGTTTAATAGGTATTTGGGTTTGTGAAGTTTATGCTTGCAGATGACTTCTTAAAACTTTTATCAGTAAAATATTTGCATTTGCAGAAATAAAGTCATTATACTGTACGTATGATATTGTGTCAATGTCATCATCCACCACTTCACATACTTTCTTTCATGTATATAACATTTTCTGCTTGTCAATTTAAGCAAGTTTGGTGCTGGGATGTTGATCAAATGCTGTATTTTACCCTCGAGAAACATAAAAAGTGCTAAAGCTTCCGGAGCTCCGCCCCGGACCCCGCTGGGGGAGCTCACAGCGCTCCTCCAAATCCCCTAGCTGGATTTAAACCAATTTTATGTATAGTAGTGTTTTTCATAGTCCTCACTGTATGCGAATATCGTTATCCCCTCACTTTTAAACGAAGATCTTCACCAATCCTACAAAAAATGATTTAACGTCATGGGCCCCGATAAGGTTTGGGGGGCCCTATAAGATTTGGAAGCCCTTATCGACCTTTATAACCCCTGGAAAATTTCTCTCTGAGGCCCTGGTGGTACGCTGAAGCTGTGTAATGAATTGACGGAACCCATTTTAGCGTTATGGGAACGACTTACACTCGCTTTGAATGTTTTTTTGCTTTTTCAAGGAAATTTTCCGATTAACGAGTGTGAAGTTGTTTATAACTCGCGAACGGTTTGATCTAACTTTCGAACTGCAGTTTGAAATTAATAAGATGTTTGTTTGTACCAAGTTTTAAAGCAATAAATTCATAGGTGGGCACAAGTTCGTTAATTGTTAATCCGTTAATAACGAAGCTAACTTTTTCATTAACTCGTTAATCCGTTAAAAAGTTTTTTCATGTTAACGGACTAAATTAACTTCCGTTAAGTTCTGTTAACGGACTAAAGTAACTTCCGTTAAATTCTGTTAACTTCCGTTAAGGTTTTTATCGTCAATATCTTGCACCATTCATTCATTGTACCGATACAAACCAGTTTGCTCTGGTAACACTTGTTGCGTATTAGCACGAGTTTTACAGAAGAAAGCAAAGAAAGGAGCTCTTTTTTGTGGCAAATAATGAGCTGCAGCCTCATAGGTCTATAAATTAATTATTGTTGTTCACAATTTTCAAAGATTTTTCGATCGCAGCTTCGTTAGTGTATTTGAACTTATTTTTGCCTTGAAATTAGATTAGACTGTAAAATGTAACTTCCAAAACACAAAAGACCACCATAGCAATAGATATTTTCTTACAATCAGCTCAACAGCGTCAATACGAGTTCTAGAAGCGAGTGAACAAAAAGAAATGTAAATTACACGCAAAATGTTAACGAATTAACGGACTTTATTAACTTCCGTTAATAAGGCTAAAAATAACGGATTAACGTTAACGGAGGTGTGAAGTTTGTTAACGGACTAGTGGTTAACGAAGCTAAAGTTTTGCATTAACTTGCCCACCTATGAATAAATTACATGACTTTAGTTTCAGGCCCCGAAAAACGCCCCGAAAGTTTGGCGTAAAAAGCAGTCTCATTCAAAAACGGTTTAAGTGCGGCAACAAATCTTTCACATGGTTAAATGTATTACGACACCTTTTCATCCCTACCAACCAGCTTTTGGCCTCGATGACGATTTAATATATGCAGCATATATACGCACTTTATCTGCATAAATTTTTTTTTTTTTCTTTCCAAATATTTTACGCTCTTCTTCTAAACCGCAAAACACTGAAATCTAATTTTTGTGTAAGGTTGTTAAGCTGCAAACACAGTTTTGTCTCCTGAAATTTTTTGGTGCCACCACACTCCCTCGTATCCCCCAAAGTCAATTTTTGAACGTTTTAAGCTAGAGCGCTAATTGTTTTTGCTCTCAGTTAATATTTAAGACGCAAATATGTTGACATAGTTTGAAGATGTTACCCCCCAGTAAACCCCTAAATGGACCCCCAAACATCAATTTTTCAAACGGCTTAAGCAAGAGCGCTGAGCTTGTCTGCTTTTGTTTGATATTTAAGAGACAAATATTTTGACACAGTTTGAGGGTGTCGCCTCCAGAACTCCCAAAATAATCAATTTGTTGAACGGCTTACGCTAGTAAGCTCATTGTTTTCTGATATTAATAAATATTTGGGGGATAGATATTTTAAAATAATTTTAGAGTACCACCCGCCTGGAACTTCGAAATGTGCTCCCCAACAATTGATTTTAAATGGCTTAAGCTAGAAAAATGTTTTTATTAGGTTCAATCACTATGTGGTTGATAAACAAATAGCAAATTGTTGTTACTGGCATAACCAGAAGAGTGCTCTATGTTAATACCAGGTCCAGAGTAGCTTTATAAACAGGCTTATGACTGACTATTATTTTATTTTATTTTCTTACAGGCCTATTTCACGCGCTATGCAGCGGTCATCAGGTTGTAGATCTTATTCAAACAGACTTTGAATTTGAATTTCAAATTTGATTTTTATTTGAATTTTTTTATAAGATCTACTCCCAGATCATCTCATTAACGCTTGAAACAGGTCTTTAGAAAGATAAAATGAAGTAAGTCTCATCCATATGCCAGTTGATTGATTTATCAATCATACGTTTTGGCGTTGTTTTGAATTTCAACTCCTTTGGGCAGATGTAGAATACTTGGCCATGGCCTCGAAGCCTAAAAGTCCTTGAAAATGTGATGTCCTCGGCTCGAGGACAGCATTGTTTTTTGATTGGTTGAAAGGAAAATAACCAAACACAAAAATAGGCGCAGCCAGGATTTTTAGATGGAGGGCCCCAATCCGCTAATCACGTGCAGTATGATGTCATCAAACATTTTCAAAAAGAGAGACTTTTTATGGGACAAAAATACCTTAGAATGAAAGATGAAAAGCCTGGGTTGGTGCGTAAACAAGATGCTAAAGGGGAAGGACTTGAACCAAAACTTAACGTTTTCAAAATATCTGTTGAATTGTGGAGGTGCGTTGAAGAAACTAATGTAACTCAAACGTATCACAGACGGAGGGTTGGGAGCGGGGCCCCCAGCGGCCGGAAGCTATGGGCGATTTTTTGCAAATTTTTGGTGATTTTTTAGAAAAAATAGCTATTTCAATGCCATTTTGATCACATTTTGCACGTTTTTAGAGTCGCTTGAAAGAACTAAATTTTTAAGATTTGAGAGCCAATTGAAAAAATTAAATTGTTTATTCCTCCCTTTCTTTACAATACATGTTTAAAACCTAGCATTTTTGGGATAAATTTTGTAATTGACTGGGTCCAGGTGAAGGGAAGCAAGGTACATTGCCTTCTGCAATATTTTTAGCAATAAGTAATACTTCACTCGAAGATTTTTCTTGGATATCTTTGTTTTGTCATAAAAATAACCGGTTTTAGGATTGCTTAAGGGGTCCCTCAATTCAAGTTCAATTATTTGTTCAATAAACATTTGCAACAAACAGCAAATCTATAAAACCATTCCGGGCCATAACAAGGGATGCGAGGGTCCGAACACAAACATTTTTGAGTTGCTAATATTAAAACATGACCGTGCCTGTGTGAATGAGCTGAAATCAGAAGAAAGTACGTGCGTGATGATAATGAAATGCAATACAGTTACCAGGGATGGCCTACGATACACTAAATATGTTAGATGTAGTGTAGTCCTGATACAACTAATAGCGAAACGTTAATAATCTTGAGAACGGCAACTATCGTTCTGAAACACGCGAACAAATATTTCGAAAAATTTGTTTTGAGATAAAAAAGAACAACTCTAATTTTTACGTTTCTACTACTTGTCGGTCTTTGGAAAGAGGGCCCCGCGGCAAATGTCTCCAATGCTTTTCTCCTAAGGCCCTGCTGGGATCCTCAAGTTATTTTTTGCAGTTAAATAACTGCTAAATAACTGCTGTTAAATGTTAAACAGTTAAATAACTGCTGTTAAATTTTACACAATGTCTTTTGGCGGCCGAAACGTATGCTCTCTTTCATTGATAAGCATTAGATGGAAGACTATGGAGAAACATCACATGCACAGAAACACATAAACAAAAGACTGGCTAAAAATTAAGATTGGGAAAATGTGGGGAAACTAAAGATTTCTAACTTAACTTTTACGGTATTTCTTATTTTAAATTGTTTGGAAAATCTAACTGCGTAATTTCTATAAAATCACAAAAATTGCTATTTTTCTGAAAAAAAAAAATTACTAAAATTGTTCAGCGGAGGCATGGGGACTTTGCCCTCGTCCCCAGAACCCAGTTTTTTCCCAAGACTTGAGCTTGTAAGTACGATACTTCATTTCATTTCAAAAATATAAATTTACAGTATTTGAAATACTTTTAAATAATAATATCATAGTCGCTGTAGAATATTCAAAACTATGTTAATATTTAAAAATTTCTGCGAAAAGAAACGTTTAGCCAAACAATAAGGTATGTATTTGAGAAACTACTGAAAAAGTGTGGATCCATAAATCAATGGACGTTTGCACCGGGGCCCTAACGAATGAAAGTAAGAGCTTAAAATTGACCACCTCCACGTTAAGAATTTATAGATATTAGTTATTCCCAGCATATCCAATTCGCGAGTTCACCTTAATTGTTTTATTACCGCGATACCGCTGCGGAACATAATCACCATTGCTTCTAACGTTTAAAACTTCAAAATGACATTCAATATTTTTAGAAACTACTATTTTCGAATTACCACCAAAAAATTAACAAAATGCAATATCTTAAAAACCTTTGCGTTTAAAAATAATGAAAAACTTGTCGACCATAATTTAGAAAAATTGTGTCCTCGGTCCTTGGCCTCGAGCATTTCTGTTCTTGGCGTAGAACATTTCTTTCCTTGGCCTCGAAAGGGCCTGTCCTGGAAAAGTTGGTCCTTGGCCGCGGATTTTTTTGAGCCCTTGGCCTTGGCCTCGAAGGTTGTGTCCTCGACTCCACCTCTGCCCTTAGGGTTCCATTTTTTTTTGCATTGCTATCTCAACAGGGAAACAAAAAGCTTTTTCATTAATTTCGTTATTTAACATGCGTCGGTTGTTCACTGGGCTTGCTTGCTTGCTTAGCAAACTTCCATCTAGTTTCACTAACAGACATTAGACAATGCAGCCTCGTACGTTATGCTTTCTACTTTGTTTTTCTAGCAAGTTTCAATTATTTAGCAAAATATGTGTTTTATTTTTTTACAAGTTCAATTGCATTTTTTGTCGGTTGAGTCTCACCTTTACTTTTCAGAGTCTCTATGTAATCTTGCAAGACTGGTACCAATGCTTCAGAGCAAGCTTTCATATCTGGCTGATGTTCGGCAACATTGCAACCCAACTTGATGAAGTGATAAAGTGCTCTTTTTGCTGTTGTGCTTTTGGTGTGTCGGACTAAAAAATGAGCGAGTTTGGCAAGTCGTAAGTAACCAGATTTTACATCTTTGACGGCTTTGCTAAGTACCCTTGTTGCTTCTTCCATGCGTTTTTGGTTTCTAAATTTTAAAATATAATATTATCCAGGGATGT
Source organism: Trididemnum nubilum (assembly GCA_963965965.1). NCBI lineage: Eukaryota > Metazoa > Chordata > Ascidiacea > Aplousobranchia > Didemnidae > Trididemnum > Trididemnum nubilum. Next base: position 26,556,389 of record OZ014481.1, on the reverse strand, counting down.
GGAAGCGGAAGCGGAAGCTGGAAGCGGTGGAAGCGAATAATTTTTTGTGGAAGTGGAAGCAGAAGCGAACTCGGATGCGAAAGTGTTGAAAAGGAGCCGGAAGCGGAAGCAGTTTTTTCAAAATCAGGCGCTTTCGGATTTTCAACCTGGCTACAACCGTTGGGTAAAAATGTTACAATAATAATAATAATATAGAATCAACAACCAGGGCATGGTATGGAATGGAATGGAAAATGAAATGGAATGGAACGGAAGTTTCGGTATGGAATATGGAAGATGCCAGAATGGAATGGAATGGAAGATTTCAAGAATGAAACGGAAGACAATATTTCATACTTCCATACCAATTTCATACTAGATTTTTTGCATTGTATTTACAGAAAAATACATACCGATGTCGGGTGGTGATAAATAATATATATTGTCACAGAAGTATTCAACTTCAATATCTTCGGGTAATATTTGTCGACAAATTGCGGTACTTTGGTTGTTTATGTTGCGAAAACAGTGTAAGTATTGCATCATTGTAAGCACACTGCAATTTGCAGCATTGATGTTATAGTTGACGACTTTGACAGATTTGACTTGTTTTTTTGTTTGTTTTTTTTTGAAATTGGCAATTGGCCAAGTCCTAAATTTTGTTTTCTTACATCGTCACGAAAACTCGTATTTGTTATTTCATTCCCGTTTCAGCTTAATTTTATTTCTGTTTTTAGTTTTTCAGCTTACAATAATTCTTTTTGGTGTTAAAGCTTGATATTTCTGTTACGATAAATGTTTTTTAGCAGTTTGGTTATGACAAATTTTATAGTTGATATGAGAGCAAACTTGTACGGTAATCATTAGACCATAGGCGTAACCAGGGGGCCCAGGTCCTCTGCCCCCCCAACTGAAATGCTACCAATGATAAAAATGATTACACAAAGCCTAGTTAAGCAGTTTTTTTAGCATTTTTTGGGCGCAACAGTAAATGCGTGCAACAGCAATTAGCAGTAACTTAGTAGTGACGACTAGGGGTCCGGGCTCTCTCAATTTAATGTTTTGCCAACCAATTTAATTGTCCAAGCTGGGAGAAATTCTGTGGTTTTGTTCTAAAAGGTGCAATCTCAGGCCCTCATTTAACTTTTTTATGCAATAATATGTTTTACGCCTCCAGCTAACTTTATATTGCAATAACATGATTAGTAACCATTTATTGCATCTAATGTACCAACTTGAAATAACTTTAAATTCCAACTTCACTACCTACCAAGTTTAAGTAACAATCCATCTCCATCTCCCTAGTTTTCACGCGACAAAATGTTTTTGAAAGAAACTTAGTTAAGGAAAATGCTTATTGACCAAATTATTGAAGTTGAATCGAGTGTGCTTGGGCTTCTGGTCGTACATATTCCTAAAACTGGTTATTTTCATGACAAAACAAAAATCTTCAAAGGCAAATTTTCGAGTGAATGATTTAAAGCTGAAAATGTTGCAGAAAGCAATGTATCTTGATTCCTCTAACTTGGGCCAAGTCACAAAATTTAACCCCAAAACGAAAGATTTTAAACGTGTTTTGGACTTGACTTGAAGTAAAGGGAGTGATTTTTTCAATTGGCTCTCAAATCTCAAAAATTTTGTCCTTTTAAATGGCTCTGAAAACGTGCGAAATGTGATCCAAATGGCATTAAAATAGCCATTTTTTTCCAAAAACTTACAAAAAATCGCCCAGCGGCTGGGTGCTTCGCCTCTTGATTCCCATAGCCTCCTGCGGCTGGTGGCTCCGCCCCCAGGCCCCGTTTGTGACATGTTTGAGTTGCGCTAATTTGCTCACCATGTCTCCCAATTTTGATATGTTAATAAACCTTTTTAACTTGCGGTTTTAGTCTTTTCTCTTTAGCAAATCCTGGTTACGTGCTAAAGCAGACCCCCAGCTTTTGATCTTTTATTTTTTGTCCCATAAAAAGTCTCTCTTTTTGAAAATTTCTGATGACGTCATTGCATGTGATTTGCGGTTGAGCCCTCCCCCCAATCCAAAATCCTGGCTACGCCTATGCATTAAACCATGTGCAATACGCATACCAGATACCGGTTGTGGCATCTTAGTATTGTTGACGCACCTTCACGAGCGTTTGCTTACAGCATTGCAAAGATGCAAAGCAGCAAAATAGACGTTGCATTGCTTCCAGTCTACACTTTCTTTGGTATGGAAGTATGGAATGGGATATGAAAGAAATTTTTAGTATGGAATGAAATATGGAATGGAAGACTTTTAGTATGGAATGGAAATGGAATGGACGAAAATTGCCAGTAAGGAATATGAAAAAATCGTCTTCCATTCCATTCCATGCCATGCCCTGTCGACAACACACGTCAAATAAAATAGCTTGCAAAGTAAACTTGCCTGCTTTTTTTAAAGTAAATACAATTAGCTGTTTCATACCGAACAGGGATGTGGAAGCGGAAGCTGGAAGCAGAAGCGGTGGAAGTGGTTAAATCTTTGTGGAAGCGGAAGCACTTTGATGAAAAAGACTGAAAGCGGAAGCGAACTCAGAAGCAAATAACTCTATCCGGAGCCGGAAGCGGAAGCAAAAAATGCTAAAGGTGAGGAAGCGAACTCGGAAGCATAAAACTTCAAGAGAAGCTGGAAGCAAAAGCATTAAAAATTTGACTGCTTCCACATCCCTGGATTATCCGTGATTGTACCGAATAGAATTATCGCACATTAAGTTTTATTGTTGGCTCATAAAGACCGCCAAAGCACAACGAGTGCCAAAGCCAAAGATTTTTTTTGAACTCTTTTGTCGGCCCTTTTTGAATACACCTCAAATCCTGCAAAATGATTTTTCAGAATCAATAATTAAACGATTAGGAAATCGTAATAGCATAACTCTTGATTTTCTAAATGAGTAGCAGTATTAAAATTAGCTCACAAGATGTTGCTATCTCCGAAACGAGAGACAAAAATTTTCTCCATTCGGGATTTTGTACTGGATCCAACCTTTAATAAAAAATCATAGTTTGATACTCTCGTTTCGGAGATTGCAACATGTTGCAAACTAATTTTAATACTGCTACTCATTTAGCAAATAAAAAGTTGTACTGTTAACACTTCCCAATCATTCAATTATTGATTCTGAAAATTCTTTTGCAAGATTTGAGGGGTCTTCAAAATGAGCCTAAGAAAGAGTTCTAAAACAATCGGATCCTATACAAAATCCTGAAAAACGAAATCTCAAATAGACAAAATCCCGAATGGACAAAATCCCGAATGGACAAAATCCCGAACCGAACAAAATCCCGAATTGGACAATTCGAGAACAGACGAAATCCCGATTGGACAAAATCCATACAAGCAAAATCCGAATCGAACAAAATTCCGAATTGACAAAATCCAGAATTCGACGAAATCCCAAATGGAAAAAATCTAGAATTGGACTAAATCCAGACTGGAAAAAAATTCCGACCTGGGCAAATCCCGAATCGGCCAAAATCCCGAATCAGATAAAATCCCGAGTTGAACCAACTTCAGAAATAGACAAAGTCAGGAATAATAATGTACTCACTGCTGGCTTAAAGGCACTAATAAATATAAATAATATGCCAAGAAGACTGCATGTCATTCATTCGCTCATGTTGTAGCAACCTAGAAAAACAGTGCATATACACAAGTAGAGTGATCAATAAGGGTGTTAAAATCATTAAAAATAATCTTTCCTGCTTTTCAACTAGTGACTGAAGAAATTTTAAATCTTTATTTGTGCATTTGTGTCTGAGTAATTATTGGACTTCGCAATCTTGTGACTTAAATTGAAAAGATTATTTGTCATTGTCTAATCGGTGTTTAAGTTAAATTAATGAGTAATTATTATCCTTTGTTAAAAAATAAGCTGCTAATTAGCGCATCATCAAAGACCACATCTTCAAAAACCTTTAAAGGCTAATTAGGCTGTATTTAGAATCGTTTGTTAGAATGTTCTTTTCGTGCATTATTTTTGTAGACAGGCAGCTGACAGCCATTGTTTGTTAATTTCCGGCCTTTGATGCTAGGCGATTCCACGTACTTTCACTACTTGGAACTATTTAAACGTGCTTGGAGCCTGGGAGCTCAGTAGTGACAAAAAATGAGTCAAGTGAACAATGTCAGTTTTTGGTGAGATGTGTTAAATGCTACTTAACTTGGTAAATTGCGTTTTGTGATCCCTTCTCTTCCTCTCCATCTTTGTTTATGGATTTGACTATTGACTTTGAGGGAGCAGTCTTGCAGATTGGAAGAAAGGCCCTGAATTGGCCTTTACATCGTATTTGGGACTACTTCGTTTTTTCTGTATTTTTCTTTATTCAATATAATAATAAATTGCATTAAAAATCAGTGAATCAAGTGTTCAGCTATCAGAAGGATAAAGGGATTGGGAGAGTTTGGCATAGCTCTCCTACACGTAATTGAAGTTGGCTATAATACTCTGCATCGTGGCCCTGCAGAAAACACAAAACCGTTCGGATTGGCAAGTCTTAGAGGATATTCAAATTTAAGAATTAAGCTTTAACGAGTAACGGTTTGACAAACTGACACATATCGCAAGACCTGGTGATAAAAACTTTATCATTCATAACAAAAGGTATTCCTTAAAATTTTTTTTTAGAATTTAGAAAAAACAAAAGTGCCAGTGGATGAACTTTTCATTGTGTAGCAAAAATGCAAAAGTGATTTGTAAAAATTTTGTTAAAAGTTTCCCCACCGACGTGATTTTCGGTCCCCGCCTACCACCAATTTTGTTCTTTTTTGTTTGCAGCGCTTTACTTCCTCAAACAACATGCTTGATACCCTTTTTGGAGGATGACTCTTACTATTACACAGACTTCAAAAAAAATTTGGTCGAATTCGACCAATGGGGTCAAGAGATATAAGAAATTAAGTACTATAGTAGCACAATACCCCCTTGAGTGATAGAAATTCAAGATGCTCTGTTTTTGAAGTGCTTGGGTGATTTGTGTAGAATTAGTGTTCAGTCCTACATTTTCGATGACAAAAAATTGGGAGGAGTTGTGAGTTTTATAAAATTTTGCTACTAGGGGGGAAGCAAACATGATTTGATTGATATTGATGATTACGATGAAGGTGTCAAATTTTTGCTACTAAAACTTAACATTTTAGCCATTTTAGCTCTTTGATAACAACTTAGAGTGTTTGCTGCTTAAAAGTTTAATGTATTAATCTTTTTTGATCTGTTTCAGGTTGCAAATTTGCTAAGAAATAGCATAAGATTGGCAGTTGAATGACTGTTAGCTTTATGTCAAGTTACACCTAGTAGCGCATTTCATTGTAAGTTTTAAAAAAACGCTTTTTTTCACCTGCTTTTGCCTATAGATAAGCTGCTTCTCCTTGCTGAAGTTCTGTCTGGATCTGCAACTGTCAAACTTTTAAAAATAACATTGGAGCACGTTAGGAATTTCAGTATAATAGAGACAAAATCGTGAAACACATTTCAAAACTTATTGATAGCCACAAATTTTAGATGCAAATAATTGTCTTTCGAACAAACATCATGAAGTTGATGCATGAGCTTCACATTTCTCTCCGCCAAAATGTTCGTCCTCATGACGTTGATGGCAGAAGGCTCAAGACTCCAATGTGTTTTGATTGTCTTCAATCATATTCTGGAGCTTCCACTCTGCACTATCATTGTTGTTGAAGGTTCACAGCTTTCACTAAAAAGTTTCTTTAGAAGTTTTTTTTAAGGGTGAATGGTGCTCAACGGAGCCTTTTTATTTGTGACATATCCAATACTAACATTAGATTTAACTTGATTTTCATACAGCTTCTTGTCCTACTCGCACAGCCACTCTCCATTTGATTTTGTAATATCAAATATCTTTGACATCTCTGCTTTAAATTCGCTGGTGGGTCTGCGCTGAAATTTTTCATATTGCTTGTTTTGACTAGTTAAATGATACATTGCACCTTTTTCTGTCAAGAGGGGAAAGTTCAGTTTTGCCTAAAGACCAGTAAGCTCCTTGCATACCATTGAAAGTGTACTTATTTTGACTGGGTGGCTCTGAAGCAAAAAGTAGTAACGGCCGAGTATTTGTTTTTTCTGGGCACACGCACAAAATCAGTTAAGCAGTCAATCTTGGCAGATTTCGCCCTATGGGTTCTTGCAAAGAGGGACTTTTGGCAGGTAGATTATCATACCATGCATAAATATTTTTTTGAACAATTCTAGCTGATTTATAATACGCAATAACTCTATACAAATAAGGAAATTATTAGGACATAATAAATATGACTCACCAATTTAATGAGATAAGAAAAAAAGCAGTTTATAATTGTTAAATATAGCACTTATTTTAAGTTTTCCTGTGATTGAAGGCCAAATCTACAGTACACAGTAAGATATATCAGGTCAAACCATTAATAGCTGGCCTGGGATAGCAGGTATGTGATTAAACGTTCAACATGTATAACGAGTTGCATAGGAAGCACTGATCTAAATCTTAATTCTCACACGGAAAGCAACAAAACATGTGCCTGTGAACTAGGCAGGATTCAGTGTTTGCTTGACATCAATCAAACCAAAATTTCACAACCAGGAAACATCTTACTTAAGAGCGATTATGAAAGCAAAGGCACAAAGTATTTTTTCTAGACTTACGCTAAAATGCTCAGCAAGATGTAATAACGTCCCAGTACCAGCAATTCTTCGACTGCCAACCTTGTGCCATTACTCCCATAAAACTGAAATCTGAACATTGAGCTCAAAAGATCATTACATTTTAGTTTTAAGTTGTCATAATATCCCTAAAACATTTATTTACGAAAAACTTATGGCACCTTTAAAGCAAATAATCACCAATATTGATGAAATCATGTTTGCTTCCCCCTAGTAGCAAAATTTTATAAAACTAACATCTCCATTCAATTCGCCGTCATCGAAAATGTAGGACTGAACATTAATTTTACACAAATGACCCAAGCACTTCAAAAACAGAGCATCTTGAATTTCTGCGACTTGAGGGCGTATTGTGCTGCTATAGTACTTAATTTCTTATATCTTTTGACCCCATTGGTCAATTTGGACCAAATTCTTTTTGAAGTCTGTGTAATAGTGAGAGTCATTCTCCAAAAAGGGTATCAAGCATGTTGTTAGAGGAAGTAAAGCGCTGCAAACAAAAAATTACAAAATTGGTGGTAGGCGGAGACCGAAAATCACGTTTGTGGGAAAACTTTTTACAAAATTTTTACAAATCATTTTTGCATTCTTGCTACATAATAAAATTTCATCCACTGGCACTTTTGGTTTTAATTTTTTTTTTTAGGAATACCCCTTGTGATCAAGTCAAAAAACTTTACAGATTTGTCGAGTTAATTAGGTGCCAAGCAGTTTGTCCCGTAACGAAAGCCTCGGACCAATCACATTTGCCATCAAATCCTTCAGTTTGCAGAAAAAGAAACTAGGTTAATACAGCATTTAGAAAAAATCAGCGAGTTTTGTATCCAACTATCCTGCACCATTCTTGAATTCATGTTCGTGAGCTGTTTTTGTTTATGTTTTAAAAATAAAAAAATTACTGTACTTCACTCAACTGCAGCATTGAAACATACAGTATAATGATCATAACACATAATCATTGAACTGAAGTATAATTTTCTAAACGTTATTGTTCTTTTCTGGTGTTAGCTTAACTCAAAGGAAATCCTTTTAGTCACGGCAAAAACATTTAATATTTGATTTTGTAAACATTCATACAAGTTCAAGTTTGTTTATTGACGCCACTAAATAAACAAAAAAAGCAAAAACAGATTAAACAGAGCACGTATAGTGTTATTATTACTGAAGAAAGCAGCGCCTGAGCGGCAGCGAAGTTTTCAAGTCTGTTGCAACTCTGGAAAGCCATAATAAAAAATATGGCATCTTTTTTCAAGCTACAAAGAACTGACGTAAAAATACAATGCAACCAAAACTAAAAAAAAAAAAAAATACTAAACAAGAGCTACAATAGTAATGTGCTGGCTAAGCGATACTAAAATGTAGTATTTTTAGAAAATAATTTAGATAATTAATTTATAATTTTTTTGAGGTTACATACGAGTAATATGCAAACGTTATTCAAGTCACCACTTTATAATTTAAAATAGGGAGAGACAAGAAAATTGTCACAAGGAGTTGAAAAGAATTTGTTTGCTTTCTTTCAAAAACTTTCTAAATGAGAGTTCTCTAATATTATTGGGAATGGAATTCCAAATTTTCGCAGCGGAATATTTAATTGATTGTTGCGTTCTTTTGGTATTGTAACGAAGAAGTATTAAATTCGAGGATGCAGTAGTACGAGTTTGCCCACTGTGCGAGAATTTGGCCAAAGCGAAATAATTATTAAAATTTGGAGATAGACGGTGATTGATTTAATTATGCACGAATTTGGCGGTCTCAAATTTATGTAAATTTAGTAGATTCAACAAGTTAAACACACCAAATTTTTTTCTTGGCAAAAAAGAAAGCACTATTGGAAACAATGAAAATTTTATTTTCAGGGAGTTTGTTCGTGAGCCAATTTTCTCGTCATCTCTTAATTGCTTAACTTTTTTGTGAAGAATAAAACTTGCTGATCTATTCTAAGTACTGCATTAACCTAGTCTTTTTCTGCAAAATGAAGGATTTGATGGCAAACGTAATAAATGCATGGCTTTCGTTACGGGACAAACTGCTTGGCACCTAATTAACTCGATAAAACTGTAAAGTTTTTGACTTAATTACTCTATTTTTGAATATGCGCTGTTTTTCTAGCTCTACACAACACGAGCGAATGCACGACATGCAATTTTGTTGGCAAATTATTTATGTTTGTTAGTGCTTATAAGCCAGCAGCGAGTACACTATTAATCAACAATTTTGAGGTGGTGCAGAATTTGAATATGACTTTTAATAAAGTCGATTACATTTTGCTTTCACAATAAGCTTTTTGGACAGAACTCTTCAGTTGCGATCTCTGTCGGGTTTGGTATGTGGTGAGCAGGATCTTTTAAAGACCAAATGCAGTAAGGAGAAATGCACTATGCAATAACGAGAAATACGTTTTAAGGAGATTCTACAATAGCAAGGAGAAACGCAATCTATCCAGTGACAGCAGGCTTTGATCTTACCGAAACAGTTGTAGAGTGAATACGAGCTGCTTTTACCTGCACAAAGCTGGTTTTTTTCGTGAAATATAAACCGCTTCCAACAGACTCAAGTGAAACTGAGAGCGAGCTGTGATTAGGATTTTAAACAAATAAATTTTTTAAAAAATGTCATTGGATAGATTGCGTTTCTCCTTACTATTGTGTAATCTCCTCAAAATCCATTTTTCCTTACTGCAGAGTTCATTTCTCCTTATTGCAGAGTGCATTTCTCCTTACTGCATTCTGGTTTTTAAAAGATCCTGCTCACCACATACCAGACCAGACAGAGATCGCAACTGAAGAGTCCTGTCCAAAAAGCTTATTGTGAAAGTGTTTTTTTGCTTTATTGCTTTTAGAACATGTTGCTTAATGCGTTCCTGAAGCCTTTGAGTAGTGCGACCTACTAACCGACTATCACAGTGGCGCACATATTCATAAATAACCATACTTCTTTGATTGGCAGGTAGCACATCCTTGAGATCGCAACTGAAGAGTTTTGTTCGAAAAGCTTATAGCGAATGCAAAATGAAATTGACTTTATTAAAAGTCATATTCAAACACTATTAATCCTGACTCTGTCTATTTCTGAAGTTGGTTCAATTCGGGATTTTGTCTAATTCTAGATTTTTCCCATTCGGAAATTTGTCCAAATCGAAATTTTATCCTTTCAGGATTTTGTCCATTCCGGATTTTTTCTAATTCGGGATTGTCTTCATTCAGGATTTCGTCCAATTCAGGATATTGTCCAATTTGGGATTTTGTCCAATTCTACATTTTTTCCATTCAGGACTTTGTCCGATTCGGGATTTCGCCCAATTCTGGATTTTGTCCATTCGGGATTTTTTCCAATCTGGATTTTGTCCATTTGGGATTTTGTTTATTCGGATTTTGTCCATTTGGGATTTTGTCCAATTCGGGATTTTGTCCAATTCGGGATTTTGTCCATTTCGGGATTTTTTCCATTCGAGATTTTGTCCAATTCGGGATTTTGTCCAATTTTAGATTTTGTCCATTCGGGAATTTGTTCAATTCGGGATCTTGTCTGTTTTGGAATTTGTCCAATTCTAGATTTTGTGCTTCGGATTTTTTCAATTTCGGGATTTTGCCCATTCGAGATTTTGTCCGTAAACGAGCTTAAACCAGTGTCAGTGCTGTAATACTCGTAGGTGGTTGCTTGTTTGATGTGAAACTTTTGTTTCACTAGTTTTAAAGTTTTCAACTCGTCTTTAAAATCAAGTGCCAAGGTAAATCAGCTAGTTTAGTTTTAATTGCTACGTCAAAAAAAATTATTCAGCACCAGCAACAAAAAGTTATTCTGCCACAACATTTTGAGATTTATTGTTGTTAAAAAGTCGTATTGCCAAAAAAAAATCAAAATTGCGATTTAGCTCTGTTGCCTGATGACGTCATTTTTTGAACAACAGCCGCGACGAGGTGTTACTGCAAAAAGCACATGGGGTTTCATTCAGCTTTTGCTTTGTGCAATTCTGTCAACTATTCGCCTTTTTACTTTTAAATATTGCAAATGTGAAGCTAGAAGTTACCTTCTAGGTTATCAATGAAGAAATTATAAATTACTACAGTAATAAAAACCATAACGAATAAAACTATTCGAAAAACGTTAGACGATAACCCTTATCGAAATAGCAAATAAAAAAGTTAACTGTAATTGTTTTGATTGCAGAACAGTAGTAAGAGCAGGAAAACGCCAATTTTCTAGAAATTATTGGATTATCGAATGTTTAGTTTTATTTGTTACTTTGGTAGACATGCGTGCACAATTGCACATTCCTATGAAATAAAAAATAAAAAAATGCATTGTAGATTAAGCAGTCTGCCATGGCTTAAAGCAATAGCGGTAGCAGAAAAATTGAAAAAATTGATATCCACATACTCGTTTTACATTTTCAATATAAACCTCCGCCAATGACAACCACAGTGAGTTTCTCTAAAAGCCAAGCAAGCAGTGTAGAGCCTTATAACCTCCATAGTTATCTTACACCGTTAGAGCAGTATTTGGTTTTATACGTAAGTTTAAAGTTTACTAGTAAGAAATGTCTTCTTTTAGCTGCCGGATTTAGTTTGGGAGTAGCTTATGATTATTAACTGATTAACCATTACCGTGAATCCACCAATCAAACCATAATCAGGAATCCACAAGCCTATCAGCCGACCAGCTATTGCAGATAATTGCGATGTCCTTTATTAATTTTTACAACTAACAACTCTGATTAAAAAAATTTTGCTAGCAATTCATCCAAATCACTGCTACTAAGCATACTCGTATTGTTTTCTATGTCATTTATGACAAACAACCCACTGGTTACACGGGATCTGCTTCTGCGTAGCTCATTGTTGGTCGAAAATTACGTCATTTGACAGTAAACATGCTTTTTCGAATTGCGTGCTTCAAAGCTTAATATCTCCGCCAATCCGCATAAGTTAATCCAAAATTTTCAAAAGTTCTTAATTTACCCCTATGTACCTATCCAATAATAACCAGAAAATTAAAGCTTTTTTTTGTGTATTGATCTTGATTTAACCTGCTTGGAAGAAGACGCTATAAAGTATGGTTAGATCACAACATCAACTTACATCAATATTCTTGCCAAGTTTGCATAGCAATTTTCTTTCTCAGGTTCATCTTCAATTCCTTGTCGATACAAACTTTCGATTTCATCCTATATAGTAAACCATAATTGCAGGTGCAACACATCTCAAGCTCTTTTAAATGTGATATAATCCCAAATTACACGCACAGTCTCACACGTTTTTTACGTAAGTTATTTGCATAATTCCTTTAGGTAATTTATTGCACGTTGTAAACTTTAAGATTGTGAATTGCATAAACCTGCTAGCGGGTTACTTTCGATTTCCATTAAAATGATAAATAGATTTTGCCAAGTTTGGTTGTTGAATGTTATCATAAACTGATTGTGTCTTAGCCTAAAATACTATGATTATCGATGCCAATAGGCAGTGGCGGCTCGCCCATAAGAGCTGCAGAGCTGCAGCACCCCCCAAAACATCGGAACTTGTTTTGACACCAAATTAAACATTTTTTAAATTTTGTTTTCAACGGAATGTTTGAAACTCAATGTAATGTTTGCAAAAAAAATAAAAAATAATTGGCAACATTTCTTTGGTTCTATGCATCTCCAAAATTTTTTCGGAAGAGTCTAGAACACCAATAGAAACGCAGTCATAATCGACATGCTTGAGTGATTTCTTGATAATTGCTTGACTTGAATTCACAAAACTCGTTCATTGTTGCATATTGTTTATTAAAAAATGCCTTTATTACGTTTTCCAAAAATTTTCGAGCACACACACAAAGTTAAAATTGGAAAATCCCTCAAGCGGGTCGATTTTGATTGCTTTTTTGTTGGTGTACTAGACTTTACCAATTTTTTCTCGCTTTAATGTTTTTATTATGACGTAAAATGTTACAGCTCGTTCTAAATAGAGCAGTTTGGCTGGTGGGTTGAGCTGCAAATTTTGCAGCTCAAGGCTAAAAAGGAAAGTAATTCTTTCGGTATTTTTGTTCTCGTTAGGCTTCAAAAACTTTGGTAAGCATTCATGGCTGCCACATCATAAAATCATAAAATTTCATAAAAAAAAATCAAAAATCTCAAAAAATCGTAAAAAAGTCATAAAATGCAAAGCTGTCATTAAAAATTATTATTTTAAGTTGCATTCGGCGTTTATTCACAATGAGCTACGTTTATTTTCGTTTGCTTTGTGTTGTATTGTATTAGGACTACAGCCTAATAATTTAACGTGGTTAACCTACACTATCTATTACATTTTTGTGGCAACTTCTTGTGTCATTGCTCTTTACTCTTAAGTCTGTTATATTCCAAAACTTCACTCTGATTTTAAGTCGGTACCGGTACCAATATTTTTTACAAAAAGTAGGCTACCACGATAGACCACGGCACTTGACATGGTGCTGGAAAAAATAGTTTGAACTCAACTTTTATCTAAAAGTTATAATTCCTTGTTTGCTGAAAAGGTTATGGTAGCTTTTTCGAGTTTGGTGAAAACGACAAGAGTTCTGCGATTTCGAGTTCGCAAAAGTGGCCACTGACACAAGTTTTGAAAGGAATTAAGTTTTCTAGTTCAAACTACCGTCATCGCACCATGTAACTTTATACGGAGTTACCCATTGTTGGTTAGAAAAAGGATTAAGAGGCTAGGATTTAATTTGAATGAATTTTTCCATGATATTCATTTTTTCTTTAAACATTCCAGTGCACGCAGACAAGACCATTGATCCGTGGAAGAAGTTACGGAAGTGGCCGCACGATATGCTATGCAACATACTGAGACCCGATGGCTCACTATGAAATATGTTGCTGTAAGAGTTTTGCAACAATGTGAAAATTTGAAGGAATACTTCTTAAATTTTTTACCCCAGGAAAGTAATTTCAAATCTACTGTGGCAAATACGAATCGTTATAAGATGATATGTGCCTGTGCAGCATTGCAGGATCCTTTAACTGAAACATATACCAGCTTTTGTGCTTACTCTACAGCAAAGTTTGAAGATTTTTTTCTTCAGTTTTAATCAGACGAACGAAGAATACACTTGCGTCATTTTTCCATGAGCAAACTTGTTTCAAATTTGCAACAAAAATTTATTCGTAAAAAGTTGCTGTTTGGTGTGAATTCCAAAAATCTTTTGGTTGATATTCATTTCAAGGAAAACAGCAAAGCTTTGCAGTTTGTTGACATTGAAACAAAAGCAAAGAACATACTTAATGAACAGACACATCAGCTCAAAATTGCTCAAGACAAGCTGAACAAATTTCGAAAAGATTGCTTGAATTTTTATTTGTACGCAACGACTCATCTGATTCGCTTACCATAACACGTACCAGTCATAAAGCATGCTTAATATCTTCACCCTTGCATAAGAAACGACTCTGGTACCACCAATGCCATTAATAATTTGTCGCTGTGCATGATGTCTGTGTTAACCAACAAACTCAGTGAAGTCTTTCAAATCAAATCACCACCCATCACTTCTGAAGAGAAATGTGATAAAATACGAAACCAGTGGATAAGGTTCCAAACGGAACCATTACAAGGTGAATGATTCAAAAACCCTTTGGAGCAGATAGATAGTGGCACATCAGATTGCAGTACAACGCGGCAAAGCTACTGGCGGCAAGTTCTCAAAGATTGTGGGTTACCACCTGCATGCAAGTGTTCCACATTATGCAAGCGGGTTGACAATTTTTGGTCCAAAATTGGGTCTTTGGCAGATGAGCATGGCAACATCAAATATCCGAAGTTATATGCACTAGTTCAGATGAGATTGTTCCTTAGCCATGAAATGCTTATCCCGAATGAGGATTTTCGACCTATAAGCAGCTTTTGCAAAGCCATGGGTACGTAATGAAAGAAAAATCCATTGTTTCGCTTCGACTTCTTAAGGATGAGTTAATTAGAGCTGGCGGAGTTCTATAATTTCCATGCACAATCGAACTAATCATATCCGTCAAAAATGCACGAGTGAAATATTTTGCAGACTTGGAGCTGCAGAAGTTGACTGTGGAGAAAGAGAAACAGGAAAAAATGCTTCGAGTTGAGTAACAAGAAGTCGATGAAAGCGATTAAAAAAAAAGCTTGCAGTTGAATCAGAAATTGAAAGACTTCTAAGTAATCTTCAGATAGCAGATGCCATGGTATATGAAGGGAATAAGCAGTTGCAGAAATTTCTATGTCCAACCAGTAAAAGTATTGAAATGAAGAAGATCCAATCGGCAAAATCGAAGATTCATATTGGACTTGAGAGGAAAAGAAAATGTGATGATGATTTGGCGAGGTGTTGGGAAAAAACTAGAAATTCCAAAAAACAATTGTACTTTGCCCATATCCCATGTCAATCACTGACCCCACTCACCTACTTGAAAGTTAGTGTGTTTTTATTTCGTGTTTTTCCGAATATGAGCTCATACTAAGAGTCAGTTTTGAACAGTATGTATGCCAGAGCCTACTTTAGATACTTTTCTAAACTTTTTTAGTTGCTGTTGTTTAAAACAATACTGTAGATTAGAACATGTCATAGTTGTCACAGTGATTTAAACAAGGTCCATTTAAAGTTTATCCTACTGCAAATATGACCAAAATATTCTGTAACGTTAATTCGGTCTGCCATAATGCTGATAAGAATTGCCATTTGTTATTTACTTTTCCGTCCTACCTCTACAGAGCCTGAAAATTTTATTTGATATCAAAAGTAGGCCTGCTTGTTCTTGTGGTTGTTTCGTTGCAATCAGGCTACCCTATTAACCTTGTGACTTGCTTCCAAGAAGAGTAGAGAGAGTTACGGGTACGCGCTGACAAGCAAACCCAGGGGCAGGGAGCAGAAGGGATGCCGTCGGCGTTCTTGGCTAGCAGGTCCGCGATCTCATTGGGACATATATCGCGGTGGCCAAGGATTCAATGAAAGGACAGTTGGGCCAAATCAGATTGGCAGCAACAGAGGACCAGATTGCCAATTCACACAGCATTCGGGGTAAGGAGGTTAGAGGCAGAGTTCAGGAGGGTGAAGGAGGACTGGTAGTTTGTAAAGACAGCCAGGGACATGAATGGGCAAGTGGAGTGATGTTGGAGGCACCATCCAAGGGCATGACGGAGGACTGTGATCTCTGCAGTGAAGCTGGATGAAATTGCGCTGTCGGGGAAGGAAAGTGATGTTGAGTCCTTGCAGATGTCGTATAGAATAAGACTCCTGCGCCACCGGGTCCGAAATTCGTTGGGTCGAAACCGTCAGTCGAGACACAGAGATCGGCAGGGGTTAGATCAGAGAGGTAGTTCTCCAATGTGACCTTTCTGTCTCTATGTGGGTCGTGTCTGGAGCAATCACTATAATCTCAATATAAGTCTAACATCCAATGAAATAATAAACAATAAACGTCGATTTATTGTCTTGTAGTTATGTAATTGTCAATTTTGCACATCTCTATATTTTTCTTTTGACTGACAATGAGTGTTAACGATTAGATTTACAGCGTTTACCCGCAAATCGTAACATGCTTGTAATAGCCAATTTGAAAATTTTAATCCAATTCAAAACGAAATAATCCAATATTAAGCGGTCCAAGCAATATAAAGCAATCCAAAGCGGTCCAATTAGCGATAAGCGGAAAGCGGTAAGCAGTTTCTAAAAAACGCAACCAATAAATACCAACATTATGTAAAACACAAAACTCGAGGAAGTAAAACATATTTACCCAAAGAAAGTAAGGCACGTAATATTTTAACTGTAAATAATGTTTAGCACGCGTAAATTAACCAAATAGTATTTAACTGTAACATCAACTTAATCAGTGGTAATTTAGCATTAACATTCAGTAGTAATTTAGTTTGGAGAAACCAAATGCAATAACTATTAATTAACTCACCGATGAGTATCCGGATGTAGACGCTGAATCCGATTTAAAATATTCTGGTCTTGCTACTGAAACTTGGTTGTCAAATCACTCAAGAGAGAGAGAGAGAGGGAAAGGAAAAGGCACGAAAGTAGGAAAACCACAGGGGGTCTCAACAGCTCGCTTCCAGGGGGTGCCAAATTGGCAGACTAATGCAAACGGCTCTGAAATTGCCGCGCAATAGAAGCTCCAAAATTGAGCTATATAGGCTCTGGGAAGGACGATTTCTCAGTCCAAAAAAAATAGGACAGCAAACTGCTGACCTGCTATTGGGTCTTTGCTGCTTCTCTGGAGATCTAAAATTATACTTTCTCTATCGATGGCACTAAATCCTGAGTGATCTGGCATCACAAGCTCGAAGCTGGCAAGACCGACAAATTTGCATACTATTTTACATTATAAAAAAATAAACAAGTGATATTAAGCAACCGGATTAGAAGAATTTGAAAAGCAGCTGGAAGTCAAATAGTGTGCTTTGTGCAAATTAAATTGTCCAAATTTGGCAATGATTACGAGCATAAAATAAACCAACGTACACAAAACAACGCACATAAATGACCAAAAAATGAGCCCGGGTTTGAATCTTGACCAATAAAAGCTTTTTTCAAAGCAAACTAAAGAAAACAGCGCTACAATGAGTGTCATAAAATTTCGTAAAATTTCATAAAAAAAAACAGTGTATATTTTCATAAAAAATCATAATTTTTTGCCCTTTTTGTTATAAAATCATAAACAAAATGGGTATTTTTTGAGTGGCAACCCTGGCAATTCTTCTTCAAATAATTATGCGATTAAGTGAAAGATGTTTTGAAAAGAGTTGCAGTTTATTAATTTAATTAGGCCTATCTTTATATTTTTTAACAATTTTATATTTTTAAGACAATCTGTCAGTAACTCAGCATCAGTAATTTTTTACACTGTTCAAGTGTTACTAAAAACTAATTTTTTTTTATGTTTAAGTAGGCCAACTTAAATTGTTAAAACACTAGTTGATGTCTGGTGTAGGTCTATAGAGCTTATTTGAAACAGGTCGAGGTTTGATGGTGATTTAATCTGTCAAACGCTGGGTTAGTTCTGTTTGATGTAAGCCTACTAGTTAGGGTTAAAAGTTTAGTTTTGGAAATACCTGTAACCCATTAACCCTCATTCTAATTGAATGCTAATTGAAACAGTAGCCTACTGAGTATATACCAGTCTGCAGTAGGTCAAGGCTGTAAACATCAAGCTGAATATCAGTTTGACGGTTACAGATCAGAGATAGGTTAGAAATACCCTAATTCTAGTAAAAGCTTTTGTGCAGTACAATTTGCCTTTCAGCATAGCATAACAAAAATAAAGTCTAAAATATTTTTAAGGTAGTTTGTTCTTTGTTCAAGTTAAATTCTAAGCGCTTTAAGTTTAACTAAAATTCATAAGCCAATGATTCAATGATCATTGCAAAAAACTGCAGTTAATAGTTATCAAAATTTCTAGACTATAAAACATCCAATACCGATATGCTTTGAAAACAAAGTATGATCAAAGTAATTGCCATGACGTTGTCAGGGAGTATGTATTACCTATTTGGTCATTGTGCATGAACACAAATAGCGAACTTGCTATTTATGGCTGTTGTCAGTAGTGCAATGCAGAATGTGAGTAACAGCTAGTAATATTAATGTTCTGGAAGAAATTGTTTCAACTAAAAGACTTTGCTATTATTTTCTGCTCGTGCCCATTATACTAATTTGTGGGAGTATTAATCTTCACCGTTCACGTAGTGGCACCTGAGTTAATGGTGTTGCTCCGTTTGTTTTACAAGTATTCTTTGATTTTTAATTTTACTTGAATAGGGCATTGACTCAAGAGTGACCAATTAATTTGTATGGTTGAGTTGCAGAGGTGGAGTCCTCGAGGACACATTTTGAAATCCTTGGCCTTGGCCTCGAAGCCTCAAGTCCTTGGCCTTGGCCTCGAAGCCTCAAGTCCTCGAAAATTGCCCTGTCCTCGGCTCGAGGACAGCACTATTTTTTGAACAGTTGAAATTTCGTTGGAAAACGCCAGAAACATCGCGGAAAATTTGCGAACACCTTTTTTGTTTCCCTCACTTGGAGCATAGGCGTAGGCAAGGGGAGGGGGGCAGGGGGCCCGGCCTCCTCTTCCCTCAATTAAAATTTCACCAATGACAAAAATGTGACAAAAAAGCCTATTGTTTCTTCAGTTCCTTTTTAGCATTTTTCGCTGACAGCAGTATAACTAATTAACAATATTCAAGACCAAGTGCGCCGAGTCCCCCTCAATTTAATTTTTGCCAGTCAATTTAAACGTATAACCCGGAGAAAATGGAGAGTTTTTGTCCTAAAAGTTGCTATCTCAGGCCCACATCTAGCCTTTTTGTAAACGTAATGTATTAATCAGGGCCGGATTTACCATAATATGACGCAGTACCAGCTAAGGGCCCCGAGCTGAAATCGTAAGATTTTTTTGGTCTTCACCTATATTTGGCAGAAAGATGTTGCGAAAATCTCCAGAGTACCAGGAGCCTAGCGCGATGTAAATCCGTCTCGGCAATAACATGGTTAGTAGACGTAACCATCTATTTTACCATTTTTCAATAACAATTCAGTAATTAACCTCCAACCTCGCCGGTTTTACGCACAAAATACTTTTTAAAAAAATTAGGCATGGAAAATGCTGATTGAACGAATCATTGAGCTTCAATTGAGGGGGCCTGGGCCCCCTGGCCGAACATGTATTTCTACAACTGGTTATTTTCATGACAAAACAAAAATCTCTAAGGAAAATCTTCGAGTGGATTATTATTTACTGCTAAAATGTAGCCAGAGACAATGCACCTTACTTCCCCCTACCTGGACCAAATCCTTTACAATTAAAATTTAACTCCAAAATGCAAAATGTTAAACGTGTTTTGGACTTAAATTGCAAGTAAAAGGAGGATTAAACAATTTGGTTTTTTCAATTGGCTTTCAAACGTCAAAAATCTAGTGCTTTCAAATAGCTCTGAACACTTGCGAAATGTGATCCAATGGCATTAAAATAACTTTTTTTCCAACAAATTACAAAAAATCGCCCAACGGCTGGGGGCTTCGCCCCCAGACCCCCAAAGCCTCCGGCGGTTGGGGGCCCCGCCCCCCACCCCCCGTCTGTGATACATTTGAGTTACAAAAGCTTTCTCAACACGTTTCCAAAGTTGGATATTTGCGTTTTTCAACTATTAGTTTAAGCCCTCTTCCTTTGAAAAATCCTGGTTACATGCAAACAGGCAACAACGATTTCAGATCTTCCATCCTACAATATCTTTGCCCCAAAAAAACTTCTTCTTTGGAAAACTTTTAATGACGTCATTTCATGTGATTTGTGGTTTAGGCTTCCGCCAACCAAAAATTCTGGGTACGCCAATAAATTGGAGACCGCCTGAAAAAAAGTTTTGAAGACCTTTTTTTTTTGAGAACGCTTGCCCCTGTGTCCTTGGTCCTTGGCCTCGAGCATTGCTGTCCGTGGCCTCAAGAGGTTCTGTCCTCGGAAAGGCTGTCCTTGGCCTTGGCCTCGGATTTTTTTTGTGTCCTTGGCCTTGGCCTCGAGCCTTGTGTCCTCGACTCCACCTCTGTTGAGATGTAAGTTAGCTTCAGAACAATGACATTTAGTAAAATTGTCTTAAATATAGTGAATGCAGTTTAATTATTTATTAAGAACAATGTACTGAGAAAATTAATCATAAGATATAGACAGTATCCAAAGTTTTATAGGCACAATCAAACCTTTGATTAACAGCCTTAGACATACTGTTTCAGAATCGACATTCTTCTTTTATTCATCGTCAGTATAGCTAGGACTACAGCAGGGCTGCCCAACTTTTTTACTGGTACTGGCCAAATTTACGGGAGAAAAGTTATTGAGGGCCACATACATTTTTACCAAGATTAAAGTCCAAATAATTGCAAGTTTGTTGTACAAAATCGGTGCTCACTTTGGCCAGTATTTCGTGCATCTTTCCCCAAAAGTAAGTGAAGACCAAAAAAAAAAAAAGGGTCTTCGCCGCAATCGGTACTGATTTCGGTCAGTATTACGGGAATCTGTCCCAAAAACTAACCAAAGACCAAAAAAAGGTCTTCGCCGCAAATCCGAACTGATTTCGGGAGAACCAAACAGAAGAAGGTTTTGGTTTGGACCTTCTTATTTGCCAGAAATGAGAAAATGCCAAGTAAGCCTTTCCATGAGGAAATCAACCGTGCAAAAAGACCTTGCGGGCCACACAAAACAGCTTCGCGGGCCAAATGTGGCCCGCGGGTCACGGGTTGGGCAGCCCTGGACTACAGGTATGAACATGAGTGAACAAAATTTCCTTTCTACGCCCATGCTCATACCTGTAGTCCTAGCTATGCTGACAAAGAATAACAGACGAATGTCGATTCCGAAACAGTATGTCTACGGCTCTTAATCACAGGTTTGAGTGTACCTATATGACTTTGGAGTATCATCGGTTCTATGATGTTGTGCATACTGCAAACTATGCATTGTGCTGGAAAATTTGGTTTGGTTTTGCTTTAAAATAAGTCTATTAATATTGTTTGAGTAATACACAAGTATGGTGCTAAAGTATTAAAACGTATTAAAGTAACAACACAAAAGCTACTCTTACTTGAGTTTGCATTATTATAAATAATACAAGATGTTTCTGTTTTTACATACTTTTTGTTTTTTTCAGAATTTCAAAGATAAGTTGTGAGTATTCTGTAATTGTGAGTCAGTTCAGTATGTGTAAATAATGTAAGCATGCTTGAATCTAAAGAATATTTATTATTCAACCCTTTGGTGACAATGTTGAACTATCGAAAGTCTTGAAGATACAAGGTGAATCCAGTCATCGATCTTGACTTGCACAGCAGCAGATATTAACCGAAGATTTTGCAAATGAAAAAAGCTTGTATTGAAAATCTTGAATGTACAATAGAAGAAAAAGTAGTGAATATTTAAAGATTACTACGTACCGAAAGATCATATTCTAAAAGAAAGTGCTATTACAATTGTTACATGTTGTGTCTCAATGTGTTAGTAACGAACTGTGGATAGACTTTTTTGCTAATATTGAACTGTGTGCAACCTCCGATGGTCAACTTAATTTTACTTTGTACATGATGCTGTCAAAAGTGATTCAAATCTTTAGATAGAATGAATACCATAAGTTCTTGTGCCATTTAAAGAATGACTGTTTATCTTATCTATTCTCTTGTGATTGAAGTTTCTTGATTTGTAGAGTGGTTAATACCATGGCATGCATTGAGGTGCCTTCTCCTACACACTTCGTTTTTTGAAATGAAACCTTTGATGACTTAAAATTGTAGTAATTTTAATCCACAAATTTGTCTCAGAATCATAACATAAACAAGATGAAAATGGCTCTTTTTCACAGCCATAATACTAGAGACGTAATAATTATGTTTCCAAACAATGCATACGTTTCAGGTGGTATAAGCTGTGAATGACTAACTGAACTATACTGAAGAAGAACCATTGACATCATGTTTATGTTATTATCTTGCAAAACCAGTTTATATTTTTCCAGAAAATATAGCAACTGATTTGGTGCATTTATACTCTGGAAATGAAGATATTTTTTTTTAATACAATTGTGCGTCTGTTACACATACTGTTACTAGAAAACTAATTTGCCATCGCTGTAATTCCATTAACATGATACCCGTGTATCAAGTAAGCCACAAACAAGTTCATCTTGTAATCAATATTGAGTAGTGTTGTCTTTACTAGTATTTCTGGTCTTGTGTTTGTGGCATTCTTAGTTTATAGCATTATCCTGCTTGAATGAGCATGATTTGTCTCCGTGTAGCCTACAATATTGCATATTGTATTGCATATAGTAGTGTAGATTTAACGCTTGAAGTGTTACATATTGTTCAATGTTACGTACTGCAGTGTTGATATTGCATTGTCAGTAAGCCTACTACACCCGTATCATTGTATGATTTCTTCTTACTGTTCTTAATTTTATATTGTAATTTCGCACCGTTATGTTTTATCGAAGTTGCATCATTACTATTGCTATACTTTTGTTGACAGATTTTTGTCACTTTGATTTTGCTGTGTGTGTTTGTGATTACGCCATGATATTGATACTGTTATCTGAAAAAAATGGCGGTTATCTCTTCATCGTTCTGTGCAAACTAGTAGTCTATTGCAATTATTAATTTTACTTTTTTCAATTATATTAGGACCGGTACTTCGTTTAATAGAAGATTAAGTGAACAATTTAATGGTTTTTAGTTGGTCCATGCTTCATAGGCCAGTCAAAGTAAATATTGTGCTATTTTACGAGTTTCAAGAATGAAGATCTTGCTAATTTTTGTGCGTCGCTTTGACTAAACCAACAACTTTTAAGCTCGGTCTATCCACTGGGCGTAAAATCGTGAGCGTATCGTCAGTTTATTTTAACCAACTGGCAGCTTGTACCCTGGTTAAAGCGGTACGCCGGGCGATTCTTAATTTCTACTAAAATAATCAAAATACGCTCGCATGTTCGTGATATTACGCACAGTGGAGACCGGGCCTAAGTAATAGAGCTTACTTTCCGGACAAAAGGTAAGCTAAAATTGTAGTGTAAAGTTGTAAGTGTCCAGTGTTGGTGAAGCTTTCATGAGAGGGTCTGGAGGCGAAGCCCCCAAACGATGTATGGCAATACGTTTGCAGCACCACCAAATCTGTTTGTCACTAGCCGCCACTGCCAATGGATGTGATAAGTGCGGACCGTGTGACACCATTGTACGAGAAAAAACTCGGCAAGTACAACTTAGAGATGACAAACATGCCACATCACCGGCGAAGCTTTGAGCTGCTCAAGTAAGTTTGCCAAGTTATTCATCGCTCCTGCGTGAGATGGGTTAAGTTGACGAGTGACGTTGTAATAGACTAAAGCTTCTTGAAGCCGATCTGTTTCGTTTAAAGAATGCAAATACGTAGCCCAGTTGTAGTGCATTTTTGCATTTTGTGGATAGTAGTGTAAGCTTGACCTAAAAAAAGAAACTATACATAACCTACATATACCCTAGCTACAAAAAAAAAAAAAGCGATGGTTTGACAACGATCTTTACGATCCCGTATACTAGCACATGTTACTCGTAGTATGCTACATGTGGGCTGTAGGTCGATTTCTATGCAGTTCGATAAGAATAAATTAATTTGTACAACAAAAGAGTCGGAGCTAAATAAAGAGCTAATGGTTTGAGAACAGAACAGTTGCATTTGTATTAGAAGTTTTTTATCTTTCAGTTACTCTTGTTTTGTTTCTCTGTTCCATATATATTGCTCTCAGTTTATCCCTAGCAGTTTCAAAAAGTTGGTAATCAGTGTGCTACAAGCAGCTCTATAAGTCTAACCACTTCAACCACTAATATCAGTGTAAAATTCACACCAGGGCTTAAAATTCTGGATGCTCTTTAGTATAGGCGTAGCCAGGATTTTTGATTGGGGGGGGGCAAAACATAACTCACATGCAATGACGTCATCAGAAACTTCGAAAGAGGAATTTTTTGTGGATGCAAAGATATCGTAGAATGGAAGATCAGAAGCCGTTGCCTGGAGTAGGCACTTAACTAGGAACTCGTTTAAGGAGAGTGCTTAAACCAATGATTAAAATGCGAAAATGTCCAAAAAATTGGGAGCGTGTATGAGTAAAAAAGTGTACTGTAATTCAAAGGTATCACAGTCGGGAGTGTGGGGGGCGGATCCCCCAGTCGCCGGAGGCCATGGGGGTCTGGGGGCGAAGCCCCCGGCCGATGGGCGAGTTTTCATAATTTTTTGGAAAGAAAGCTATTTTAATACCATGGGATCACATTTCGCAAGTGTTCAGAGCCATTTGAAAGGATTAGATTTTTAACATTCGAAACCCAATTAAAAAAATTAAGTTGTTCAGTCCCTCTTTTGCTTACAATTTAAGTCCAAAACACGTTTAAAATCTTGCATTTTGGGGTTAAATTTTGTAAGTGATTTGGCCCAGGTAGGGGAAGTAAGGCACATTGTCTCCTGCAATATTTTAGCAGTAAATAACAATCCAGTCGAATATTTTCCTTAGAGATTATTGTTTTGACATAAAAACAACTACTTATAGTAGTACATATACAGCCAGTGGGTCCAGGCCCTCCCAAATCAAAAATTTGTGCAATGAGCATTCTCCTTACTGTAGCTAATTTTTTTAGAAGTATTTTGTTGCATGAAAACTGGCGAGATGGAGGTGAACTGTTATTGAAAAATGTACCATAGATAGTTACGCCTACAAGCCATATCATTGCCCGGGCCGGATTTACATTGAGTTGGGCCCCTGGCACTTTCAGCTTCTTGCAATATTTTCCTGCCAAATACAGGTGAAGACCAAAAAAAGTCTTATCTGAGCGCGGGGCACCGGCACTGTACCATATGTTAAAACTGTCCCTGGTTATGGCATTACGTTCATAAAAAGGTTAGATCAAGGCCTCAGTTAGCTACTTTTAGGATAAAAACCCTTAATTTCACTCGGTTTATACGTTTAAATTGGTTGGCAAACATTAAATTGAAGGGGGCCCGGTCCCTCTGGAACAGTATTATTGTAGGGGGCCCATTTAAATTGACGGCTCATTCAAATATTATTGTAGGAGGCCCATTTAAATTGGTTGGCAAAAATTAAATTGAGGTGGCCAGGGCCCCCTGGATCAATATTATTGTTGGGGGCCCATTTAAAGTAGTTGGTAAAAACTAAATTTAGGGTCCCGGGCCCCCTGGATCAATAATATTGTTAATTACTGCTGTCCGCATGTACTGTTGTACCCAAAGACGCTAAAAAAAAACTGAAACTGAAGAAACAATAGTCTTTTTTGTGACGTTTTTGTCATTGGTAGCATTTCAATTTGGGGAAGGGCCGGCCCCCTGGCCCCCCCCCCTGGCTACGCCTATGCTCTTTAGACTGAACATGCGGTGCTTCGATTATAACGGTTTTGGAACTGGGATTAACCAAATCCCATCACTTAAACACTGTAACTTGCAACTTGAAAGTTCCCCATACCACATAATAATATAGAAAATTGGTTAACTTAATTGAAAATTGGTTAAGAATAATTGGTTAAGAATAATTTAATATAGAAAATGATATACCAAAAGTAATCATTGTTGGGTCATATCTCAAATTAGATGTTGGCAAAAAAGAAGACGTTTTCAGAAACCGATTGCCCAAATTGATCAGTATATCTCGTACATTTTCAGTTTTGAATTTACAATTCTTACTTACGCATAAAATTTCTCGCCAGTTTTCCAGTCCAAACTTCTTGTAATTGTTTGGGCAAAATAAAAAATTATTAAGCAACTCATTGATATTTGCAGCAATCTTTGGAAGGATGAAAAGCGTTGTAATACTGAAAATAATGTTTACGTTGGTTTAACTTGCTATTGATAGCCTACGTGTTAAAATAATGTGGACAAAATACGAGTAAAATGTAATATAGTAAAATGTATTGCAAATTCAAATACATTTGAAAGGCTTTTACAGTGAACTTGAATTATAAACAAATTTTTCATTTAAAACAAACTTTTGCATCGATAACGCTTTTTGTTTGTAAGCATAATAGATTTTTCAAAGAAGTTTTATTAGAACACAAACCATATTTTTGCTCAAAACTCAGGAACCAAAATAAGGACATTCAGCGCTGAATTTTTGCAAAATTTAAGAAAACTAGCTCAACCAGAAATTTATCAAAAATTAAATAATTCAGATTGATATAAACTTTATTGTGTGGGTTTCGGACTTTTAAAACAAATCATTTAAGTTTCCAATATTTAGCTATAAACTCTAAGTCAGTTATTGTTGCTACAGCTATATAATATTACTATTTTAACCAGTTTTAGACAAATAGTAATTTAATTTGTGATGCTTTAATGTTCGACAGTTTTAAACTTTTGGACTTGAAGTTTACTTTAGCAACGTGTAATGTTGAAATCAAAGTGCTCTTTCAGTTGCTATACGATGAAAAATATATTTGTGTCTGTGACTCTATAATACTATATCATTAACTAAAATAGGTGTTTGCTAGCATCTATATATCATGTTTATTGAAATGTATTATGCTATTGTATATCATAACGCAGTGCATGTCACAAGTAAAAATTAAAAGTATTAAAAATTTAAAAGCCTGTAGTCTGTTTCACACGTAATCAAAATCATCAAGGGTGTCTGTCAAAAGTAAGCAAAGTTTGAAATCTAAAATTCTAATTTAAAATCAGGGGCTAAACATTAAAAGCGAAAAAGTATTAACCATGAAAGCTGCTTCCTTGTTCCGATACCGGATCCATGGCGGGCTCCTAAGCTGCCCAAAGCCTACGTAACCAGCAAAAACAAAAAAAATGAACCCGACTTTTCTATACTCAAACAGCCTAATCCACCTGGGAATCAAACATAAAACTCAGTATCGGAACTTAGGTAGCAAGAAAATACTAAATTTTGCGGAGTGATAACTGTATGGTCTTGGCCCCAGTATCGGAACGAAAACTAACTTTCATGCTTTATTACTTTTAATTTTTACACCTTATTTTAAATTCTAATTTTAGACTTTTTGGCAGACACCTGTGATGATCCAGATTACTGGACAACACCGTCGAGCAGTTTTTTAATCAGTTGAATTCAAACTCCACAGAGTACATCATGCTATCTACTGACTTACCACACATAGTGTAATTTTATTATGTTGTTTTGTTTTATGCTAAGGCACCGTATACTAACAAATTGAATTAGAAGGTTTAATTTGCTTACATGTTTGCCATAACAAAACTAGAAGAATAATGTATCCAGTGCTTGGGAGATATAATACTCTTTCAGCAACAACAAAACCAACGTAAAACAGCAAATTTGAGGCTGGGATAAAAGGAAATATCATCAGAATGAATCCAAATAAGAATGGCTTAGCCCAGTTAACCTAAAAAGGTTACACAAAATAGACTGGTTTAAATAGAATGCAACTTAAGAACTTAAACTAGGACTGCAGGCAAAATCAATAGGGGTATCTAAAGTTAGGGCAATCGTATTAGATTAGATCGGCGTTGAGTCCATCCTTCTTGACCCAGCTGTTCCAGAGATGTATTCTACCTCAAACATGACGTAAGGGCCTTACTGCATTTAATTTTTATTCGCAACCCTGACGTTGATAACAGTAACGATGCGGTCCCAGCTCTTTTAATTAGTCAGGCAGTTTATGGTGATGTGCACTGGCGATATTTTGCTTACAACAACGTGCGACTTTTTTACGTGTTTTTGCCATGCTAACCCTATCTCACAAGGGGGGAGGGGGATTTTTGCCCCCTTTACTTTTTTTTTTGATAAATTCATTCAAAAAAAGATTTTTATTTTGAACCAATTTGACTTTAGTCGAATTTTATCACTAGTAATTGGTGAAAATTTGAAGTTGCTAAGGTAACGGAAAGTTTTTCAATTTTGATGTTTGTCGAATTCCCTTTTCAAAAACTGAACATTTTCAATATTTAACTAAAAATGAGGTCATAATACCCTCTGTGATGTAATAACTTTGAATTCGGCATTTTACGATTCAGCATTAAGAAACAAATTTATGTACAAAATTTAAACCGCTTGTAACCTCAACGCAAAAACGATGTCATTTTTCGAAAATATGGCTATAATATGTCATTAAGTCAGACTAACGCCAAGTTTTCCAATCATGAGGTTTTTGAAGTCACTTTCCTAAAAATGAGTATCTTTCGGCCAATATTAAACTAGATTTGTTGCTGCTCTGTAACGTAACTACTTTGCTTTGTGCTTTGTGACGTAACTACTTTGATGCTCTGTGACGTAACTACTTTGATATAGGCTTTTTATAATTAAGTATCAAAAACAAATCTATGCAGAAAATTTGAACCATCTGTGACATCATCCCAAAAATAATGACATTTTTCGAAATTATTCTATAACGTCATCAACTCAAAACCAATTTGGCTAAAAAATTTTGGTGAGTACCAACGCGTATGCCAAATTTGGTGTTTCCGTTACTTTTGGTTTAGGATTTAGACTGGGGAGCGTTTTTGCCCTCCCTCCGTGTAAAATGCGTTGCTCAAATAGTCCGTGTGAAATAGGGTTAAAGAAGGCTACGAATCATATTTAGCGTATTATATTTAGCGTATTTAGGATTTAGTATTATATTTAGTATTATATTTAGCGCATTATATTTAGCGTATTATATTTAGCATATTAGGGTTAAAGAAGGCTGCATCATATTTAGCATATTAAGGCAAAAATCTAGCCAAAAAATTATTATAATTTTTTTAACCGTTTAGTAGGTTATAAAAATACAAAACCAAGACCAATGAAAATGAAATTTGTATTTTTTGTTAAATTGTAAATTTACACCCCTTTTAACTACCTTAAATTAACATCTATTTGGTGGCATTGCTAACACCTGTCAGACATTGCTAACACCTGTCGGAAAAATGCCACTTGTGTGAACAAAATGCACTTACATGTCAACAACACTTATAGTTTCTTTTTTTTCTTGATTGTTTATAATCAAGCTTGCGCAATAGCGCAGTTATTTGTTGGTTTTGAAATTTTCAAAATTATTTTTCAAGAAAAAAAGCAATCTACGCCTGCGAAAAGGGACCATTTTATTAGTGAGACAGTAAAATCTGGAAATATAACAAAAAACAAACAGGCAAAAGTGCAGATTATCGCAGGTATTCTACATTGTCGAACTTTGTTGCAAGCAAATTATCGCCAAGTGGGAAACCACCATTAAACAAGGATTAAAGGCAAAGTCAGTGGGGGTATCTAAAGATAGGCCAATCCCATAAGACTAGATGGGCGTTGACTGATTGATTCCTTCTTGACCCAGCCATTCCAGAGGTATTCTACTTTAAACACGATGTCGGGGCCTCTAATGTAATAAATTTTAAGAATTTTTTGGAAACCTGACGTTGATAGCCTAAGCGTTGATAGCGACACTATCCTAGTTTCAACCTACAGCAACGCTGCTATTAAGCTACTGCATTAAATCGTTTCGCTGTGCACTAATCAGTTTGATCTGGTCAGTACAACCGATCCGAGCTGGTAAAAAGAGTAGGCTATACGGTAGCCAAGGTAACAAACGTTTAAGAACAAGTAAAAGTAAGGCCAGTAGAGTTATTAGGGTAGTAGGCCATTGTTTGCAACTTAAATGGAAAAATTTATTCTAGGGTCACAAGTATTGTAAACAAAATAATACAATAGGCCTACTCAGGTAATGGTAGTCTTATTATCAGGTATGATTTTGTACTCTGTCGCCTGTAATAAAAACCTTATTGCTAAGCTATGCTATGATTTAGATTAGACTGAAATGCATCTAACAGCTTGATTTTTAGTGAGATCGCTAGGCTACGAAACAGCCTACTCTTTTTACCAGCTCGGATCTGTTGTGCTGACAAGATCAAACTGGTTAGAGAGCAGCCAAACGACTCAATGCAGTAGCCTAATAGCGGCCTTGCTTTAAGTTAAAACTGGGATGGCATTGCTAACGACGCTAAGGCTATCAACGTCAGAGTTGCCAATAAAAATTTTTAAAATTAAACATTAGAGGCCCTGACGTCGTGTTTGAAGTAGAATATTTCTGGAACGGCTGAATCAAGAAGGATGGAGTCAACGCCAATCTACTCTAATACGATTCGCCTAACTTTAAATACCCCCATTGCTTTTGCCTTTAGTCCCCGTTTAAGTTCAGTTTGGTTCACATCGTTGCAAAAGCACCAAATTTGGCACAAGTGTTCTTTGTGCTAAACCATTTTGATTTTGTTAAGGCTCCAAAATTTTTGGCTTGGGACCCTGTTAATCAAAGGGCGCCAAATATTTTGATCACTAGGGGCGCTGTTAATCGAAAGTTTGTATTAGCCGGCCCTAAGTTCAATTTAAGATATTTTTTAATTATTATAATTGGTCGAATTTTGGTCAGTGGCTCTATTCTTTGTATTTTGAAGAAAAAAATTGTTTTCATGTTACTTTACGTCATTATTTTGACGCCATTGGCAATTTTTTTCAAATTTTGGATAAAAGCGACCTAACATATCTTCGAAAGTAGCTATGTTGCCCGCAAGCGCAATAACGCGCAAATTGGCCTCACCGACTCATTGCATGCGTCGGTGTAACTCAAGGAGCCTAATGAAAGATTTGATTTTGGTTTAAATCTGGACTATTTTTGACTTCCCTAAATACATCTGCATTATACTGATGTTCCATAGCTATTTCAACTCATTTCATTATGCTTGCGCTGTGTTAGTCTGCAGAAGCTATCTTTGCCAGTGATGACACTACTGCGTCTAGCTGGCATAACTGATGACCTGCAAAATTCATTTGGAGAAATATTGAACAACTGCATGAATAATACTATTCTGTTTTGTTTAAAACTGTCTTTGCTGGATAGGTTTTTAATCTTATTTGCAAGTTATGATAGCTTGTTGGAGTTAGAACCTACCTTAAATTGCAATCGCACTGCTGCAAGGGTTGGAAGAAGAAAACAGAAGTTGAGGAACAAAAACGAAGTGATGTTTCTGCTTTCCCAGACAGTAGTAATAAGCGGAATTGAGGTCATGGAGTAATCGTAACTCAGTTTGGTTGGACAAAGCAAGATCCAAAAGTTGAACCAAAGCAAATAAACGTGATTGAGAAAACTGTAACAATAGCTTAAAGATTGTTGAGTTTGATAGCAGCACCAACTCAGAAAATATAAGATATAGATAATCTTACACTAATTTGATGTTAATTCCAACTGCTATACCATCTTCAAAAACTTTGTTTTTCTATTTTCGTCATAAGACAGTTAGAGCCCTCCATAAA
This sequence comes from Trididemnum nubilum, assembly GCA_963965965.1. Taxonomy (NCBI): domain Eukaryota; kingdom Metazoa; phylum Chordata; class Ascidiacea; order Aplousobranchia; family Didemnidae; genus Trididemnum; species Trididemnum nubilum. Next base: position 26,524,972 of record OZ014481.1, on the reverse strand, counting down.
GCCTGTTCCATTAAGTGGAACATTGCGAAAAGTTTGTGCGCTGAACAACTACAGTTCTTGCATCACAAGGACTGCAGAGGTTTACTGTTCAGTTCGTCGTCGTTTGTTTGAATATACTTATTTATAAGAATAATTTTAAAAGAAAACGAGGCTAATTTTGCTTAAAATGTAACACAAAAAAGAACGATGCCAGCTTAAGCATGAGAAAAATGTTTAAAAGGTACAACGTTTACTTTATATGCATTTAAAACGGCATTTTTGGCCATTATATTGCTACCGTTGATTTATCTAAAGACTATTGGCAAAGATCGTTTTCAAGACTCATGATCTTTGCCAAAAAAAAAATTATTAACCATGAAAACTAATTTACAAGTGTCACTATATTCTTCGATGAAATTTCAGAGCAAATTTAGAACAAAATAACGAGGCAGAAAATTTGTGAAAATACAAGAACAGCAGTCAGCCTCAACTCAAAATTTAACGGTTTTTATAAACAATTTGTAAAAAAAGTCCAATCACAAAGAAAGTCCATGCTGTTATCTTTGCGTTGGTTTGGTTCACTTAGTTGGATCAGTTGAAATTGTGAGTGTTGAAAAACTTAACTTTCTATTGAAGAGATCGAGTCGAAGGCGAATACAAACGTAGCACTGTATTTTGAAAGAACTCCATTTACAATTACTTAAATATTACCGAACTAGAATGTCACTTTGGTATGGGATTGGGTTGGTTGCTTTGTCAAAAGTTGGTTGATTCCATCCCATCACGTTCATTCTTAGCGCAAGAATAAGTAGGCCCTAAAAATTTTCAACTTGTACAAAAACTTTTTTAAATAGTTTCCCAAGATCAAAGAGATAAGCCAGCCCCGTAAAACTTTTATTTTTTTCAAAACAAATGACTTGCATCAAGTCTTGCAGTCTTAGTGCGTCGAATAATTTGTGATGATTGCTTCAGTTTGAAGTCAATATTTCGATGGATATCAATATCATACTATCAAGCCAACATGAAAAATAGCTATTGCTAATAGAAGAAGTGAGTTCGAGAATTGCTAAACACTGCTCGCTTGAATGGGTAAGCGAATTAAACGTAGATCTTGACTTTTTGACAAAATTGTTCATTCACATAGATGGAGGAAGTTGATGGTCGTTTACCAAAGCTGATTTGCTATAACCCTGGTAGCAAGTTGCAATCTATTCAAAGAGACAAGCGATGATGAACAACACCCAAAAACTAATACGTTAAAAAAGTAATATTTGAAATTGAATATATATACCCATAAGAAAAAAACGGCTATTTTTCCTCCAAATCGAAATTTCCGCAAAGAAAGGATAGCTTCTTTGATTGAACTTTTTATTGAAATCTCTTCAACAACTTCAAAAGCAATTATCACCCCCAACACTGTAATGCCTGCGACAATTATAAAATCTTATTGAAGCACTGTAATTTATTAGCGTTGTCTCAGAATTTTCAATATGAACGTTAAACATAATATTAGTTTGGTTGAACTGTGTAAAAACCACCACAAATATTTAGTAGAGAAATTGGTGTCAATTAAATATGTTAACGAAAACTGTCACTGAGATGTTAGTAGATTGACTAAAAATAAATCGGTTTGTCTGAATGCTGAACTTAAAAGATTTTCCTTACTTTACTTACTTGTTTCTTTGCAAAATATTCCAAATGAAGTTAATGCTAGTGATATAGTTATTGCAATCCATGATGGCAAACAATCTTTACTCATGTTTGTGGAGTTTGTAATAGCTTCTTTCAAAGTGCTTTCATTTTCTAATGAAGAAATCGATGTCTTTTTGTCTGGTTTTGCTTCCTGCTTTTCCTTTGGCTTTTTTCGTTGTCGAAGGCCAATGTTCTTGACTAAATAGATTAAGGTTGTTTTTCTCACTTTTTTTTAGCACACTGCTTGTAGTGGCTACTTGCGCACTCCTCATATTTCATCATCACTTTGCTCCTGGAATGTGCTTCCTTCTAACTTATTCCTCATAATTGCACTTCTCATAATCGCTCAACAATTACCTTTGTAATGAGGTCTTGCAGATGACACAGCAAATGTCTTGCACAATTAAACGCCAATACCCTCTCAGTCATACAAGCTGTAGATGACATGCCAGTCTTTACCGTTATTGCTGAAAGATCTGGCGAGAGGAGGAAAGAGTTTGTTCGAGGCAAGACAGGATCGATTATCATCATGTATTACGCTGCCTGTCATTTTGGATTTTATTCGACTGGATGGTCTATCCTGTGGTGTTACAAACGTGAACAATATCTTATAGTGTTAGGCATTGCTCAAATTGCTACCAGCAAACACTAATTTTTTAATAAATTTATTATTAAGCGAACGCCGTCAAACTTACCTTTGCGATTCAGGTTGAAATTTTGTGCGTCACTGTTAATTTGTGATTTTAGGTCCGGTTTTTTCTCTGTTTCTTCTTTCAAAAAACATTCAGAACGAGTCACAATCAACAGTGATAACATAAAGCAGATTGATGACAGCAGTTCTGCACAGCATACAACCCCACAAACCTGGACACCACAATTCATAAAATAATGTTTACTAATGCTATAATCAACGTTAGGTTTCGTTGGTTTAATGAAATACTGTTGTTTGTCTTGTAATTGGCAAAAGGCATTTGTCGCCCAAGGCCACATTTTGAGTTGCAGTATATGCGTTACAATATGCTTGCTGAGTGTACTATAAACTTCTAAGCTTTTTTTTTCACGGCTGTAACTAGGCTAATGGGAAAGCAGATATGTGAGGTAAGTGCTACCTCACAGCCGTGAACAAAAAACTTTATGTTTCAAGTCTGCTATGTAACTTCTGAAACTTCTAAGCAATCAACAAAAAAAATTTCTATTTTAAGCGAGATACTATTGTTTATCTTAAACATAAGTTATTTTTAGTGATACGTCATCGACCAAGCTATGAAAAAAACTCACCACTTCTGTGTGGACTGGATGCAGGGCAAAAAGAATCGCAGCTACAAACTGCGACGTTTCAGTGAAAGACTTAGATAAGATTTTTCGACAAACTAAGTAGAACAAAACACACACAAACGCATGAAGAATAATGTTGTTTACATGGTAAGGAGTGGTCCAGTTTCCCCACATTGAGTGGATGCATCTAAAAATACACGCTTATACAAACATAGAGACTCGTGACTCCTGCACTACAATTTTTGATTGAGGACTTTGTTTGAGGAAGCGACAACTTTTACGCTTAGATTGCCCCCAATCTTTGCAATACAGTCATTTACACTCCTTTTTAAAAAAAAAAAAGTTTTATGAGAACACGAGGCTTGTTTTTGTTCAAAATTTAAGAACAAATTGAGAACAATGCCAGCCTCAGCAGCCAACAAAAAATTAAGAGCAAACGGAAAATAAAACTTTTAAATCAAAAACCGAAACTAAGATTTGCATTGAATCAAAAGGATAAAATTTTTAGTAATTTTGCATTATTTACAAGCAACGTTACTGTGTAGTGCTACGATTTCGAGATTGTACAGTGCTCTTGCGCACAGCGCAGGCAACTTGAAATTTTTTTTGCAATCGTAAGCTCGCTTTTGCAGGCACTGAGAAAATTTTTGGCAATCGTTTAAGGCAAAAAAGCTCTCTTTGGAAATTTTACAATGCTGCCAAAGCAGCGAAAAAACCTTTCCTCAAGAAAACAGAGCACGATTTTACAAAAATGGTCGCTAAATTGACATCGATGCTCTCAAAATTTAAGACAAATGAGGCTGAAAATTTGCACAAAATTTAGAACAGCTAGCCCTAACTCAAAATTTGCTGGTTCTTATATAAATAAAAAGAGTGTATAGAACGACAAGCAATAACATTATACTAAGCTCAAGTTTTTGATGTGCCATTTTGTCAAATTTAAAGGCAAAGTTTGTGTTCGAAGCGTTTGAGATGAAGTCATTTGTAGTGCAGACTATATAAGAACTAACGTTTTAGCATCGACATAAATTATTTACCTGAACAGCAACACTGTTATAGGTCGGTACGACTTGTGACTAGAATTTCGATGGATTGGAGAGCCCCAAAAATCATTTAAAAACAAGCTACTCAATGGAGCTGTTTCCTGAAAAATATTGTAATTTATTTTAGGTGCTCAACTTAAATTGAAGCCGAGAATTACTTAAATCTTGCAACTGTTACCTATAAAATAAGTAGCACTACTTAATAGTTACTTATCGAGACTTTGTTTCAAATTGGATTTACTCAGGCCCTTGATTGAATTTTGCAGAAAACAATAATATTAGTAAACGCGCAATTTTGCGTTCACAATCCATACTTTAGGTTTACATAGCAACAAGCATGCAAGCAATAGATCCAAACAATTTCCAATCAACAATCGCAAAGTTAACAAACACTCAGCTGCTTACCTGAACGTCAGCGTTTTGCAGTAGAGCAGGCTCATCGTCATAGACAAAGTCTGCATTGTAAACAGCTGAATGTGCAATCACGGATACCACACAAATGACCAGAGCTTTCCATTTCAAGGTGACAGCTGGTACTTTGTTTTCATTTATTATTGTCATTAGAATTGCCAAACCAAAACCAAGCTAGTGCTCAGAATTGCTTTACAGTATTAACAAGCTGCTGATTAAAGATCTGTATTCGAAACTTAGTGTCAAGTAATTGCTAATCGTTTCATGGAATGGAATATGATACTGTTTTTCTTAACTTAGCAACCAAATCTTTTTATGGACAGGGTGGTTGTTTCGTTTCCGAAACTTTCGTTTACGCCCGGGGCCTTCACCTTCGCTAACCAAATATTAACAGATAAAGTAAACTTACAACTTGAATTTATTGTAGTCTTTTTATAAAAGACAGACGCAAAAACTTACTGATATCAACGTAAATAATCATGAAAGCATAAAAATTCTAATTAACAACGTGCCAATCCCAAAACCTAAAAAATTTATCTTGGCGAATTCCGCAGAATGTATATAAACAACTAAAATCACGTGACTAGAAGTAACTGAGCAACAAACATCGTGTTCAAAGTAAACAGCGACGCTGCTCTTTTCCACAGAAACAAATGACGTACCTCGTATATGCAAATTACACCTTGCAAAGCACTAGCGAGACAAAAATTAATTAAGAATGTGAATCAAGGGAACAAGAGTTCAATTTCATGCGCGAATGTTATCAATCATAGCTGTGCTGAAACATAGCGGCTCTTTGGAACAGAACAAAATGACGGAGCAAAAATTAAGCGACAGCACTTCACAAACATATCAAAGTGAAAAGTTGCAAAAGTCACCCAGAGAGTTCGGTAAAGCAAAACAAGAATATGAAGTTTTTAATAGTAAGAGTATTTCATTTTTTCAATAAGGTTTGCATTAACAGTAATAACAATTAAAAATTGTAGGTCATTATTCACAAAGTAGCTCTTTAGGTTTAGAGGCGAATTTGAAGCATTCCATATGGTAAATTTAATCTTATTTGTAGAGTGTTTCCACTTAGCCTAGCTTTGCAAAGTAGGAGGGTACCCTTTAATCCACACCAGCCATGGTAACGCAAGCATAAAAGGATTGAATGAATAGAAACCAATAGAACAAGGTATTTCAGCGAAAACGGAGGTTCCACAGTTCAAATGAATGTGCTTTAACTCAACAACATTAAGAGCCTTTTTTTGCAATGCCTTTTTGCGATTTGAAGCGCCTTTCTAAATGTCACTAGATAATTTGTTTACGGCATCATTTTTCAAAGGGACAGAAATTTCATAACGTTTATTTGTCAACTTTACGTTTGATTCTTTTATTTTGCGCGCAAGTTTTTCACTTTTAAAGTTCGCATTATTTTGTCTTTGTGGGTTCAAGTTTACGCAAGTTATATAGAAATAGATTAGACCCGACCACCACTAGCTATAGGGCCCAGCCGGGTCAAGTAGTTTCTCTCGTCCGTATTCATTTGTTTTCGCTATTTGTGTGTTTTTTAGATTACCGCTGTTTTTTATTTTATTTTTTATTTTTTGGTTTGGTTTCATTAACTCTGACATTCTTGAACGTTTTGGCAGAGTCTTGTTGTATTAATTTTAGTGCAAAACTTGAAGAACTCGATAAATTAACGATTTTCTAGAACTCGAAATTACTTACACAATAACTGTAGGAAATTAACTGCTTACTCGTGAATTTCAGTAGTTCGCATAGGAAGAAATGTAATGCTGTTACCCTTTAGTTTGAGTAATACTGGACTCTGCCTAACTGATCTGAGATACACACCATCAACAATGCATTGACGCTTATTTGGTACCACTCATGTAAAATCAGTATATCTGAGTTCTGTTTAAGTTATTGGAGAAATTAAAACTTATGGTACTTTGTTTCAGCTATTTATATAAACGCAATGTGGATGGTGTGACTTACTGTTGCTGTATGTTGTGCATAACTATTTTGATGCATACGGTATGTATTGATTTACAAATTTTGTTGTTACATAGATAATTTGACCAGCTGCCACTTGAAAGGTTTTCCGGACCCGCTGAGGTTTCATTCTCAGGGTGGTTTTTCTTTCCTCACCATGCTCCTTTGAGCTAAAGTTAGTTATTGGCCGGTTGCGCCACCCATTGACCACCTACGTAACCGTGCCTGGCCTCGCACTGGTCACTGCCCCCTCTCTTCTTTATCAATTATTCAAACAACTACTCCAGCCGTTAGTTTTACTTGCTTTTTGTGTGCCAGCATGTGTGTGTTGAAGAGAGTGATTGATTAGGCCTACATTGTAAATACTTCAACTTATGTGGCAGGCGTAACAACCATCAAAATAAAAATCACTTTTTTGTCTTCAATATCCTCTTCCTTTTCTTCCTTCCAGAGTTGTACACGGGCCGACTAGTTCAGGCCCGAACCCAAAAATATAAGCCCGAACCCGAAAACTAATTTAAAGCCCAAAGCAAGCTCGAAAAAAACCGAAAATTAAGTTACATCTGAAAAATTTAGCAATGTTGCCAAGTTATTTTAATTATATTTTTCTGCACCTAAGCCAAAAAGCACGTCTCAGGCCCGAATTAAGCCCGAAATTTTTGTCAACTCTAGGCCCGAACCCGACCCGAAAAGCCAGGCCCGACTTACAACTCTGCTTCCATGAATATTCAATATTTAATCAATCCTTTCCTTTTTCTTCAATATTCAATGTGTCACTACTTCCTTTTCCTAACTCTACGAGTGTTTATCGTGTAATTGTGGAGGTTCGCTATTCGCATTCGCTATTGTTGTGTTGTGGAGGTCAAGAATAAAAAATGAATGAATAATAAGGTAACGATCATCAAGGAAACAATGAAAAAACGGGCAAACGTTGTTAATCAATTATTTTTCACATATCTATTGTTAAAATTCAAAAATTAGACCGCTTTAAACGCGCTTAAACAGTAAAATTGATTTTTGGAGGTTTTTTGTCCAATAAACAATGGTAAATGATGTGGAAAGCAACAGTACAAGGCAGTTATAAAACGCTCAAAGAAAGAACACAATACAACTCGACAGACTGAATTTAATTCAAAAATTTCAAACATATCTAATTTTTTGAAATATTCGCTGTCTTACACCAAAGCGTGTAACAAGTTTGCAGAATCCCTTTCCGTGTCATTGCTCCCGCTGGCAACACAGCTCCTTTTGAAGAAATGTCGCAGCGGTGGAGAGCCGTTAGCAACAATATGCCCTATTTGATCGGCCCGAAATTTGAACCTCAGACCTCCCGCTCCAGAGACGAGCGTGTTACTACTCGGCCAACCGGCCAATAATTCAACAACAAAAAATTAATAAACTATTTTGTAAGAAAATACATAACCCTTTCTATGAAACAACTATCGAGGTACGTATCCTTATGAGTACGCAAAAAAAAGAGCAACAATTACGCGTGCAACGTCAAGGGCTACTTTGCTCACATAGACATTTCATCGCAGCAACCGTAGCCCAAAACCCTTCGTGAGGAGCACAAAATACTCCCGGACGTCTCAATCTCAATTGACCACTGCACAAATCCAATAGTACTATAATTTACCTAAAAATCAAGAATTAGGTTAACCGAAAATCACGCAGTATAAAAGATGGCAAAAAACTTACCGACAACAACAGTTATCAACAGCAATGCAACAGTAAAGTCTCCAGTCATCAAAAACAAAAAACTATCAATTTTTTTAGAGAAGAGCGAATTAGTCCCAAATGGGCCTTTTTATTGTTTATTTAATCTTAATTCTCATGCAAATGCTTTTTGTTTTATTGTTGATGCAGCTTGACTTGATAATTTAATTAATCTGACGAGGCTTTGGTGCACCAATGGTAATTTACTGCTGTTATTCATGAATGGGCATTGAGCAAGCAGCTATATTGTTGTTTTTGTTCGTTAAAATAATGGATTGATTGCATTTCAGTAGAGTATTTTTGTAAATACTCTCAATTGAACAAAAATTCATTGCTCCTCTTCCTCTGACATGTCAGCCGTGTCCTCGCGACCCGCACAAACGAGTAAAATATCAACGCGAAGGTTTTATGTGACGGCACGTTGCCCGTTTGAGAAAATCACCGAGAACTAGTCGAGTGAGTATAGAGACAAGGCAATGCATCTATCTCACAAAGATACCACAGAAGTCTGAGCTTGTCCCGAAAAAATCACGCGATAAAAATAAAGAAATGCCGCCAGACGTCTCTTTCGTCATGTTTTCCGCTCGATACCCACGGGTAGAGGTGGGCACAGCTGCGCTGGTAGAGCCGCTACTTTTTCTGTAGCGTTAGCGGAAGCGCCGCTGCTTTTTTTCTCAGTAGCGCAAAGCGGCAGCGCCGCTGTTTAGAAAGCAATTAATCTGCCTCTTCTGTAAATTCAGCAATAAAATGAACCGTTTATACTCTAAACATTTTTCTAAATAGAGTGAAACAGTTTGATCTATTGAAAGGTTTGGAGAGTGTTAGTAGCAATAAAATTCATCACTGCTTGAATGAAAAGACGCTAACCTTAATTGACAGTCAGTGCTCTTTAGGAATTTAGAATGATTAAAACTTTATTTTTGCATTAGTTTTGTCTCCTCTTATCCTGATTGGCAATTATTGTGCAAGTGCTTTAATCAAAAGAAATGCGAAAACAAGGGATATTTTCATGCGCTGAAAAGCGCACATTAATTCTTTAAAAGTTAAAGATCGCCGTAGTTTATTTCCGTCTATAACTTACCCCTAGCCGTATTTCCTTTTTTCCAAGTTTATATGATTTTTTATGGGATCCATGTTTTATTAATCGACTAGCAGTTGATCGCGAGTTAGATTTCTCTTCTAGAACGGAAGGCCTGGATTTCAATTTCCGGGCAGTTCAAATCAAAAACATTGTTACCAACCGCTTGCCACCGCTGCGATGTTGTGTAATCAAGCTGCAATGCTGCAAATATTGGCGTTAACTTTGGTCTACTTTTTTATGCATTTTTGTTGCTTTCAGTCAAAAAATGTAATAATGCTGGTACCAAAAAATACAACAAAATTAATAATGTCATGTCGCAAAAATAGAGACAAGGATATCCTCCTGCACCACTGTCTTTTAAAAATTATGGCATGAATTATAATTGGTTTGCAAAAGATTGCCTATATCCTTAGGACAAAAAAAAACAACAGAGAATTTGTCTACGCAAGATGCGATAAATGATAAAGCAAATCTATGATACCGTATTCATAAATTTTTGATGTTATAAATAGATACTATTCGAGGTCAGTTTTATTGAAAAAATGAGAACTACTTGAAGTAATAAAGAGTTGTCTTAAACCTTGTTTCACTATTGCCCTTATCCACAAAAGTAGATTTAATCCGTTTGGCTCCCTACCAATGACAACCCAGCGTTTCGAAATTTCGTGGAATTTGAAAAGGATGGCTTTGCCAAATTTCTTGCGGATTAAGCAACGCAAAATCGCGTTGCTTATACTGCAAAAACCTTTGCAAATTGGCAATTTCTCGCAAAATCAACAACACGATGTTTGATAATCAAACATCGCTTTTTATTACCAAAAAGTTTGACGTCCTTCGTGGTCGACTCCTGGGAAATCATAGCGACTTCCACTGGCAGTTAGGTGGCCAGATCAACCACCATCCCTGCAGCCGCAATGCAGCTCGAGTCATAAGATGCACAGAGCTGGACAGCGCTGTTTCGAGCTTTTAGCTCTCATCGGTAGCCCTCAGCTTCTCTAATTAAAGGTAATCCCCAGCTGGACAAGACTCTTGGCCGAACTGGACAAAGCTTAATGGCTTGCGCAGTGGCAGAGGCTTTGTAGAGAATAAACGATTTTTCACTTGTGATACTTAAAAAGACTAGTGAAAAATCGCTGGACCCGTGTAGTAAGGACAGCCATAGGCTATCGTGGTCGTGGCCGACTCCTGTGAAATCATAACGAATCATAACGTGGTCGACTCCTGGGAAATTATAGCTAAGGGCTACCGATGAGAGCTAAAAGCTCGAAACAGCGCTGTCCAGCTCTGTGCGTCTTATGACTCGAGCTGCATTGCGGCTGCAGGGTTGGTGGTTGATCTGGCCACCTAACTGCCAGTGGAAGTCGTTATCATTTCCCAGGAGTCGACCACGAAGGACGTCAAACTTTTCGGTTATGATTTCCGTGGTCACGCAGAGGGGAACCCTTGTAGTAGGGATAGCCTATGGCTGTCCTTACTACACGGGTCCAGCGATTTTTCACTTGTTTTTTTAAGTATCACAAGTGAAAAATCGTTTATTCTCTACAAAGCCTCTGCCACTGTGCAAACCATTAAGCTTTGTCCAGTTCGGCCAAGAGTCTTGTCCAGCTGAGGAATATCTTTGATCAGAGAAGCTAAGGGCTGCCGGTGAGAGCTAAAAGCTCGAAACAGCGCTGTCCAGCTCTGTGCATTGCTTTTTTATTACGAAAAAATTTTGCAAAGCCATCCCTTTCTGATGTCACGAAATTTCGAAATGCAGGGTTGCCAATAGTGCGGTGTCAAGCGTATTAGATCTGTTTTAGCGGACAAGAAGAATAGTGGAGCAAGGTTTGGGGCTCCTCTTTATTACTTCAAGTAGTTCTCATTTCTTCAATGAAACCGATCTCGAGCAGTATCTCTGTAAGCTAAACCGTGGCTATCGCCTGCATGGCAGTAGTGCAGTTTTTCAATTCAATCCATTTTTTCTATTCGTCCATTCAACATACTACTTTTAGTGACATAGATTTTGATAGTGGCTAGTTTCAAATAGAATGAAACTATTTAAATAAGATTGAAAATGGTAAGAGTTACTAACCAAAGCGTCTCTAAAATAAATAGAATACGTATGTCAAAAAGAATAGTCTTGGCTATTATTTATTTAACAAAACAATTTGCTGGTGGTTTTTAATTGTTTTTTCTCCAAAAAAAATTTGTTTTAAAAAAAAAGTAGCGGTAGCGACTAACGGCAACGCCTGTAATTTTGAGTAAAGTAGCGGCAGCAATAGCGCCCATGCTTTGTAAATAAAGTAACGGGTAGTGGCAGCACGCTACTTTTTACGTTAAACATCGGCAGCGGTGCTACTTTTCAAGTAACGGCTGCCCAGCTCTGCCCACGAGATACGAGTCACTCAGAAGCAGCCGTGAAAAAAAAATTTTTTTCCCGAACACTACACCAATCAGTTTAGTGGAACGCTGTTCTGGTCGTATTATCTTAGAAAGTCCAAAATGAATATCAGAAAAAAAAACTGTCAAATTACAACGCTTTTGTCGTAACACAAAGGGAATGAAAACCACAAAAAGATTAACAGAGCAAAACCGAGGTAAATTTAGGGAAAATATTACTTTTCCTAGTCAAGTGTACTGTATTTAGCCGACGACCAAAGAAAAAAAAAGTCTCAATCGGAAAACCACTGCAAGTTTCGTCTTCAAATCCATTTCGCGGATGCAGTTCGAGCTTCTGCAACTTTGCTTCTCAGAAGTTTTACCGGAACGGCGTTTGGGATCGTTTCGGCTCACTTTCAGCACTGCTAAGAAGCATCACAGACCACCAGACTAAGACCCTTTCATAAAACGTTGAAACCTAGCACTTATCTCAACAGTTCGTAACAGAATCTTGACAGTGTATTACAGTATAATACATTAAATTTCAATCTCAAACAATTGAAACAGAAACTAAACTGTGTCAAGAAACCTTGGAAGCCAGGCAGGGCCGGAAATCCTTGAATCAAGAAACTTTTACAGTTAACCGCGAAGTCATTTCTCTGCTGAACCATATTGCGTGTGATCATTTATTTATTGATGTTATCGTAGATTTTTGCTGTCTTTCAGGTACAAGATTTTGTATTGGTCAAATTTCAAAACAAAAAAATTTTGAAAACATTTGAGCTGGTTGCGGTAATGGCCGTTTTGCAACTTGTGAAAGTGCACTTAAGATCCCAAACTAAGTGCTTTGAGGGAGCAATTTTACAGAAAAACAAAACTCGCAACAATAAATAAAGGTTAGTAACCAAAAAGATAATCAAAAGGCTATTGGTTCGAATCCAGTCTAGGGAGTCTTGTTGGAACAAATGGTGTTTTCAACCACTTTAACGCATAAAACGGTTGTGCTAAGAAAGTTTTCTGATTACGATTTTTAACTTCTACGATAGAAAATTAATGTTTGCTTAGCTCTTCGTTTAATTTTTTGTGTCAAACTCCGCAATTAAATATCACCATATTATGATTTATATTTCAAGCTTTCTGATTTGAAATATTAACTATTTTTATTTTTTCAAGCTTTTTCTGATTTATTTTTTAAACTTTCTGAAGATATTTGTTGTTTGATTGTATTTTATCACTTAGCTCAAATGTTGCATCTGATGCTGAAATTGAAATCTGTCTTGTCAAAATGCCACGTAATAGCACAGTCATACAATATCACTATAATAATGTCAATTCGAACACTAAACCATGACAAAACACAATAACTTTTTTCTCGTTGCGTTAATGAATTTTTGCCCCAAGGGCCTAAAGCCGCAAAGTAACACACTCACGAGCAAATGAGGCAATAGATTTGTGCTATTTTTCCCAGGCCAGTTGGTCGAGCGGTAACGCGTTCGTCTCTGGAGGTTCAAATCTCGGGCCGGTCAAATTGGACGCAGTGTTGCCAACGGCTCGCCATCGCTGCGACATTTCTTCGAAAGGAGCTGGGTTGCCCATAGGCGCAATGACGTGAAGATGGGCCCTCGCAAACTCATTACACGCTTCGGCGTAATACAGCGAGTATAATGAAAGATTTTGATTGATTTTGATTCCCTGAATTAATATTTGATGTTTACTGTTTGGCTCAGTGCTGCATGCCGTCTTTAGCAAAGAGGTGAGTATTGGCTCTGGGATGAATTCCGGTGAAAGAATTGGTGAAAATTCAATCAATCAATCAATCAATAATTTATTTACACTGTCAAAAAAGTATAAGATAAAAATTAGTTAGAGACATTCTAAATATTAATAATTCTTGACAGGAGGGAGGCAACGAATTGACCTTTCGGTCTCCGAGTCTGCAGCCCCCAAGTTGAATCGAGGAAAAGCAATTCATTTAAGATTGCTTCTTATTTGAAACAAAAACAAGGCAGTACCGCTGTGTAAATTTTAATTATAATTTTGTAATAGATATTTTTTGTATTTGTTTTTAAATAATCTTGCTGATGAATTTTGAATTTCTGGTGGGATATTATTCCAAATTTTAACTCCTTGATATTTAATGCATCTTTGCAGTCGTACAGTTGAATATCGGGGAATGTATAAGGTATTGTGTGACGATTCGGTTGCTCTGGTTGCACGTGAGGAGATGTTTTTTGTTAGTGTAAAAAATCTGGATAATTTGGATGGAAGGTTATTCGTAAAGTGAGAGTGCACTATTTCAGCTATTTCAATCTTGAAAAGATCATTGAGTTTTAAAATAGAGAATTTATTAAAAAATTTAGTTGGACCTTCAAGTGAAGAGCCACTTCCAATCGTTTTTACAGCTTTATTTTGGAGGGATTTAAGTTTATTAATGTAAGAAGGAAAAGTAGAGCCCCAGATAGATAGACCATACATAAGTTGACTGTGTATGAGGGCATAATATATTTTGAGAAGGGCGCTTTGAGGCAAAAAATGGCAAAGTTTAAAAAGGATTCCGATTGCCATCGTAATTGTAATTGTAATTACATTTTATTCACCAAGTTGCCTTGGCCAGGAGAAAGCGAAGGGACCTTTCGGTCATCGAGTCAAGCTGCCACCTGCCCACCTGTCTACCACACACGGTGGAGGCTTCATACTGTCCTTTTAATTGCTGAACGTCAAGCAGGGAAGCTGTGAATACCAATTTTTATAGTCTTTGGTATGACCCGACCGGGAATCGAACCCGAGTCTACCGCTTCAGTAGCAGACGCTCTATCCACTCGACCACTGATCGGTTGATATCCACTCGCCATCGATATTTTGTGTTCTAATAATACAATATGATAGTAAAATTTCAAGTCAGTGTCTATTGCAATTCCCAGATAATTCGCTGCTGAAGTTTGCGGAATTAAAGTGTTATTAAAATAAGTTTTAATAGTTACAGGAAGCTGTTTTAGTTTGGGAGGAATGATAATAATATTTGATTTGGAGGGATTGACTGTTAATTTGTTAGCTTTAAACCATTCGGAGATTTTCTATACGTCAGCATTGATGATTTCAGTCAATCTTTGCTGTTTTTTTTTCACTATATACTAAACAAGTATCATCAGCGAAAAGTCTGGGGATGCAATTGACAGATGACGGTAAATCGTTTGCATATACCAAAAACAACAAAGGGCCAAGGGTTGAGCCTTGCGCTACGCTGTAGTTATTATTTTCAATATTAGATTTGCATCCATTTGCAAATACAAATTGTTTTCTTTTCAAAAATGATTGCAAAAGATCTTTAGCAGTCCCACGAATTCCATAGTGATCTAATTTGGAGAGCAAAATATCGTGAGAGACCGTATCAAATGCTTTTGCAAGGTCTAAGAGGATCAAACCAGTACACAAATTATCTTTAATGTTTTCGAAGGAGGAAGTTATTACATCTAGGAGAGCATGGGTAGTTGATAGTTTGGCTTGAAATCCATATTGGGTAGTAGTTAGTACTTTGTGTTTGGTCCAGAATTTATTTAGCCGTATGTGGATAAGTTTTTCGAAGATTTTAGAAAAACAAGTCAAAATTGAAATGGGCCGATAGTTAGTTGGGCTTTGACGATCACCTTTTTTGAATATAGGAATGATTTTAGCAATGGTACAATTTTTGGGAAAGATACCATTTGTAAAAGAAAATTGAACAAATAGGTGAAGAAAAGGAGTAACGACGGGGGAGGCAATTCGCAAAAAGTACGGGGGAATTTGGTCATGACCATAAGATTTATTAATGTTAAGAGAGGAGATGGCATTATTAATTTCTGTCATACTAGGAATGTCTAGAAATATACTTGACGAAATACGACTAGTCAAATAACTGAAATGATCTCTTTTGGATGAGTTATCAATTTTATCAGCCAATTTAGAACCAATTGTTGGAAAAAAATCATTCAGATAGTTTGCAATGTCATGTGGCGCAGAGACAGAGCAATCATTTATTTTCAGTAGGCATGGCGAGGTAGCGGTTACATTCTTACGGTTAGTTGGTAGTACTGATCTTATAGTGTTCCATATTGACGTAAATCACTTTTGCTTTCTTCTAATTTAGTTTCGTAGAACCTTTTTTTAGAAATAGTTTTAATTTTAGTTAATACATTAATGTATTTTTTAAAATACGACTTTTCACGTTCAGCTCCTAATATGTAACGTGATTTAAACATTTTGCGTTTATTCTTGATAGAGTTTATAATGCCGTTAGTTAGCCAAGGTTTACTGTAGAGTTTCAGCTGACGTCTCGAAAGTTTTGTTAATGGTGCATGTTTATCAATTGCAGAAGATACTATGTTAGTGAATTTTTCGAAACTCTCATTAAAGTTATCCTTAGTTAATAGCGGTAGGTTAAAAAAGAAAAAGTCTAGATTATTTTTCTAATCTTCACAAAATATTTCGGGAGTAAATTTCGATTTATTTCTAAAATATACATCCGAATGGTTTTTTGAGAAATTTGATTTTCTTTTGTCTATTTTACATAAAATCGGATAATGATCACTAACATCCACTTCGAAGATGAAAGATTTTATTTGATGATTTGAATCGTTTGTGATTATGTGATCTATTATAGAAGATGATTCAGGGGTTACTCTTGTGGGTTTGGTGATTATTGGTATAGCGCCGTTACTTACAATCAAATTAATATGGTTATGAGCAGCATTGGTGCGATTAAACTTTTGCATATTGATATCAAAGTCACCGAGAATGTAGTAAGTTTTTTTTGAGTTCGACAAGTCGTTTAAGCAATCAGAAAATCTATCAAGAAAATTATTTACAGTAAAATGATCAGGATGTCGGTATACTGTTCCAACAGTAAATTTTTCATTTGAATTGGGTGTAGATAATTCCAGCCATAAGCATTCAGAATTGGGCATTACGTATTGATTGGGGCATGATTTAGATGTAAAGTTATCAGACACATATACCGCTACTCCGCCAGCTGAAGTTTGGGAGTCGACATGATAAAACTTGTATTGAGAAATCGTAATGTTTACAAGAGGGTCATTTTTTATTCGGGTTTCAGTTAGGCAAATTACGTCAGGTCTAGTTCTGATAGAAACAAGAAATTCGTGGAGCTGATCGAAGTTTTTGTTGAGGGATCTAATGTTGAGATGCAAAATTGTCAAGGAGTTATTGCAATTGGGTATACTTGAATTTGGTGATATATAGGTAAATTTCTTGAAGTTATCGAATATTGAATTAATGATGGCATCACACTGTTCCTGTTTATCAAAAAATCAATTTTTTTTCTGTGGTGAGACTGCTATACTCGGCTCCAAAAAGTCAGCCAACTCCCTATCTGCCAAGGGCGCCATAATCACCAAAATCTGCTGAATAAAGACTAAAATCAGCAGTTACAGAGCACAGAACGGAAAAATCAAAAACACTTATAGCACTGTCATTCAATCGCGTAGCATATAATAAAATAATCAATCATCTTCACAGCAAAGTCTGTCAGACATAGACTAGCTAAGCATAGGTAACTACACCACGTTTAATATTAGTGGGCATAGGTGGGCAAGTTAATGCAAAACGTTAGCTTCGTTAACCACTAGTCCGTTAACAAACTTCACACCTCCGTTAACGTTAATCCGTTATTTTCAGCTTTAATTAACAGAAGTTAATAAAGTCCGTTAATTCGTTAATATTTTGCGTGTAATTTACAATTCTTTTTATTCACTCGCTTCTAGAACACGTAATGACGCTGTTGAGCTGATTTTAAGGAAATATTTATTGCTGTGGTGGTCTTTTTGTGTTTTGGAAGTTACATTTTACAGTCTAATCTAATTTCAAGGTAAAAATAAGCTCAAATGCACTATCGAAGATGCAATTGGAAAACGTTTGGAAATAGTAAACAGCGATAATTAGACTTATGAGGCTGCAGCTTATTATTTGCCACAAAAAAGAGCTTCTTTCTTCGCTTTCTTCTACAAAACTCGTGCTAATACGCAACAAGTGTTACCAGTGCAAACTGGTTTGTATCGGTACGATGAATGAATGCTGCAAGATATTAACGATAAAAACCTTAACGGGAGTTAAAAGGGCATTCAACCCGAATTTTGAAAAACTGCAAAAAAATCTTAAAAAATATGTTTACCTACATGACCCCATTGCGATTCTTGCAAATCATCCGGTTAAGAAAGTCTAGTAGAAAAAATTTTATGTTTTCCCCTTAGAATCCAAATTTCGGCCATCTTGTTTCAAGTAGATTGCGCAATAAATCTGTTTGTAACTTCTATTTCCGAGTCTTGCTATGTAGCGGGCTTTTTGGGACTAGGTGAGTGCTGAAGATATAGGTAAATCAATTAGTGGAACAGCTACTGTTTGAATTCAGAGAGGTTAGATGCTTTCTTAGTATGCTTTGTCTGCTAAGTGCTAGCTAAGTAGTCGGAATAGAATAAGGCTTTAGTGCTTTAGGCGTAGTAGCCTATAGCCTATTGCAGATTGTGACTATTGCTTCGTATAGATAGCCTATCCGAAAAAATTATTGCCTGTTGAAGGCTACGGCATCGTAGCTGACAAGATAATAGACTAAGATTCTAGTTTTTAGTGAGGCAGTAAGTTTTATGCGATTATTGCACAATTGGCTTAGGCCTAAAGATCAGATAAGGCCAGTTAGTTTTTCCCGTAAATATGAAACTGCAAGCTTCAATGCTAAGCATTTTAGTAAGCATTTTTCGTTTAGGTTTGTTACGGTTATCAGCAAGTACCTACATAGCCACTTCCTCCACAGCTGCTAATGTAGTCAGTCATTTGGAACGATTTTGACCTACGTCCTTTCAGTTTAGTAATGTTTAGAAAGCGTTTCTCCTTAGTCTAAGGGGAAAAAGAATTGCTAATATCTTACGATTTCTTGGCCGAAGAGAATCAAAATTGGTGCGAAAAAATTCTAAGAAATTGCCAAAGTTATTTCACTATGATTTCGAAGAAAAAATATTTTAAACAAAAACGTTCTGAATGCCCTTTTAACAAAACTTAACGAAAGTTAATTTAGTCCGTTAACAGAACTTAACGGAAGTTAATTTAGTCCGTTAACATGAAAAAACTTTTTAACGGATTAACGATTTAACGAAAAAGTTAGCTTCGTTATTAACGGATTAACGATTAACGGACTTGTGCCCACCTATGTTAGTGGGGATATAATATTTGTATAACTGGACGTTATTAGACAAACAAATTATTCATGGCAAATAAACACAATTGATAATAAAGGGAGGGAGGTCATTTCTTTGCATCTATTTCTAAGAATTAAGTAAAGTAAACATCGAATAATGCATAATTAAGTCGTACAGCATTATTGACAAATTTCACTGAAATTGCTGATCATGTTTGATGTTGGGTTAAAAATATTTTTATCGTCATTTTAATAAATGCTAATTCAAGTTCACCTCAACAGTCACCATAAATATTTAACTAAAACTAGACACTGTTCTGTAGAAGGGTTTTGAATATTAGAGTAATTTCGACAATCAATGGTTGTATTCATAACTACATACTGTTACTGCACTGTGGTGCATTTTAGTACAATCAGCATGCAGTAGCATTGTCGTTATAGTACCATTAGTTTAAATTGACCTTTTCATTATCTATGTAAAGACAGTATTCACCGTTTTCAATTTGCCATTTAGTTTTTTGCTTGTCAGCTCGTGCTTTATTAAAGGAGGGGAGTAGTTTCTTCCTCTGTTCTTGAAAAGCGTGCGGTAAATGATCAGTAATGTACACATAAGGTGAACTTTGCTTCATTTCGCGCCTAGTCCGATTATACTTTTTTAAATTTTTTGCTGCTTTATAAATAGCTGTTTTGTCCTCCATGTAAGCCAATTTAACAATTATTGGTCTTGTGATTCGTTTGCCTAGTTTATAAAGGGGCTGTTGAGGAAGCCGATGGAAATCTACAATTGGTACTTCATTAAAATTTATCTCTAATCCATCTTTCATAAAAGTTTTTAATTTCTGATTGGTTATATCACGATTTTCCCAAACAGATTTCTCATCTTCTTCTATGCCGTGAATGAGAATGTTCTGGCGCTTGCTGTAAGATTCGTTTTGAAGGGCGGTTCGTTCTTGCTGATCTTTGAATCTTATTAAATTGTCTATAGTTACTTTCATATCATCCATTTCGTTTTTTGATTTAGTAAAGTTTTTTTCAAGCTCTTCGTAGCGGTTTGAAAATTTAACTTCAACTGCATTTAGCCTTTCATTAAATCCTTCCATTTTTAGATCTAAAGCGTCAATCCTAGTTGTTATAATTTGCAAAGATGTTAGAATTTTGAAAAACTGAATAAGAGTGGTTTCTAGAACCATCTAGTCTACCGGGCATGAAAATCGATACTATAGGTAGGCTAGCCTACTAATTGTTCTTCCGGTAAAAGGCAAACGATTAGCATAACGCTAATTTATTACCTTGACGTTTCGCTCAGCTGAAAACGCCCAGCATCTTCAGAAGTTGAGTTGGAGGAGTGTCGAGCACTTCTCCAATACTAGCACAAACAGATAACTTATCGCAAATAAGTTACAACAAAATAAATATCAAAAGAACCGAATAAATTAAGTGAGTTATAAATGATTATAACGTCATAATGATCAACTTGCGAGTTAGGACTAATTCAACAAAACGTAAAAATTCAATTGCTTTACTGTGATGAAACGAGAGAACGTGGCTAAGTCATACATGGTAAAAAAATTAGCAAAAAAAACAAAAAAAAACAGCATTTACTGAGCACTTTTGGCTAAAGATCGGTACACTGATGGCAATGTCTCACCATCCGAACGGTTGAAAACGTTAGAGTGGGCATTGATAAACCAACTTTCAGCAATTCATCGTCTACGATAACTATTAACATATTTTAAAACAGTGGATTCTTCCCGATTAATACGATGATCAAACAACATTAAATGTTCACATAAAGCGGATTTTTCTGGTTCCGCATTTTTGGCGGCTCTTTTATGTTCTGCAACACGACTTTTTAAATCCCGTTTCGTTTGCCCCACATACTCAAACTCACAATCAGCACAAGGTATCTTATAAACTAATCGACTCTTTTCATGCTCTGCAATAGGATCTTTGGGTGAGGTAAGAATGTTTGGGTGAGGTAAGAATTGTTTGATTATCGTATTAATTGGGAAGAATCCACTGTTTTAAAATATGTTAATAGTTATCGTAGACGGTGAATTGCTGAAAGTTGGTTTATCAATGCCCACACTAACGTTTTCAACCGTTCGGATGGTGAGACATTGCTATCAGTGTACCGATCTTTAGCCAAAAGTGCTCAGTAAATGCTGTTTTTTTTTGTTTTTTTTGCTAATTTTTTTACCATATATGACTTAGCCACGTTCTCTCGTTTCATCACAGTAAAGCAATTGAATTTTTACGTTTTGTTGAATTAGTCCTAACTCGCAAGTTGATCATTATGACGTTATAATCATTTATAACTCACTTAATTTATTCGGTTCTTTTGATATTTATTTTGTTGTAACTTATTTGCGATAAGTTATCTGTTTGTGCTAGTATTGGAGAAGTGCTCGACACTCCTCCAACTCAACTTCTGAGGATGCTGGGCGTTTTCAGCTGAGCGAAACGTCAAGGTAATAAATTAGCGTTATGCTAATCGTTTGCCTTTTACCGGAAGAACAGTTTGTAGGCTAGCCTACCTATAGTATCTGTTAGAATTTTGCTCAACTGCAGTTCCATTGTAAGCTGTTTAATGAGCTGCAACAGCAAAGTTTGTTTTCTGTCTGAGTAGTGCTGCTAACAACTTCAAAATTGTGCTTTTTACGCGAATTTGCAGCTTTTTCAAGCACGTCTGTCTTCCATCACAGACTGCGAATTATGAGAAAAAGCCTTGGTTCGGGCTGAAAAAATGAGCAGTGTTGCTTCAGAACCTATCTTCTGAAAGTCTTCACCGGATTCGAACTAGTTTTTGTCCTTAAACTAGGTGAAGACAAAAAAAAGATCTCCACCGAAATTTGAACTATAGTGAAGGCCAAAAATTAGTCTAATACTCTCCATAAGTTTTAATAGATCAAACTGTTTCATTCTATTCCAACAAAATGTTGTAGTCCATCATTTTCTTTTAAACCAAAAATTGAAAAGGGAACACCATTTAACAGCAGCATTACGAAATCAATCGAACAAATATCAAAATTCACAGAAGCCAATGCTGAAAGCAGAACAAAAAATATACCAGTTGCATGCCTAAGACAGCTGTTTCACCTAATTTTAAGGCTCATCAGTTAGGCTTAGCAAGGCCAAAATGACAATTATTATAGTGATAAAACCAAAAATTAGAAAATGATTAATGTGAATTTTGATGTTTGTTCGATTGATTTCGTAATGCTGCTGTTAAATGGTGTTCCCTTTTCAATTTTTGTTTTAATACATGATTACTGCACCCACTTGGCTTGGATGGATTTCCTAATGCCACAACTTTGTTGTCCCTTTTTTCATTTTCTTTTAGTCAGTCTGGCGAACGGACGGTTTTTGTCGAGCGTAGCACGCAGGCAATCTGCTGCAATGTTACTGACATTGTTTCTGAACAAGAAAGTTGTGCAAGGATGAGTGGTAAAAATGGTAGAAATGCTGTGATTGAAGAAAAACTATACAGTATTTCAAAGACCATTGACTAATAAACCGAAAAATGTCAAGTCTAGAAACGAAAATTGAAAACTTTGAAAATCAACGTATGACTATTCAGTATTGACAGTGAATATTCTGAAAAGTGTTCAAAATTAGAAGCCGAAATAAGTGCTTTAGATCTTAACGTAACCCAAATTGGGAGTTTAGCAACAGAAATTGAGGCAATTATCACCGTTAAATTTGATGATATTAATGAAAAGCAAGAAATGAATGAAACAAGACAGGAGATGCTTTTACAAAAAATTGCAAATCTTGAAAGAAATAACGTCATGCGTGAGTCGTACGATAAGCGTTTGAATATTTTAGTTCACGGATTGAAAGAAAGCGAAAACGAAACGAAACGGCAGACTAAGAGAACTTTAGAAACTTTTTTGAGGGATGGCTTGGATTTAGATTCTGATGCTATTAAACTAGTCGACGTGCACCGATTATCTCAGCGTCCCCTAAAAAAAGCTGGCAAAATGAAGGCCCAACCAATCATATTCAAGGTCTCGACGGTTTCGATGAAGACGTTGTCTACGAAAACATGTCCAAACTCAAAAGTTATAACAACGACAGGGAATCGACTGTTTTCATCACTGAACATTTACCAAAGTTATTTTATAAACAAAAACAGTTTTTATGCAGCAGTTCAAAGACGCAAAAATAAATGATAAAGACGCGAGATTTATTGCTTACAATGGTCAATACTGTTTGTATGTCGATGACAAATGCATTCCTCCTCCTAGCACCGCGTAAGAACTATGTGAGAACATTAAATCATTTTTAAGGCGTGTCTTTTAACCTTGCATACTACGAGTAATGTTTCTTGAACTGCAATGAGGTCTGAAGTAGTCATGAGTTAGCCCTAAGAATTATTTAACCAGTGCCGTCGCCAGAGCAAACGAAGTGATGGGGCGCTAGCCAAAACGGGGGGGGCACTACAATTTGCACATGGAAACTGATCTTCAGATCTTGTACGGCTACAATTATGCGAAATTTTAAAATAAGGCCGGCAGCGTTTCTGAGCTCGTTTCGTCTGCGGTCCATAATCGCTTGAAAACTCTATCTACAGCATTGAATGCTACCAGACGTGAAACCAGGATTTTGCTCAGAGGAGTGAACCAGAAGTAAATTTTTTTTCGCACAAAAACTACTTCATATAGCACTCGTGCTGAACAAACGGATGCAATTTAAGCGTGTCACAGACTGGGAGTAGTCACGAAATATTTAGTGACTGTGGACGGGGGCCTGGGGGCGGAGTCCCCAGCCGCTGGGCGATTTTTGCGATTTTGCAGCAAAAACAAATAACAATTTTAACGCCATTTTAATCACATTTTGAAACCGTATAAATAACTAAATTGCTAAAATTCAGAAGTCATTTCAAAGAGTTAAATTGCTTAGCACTTTCAGCCCCCCCTTACTTCAGATCAAATCTGAAATACGGTTCAACGCTTGAATTTTGAGGTTATATTTTCTAAGTGGCTTAGCTAAGGGGTTTTAAGCCTTTTCACCCTGGTGCGCCACTGACAGCGACCTCAAAATCTTGGGTGTGCTCAAAAAATCAAAACAGCTGGTCTTTGAAAAAATGTTTTCACGTATTGTAATTAGAGGTGGAGTGGAGAACACAAGGCTCGAGGCCAAGGACCAAGAACACAAAGCCCAACTGTTTTTCAAAAAAAAGATCTTCGTGCAAAAAAAATCGCATTCTCAAAAAAAAAAAATCTTCGAGCAAGACAATCGCAAATTTTCTTCGTAAATTCAGGCGTTCTACAGACAAAAGGTTTTCATCAAGTTTCTGCGAGGTCTCTGACGTACTCCAAGACGAAAACAAAAATGGTCATGACCTTGGCCCATTTTCAACAAAGCAAAAAATAGGGCTGTCCTTGAGCAGAGGACAGAACATTTTCGAGAACTTGCAGGCTTCGAGGCCAAGGTCAAGGACTTGACCTTTAAGGCCAGAACTTCAAATTGTGTCCTCGAGGACTCCACTTCTGATTGTAATTGTTTCATGTCATAATCACTAACGAAGTACCGGTAACGATTTTGCAGACTTACGTGTTTTTTCCGCGACACATGTTTAAAGGCGTCTTTATAGGACGGAATATTTTGCACCAAAGGGAGTACAAAATATTTTGCACCAAAGACTTTTGCACCAAAGGGAGTACGCAGTCCAGTGTGATATTTTTTTATAGTTTAAGATATAACTCATCTCTATTCATTGGCTATTTTGGTTTTATTGCAGCTCATAAATCAACATTAGTATTTTAGCAGTGCTGGGCACTTCCACAAACCGGTCCGCAAGTCCGAAAATCCGCAAATTGCGGACTTAAAATTTTGGTTTGCGGAATTGCGAACCGATTTCTTACCGCAAACATTTGCGGATTTGCGGTAAAAAAATTGAAATTTACCGCAAATCCGCAAATTAATAATATCGCTGGGATCGTTTCTTTTCCATTTCAAAAAAAAAAAAAATACGTTTTTACGATTCATTGTATCGACAGTTTTGGGTGGATGTATTCGCAAAGTACAACACCCCCGAACCAAGTTCTTCTGTTGTGGAACGATTATTTTTCAGACGTTCTGCTATTTTTACTGCAAAATGTCGTAACGTCAAAAAACTTCAAACGGATTGTTTTTCTGAAGGAAAACTTAGACGTTTTGATGTGGCAAAGAGTTGCACAAGACGACTTTTGATTACATGCCCAGCACGTCTAGTAAATAATTGGCTGCAGGCTATTAATAGCATTTTCAATCTTAGTTTGTTTTTTTTAGTCTTTTTGTTTTTAGTTTCGTTGATCGTCTTTTTAGAATGCATACTTTAGACTACTTGCGCTACTGCTGTAGAAATTTCGAAAGATTTTTGAAAATTAATATTACTGCCCGCTTTAGAATCCTGGAAAAAATTTCTGTATCCTGAATAATCTTTTGATATTTGGTGATGTATATTATAATACAACACGATGCATTTTTGATTTTCCAAAGTTTGTGTATTATGCCAATGATACGTCAAAATACTTAGCCTGTTTTTTATTCAAGAAATGGCATAAATTTTTAAGCAGTTGGCGGCGTTACTTCAAAATTTTTCCAAAATTTATGAGCAGTGTTAATCATATTGGCAAATCTTTTGGCGGGTAAATTACTGTGGCACATTGATCTTGTAGATTTTTGGCACCACCAACAAACTGGCCGCTGTCGAAACAAATTTCTGATTTAACCGTGACCATTAACTGAATCTGTGTTACACACGTTACTCACCATTAACTGCCGAATCTGCGTTACACACCGATATCCAAGACTTAAAACCCAAATTTTCTAGTTTTGAAATTACCTTAGGTGCTGAGTGCTGACTGCTCAGCGCCAAACAGAAGCATAAAATTTCAAATAAGAGCAAGTTTTTAAACAAAATCAATATCTGCATCCAGTAGCATACACAAAAAGTTTCCGATGGGAACCTAAAGTTTCGTCACACTGTGACGTCGCAAATCAATTTTATGGAGAGTGCCGATGGCAAGGCCATTGTAGGGTAGTTGGGGGGGCATGCTCCGGAAAAAAAATTGCAAAATTACGCTAAAAATACGCGTTTGCGTGCATTCTGGAAACAAGTTTTAGGATAATGCTTTTATGATACTTATTAGAAGAATAAAATCGTGAAATGAAAAGGCTTCAAAAACATTACGGAATTAAAAAGCAAGTCATTTGTGGAGGAAGAAGACTAACCAAATTAATGGTCGATTTATTTTTGTAATTACGCAGTAATAACGTACATCCTCTTAAAACTGCTTGGTTTTGCTTTATCTTGTTTCATTTTTAGGGTCTGAGGAGAAGGCCATGGCACAGTGGATTAATTAGAACACTGTATTGCAACTGAAATAAAATAAAAAAAGAAACTGAACTTTTGCCTTGTTCTTCTCACACCTAGCACATTTTTCATCTTTGCAAAAGTTTGCCTTTATATGAAAACCTTTCAAGACAATTTAAAAAATTTTTGCATTAGTACTGTAGCGAAAAGACAAAAAAACGTTAACTGCAATTATCACGTTTGAACTAAGTTATTTTAATCGTGACCTTCAAATTGACATCCGTGATGAAGAGAGCAGGAAGTGACATCGACAACGAACTGCCCCCCCCCCCCCTGTTCCGTCACTCAAGCAGTAAATAGTAGCCTGTAAAGTATCATTTTCAAGAACGCAAAAACGCAAGTTCGTGCGTCTCGAGTTTTTACTTATTGCGACTCAAAAAAGATATGTGCATCTCTGTTTGTCCTATATGACCAGTAGATGCACTGTACAAGCACGTAAATCAACTACGGTTTTTCAACTCAACGAACATACTGTAGTTAGAAGTTAGAACGAGCGACGAAAGTGACTGGCTGGTGAGGTTACTCTCTTGCACGTCTCCACTCCAGCCACCAAAATCGCAGCCGTAATCCAACTCCGTTGCAGTTTTATCTAAACAAACCTGCGTAAATTTCCACTCGACTATGTTGTTGACATGTATATTATAATTTACAAAAACAGGATATTAGATAAATCGAAGAAAACTTACTGATGTTTATTACAGGTCTGTAGGGTACATGGAAAATATGAAGCAATCTTATGTTGCTATAGGTCTCCTCTATTTATCAAACCAGGAAAAAATTGCAGCAAAGTCTGCGGTTCAAGTTTGCGGAAGTAAAAAGTTATTTGTGGTTGCGGAAGTGTCAAAAATTATCGCAAACGTACCGCAAACTTGCGGATTTGCGGTTGCGGACCACCCATTGCTATTTTGCGGAATTTGCGGTTGCGGAATAGAGTTTAAATCTGCGGTGCCCAGCACTGTATTTTGGTAACCCATGCTTTAATATTATTGCAGTTGGCACATTAACAATTCCGGTAGTTTTTGTTGTTTTTTCATTGAATGTATAGTTTTTTGCACATTGCTAAGTGACACCGTCTTTGTAGCTTTCACTGGTCTCTAAATCTGAATCATTTCAATATAGACCTCATGCAAACGTGGATTTAGCATACAGTATCTAACGTTAAGCATTCAAATATATCTTGTGCACAATATTCTCTCTAACAACAGAAGCAATGTCAATCTAAAAGTTTGAAAATGTATTATAAAAATATAATCGCAACTGCTCATTTTCAATATTGATGTAATGGTTACTGTTGCAATTCTGCATGTGAGATTGCCTGCTGCGCAAGCTTGATCATTGTTTTCTGTAAACTGATTATGGTTGCAAACAACAGTTTGATTGTGACTAACAGAAAGTTGCTTGAACTTCTCGACGTGAGCTCAATGAGCTCTAACCATGCAGAAAATTGTGATGTAACTGAGTTGAGTTTTTGCTCTTTACTTAATAATATTAGTGAGTGCAAATACTTTGATGTACCTTCCAACGACCCTACTTCTTCATTTCATAACATCAAAAATATAATTTCCCTTCTTCATGTCAATATTCGATCTTTGAACAAACAAGAAAATTTTGATGCACTCTATGTAACCTTGCTCCCATTCACCGCTGACATCATGTGTGTATCAGAAACGCGATTGACAGGCGACCCATTAATTAATACTGCAATACAAAATTATAAGTTTGTTCACGCGGACTCTGTAACTAATGCCGGTGAGGTGGGAGTTTACGTTTCGTCAAAGTTCAGGTTTCAAGTAGATTAAGAGCTTAACTTGAATTGAAACAGTTGCGAAGAAATATGGTAAAACTTAGTAACAAAAGAAAATCTTTCAACAAAAATCACAATCGGAGCTGTGTATCGCCAAACAAATGTAAGAAGCAATGGTATTGAAGAATTTTCCGAGGCCCTGTGTAATACAATTCATAAGATAACCAAACCTAATGGAAGCTTTTATTTTCTCGGAGATAAAAATATTGACCCAAATATTAATAAAAGATCAATGGGAAGCTCACTTTATCTTGAACATCTGATTAGGTGCGGTTCCCTTCCAATCATTACCATCCTAACTCGTGTTACCAAAAACTCGTCCACAATTGTTGATCGTATTGTGACTAATGATTACGCGCATATCATAAATCCTGGAGTAATACGATGCGATAATGCTTTATCTGACCATTTTGTTGTATTTTGCACCATAAATAAATATCCTACTAAATCCCGGAAACAATCGTTTTTCATCATTCGCGACAAGTCTAATTTTAAAGCAGACGCTTACTGTGAAGAAATGGATAAATTGGTTAACAAGTTTTTACACGGAATTGACAAATTGACTGAATTCAACTTTGATGCTACATTTGATGCTTTGTATCAGTAGTTCATTCAGTAATTGAGAACCACGCCCCTCTTAAACGATTATCACGCAAGGAGCAAAAACTTAAACGCAAACCGTGGATTACC
Organism: Trididemnum nubilum; assembly: GCA_963965965.1. NCBI lineage: Eukaryota > Metazoa > Chordata > Ascidiacea > Aplousobranchia > Didemnidae > Trididemnum > Trididemnum nubilum. The sequence continues at coordinate 26,496,400 of OZ014481.1, read as the reverse complement.
AAAGATATTTACGCCATGATTCGTCGCAAAAATTTAATGCATAAATCTCACTATATTTTAGGTAATGAAACAATGAAGCAAGAGTACAAAAAGTATTCAAATAAATTGACCAAAATTAAATCGACCGCCAAAAAACAATATTACGCGAAAGAATTAGAAGCTAATGCAGGCAATCCGCGAAAGACGTGGGGAGAGCTGCGCACTATACTCCCAGGTAATTCGACAAAATCTTCTTCTTTACCTTCTGCTGTTGATCTGAACGGCAGTAAAGTAACCAATCAGCAAATAACGTTGCGCGAATTTAACAATTTTTTTTCAACGATCAGAAAGAAATCAACTGATAAATTTAGTGATTCTAAAACATATAAACGATTTCTTCGAAATAGAATAAGTTCGACTGTTTACATGGAACCACCGAGAACAAACGAGGTACTAAATGTAATCAATTCTCTGAATTTTCATAAATCAGTGAGTCATGATAATATATCGTCTTATTTTTTGCGTCTGGCGTCCAGTAATCTTGCGCTTGCAATATGTTTTTTTATTGATAATGCCTTTCGTATTAGAATATTTCCGCATAGTTATGAAATAGCAAGAGTAATTCCTTTGTTTAAGTCAGGAAAAATTGATAACTTAACCAACTATCGCTCCATATCAATTTTAACTTGTTTTTTGAAAATCTTCTAAACGCTAACTCGCAAGCGACAAAAAATTTTTTTCAAAAGCATTCTGTACTGGTTGAGTCTCAATACAGTTTTCAAAACAATATGTCTACAACCCATGCTACTTTGGATGTTCTGACCGCCTCTTGCAACCAAATCAATGATAACAATTTTACTTGCGGAATACTATTAGAGTTTCGAAAAGCTTTTAATACTGTTTGTCATTCCTCATTATTTAGTCAACGTGAACATTGAAGTATCCGAGGAGTTGCGCACAAACTTATGAACTCTTTTTTATTCGAAAGACATATCTTGCCCACCAAGATAGGCAATTCGAAATAGTCACCGATCGATTTGGACTGCCCAAGGCAGTAACTTAGGCCCCTTATTGTTTTTGATATATATAAATGACATAACTCATGCATTAAACACAACCCCCAGATTATTTGCTGATGATAGCCTACGTGTCTGGTAATCCACGCTGCCAATCCGTCAATTTTGCGTGATAAGATAAATCATTAGTTACGGGGTGTACTAGAATGTACGAGCGCCAACAAAATAACTGTTGACCCTAAAAAATCTTCATCGTTAATATTGCCCCACAAAATCACCAATCCTGTCCCAAAGATCGAAATACTTTTCAACAATAATCCGGTTTCCGTCACTAAATCAGTAAAATATTTGGGCATTGCAATCGATGAAAAATTAAACTTTGCAGAACATATTACCAAGGTGACCTGTAAAATATCTAGAATTCTATAAATATAATCACAAGAAATTGCAGAACATTTTATCTTTTACGGCTTTTTGAAAATTGTATTGCAGTATGATGGTTCACTCTCATTTACTATATGGCACTGTAATCTGTGGTAACATGTATAACAATCATTTGAAAAGAATAATTATACTTCAAAATAAAGCTGTCAAAATAGTTGCAGGTGGACAGCGGCAGGACCACGTTACACCATTTTATCACCGAAAAGAAATTTTAAAACTGAAAGTCTTGTATAAATATGAAAATTATTGCATAAAAACTCACGGAAAAAGCTACCGAATCGCCAAAATTGTTACTTCGCTCCTGTTAGAGCGATGCACACACGAACAACACGTCTCGCTTTATATGAACTTGACTTATATTTACCAAGGTTAAAATACAAAAAATAGTTGTTGTTAAATTACAAATGGTCCACAATTCTAACTAATTGAAATTGATAAAAGCTCAAGTTTGATCTTTACGCAACGTATTCACATCCAACGTGAAGAACTGACACACCCCATAGCTCGACATGACTAATTTCTGGGTGGCTGCTTGACTCGATGACCGAGAGGTCCTTCGCAGCTTCCTATTCTGTTTAATTGTATTTATGTGTGTCCGCGAAATTTTGTTTATTGTTTTGAACGGAACGAAATAAAACAAATATGTGTTAAAATGTATCGTATACCCTTGACGGCAGCATTGGTTTGTCAGTTTGCTTTTGTGTTTCTGTTTGTTTGTCAGTTTGTTTCATTTTGCGCAAGGCCTTGGCTTTTTGGTGTACAGTAACGGATAGAGCGTCTACTACTGAGACGGTAGAGTTGGATATGGTTCTTGGTTGAATCAAACCAAAGACGATAGGAGTAGGCATTCAGAGCTTCCGTGATTGATGTTTATCGATAAAAGCGAATCAGGGACAACGCGAAGCTTCGACGAGTGTGATATGCAGGATGGCAAGTGGCAGCTCGACAGAAAGACTGAAACGTCCTTCCTTATATGTTTGATGACTTTGATAACTTGCTGGAAAAAGGGAATAAAAGATAGCATAGGCGTAACCAAGAAGGGGCCAGGGAGGCCGGCCCTGAAATGCCGCCAATGACAAAATTTGTGACAAAAAAGCATATTGTTTTTTTTCAGTTTCTCGTACCATTTTTCGCGCACAACAGTACACGCATAAAACAGTAATTACTAATAATATTGATGACCAGGGACCCCATCTCCCTGAATTCAATTTTTGCCAACCAATTTAAATGCATAACCCGAGTGAAATTTAGGGCTTTTGTCCTAAAAGTTGCTACTGCAGACTCGCATCTAACATTTTTATGAACGTAATGCAATAACCAAGTTCGGATTTATCATGTGACACAGTGTCAGGGGCCCTGCGCTCAGATGGTAAGACTATTTTTGGTCTTCAAGTATATTTGGAAGGAAGATGTTACTAAAACCTTCAAGCTGCCTGGTGCCCGTACAATAACATGGCTATTAGGCGTAACCATCTTGTACAACATTTTCAATAACAATTCACCTCCACCACGCCAGTTTTTACGCCACAAAATACTTTTGAAAAACAAATTAGCTAGGAGAAATGCTGATTGAAAAAATTATTGAATTTTTATTCAAGGGGCCTGGGCCCACTGGCCGTACATGAACTCTTACAACTTGTTATTTTCATGACAAAACAAAAATCTTTACAGGAAATCTTCGAGTGGATTATTATTTTCTGCTAAAATATTGCACGAAGCAATGTATCTTACTTCCTCCTGCCTGGCTCAAATCACTTACAAAATTCAACCCCAAAATGCAAGATTTTAAACGTGTTTTGGACTTAAATTGTAAGTAAAAAGAGAATTGAATATTTTGTTTTTCAATTGGCTTTCTAATGTTAAAAATCTAGTTCTTTCAAATGGATCTAAACACGTGCAAAATATTATCCAATGGCATTTCCAGGGATATATAGAAACATCAAGACCGGGATTGCTTGCTGAATTTTAGGGCGGACAACAGAAGGGTTACTTGGAAAATTTTTTTTATTGCATTGCTATACCAACTATTGTGCAAAATATAATGCTTTCAACCAAAGTTAACATAATGACAAAAATAACGTAATACTGACGTCATTACTGACGTCATCACTGACGTCATTATGATACCCATAGACAGGAAAATACATAAAAAATGTGCAGTATTTTCCAAATGAAAGTCGTGTGCCATTACTAATTGTAAGCTATCGATTGATTTTTTTTGCATTTATATACAATAGTGTGCAAATTAATTGGGACAAAACGAAGAGTGTCAAAAAATTAGGAAAATTCTCAAAAACGCGTCTTTAATCCAAATTATATCAACTCTAGCACGTTCAATAGTTAATATATCCTTCTTTTGCCTTAATGAGCATTGAAATTCGTATTGGCATGAAATCAACTAGGGTTGAGCAAATATCTTTAATTTCTTCATCATGGTACCAAATTCGTATTTTGGCTTCTATGAGTTTGGTTTTAGTTGTGCAGTCACATACTTAAAGACACCTTTTTATGATTGCCCACAAGTTTTCGATGGGGTTTAGGTATGGGCAGTTGCCAGGCCAGTCTAGCAAAGTTAATTTCGATTTAAAAAAAAATGTTTGCATTTTTTTGAGGTATGGCATGGTGCATTGTCCTGCTGAAAAACACCACTGCCATCTGAGAATGATTTTTGCATTGTTGAAACCAAGTCTTTTTCCAAAATTTAGTTAATTTCATCATTCCTTCGCTTGTACATAATCTTCCAGTATCATTAAGAGTGAAGCAACCCCAAAACATTTTCTTTAGGGGGTGTTTCGGGGCCTGTAGAATATAAAAGGTATTGAGGGGTTCTCCAACACTTCGTCTTACATATTGAGATTTGAGTCCATGCACTTCAAAATGGCTGTCATCTGAAAACAACTTTTATTCATTCCTGTTTTCCCTTTTATTGTATTTGTTACCCCATTTTAGGCGTTTCTTTTTCATAGCAACTGTTGGCAATTGCTTCTTGCATGGACTTCTGGCTTTTCTTCCAACTTCAAGAAGTCGCTTTCTTATGGTTGACGAATCCACGTTGACTCCTGCAGTTGCTAAATCTCTTTGAAGGTCCTTACAAGTTTTTCTAAAGTCTTTAAAAAGTATTTTGCAATATCATTTTGTCATCACGAGTGGTCGTTTTAAGCTTTCATTCATGCTGATCCCGCCTTTTAGTTGTGGTGACGTCACCATTGGTATCCATCATTTAAAAAATTCGCCCCACATTTGATTTTGACACATTCAGCTTCTCTCCTATGTTTCTTATTGTCATATTAGAGTGTTGTCGTAGAGTAACAATTTGTGCCCTCTTTCTTGGAGCGATATTCATTTTATTGCAAGCAGGCAAATAGTAATATGCAAAAATCAAAATAAAATTTTTGGCCACGAATAAGTTTACTTCATAATTTAAAATAAAAAAATCTTTTAATCTAAAAAAATAGAGCACAAAAGCAGTTAATAGTGGTTCATATTCTTTACTTAGCTTATTAATTATCATTACAATACTATCTATCATACATTCCCTAAACTAACCTAAACAAAATTCTAAAAATGCAAAAATATAGTTTTGTCCAAATTAATTCGAACACTACTGTACCTGTCAGGGTCCACGACAACTGACCGCGAACCAACTGACGCCGATTGGCTGAGAAGGCCGATCATAAAAATATTCTACCACCTCAGAGCCATCTTGCCCAAACCCTCACTTAGAGACAAAATCACTAGTAACCGTTGGTTCGCGGTCAGATGACTTGGCTAGACGAAGCTCAGCTAAAAGTTAAGCAAAAACCTTCCAATCATGGTTGTCGAAAGTAACAACGTTCTAATGCACTGCGCCAAACTGGCGATGTAAAATGGACGAAGGGTTTGATAAGAGACACAATATAAATATATACATCAAGAAAAAATGTGTTTAAGAACGTACACAAATAATACCCACTATGGTTATTCACCAATGCGATATAATATACACATTTAGCCAAATAAAAACACTTCTTTCTAGAAGTTGAAAAGATTTGTTTTCAAACGTTTAGGCAAAAACTGAACAAAATTATAAAATTCTGACGATCAGTTGCTATGAAGAGAAAAAGTAGAAAAAGTTGGCGTAATAAATAACGAAAACTGCTACATGGAAATACAGTAGGCCTATGTCACCGTTTCTGTTGATGAAAAACAAAAACTTATGACACTTGTGAGGGTAAAAAAAAACAAAAAACACTGAAATATAAATTATATGCCAATCAGGTTATGTTACTTGTAATACGCTTGACAATGAAGAAAAATAATATTACTAAACTGCTACAGCACTACAGTTCACAGTGGTTAGTCGCAGGTCAGTATTAGAAAAAAAAAACACATTGAAGCTCAACATAAAAGGTGCAATGATATGTAAAAAAAAACAAAAAAAAAACAGAGCTATGGCGTTAATTTTACAGAGGATTTTAAATAACAAGCACATTCCTGAATGCGTTTCAACAGCAAAGTCATAAAACCTTAATCACGACTGTGATTCAGAAGTATAGTGCAGAAATTCTGAACATGCATATTAGGGAAACAGTTAGTTTCTGCTTCACATATCCTTTCTCTGAGCTGATGGGCAGCATCACTAGATATGCTCAAAGAGCCTTTGCATTCAAATAAAATCTGGCACATGGTTTGGTCACTTTCACCACAACCGCATAAAGGTGTATAAACTAAACATCAGGAAATTTATCAAATAAAAAGGAATTCAGCAAATTATCTGGATAAAAAAAGCTTAAAAGTCTTAGTTTTTTGTTAACAAAAGAATCAAAAGAGAGACACAATAATAGCTGCTCGTTGAAGTTTCACCATTCAGTGAAATAATATCCAAAAAGTATATATATTTCGTTACATTTTAAACTGATAAGTCTTACTCTACATTCTGAAACACCTGCTAGCATTGTAATGTATAGTCACTATAAGGCACAATAACACCTGCACACAGAAGTTTCATCTTTACATCCTTTGGCTACGAATCTAATGTTCAATTTAAAATATTTGAAAAAGTAAAAATTACTTGAGTCTTAACTAGGAAAGAAACAGTGCAAAAACTACAATTTTAAGCAAACTGAAAAACACTCTTAACTAAATGATAATTATTTGCCAAAGAGGTCACAACTGAATACCAAACAACAGTTACCTTTTGGCAAACAAACATACTGTTTTGAATTTACAAATATCAGTTAACCATGATACTTAAACTTGAAGCACTTAAAAACACAAAAGCTTCCAGTTGCATAAAATAAAAAAAAAGTTAACTATATCTGTTTCCTTATTTGATTCACATTACAGTATAGCCCACATACTACACGCGCCACAGTAGATGGGGACTATTGCGCAGATGTTTGTGAATTTAACTTTCTAATGGTGCGTGCCATTTTCTCGGGAGGTGCAAGAGTGCATTGGTTGATTCTTTTCAACTCATTCTTAGCAAAGCAGTTGAATATTGCTTGCAGTATAACACAAAATTATTGTGCCCTTGAGTACCGGTTTGTTCAGCCAAACCTACATACGTGTCGGATTCCGCAAATTTTGTTGCAGCAAAAATAATTGCCGCCCTCTGATTTTTTGCGGACAACAGCTTACTTCATGCAGATTGCAAAAGAAACAGTTGCAATTTTACTCAGAATCGTGCGAAATTTTAAATTATTACTTTATTAGTATTGCTACTGGGTAGGAGATATCACCGATTGCTTTGCTTTATGTTTGTTCCATGTTGTAAACAAAAAGATGAGAATACTATTTGTATTCTTATTTATGACTTGACCAAAAGTTGTACCCCAGTATTCCACATGCAAAGAGCGCATTATAACCAATTAATCAAATCGCTTGCTCAGATTACCAAAAAATTATGAATGATAAGTTTTTTTAGCTAATTGTGCAGAGACTTTTCAATCCTTTCCGATAAATACTGCAATATTTTCTGGTTATTACGAGAAAGATTTTAGTGTATACTACAAAAGTTTATGTTTTAATTTTCATTACAGATGTTTTTAGTGAATCGACTGTTAGAGGTTTGGAATTTTACAGTGATAGTTATCCTTCTTTTAAAGACACTGCTAGATATATCAAATTTATTTTAAATATCTGGAAAATCATGTCGTTAAAATCTCCTTCAAAAGGTACGAGATGTATCTTGGTACTCTGCAATTTTTTACTCATCTACGACTATAGCAATGATTCAAAGATACGTCGTTGCCACAGGCTCATCAATATTGTTCATTTTACCAGACATAAAAAAGTCAGAGGTGATTGAGTAAAAGCAGTACTTAACTATAGCATGCCGTTTTCAAATTACGTTAGGACGTTGAATCCAGCTTATAAACTCTTCCATTGGCTTAGAACATCACCGTAAATTCTAGTATTCTTGACATGCTATTTAATGAACTTTACATTGTGTTAAAGACTAAAAATTTTTTATCGCTAAATGTTTATGTGTAAGAATACGGAAGCATGATGCTGTTTCTGTGCTGCTTTGCAGTGCAATTGCACAACTGTATCCTTGCTAACAAATCTGCATGAAGTAAGCTGTTGTCCGCAAAAAATCAGAGGGCAGCTTTATTTTTGCTGCGACAAAATTTGCGGAATCTGACACGTATATAGGCTAGTTTTGGCTGAACAAACCTGTGCGCAAGAGCACAATAAGTGAATAACTTTGTGTTGATGCTGCAAACAATATTCAACTGCTTTGCTAAGAATGAGTTGAAAAGAATCAACCAATGCACTCTTGCACCTCCTGAGAAAATGGCACACACCATTAGAAAGTTAAATTCAGAAACATCTGCACAATCAGCAATAGTCCCCATCTACTGTGGCATGTGTACTGCGGTGTGTGGGCTATACTGTAATGTGAATTAATCCTAAAGAAACAGATATAGTCAACATTTTTTTTTTTTTACGCTGCCGGAAACTTTTGTGTTTTTAAGTGCTTTAAACTTAAGTAGCCTACCATGGTTAACTGATATTTGTGAATTCAAAACAGTAGGCCTACAGCATGTTTGTTTGCCAAAAGGTAACTGCTGTTTGGTATTCAGTTGTGACCCCTTTGGCAAATAAATGTCATTAGGTGAAGTGTTTTTCAATTTGCCTAAATTGTACGGTAGTTTTTGCACTGTTTCTTTCCTAGTTAAGACTCTAGTAATTTTTACTTTTTCAAATATTTTAAATCGAACATTAGATTCGTAGCCAAAGGATGTAAAGATGAAACTTTAGTGTGCAGGTGTTACCGTATTGTGCCTTACAGTGACTATACAACGCTAGCAGGTGTTTCAGATTGTAGACTAAGACATTTCTGTTTCTATATACCTATCCCTGACCTGCTACTAACAGCTTACAGCTCACCTCTCAAGAAAACTGACTAGACTAGGTTATTCTTGCACTCACTAATGCTTGTAATACTAATAGCCTAAGCTTACGATATGCAGCATAGCTCAGGTAACCAATAATTTCATATAGATAGGCTCATGCCAACACTTTTTATGTTTATGCATATCGATATTAGGCTACTAGCAATATGGCCTAAAGTTGTCAGCAAAAACTGCAAATTCAAAATAGGCTAATCCCAAAGCTTAATTCCATTAAAAGGATCTTTCCAGAAGGTCTACATTATAACAATTATCAGAGCAAACTCTGAGCCTCTATCACTTTTCGAAGCCTAGATCCTTTCTGTTCTAATGTGAAAGAAATAAAAATTGGGACTACCATTGAAATCAGTAGCCTTGTTCAACAGACCAAGTATATATAGTCCAATGCCTTAGCGGATTGCTTTTATTACCTGAGCAACTCTTCTAAACTTTATGTTTTCCTTGAAAAATTAAACTCACGAAAAAAACGGCAATTTCGCCTTGCCGTCTTAACTTACGCTAACCTGCTCCACTGCACACCAAGTACCTCTACGAAGACACTTTAGCTGACTAAAATAGCCCTTCTGTTATCCACCAAAAAAGCTGAAATCGCTGAAGCGAGCAATCCCGGTGTTCTATATATCCCTGGGCATTTCCATAACTATTTTTTCCAAAAAATTACTAAAAATCGCCCAGCGGCTAAGGGCTTCGTCCCCAAACCCTTGTTTGTAATCCATTTGAGTTACACTACTTTGCTCAACACACGTCTCCCAATTTATACGTTTTCACTTTTTAACTTTTGGTTCAAGCCATTCACCTTTAGCAAAATCCTGTTTTAGTACCAAACCAGGCTGCGGCTTCTGATCCTTCATTCTACGATATCTTTTTCCCGCAAAAGCTCCTTTTTCGAAAATTTCTGATGACATCATTTCATGTAATTTGTGGTATGCCCCCCACACTCAAAAATTCTAGCTACGCCTATGAAATGTAACATGTACTGCAGTGACAACTTACAATTTTTTCGAATTTTTGTGATTGCAAATTACGTTCTTTAGGGTGTGCAGACATTTCATCACCTAACACTTTCACCCGGCTGTTAATCGCGGGCATTTAATCACTGGACATTTAATGATGTAGATTTTTCATCACTTGTACACTTTAGAACTAGATATGTGATCACAGAGACGTTTAATCACTGCAAAATATAATCAGGGATACACTTTAGTACGCTCTCAAGTGTCTCAAGAAAAAAGTCATAATCTAAAAATATCAAAAATGTGTTTATTTATGCAAAAAATACGCAATACCACGCAAATACACTAAAATCTCACTGCGCAAATATCGAGCCATTGCATTTGCAACACGCAGTTTCACCAATTGATATCGCTTTGGAACAAATGGCTGCAATCCGAAAAGGCCTTGCACAAATGCTGCGTGTTGCATTTGCATATCTTTTTTCAGTACCTTATAATAAAAGTCTAAAGCGCTGGGTGATGACTAGGGCAAGTTTTTGTTGCACTAAAATTATGAAAAAGTTGCATTTATTTTTGACAAAAGTTGCTCTAAAAAGTTGCATTTATTTTGAACGAAAGTTGCAGTAAAAAGTTGGATTTTGGCCTATGCTCAACGAATGTAAACAACACTGATTTTGTAGCTACTCACTAGTTATCACAGAGTTATACTTTTCAAATAACCTTGGTTTGATCAAAATAAAGGACCAAAACACAAACCACTTTTCTACCATCTAATCCAGCAAAAAAAAAGCATGCATACAAGTGTTTCCATCAAACGATATGGAAAACCATTAAACTGGAAAAGGGGCAATCGCTATAGTTTAATTATTCAAGAGATTTATTAACGCATAATCCTTGATACTTCCAAACATTGTCTGGAGAGAAATGGCGATCGTTTGACAACAGTTTCCGCAGCATGCTGAAACTTCGCTCCACACAGCTTGAAGATGCTTGGCAGTTTAATAATTTTGCATAAAGTTCGGGGCTAATGTTTGGCCGGGTCATTTCTGTAATGGCTCCACAGCACTGGTTCCGACACTATGGTACTAGTACTTCTGCAATTGCAGTTGAACCTCTTTGTGCAAACCAACTGTTGCATCATAGAAAACATTGAGACGAAGGCAATACGTTACAAAGCTCGTTGTTACACAGTTCAAAGGCAATACCAGAATTAAACTGAAATACTGTAGTTTCAAAGCATATTTTTCAAAGCACACCTTTTACATTTTGCGCAAAAATTGATAAAATTTGCCGTAAAAAGTTGCAAGTAAAATCGAAAAAAGTTGATTTCGGCAGAGCTGTTTTCAAAATAAGCAGAGTGAGAACTGTAAACTTGCTGCTTTTCAAGTAAATTCAAGCCAACTTTCCAAAACTCAATCTTTTGTCACAACACTGACAAAAGCACTTATTGAGAATTGGGAAAGATGCTGTAACTTTCCGAAAGTTTGTTTGTGGTTGGCAACCTTGGCAAAATTTCTAATAGAAAATCTAGATTGTTATCTCTTGGGAACAGAAGGTCGCGGAGGGCTCAAATATGGTGAAGTTAGTCTTCAGATATGTCAAAATTCTCTGAGAGAAAACCGAAAAAAATTTTTTTCCGACTTGAATGGCCCTTTAAATCTTTCCTAAAAGCCCAAATCCATCTGTACTATGTTCAGGGCCGGCGCCAGCTTGAAATGGCGGGGGAAGACAAAACCAATAAAAAAGTCAGGCGTATTTTTTCTAAAAAAAATGATCAAAAAATGCCATAAAATTTTTGTGCAAGACCAAAAAACTGTATCCCTTAATATGGTCACTTTTTGCTCTAAATTAGAACAATGAAAAGAGGAAAGAATCCATACCAAGCTGGTTTATTTCAAAATCATCTAATAATGATGTACGAATAATGCTGGTATACCCGTACAAAAGAACAAATGCACTTGATTTTCAGCTAGGGGTCCTTAAGCTTTTATATACCATAAATTGTCGGTTTTGTATAACATAAATTGTCGCAAGTTAACTGAAAATGCTCAATAGGAATGTTTCAGTGCATGCATGCAGTTCCTACTCTTAAAAATGCTGGTCAGGTGAACTTCACATAAAAATTTTAAAGTACACACAATTTGCATCCAGGTGATGCGAAAGCGTTTTAGTTCAGCGGGGTCAATTTGACAAAAGTTTCAATCTCTGGGAGGCTTCATCCCCACGCCCTCTAGATTGTTCTCAGCAACTATGCATCCGCCAGTTGGACGTACTTTGAGACCAGTGGTGTAACCAGAGGGGTAAGGGGCAGGAACCCTCCTATAGCTAGGTCACTCAGAAAAGTTTACTCAAATAATATGCATGGGTTTAAACGTGTTTTGAACTTGACTAGAAAATAAGGGGAGCTGAAGGGCTCTAAGTGATTTAATTCTGTCAAAGGGCTTCTAAATCTCGGAAATTAGCTCTTTCAAATAGTCTTATAATCGCGCGAAATGCCATCGAAATGGCGTTAAAATGGCTTCGTTTTTGAAAAAAAATCTTAAATCATCCCATGTGTGAGATGCAGACAAATTTAGCATTAGGTTCAGAGCTCACCTTTTATTTGCAAAATCCTGGTTACGAGCCTGATCGAGACATTTTTAGTAGATAATAGGCGGAAGCTTCTGGGCGGAACCTTGGAGGCTTTCGATGGAGGTATAAGAACAAAAATTCATACCACTGGGCGGTTTCAGAAAAACTTAACAATTTTTGACACCATTTCGATAAAAATGTTGTACGTTTTAGAGTCATTTGAAAGAGTACCGCCTAATTAATATTATCATGCAAATGTACATAAAATCAATCAACCAATCAGTTACGTTTATTTGTGCTTAAAATTAAATTAATTATATTTCAAAATATAGCCTAGAAAGTACAGCACCAGGAGATGGCGAAAATGACCTTCCGGTCTTCGAAGTCAACTACCACCTGTTACAAGTCAGCAAGTTGTGTAGCGTGGAAGTATCTTTTGAAATTGTACATTATTTTCACAAATAAACAAAAACAAGTAAAATGAGATGACAAAACAAAATGTGTACCTTGCAAGATTAAAAATTTAAATTGCGTTTAATGGTGCTTGCTTTACAGTGTGTCAGACCTTCATCATATAAATGCTTTCAAAAGATTAGAACGGTAGGTTGTATAGTGTACATTGCACATTATAATGTATAGAGTAGACATACAGCGCCGTCGCTACTGGGGGTCATGCCCCCCCACCCAACGACTGCTTGTGCCTCTCCTCCCTCCCATATTGGTTTACTCAAATTACTGTTTTTGGAACATCACATAACTACAAGACAGCAACAATGATGGTTCAATGAGTAATTATGTTCAAACATAATTCTCCTTTGAAGTTTTCTTGATTGCTGGCGAAATTGCTGGCAACCAACTGCTGTACATATATCTGACGCAATATTCCGTCTTATCAACACGCCTTTACATATGTGTCGCGGAAGAAACATGTAAGCCTGCAGAATCGTTTCCGGTATTTCGTTAGTGATCGTGACATGAAACAATACGTCAAAACATTTTTTTCAAAGACCAGCTCTTTTGATTTTTAAAGTGCACTCAAGATTTTGAGGTCGCGGTTTGGGGCCCAACCAGGGTAAAGGAGCTTAAGCTTCCTAAGCCAATTCACTTAGAAATTTAAACTTAAAATGCGAGCGTTTAAACGTATTTTAGACTTGATTTGAAGTAAGGGGGAGCTAAAGGAGCCACTAAATTTAATTCTTCTTGGAAATAACTTCTGAATTTTAGCAATTTAGTGATTCGTATGCCTTTAAAACGTGCGAAGTGCGATTAAAATGACTTAAAAATTGCTTATTTTTAATGTAAAATCACAAAAATTGCCCAGCGGCTGGGGACTCGGCCCCCATGCTTCCGTCCACAATCACTATATATTTAATGACTATGCCCCCGTTTGTGACACGCTTGAGTTGCATCAGTTTGTTTAGCACGGAGCCTAAATCAGGCAATTTTTGCGCAAAAAAATTACTTTTCGTTCACCCTTCTTAGTAAAATCTTGGTTGCGTGTCTGGTGCCATTCACTGCTGTAGATATATTTTTCAGGCGGTTTTGGGCCGCAGACGAAACAAGCTAAGAAACGCTGCCGACCTTATAGATCTGTCTTTTTTTAGACATGAATACAGAATTGTTAAAATTGCGCATACTGGTAGCTGTACAAGATCTACTTGAGGATCAGTTTTTATATGCAAAAGTTCAGTTTGTTGTAGTGCACCCCCCCCCCCCCCACTTCAGCTAGAGCCCCCTCACTACGTTTGCTCTGGCGACGACACTGTAGACATAACACAGCCAGTGATAGGTGCATTTCAATAAGACCGCTAAAACCTTCCTACAAAAGCTGCTTTTGAAGAATTCTGCAAAGCCAGAAGCACAAAAATGATACCACTCAAAACCAGCACTATAGCAAAGAGTTTCTTACTCATTTTGTCACTGTAACAATCATTGCTGGCATAGGCGTAGCCAGGGGGGGCGCCCCCCCTTCCCAATTGAAATGCCACCAATGATAAAAATGTGACAAAAAAGCCTATTGTTTCTTCAGTTTTTTTTTAGCATTTTTCGCGACAGTAATTAACAGTGATATTGACAACAGCAGACACGCACCCCCTCAATTCATTTTTGCCAACCAATTTAAATGTGCAACCCGGGTGAAATATGTGTTTTTGTCCTAAAAGTTGTTACCTCAAGCTCTCATCTAACCCTTTCATGAACGTAATGCAACAACCAGAGCCGTATTTACCATATGTCACAGTGCCAGGGACCCTGCGCTCAGATGGTACGACTTCTTTTTGGTCTTCACATATATTTGGCTGGAAGATGTTGTGAAAGCCTCCAAAGTGATAGAGTCCCAGCGCAATGTGAACCAGGCCCGAGCAATAATATGGCTATTAGGCGTAACCATGTATCTTACGATTTTTCAATCACAATTCACCTCCACCTCGCCAGTTTTTTCGCGACAAAATACTTTTGAAACAAAATTAGCTAGGGGAGATGTTCCTAGAACAAATTATCAAATTTGAATTGAAGAGGCCTCACCGTACATGTACTTCTACAACTGGGTATTTTCATGACAAAACAAAAATTTTTAAGGAAAATCTTCGAATGGATTATTATTTACTGCTGAAATATTGCACGAGGCAATGTACCTTACTTTCCCTTACCTGGGCCAAATCACTTACGTAGAAAATTTAACCCCAAATTTTTAACGTGTTTTGGACGTAAATTGTACGTAAAAGAAGAATTGAACAATTTGGTTTTTTCAATTGACTTTCAGAGGTTAAAAATCTCTTTTGTTTAAATGGATTTGAACATTTGCGAAATGTAATCCGATGGCATTAAAATATCTTTTTTTCAAAAAAATTACAAAAAATTGCCCAGCTGCTGGGGCTTCGCCCCCAAACCCCTGTCTGTGATGCGTTTCAGTTAAACTAGTTTATCTTCCCACGTCTCCCAATTCAGACATTTTCCCTCTTTAACTTTTGGTTCAAGCCCTCTCCCTGATCTTCCATTCTATGATATCTTGTCCCACAAAAAGTCTCTCTTTCAAAAATTTTTAATGACGTCATTGCATGTGATTTAAAGTTTGTGCCTCCTCCAATCTAAAGTCCCGGCTACGCCTATGACTACTGGAACGGGCTGCCAAATTATGCACTTGTATATTAGTTCATTTAGAAACAAGACTTTAAATGTGTAAAAAGAGTGAAACTATAGTTCTCTATGTCACAGTAAATTAGTTTTAGGATGAGTTGAACCTCACTCTTACTGAGTGACGTCACATCCCTATACCCCTCAAAAAAACTCAACGGATTTGGACGAATGGGAAAAATGACACGATAAATGAATCGGAGGACATGTCCTCTACAGTCCCCCTCGTGGCGCCGCTTCTGACAGTGTTGGCTAATGCAAGGAAATGATAATGTTTTAGTGCTTTTACTTTGCTGTGCGTTAAAGAAATGTGAATGTGCAGTGCATTAATACTATGTGTGTCATCTTCTTTGATGACTTAAAACTTAACGCTGTGCGCTACTTTGTATATACAGCAGCTAGATGTGTGCAGTATAGAGTGGCTATGATCCGGTAAGCGTTTCGCTCCATCGTGGTCTCCCTATGTGCCGTACTCTATCTTAATTCCCTGTGACTTTTTATCATTCCAATTGAGAATTTTTCTTGTTCGCGTAAACTGGGATATGAATAAATTGACACTGACTGATGTATTCATCAGAGGTGGAGTCTTCGAGGAGGTTCTTGGCCTCAAGGACGTCTTTGGCCTTGAGGAGGTCCTTGGCCTCGAGGACACATTTTGAAGTCCTGTGCCTTGGCCTTGAAGGTCAAGTCTTTGGCCTCGAAGGTCAAGTCCTTAGCCTCGAAGCCTACAAGTCCTCGAAAATGTGCTGTCCTTGGCTCGAGGACAGCACTTTTTTTGGTTCGTTAAAATTTGGCCATGGTCATGACCTTCTTTTCACTTTAACTTGGAAAACGGCAGAAACCTTGCGGAAATTTGCGTCTCCTCGCGTAAAGAACTTTTTCTTTTTCTTTTTTTTTTTGGAGGTCGCCTGAAAAAAAAATTTTAGGGACTTTTTTTGTAGAACACTTGCGCCCTGTGTCCTTGGTCCTTGACCTTGAGCATTCCTGTCCTTGGCCTCGAGAGGATCTGTCCTCGAGAAGTCGGTCCTTGGCCTTGGCCTCGAATTTTTTTGTGTTCATGGCCTTGGCCTCGAAGGTTGTGTCCTCAACTTCACCTCTGGTGTTCATACTAATTCAATTGAATACTCAAATAAGAGTGTTGAAAAGTCATTGTCCTTGTAATTGGGTGGATTAACTTAAAAGTGTTGATATGCGCATTTGTACAATCTTGGATATGTGCAATATGTGCATTTGTACAATCTTGGATTTCACAGACCTATAGAGCTATTGGCCTACTAGCATATTAAATGCAGAAGGTATAAAATTTCTAATTTTTGTATAATTCTTATTGAAATGACCGACGCTCGCGTATTTTTTTGCTTTTACTCGGACATTTTCCAACTAACAAGAGCGAAGTTTCAAACTTTTGTTTATAACGCGAGAACGCTTGGGACAAAGTTAATGAAATTCGGGCAGCGGTTTAAAATTAATAAGATGTTTGCTTATACCAAATTTAGAGGACATAGGTCTGGTGACTTCGGTTTTAGGGTCCAAAAATCGCCCCGAAAGTTAGGTGTAAAAAGTTAGGCGTAAAAAGTTAGGCGTAAAAACCAGCCTCATTCAAAAACGGTTGAAGTCCGGCAAAATATATTTTACACGTATGGTTACAAAATAGGCTTTGGTGATTGTCCTGTTTCAATTTGCATGCAATAAATACATGAACTCGGACACGCCTGAAATTTGAAACAGAAGCACTGATAAGCAAAGTACAGTATAAAGGTTAAATCTTTGGTTTGGAACGTGTATTGGCTTCTTGTTTAAATAAGGTTAATAAGGTTGATAATCATTGAATAAACTCCTTCTGGATAAGTTTATAGGCCTACTTCTGAAGGTTTTTTTAAATTCTTTTGAAAAAGGATTGTTCTTAATTCAATTCTGTGGTTCCGATATAACCTTATGGATTTGGTAAAGACTGACCTATTGATGAAACTGGGAGGTGAATATTACTTGTACACAAACTTGGACACGCCTGAAATTTTGAAATAGAAGCATTGATACGCAAAGTATAAAGGCTAAGTCTTTTTTTGGAAGGTATATTGGCTTCTAATTTGAATAAGTTGAATAAGGTTCACAATAATTGAATAAGTCTTGAATTAATTTTTAGGCCTGCTGCTGTAAGTTTTGCTTTTTTTTTGAATTCTTTTGAAAAATGAGTGTTCTTAATTCCATTCTGTGATTCATGTGCAACCGTATGGATTTGGTAAAGACTGACCTATTGATGAAACTGGTAGGTGAATATTATGAAGACAAAGAGGTTGAAGACGCTAAAGCACTGCTCTTTGATAAACTACCCTTCCAACGCAATGTCAAAAAGAAAGAGAAAAAATAAGAAAGAAATGAATCTAAAAGACATACTGCAAGCATTACACTCCTTGCCTAATGAGAAGCAGCAATAGACCATGGTTCTGACTGTCTAATCTTTGCTACATCAAACTGTCTCTTTCCCTCCTTGGAGGTAAAAAATATCGATGGTGGTACTATTGTGACAGATATCTCCCTGAAACAGGAAGTGAAGGAAATGAAAGAAGAAAAACATCGAAGACAAAAATTGTCTGAGCAAATGTCAGAAATAAGAAATATAATGTCAGAGTTATCTACATTAACAAAAAAGAATTCTGATTAAAATATTCTGCTTTTAAAACAGTCTGGGTCCAGCATCAAATCCAAACTGTTCTAATTCAGAGCCTAAGAAAGCATCTGAAAATAAGCCGAGCCCATCTTGGTATGCTTAAACTTTGAATGAAAATTCTCAAGTAAATGATCAAAGCTAATCTTTATGTTCTGAGAAAGTTAAAAAGTCTGGCAACAGCATTGCGGAGAAGTCCAAATCTATGGCAAAAAAATTAAATTATGATGAAAGTTGGGAAACAGTAAAGAACAAGAAAAAACAAAACACAACTTAAAAAGCTTTCCGGATCTTCTCTTAAAACGATTTCTCGACGATTGCTACCCGCTGATGCTTTTGTATCTGGGCTAAATTCAGATACTTTAGAACCTGATATGACTAACTTTGCAAAGTTGCAATTCCCGTAAGCCACCAATGTGACATGCACTAAACTGAAAACCAAGTTTGACAGCTACTTTTCTTTCAGAATTATAGTAAATGGAATAAATTTCAAAGACTCCTTAAATCCTGACAGTTGGCCACGTGGTGTTTCAATCAAACGGTTTTATGATCCTGATCTTTCAAAAAATCGAGCAGGTTTATCTGCAAACTCAGATAATGCTGAAAAATCAAATAGCACTTAAGCCAGATATGGGGTCAAACATTAACGATACTTTCCTATAATTGTAGAAGTGTGATGAAGCCTTGGCCTGATGTTGAGAATTTGTGCAGCAAACATGATGTGATTCTTCTACTAGAGACTTGTTTAACAAAGCAAAACCTCTCAATCTTATTTTCCATTAGTCCTGATCATTTTTCATTTGCTTTTTCCCCTGTCACTGATGAAAGCGGGATCAGACGAGGCAGACCATATGAAGAAAGATCAATGCTGTGGAACCAGCCACTCAAAAGTGTTGTTGAGGTATGTAGCTCTAGTGGCTTTATCATTGGTATTAAAATTTCTGGCTATGATAGAGATTTGCTCATCGCTAATTGTAGCGCCGTTTTCTCTGCTTTATTCAAGATTCAAACCCGGACGCATTTATTGGTCATTTATGTGCGTTGTTTGATGTACCTTGGTTTACTCGTGTATTTTATACGCGTAATCATTGCCAAAGTTGAACAATTTAATTTGTACAAAACACACTATTTGACTTCCAGCTGCTTTTCAAATTCTTCAAATCCGGTTGCTTAATATCACTTGTTTATTCTTTTATGATGTAAAATATTATGTAAATTTGTTGGTCTTGCCAGCTGCGAGCTTGTGATGCCAGATCACTCAGGATTTTAGTGCCATCGAGAGAGGAAGTAATTTTAGATCTCCAGAGAAGCAGGCAAAAGACCCAATAGCCAATCAGCAGTTGCTGTCCTATTTTTTTGGACTAAAAAATTGTCCTTCCCAGAGCCTATATAGCTCAATTTTGGAGCTTCTATTGCACGACAATTTCAGAGCCGTTTGCATTAGTCTGCCGATTTGGTACCCCTTGGACAGCAAGCAGTTGAGACCCCCCGGGTCTTTCCTACTTTCGGGCCTTTCTCTTCTCTCTCTCTCTCGAGTGATTTGACAACCAAGTTTCAGTAGCAAGACCAGAATATTTTAAATTGTATTCAGCGTCTACATCCTGATACTCATCGGTGAGTTAATTAATAGTTATTGCATTTGGTTTCTCCAAACTAAATTACTATTGAATGTTAATGCTAAATTACTACTGATTATGTTAATGTTACCGCTAAATACTATTTGCTTAAGTTGCTTGAGCTAAACTTTATTTACAGTTTAAAGTGTTACGTGTCTTACTTGGTTTGGGTAATATTTTATGCGTCTGCGGGTTTTGTGTTTCACATAATGTTGGTATTTATTGGTTGCGTTTTTCAGAAATCGCTTAACGCTTTCCGCTTATTGGACCACTTTGGATTGCATTGGATTAAATTTTCAAATTGGCTATTACAAGCGTGTTACGATTTACGAGTACACGCTATAAATCAAATCGTTAACACTAGTGTTTATCTGCCATATTGCTGTCCTGACGCGTTGATGACTTCATGAATGAACTGGGAGAAATTAACACACTGTGTGAAGAACACAGTAATTGTAGTTCGTACATATTAAGCGATTTTAATGCCTGTACTTCAAATAATTTTGGCCCTATTCTTTTAGGATTTTGTGAACACAATCGATTTGTCTTATCTGACTATAAATTACTTCCACCTGATAGTTTCCCTTTCGTAAGTGATGCTCATGGAACTACTTCGTGGCTGGACCATTGCATGTGCACTAATGAATCTTATGTTGCTGTTAAGGAAATCTCAATTCTACAAGATTTTATTATTTTAGATTACCGCCCTTGTCAGGCTGCAATTAATTGCAACTCACGACAGTTTCAAGATTTTGATGCAAAATTCCAGAAAAAGAGGCCTAGCCCTTTTGGTGTGGCGTGGGATAAAGTTTCGGACGAACAAAAGTATGGGTATTTCAACCTGACTCGTATTCTAATAAGCTCTATTCTTCCGCCTGTAGAAGGCATACATTGTAAAAATGTTAATTGTACAAACATCTCTCATGTAGCTGCTACAAAACACTGCTGTGTTATGATCACATTGTTGACTCACTAAACGCATCAACCAGTTTCAGCCAAAACAAACCATAGAGTGTTAAAAAAAATTCGATAATATCGAATCGGAACCAAAATGTAAAACTGCTCATGCAGCAGCAAGGCAACCCAAGATGAACTGGGTTAAGCTTCAGAAATCTACTGCAGGTCTTGCATATGAAAATATGATAAACTCCGGCAAAATTTTTTAATATGCTTTGAGAAAAACAAAATCTATGAATAACCAGATGTTTGCTGACAACATTGCAGCTAGTCTACCTTGAGTCAATCTTCACCAAACTTTTAGAAGCATATTAATTTAGCAAATTAAAACAAACATAAAACTCCTGTTTCCATCTGTGTGGGTGGTCAAACTGGCGATCAAAACATTGCTAATATTTGGGAAGATCGTTATAAATCTCTCATGAATTTTCCTGAAATTGAAGCAGAATCCGTTGCTAAACACTTTGTGCACCAAACTTTAAATAATTGTGACTTTAATCAGTTGAACCCTTTGCCTCTACACAATGTGGAGCTCATTCGCACTCAGTTACACAAATTAAAACAAAAATGTGCTCCCGGCTCAGACAACATATGTACTTAGCATTTAGTTTAATCTCATTCCTTGATATCTGTCCAAATTAGTGGGCTGTTTAATGTGCGCCTGACTCATGGCTTTATACCTAACCGCTGCATTCCATCTGTGATCACCCCTGTAGCAAAAAGTAACAAAAATAGCATAAGAGATGTCAATACGTATAGACCTATTTCTTTAGCTTCGACTTTTTCGAAACTTTTTGAATTAATTTTGTTAAAGTATTTAGAATCATTTCTACATACTTGTGACAATCAGTTTGGATTCAAATCTGGACATGGCACAGATTAAGCACAGAGCTGGACAGCGCTGTTTCGAGCTTTTAGCTCTCATCGGCAGCCCTCAGCTATCTTTTCAAAGGTATCTTTTCAAACGTATTTAGGACGTCAAGATGTTGCAATGGTACAGATTCTTGTGTATTTTCCTGAAACAAGTCATTACCCATTATAATCAGCATGATGCTCCCCTGTATGCAATTTTCCTGGACTCCTCGAAAGCTTTTGATCGAGTCTGTCATTATATTTCATTTCAAAAGCTTATTAAAAAGCAGGTTCCTTTAATTTTGGAGCCATTTATAGTGTATTTGTGTAATAACCAAATAATCTTTATCAAATGGAATAATGTTTTTTCACACTGTTTTTCTATAACCAATGGGATCAGACAAGAAGCATTTTGAGCCCTTATCTGTTCAATATCTACGTGGAGCTGCATTCTGTTCAGGTAAATCAACTTGATATTAGTTGCTGTATTGTGTTTAAACAATCTTATGCAAAAGTGTTTTAACACTCTTATGTACGCTGATGACATTTGCTGCTTTGCTCCTGGTTTCAAAGGCTTACAAAGGCTTGTTGACATTTGTGCCAAATTTTCTGCAAATCTTAAGATTGTCTTCAATTGCAGTAAAACCAAAGCTATGTTTTTTTCATGTAAATTCTTCAAAACCACTGATCATATTCTAAGTGTGAATGATAAGTTATGAGAGGTATGTCAAAAATCAGCTCCATATTTCAATGCAACCACAAACACGAAAACCGCGTTTATACAAATTATAGAATTGCGAATGAGGTATCTCGCCGCGTTTTGACCTTGCTCAAGGGTCTCATCAAGTGAGGAACAAAACATAATCATACTTCTCCAAAAATTCACATAAACACAGCAACAGAAAATTTACGAGCGCATAAGCAATTACATCAAAACCTGCAGTACAACTCCTAATACGATAAAGTTTGCCACAGTAAAGGGTTGGGCTAAAAGCACAGATGCAGCGTTGTATGTGAGCATACAACATGGCAATTTATAACGACAAGATCAAATAAGATTTCGTGAGAACTTGCCAAGTTCTCAAAAGTTTAGTGGACCTACACGAAGTGGTCACTCACAGGGGGTTAACGATAGATTATCAGAGGTATGTCAAAAATCAGCTTTAAGTGCCTAAGTGTGAATGACCAAATCAGTTTAAGTGTGAATAACCAGCATGTTGAATTTGTGAATAGTATTAAATACCTTGGTTTTACAATTAGCAGTGTTTTTTCTGATGAACGTGATATTAAAGCTCGAGTAAGATCTACATATTGCATAGCAAATATGCTTCGTACTAGGTTTTCCAAATGCTCTGAACATGTAAGAAACAGTTTGTTTCGTTATTTTTGTTTCTCTATCTATGGCATCAATGTTTGGTGCCATTATCCTACGTCGAGCATAAATCGTCTTTGTGTGGCTTACGACAATGCTTATCGTATACTGTTTAATATTCCCAGAAGAATACACATTAATGAAACTATGGTCAACAACGGTACCTCGACCTTTTATTCGTTAACGAGAAAATATACTGCTAATGTCATGATAAGATGCAAGCACTCTCCAAACGCTTACATTTTACAAATTTTTGGCTCTGCATGTTTTCTTGACTCTGATTTTTCAGAACATTATTCAAAATTACATTTTGGCTGAATTATTTTTCATTGTAACATACAGAACAAGAACAAGAATTGGTTGGTGAAGTTCAGGAAATGCAGCGAAATACTCAAAGGCAGAAGATTTTCATTAAATATGAAAGGCAAGGTTTACAAAAGTTGTGTAAGATCAGTTACGTCGTATGGAAGTGAAGCATGGTGTTTGAGAGAAACAGAGTTGGCAATTCTGAGACGAACAGAAAGAGCGATGATTCGAGCGATGTGTGGTGTAAAACTATTAGATCGAAGAACCAGCGAGGAGTTGATGGACATGTTGGGCATAAAGGAGTCTTAAAACAGGATGGCTAAAGCAAGTAGTATGTGGTAGTACGGTCATGTTTTGAAGAAAGACGATGAAAGTGTGATACTGAAGGCTTTGAAATTTGAAGTGAGCGGTAGCAGAGGAAGACCGAAACAAACTTAGAAAAGCAAGCAGAGAATGAGAAGAGGAAAATGGACTGGTGAAAGGGGATGCATGTGATCGAACAAAATTGCGAGGCGTGGTAAAGACAATGAAAATGCGAAATCCGGCCAACTCCATCGACAAGGACAATACCGGATCCAACATCTGATGATGATGATGAATTAGCACTCCTGTTTAGTGTTTATGCCTTGTGTTGTGTTGTGCCTGATAAATTTGTTTATGTGTTTTTGTTTTTTGTGTTATTATGGACCTTTATTGACTCTGACACAAACAAGTAAATAAACAAATAAAATAAATAGGTGCCCTAAACCTTGTTTCACTATTCTCCTTACACGCGAAAACAAATTTAATCGGTTTGACTTCGTACCATTGGCAGCTCTACGTTTCAAAATTTCGTGACATCATAAAAGGATAACTTCGCAAAACTTCTTTGCACAATAAGGCACGCGATGTTCGATGTGGTTCACTGTTGTTAGTACATCTGTAGATTGAATGTCATCTTTCATCTTGAGAGCGTATTTATGCGTCAGCACTTGAAGAAATTTGGTTTCAACCTAAGTTTTCTGTATTGATTTATTGATTGTATTGTGAGTCAGCACTAATTAATTTTACTGCTTTTAAACACCTTTTGCTGATGATAAACTGAGTTAGTTTAAGATGGGATTTTCGTGGAAGCAGCATAACATTTTGATAAAAATACTATTGCATTGCGTTTGATTGTGCTGTTTCACATGCTTTGTTACATAGCAAATCATTTTTTAAAGCAAAATGTAAAGGTCGACGTTAGGTAAAATATTTTCGACTTCTGATTAAAATTTACTAAAAAATCGCTAGTTTAGAAACATTTCGAATTCATCCGGAGTAGACAAATAACAAACACTTAATTTATAATCGGCCTGACAGAGTCCAACCTCAAACCTCCTCGTGGTGTCGGGTGGAAACAGTGGAAACACTGGCGAATTGAGGCAATGGCAACCGGCCGATGAATTTGGGCGAGGTTAAGGAGTGCAGGAATTAGCAACCAGGCAATAGCGTAAGCGAAGGCCTGATACTGCGAAGTCCTGCCTTCTAATATTCCGACCCCTGACTCAAAGGCCAACAGGAGGTTGCTAGCTAAAATGGAAACCGGTGGTGATGGACCAATATTGAGACGGATTGTCAATGCGAGTATAGGGTACAGCGGATAAAACGCACTGCCGTGTCGTGGCCACAAGATAGAAAGGATGCTGGTCCTAGTCTAGCCAACATAGGACTTCGTGTCTATCAGCTTGTGAAAATCCCCGTGCACTTGTAGTTCCAGATGGCACCTGGGTAGGGGTCTACAGCTGTATTGGGGGGGCTCCGCCGAGGCCAGTACTCCAGAGATAAGTCTGTCAATTGCGGTGTTGGTGTGTCGTTATCGGCAGTAATGGCAGTTAGTGGCCTCCTGCTAGTTTGGATAATCTGGTCTTCGGAACTTTTCCCAGCTTAAAGAAAACCAACCCTTTGATTATGTCTAATATTATTAGATCAAGAAAAGTAACACGGATCATACCCCTAAATTCAGAACAAGTGGCACGGTCACAAACAAGAATCATTGAGTTCTTGAGTGACAATGCCAACAAAAATAACACTCGGCTATGTGCGTCTTCTAGCCCAGATGCCGAAAAAACATCAAATCTGAGCCCTCAAGCTGAGAAGGTTCCTTTGCTAAAGGAACCGGTCTCAGATGCTGAGGGTACAGCAAAAATGGTATGGTCGGTTGTGAAACCAAACACCACCCCAACTTCCCCTGTGGAACGTCAGAATTCAAGTAATTGCTTGCAAGTCTGAGGTGAAGCGGGGGGAAAAATCAAATAAAGCCATCACGACACCTAAGTTATCTTTACATAATTTAGAGTGTTGGCAAATCAACCTACACAGATGTAAAGCAGCAAGCTATAACATGTGTGAAGTTACAAAAAACGTACGTTCCGGGTTAGTGTTAGCTCAAGAACCATAGACGTATGCCACTATAATCAGAAGTAAGCTTCGAGGCTGGAATCTCTTTCAAGGTATTGAAAAGGGTAATCGTCCTCGGGCGTGCATTTATGCTACTCCTGATCTGTGTTGTTCTCTAATCCCGATGTTTTCAAATGAGGATATTGTGGCAGTTAGAGTTAACAATGTGTGCCAAAACGGTGACAGTTTTGTTTTCGTATCGGCATACATGGCACCCGAAGAACCAGCTCCGCCCAATTTATTGAGGGATCTGTTAGTCTTCGCAGAAAATGAACAAATTCCTACAATTGTAGGAACCGATGCAAATGCACATCACACTACATGGGGATCCTCCAATATAAACCCTCGAGGAGAGGATCTGCTAGCGTATTGTGTTAGTGCAGACTTGAATTTCTGTAATGTGGGTAATAAACCAACATTCAGAACTAAAGCGCGTGAAGAGGTTCTGGACTTGACCTCAGTAAACCGGTGTGCATGGGACCAAGTAGTTGGCTGGCATGTTAGCGACGTGCCATCATTCTCGGATCACATGTATATTAGGTTCCAGGTTAAAAGCAGAATCCGAAAACAAGCTAAAATGTTTCGTAATGTTCGTCGTACGTGCTGGAACAAGTATGTAAACGAACTCGAACAAAAATTAAGTGAACGAATTTTACGACCAGTACCAGTGCTTTCCTCAAAAGAAGACATGATCTGCTGGCAAACAAGGTTCATTCAGTTATTACTAACTCTTATGAAGCTGCTTGTCCTGTGCGAAAGTCGCTTTGTACAAAAGATAACATTTGGTGGAATTCTGAGCTAGCAAGCCTTCGGAAAGAGGCTCGCCGGGCTTGGAGAAAAGCCATTAAAACAAAACAAGAAGAAGATTGGGAGGCTCAAAAGCTCGCCCTATCCTGCTTCAAAAAAGCTGTCAGAAGAGCAAAGCGCGATTCATGGCATTGCTTTGTAGAGAGTATGAATAGTCAAACACCAACGGCTCGGCTGGTTAAGATTGTTCGAAGGAATGAAACGGTGCGTATTAGCAACGTAATTAAACACAACGGAGAATTCACAAAGTCTCCACTAGAAACTTTGAACTATCTACTGGATATCTTATCACCGGGTAGCCAGCAGACAGAAAATCGTGCAACCAGGTCCGACTTAGTGGACAATCCATTCATGAGACCTGAAGACACTGAAATGATTGCAAACATATGTTCATTTGAGCGTATGGAAGCAGCTATTAACGAATTTCAACCATTCAAAGCACCAGGGCCAGACGGGCTCTATCCTGTGCTGTTACAGAAAGGTTGGAATCAACTGAAAGAATATTACCAAGTCATTTTTCAAGCATGCCTGAGACACAGCTATGTGCCATTGGTATGGAAAGAAGGCACAGGTATATTTCTCCCCAAACCCGGAAAGTAAAGCTATGTTGAAGCTAAATCCTTCCGTATGATCACTTTAATTTCTTTTCAACTGAAATGGTTGGAAAGACTAATTTTGTATCATATTAATGAAGATAATAACGTGCAGGCAAAGCTTTCTGCATCGCAGTATGGATTTCATGCAGGAGTTTCTACGGAAACTGCTTTGCATGAATTTGTGCGCCGTGTAGAGCATTGCCTTGTTAGAAAAAAGCCAGCTTTGGGTATTTTCCTGGATATTGTCGG
Organism: Trididemnum nubilum; assembly: GCA_963965965.1. Lineage (NCBI taxonomy): Eukaryota > Metazoa > Chordata > Ascidiacea > Aplousobranchia > Didemnidae > Trididemnum > Trididemnum nubilum. Next base: position 26,469,070 of record OZ014481.1, on the reverse strand, counting down.
TGCCTTTGACATTGTCACCTTTCGTAGCTTTCTTGTGGCTCTGCAAGGGCTGGGCATGTCTAAAGTTCTCACCTCATGGATAGAGAATTTGCTAAGACATTGCACAGTCCAAGTAGAATTATATGGTGATAAAGTTAAAAGAGAAGTAGTGAAGGGGAACCCACAAGGTGGTATCCTGTCCCCTTTTCTGTGGAACTGTGTCTTAAACAACCTGTTGCTGGAGCTACGCAGCAGGGGCTTTTATGTTCAAGCCTATGCCGATGATCTAGCAGTTTTGGTCACTGGTGCTGATATGCTTTGGGTCAGAGGTATGGCTCAGAAGGCAATAAATATTGCTACAAACTGGGCTTTGGATCAAGAGCTACAGTTTAGCAGCAAGAAAACTGAAATCATACTGATCACTCACAAACGGAATCCAGATTTGGGTTCCTTGTCAATGAATGGTACAAAACTTGAACTTTCCAAGGAAGCAAGGCTGTTGGGTGTTACTTTGGACAGCAAGCTAACCTGGAAACCTCATATTACCCGTATTACCCGCAAAGCAACTACAGCATTGATGCAATGTAGACAAATTGTAGGTAAAACGTGGGGAATAAAACCATCTATGATGAAATGGATTTACACAGCAATGATACGCCCAATCATGTCGTATGCATGTGTGTCCTGGGCAGGCGGTTTCAACAAAAAGTATCTGTTGAGGAAACTCACAAAGGTGCAGAGACTTGCTTGCTTGATGATTTCATCAGCTTTTCCTGGCACCTCTACTGGTGCTCTGGAAATATTGCTCAACATAACTCCCATTGAGGAATTCTTGTTGGCTGAGGCAGTGCGAGGATCATACAGAATCACTGTTAGTGGGCTCTGGCACGTCAAACCAATTGGTTCCTTTGGGAAAACGAAAAGCCATGTTGATGTTTGCAATGAGGCAAGAAGATTCTTACAGCTGCTGCAAATGCCAGCTGACCGAATAAAGAAAACAAAGGTATTCGAAAGAAATTTCGAATGTCAAATTATGGATAAAAAGAATGCTATCAGATTTGAAAGCGTTCTAAATCAGAACACTGTCAAGGTTTACACTGATGGTTCAAAACTAGATGGGAGAGTAGGTGCGGATTTCTATGTAGAACACCCAAACAACTCCCCAAAACAAGCATTTTATCACCTTGGAATTTACAGCACTGTGTTCCAGGCAGAAGTTTTAGCTATTTCAGAAATGGCAAAGAACCTGGTTTGGGAAAAAATGCTCAATCAAAATATTGTTGTGCTGGTTGATAGCCAAGCAGCTATCAAAGCACTCATAAAGTGCACTGTAAAATCAATTACAGTGCGAAACTGCATTAGAAACCTAAATCAGTTAGGTAAACAAAACCACGTCAGTATTGCCTGGATTCCTGGTCATGCAGGGGTACATGGTAACGAAGTGGCAGACTATGTAGCCAAAGCAGGATCTAAATCAAAAATACATGGTCCTGAACCTTTTATTACAGTCCCGTATGCCAGTTGTGTTAGCACGGTAAAGAACTGGTCCACAGATAGATGGAAATCTATGTGGAATAAACAGAAAGACTGCGTGAGGATGAAGGAGTCTGTAGGTTGGACGTCTTCTCGACTAACAATGCGTCTCCTTAACCTTAAGAGGCCTCAATTAAATAGAGTAGTGCAAGTTTTAACTGGGCACTGCAATCTACAACGGCACAAGAAAACTAAGGACGTGCTGAGTCTTCTTTGTGTCCAAAATGTAGCCTAGAGGATGAAACACCAAATCATCATGTAGGCAATTGCAAGCTTTACCAAGATATTCGTGTTAAATATTTTGGAATCACCAAAACCACTGTTCACGATGTAGTAACAAAATGCAACATTAGCAAACTGGCCACGTATTTAAAGGAAGCTGGAAGGCTTTCTGAGTTCGACCAGTAACCAAACAAAACAATAACATAGCAGCTACAGTTGCAATGGGCCCAAATGAGGCCTACGCAATGTGTAGGTGGACTTTACCTAACGGTAGTAGATTCGCTTGCACCGCTGCCCATTAATAATAAATAATAATAATTTATAATCGCCATTGGAAATGATAATGAGCATTGAATTTTCAATCAGACTTTGAAAAAATGTGTAAGACAACGGAATCATAGCTGTAAGTCGTGGACAAAGTTGCAAAAAAAGTGATCAAATGCGGTGTTTTAGCTTAAATGTCAACGCTGCAGTTGAATGGCCCCGTGTATTCTTTATCTCAAGTAGAAACCGCTGTTTCTGCGAAATTTTTTTGAAAATTGTCTTTACGGGGGAGCAAGAGGGCCGTGGTCCCCCTAACGGCTGCTAGTGCCCCCCATTTTGGGTTACTCAAAATAATGTTTTTGGAACATCACGCAACGGCAAGACAACAGACAAAGATGGAAAAAAGAACAGCCTAATTACGTTCAAACATAATTCTCGTTTGATGTTTTCTCGATTCTGCGAAATTACTGGCAACCAGAGGTGGAGTCGAGGACACAAGGCTCGAGGCCAAGGCCAAGGACACAAAAAAAATCCGAGGCCAAGGCCAAGGACAGCCTTTCCGAGGACAGACACTCTCGAGGCCAAGGACAGGAATGCTCGAGGCCAAGGCCAAGGACCAAGGACACAAGCGCAAGTGCTCTCCAAAAAAAAAAAAAAAAAAGGTCTTCACGAAAATTTTTCAGGCGATCTCCAAAAAAAAAAAGAGGTCTTCGCAAAAATTTTTCAAGCGATCTCCACAAAAAAACGTTTTCCAAAAAATTTTTCAAGCGCTCCACAAAATTTTAGCAATTCAAAAAATACTGCTGTCCTCGAGCCGAGGACAGGCCAATTTTCGAGGACTTGAGGCCTCGAGGCCAAGGACTTGACCTTCGAGGCCAAGGCCAAGGACTTCAAAATCTGTCCTCGAGGCCAAGGACGTCCTCGAAGACTCCACCTCTGCTGGCAACCAACTGCTGTACATAGTGTAAATCTGACGCAATAAACCGTCCTATTAACACGCCGTTACGGATGTGTCGCGGAAGAGACATGTAAGTTAGCAGAATCGTTACCGGTACTTCGTTAGTGATTATGACATGAAACAATACGTGAAAACATTTCTTTTTCTAAGACCAGCTGTTTAGATTTTTAAGGTACATTCAAGATTTTAAGGTCTAGTCAGTGGCGCAACCAGAGTTAAGGGGCTTAAGCCCCTAAGCCAAGCCACTTAGAAAATTTAACCTCAAAATACGAGCGTTTAAACGTATTTTAGACTTTACCTGAAGTAAGATAGGGACTGAAAGTGCTAAGCAATTTAATTTTTTGAAATGAATTTTGAATTTTAGCAATTTAGTTATTCATGTGGCTTCAGAAAGTGCGAAATGTAATTAAAATGGCGTTAAAATTGCTATTTTTTTGCTGCAAAATTGCAAAACTCGTCCAGCGGCTGGTCCCCGTCTACAGTCAATAAATATTTGTGACAATGTTCGTTGTCTGTGACACGCTTGAGTTGCATCAGTTAGTTTTTGTGCAAAAAAACAACTTTTGGTTCACCCCTCTTAGCAAAATCGTGGCTGTTCGTCTGTTAGCATTCACTGCTGTAGATAGATTTTTCAAGCTGCCGGCCTTATTTTAAAATTTCGCATAATTGTAGTCGTACAAGATCTAAGAATCAGTTTTTATAAGCAAATTTCAGTGCCCACCACTTTTGGCTAGTGCCCCCTCACTTCGTTTGCTCTGGCGACGGAACTGCTCTCTACAGTACATAACAATTACTCAAACAAATGCCGTCTATCGACTCACTCACGAATCCCCGTAAATGATCAAACCATGAATGCCATTGCTGGCTTCATTCACCAATTAGACAAAAGCCGAACACATTTTTAAAAATTCCCTATGTACAAATCAGCCAATGGGGAAGCTGCAGACTTCACACACACCAGCAGACAGTGGTGCCGAAACAAGGGTTGACTTTATACCCCCCAACAATTTGAGTATGGTCTTCATCTACATCCCTTCCAATAACTTGACTCTGGTGTGCATCTGAGCGCAGGTCAGTACTTAAAAAAAGTGTTCCATTTCTGGTAAAGACCTTTTTTTTGGTCTTCACTTAATTTGCTCACCTGAAAAAAGTCTTGGTGGAGGTTCATCCCCCCAATGTTGAAAATAGGGCAAAATTGGTCTAAAATTGCAAATTATCCCCCCCTAACGCTCAACAAAGATTTGCACCACTGCCAGCACACGTTGTTCACTTGCTTTGCAATAAAGAAAGAGTATTTTTACCATAAACAAGGCGGACGCCCTTCGTCATAAAAAAAATAGGTTTTCCTTAAGAGTAGACTAAAATTTGTACAAAGTATCATACAGTATGAACAAAAAAATTATGTCGTATATTATGCATTCTGATTGAATGCGCTTTTTTACTTGCTTTGTTGCTTATAAAGTCACATAGCATATCCGTTTAAAAGAAAATGTAAAGGCCGACGTTTAACGAAACATATTGTAATATTGTTCAAAATGATAATGTCATTTAACTTTTCACAATGAGACAATTTTTCCCGAAAATTGTTTATAGCAATTACAATGACACTTCTTGTAGCGTGATAATTGCTGCAACCTTTTTATTGTAAATAAGTTGCTACTGTGTATAAAGTATGGTAAAAATGCAATAATTTGTCACGTAGTAGTACATGCATATTTGGCTGGGAACTTATTTAATGGCAACCGCTTTTAGTGACAGAAATAACACTTAAATAATAGCCATTAGAATTGTGCAAGCCTGCAAGGCATAGTTTCGATTATAGCAACAAAAATTGTTTTTGATTATTTTTTTAACTCATTTTGAAAATCTGGCCTCTTTGAAAACATTTAAAGAAGTCGGATAAGCAATCAATCAAAAATTTTTGATGAATTCGATAAACAGTGACGAATTTCGAATGGCCACAACAATTTTACCGCTGACTTGGAATAACTCTTGTGTGCTGGAACGAGCATAGTTTTGTTACTTGTGTTAAATTCGCGATGGAAGTGATTACTGATTAATTTGCTGTATGAGCAATGATTTTTGACCATCGCTTCTGCAACTGTTACTGACTTATTGTATTATCTAAAACGCTTGCTTCTGTAATATTTGCCAACTAATTCTTGAAGATCTTTTTATCTCTTTACTGAAGTTTCAATGTCTGACTGCCCTGAAGCTTACTTTCATACTGTTTCGCAATGACTGTTAGAAAACTTTAAAAATTTGTTTCTAAAGTTTCAAGGCTATGTCAATGTCAGAAAGCTTATAGTTGCAGGTATTGCATAACTGGAATACGATCGATTTAGCAAAACATGACTTTTAAAACAACTTGATATAATGCAGTTTCATGAAAAATGTTCTTTTATTCCCAATCAACCAAAGATACAACCAACTTAGATTTATCCGCTTACACTCGCTTACTGCATTATTTTACAAGCACCAATAAACAGCGAATTCAAAATTGTTTGGCTTGCTCAGAGAATTATGTTGAAGTTATAACGGGAAATTCGATCACAAAATTGCGATGAAAGCATATGCCTGGTGGCCTACACAATACCGGAGGTGTCGGTATTATTGTAAGGAAACAGCGATGAAATCTAAATTTATAAAGACCTTCTTTAGCCGCTCAGATGCAAGCGTTAAGGAATCATGATACGAGCAAAAGGTTATCTGATACTACAACATACACGTCATCGTTAGAATTTCGTGAAATATGCTATCGAGAGTTAAATGGTAGAACTTGCAGTATTCAACCAAAAGTGAGTGAACTCAAAAATTCAGCGTAGTTGCTGTGAAGTAGATGCAAACGATGATCGACCGCAGATAAGCCCACTGGTAGTTCAGGCTTAGTTCAGTTGCTTTATTTGTTAATCATAAAAATATCACAGATTAGAATTACATTTAGCTGGAGACGATGCAAAAGAACGTGCGGTCATCTAAAGCAATCGCCACCAAGACATCACATACAATCACACTATAGCCCTGCCTTATATATGTAGATACAAGATAATTTAACTGAAGGTGATAAAAAAATGAAGCAATAAGCACCCATACACGATAATAAAGTAATAAATAACATACTCAATAGAAAAGCAAAACAAAAAAGAGAGAGAAACAAGATAGTAAACGTGATGTTATTGCAAGGTACGGTTTTGCCATGAAGAATGAAGTCCCTATTCTTTGCTGAGTTCAAGCCAAAAATTAAAAGCGAAATTTTTAGCAATTATTAACAACTTGGTCGCAGCTTTACTCCACCCCACTACATTCGAATTTAAATTTAGCTAGTTAAATTTAGCTTATGATGAGACACAATATTATTCCACTTCATGATTGTACTGTAAATTGTTTACGAGGTATTTACGTGTTTTAGATGCCATAAGTTGCACAATCAACAGGGTAAAATGATCGCGACGCAGCCAGAACTTTGGAATTGCTTTTTCCGTCATTAATACCAGAATCGTATTAAGGAGGGAGCTTTGTCGGCAATTCTCCTGGGCCCTCCCATAAAAGAGCCCCCACAAATGAATTGCTCACCACACGCAAAACTTGGGTGTTATAGCAATAAGCTAAAATCAAAAATCATCAGCATTACATTTTGGAATAAAATCAGTAAAACAATTGTAGTGGTAAATTCGTTTTGCCGCAGTCTTACGTTCAAAGTCAAGTTGATATCAGAAAGTAAGAAAAGAGTAAGGTTTCGCTGTTTTTCCATCTATCTTGCTCTCATGCCTCACCCCCACCGCATGTCTCAATCCAGCTTCATCAATATTGTAACTCCAATATTAGGGTCACCACAGAATAAATTGAATGTGAAACATTCAGTACAATAATGCTAGCTTTAGTGAAAAAAAGTGATTTGAGTTTTTTACGCACAATGAAAAAGCACTTTGTCTACAACTACAATAATTGTGAAGTTTTATAACGCAGGACGCAGTAAAGTCAAGCAGCTAGCTTTTGAGTCAGCCGATTCAACTGCAATCAAGATCGAGAAAGCAGCAGCTGGAAGCGGCAAGTTTTCGTGGAAGCGAAAGATTAAAGCGAAGCGATAAAAGCGTACAACTACCACTTGGTCCATTCATGTCGAACGTCAAAAACCTAAATGTTGTGCAATTTTTTGTAAAATATGCAACGAAAAGTAATTGTTCGATAGACCCAGAGGCGTCGCTAAGAATGGTGGCACCCGGGGCGGGATTTTGTGGTGGCACCCTTCATCGGCCAAAAAAAAGGTGAAGACCAAAAAAAAGGTCTTCCCCGCAAAACGAGGTGGTTTTCAGTCCCAAAGCATGTGATGACCCAAAAAAAAAAAAGGTCTTCGCATAACAATCAGTGGGTTTTCGGTCTCAAAAAAAAAACAAATTGTGTCACCCCAAAATGGTGACACCCGGGGCGGACCGCCCCCCCTAGCGACGCCACAGGATAGACCACCATTTGCAAATCACTTATTAAAGGCTTGTGGTTCACATGTATTAGGAGCCTCCTTCCCCTATCGATTTAACGATGACCCACATAGCTTATTAACTCATTTTTAAATCTAAAAGCGTTTAAAATTTTGCTATTTTAGATTTGCGATTTAAGATTTAAATTTTTTTTTCAAAAATATGAAGCCTTTGCCCATTTTTTAAATCTGGGGCCATGTAAAACAGTATGCACCCCCATTAACAGGGTTTTTAGTTTCAGCAGTTGAATTTTTCTCCCTGCGACAATATAATCTTGAAAAGCAAACAGGTGAGAACATCATTAGGTTTTTTAAACAGAATATCATACAATAGGTTGGAGGAATTTTGAACATAATCCTATATAATCATTATAGTACAAGTCTTATTGCAAACTAATCGTTGCTCTAAGGATTATTCTGATGGTATCTGTAACCACAAAATTTTTGCATTGTTTGTTATTGTAGTGTGCTAAAAGGATACACGTTGTTACGCAGAAATTAAAGCCAAACCTCCTTAACATTGTAAAATTGAGTTGTTCAAAAAGATCCTGTGATTGTTTGGGCTTTGCCCGAGGGCTACCAAATTATAGCCAAGTAAATAGTTCCCCTTTACAGCAGATGCTACCATTAAAACAAGTTATTTTCCCGAGCGCTTAAGCATCTGTCGCCAGACCCCAAGTAATCGCTCCTACTTCTGGTGAGCAGTTAGAAAAATTATTGTGCTGGGACATGTACCATTTGATGCTCATGTCATTACAAAGGTAAATTAATTACACAATTTGATTTTATATTATTCTTTTACGATGATGATGACGACGTAAATGGTTCAATTTTGATATATCTGGGAAAAACATTTACCAAAAACTTTTAAGCAATAACTACGTCACCAAGTGGTGAAAGCCGCGGAAGCAATAAGGGTGGAAGCGGAAGCTATTCACACTTTATTGCTTCCTCATCCCTGGCTGCTATGGAGTCAGTAGCGTATGCAGGATTTTGAAAAGAGGGGGGCCATGAACTTCAGAAAATTTGAGAAGAACAAAGATCAGAATAAAAAATTGTTCCACCCAAATTTAGTCCGATTTTTTGCCCAAAATTAGATGAAGAGCAAAAAAGTCTTCACTCAAATTTTGTCCCATTATTTGCCCAAAGTTGGGTGCTGGCCTAAAACAAACGTATAAAACATACTCTTTGTGTGATTAAAGCTTCTTCCCAACTTACAAAGGCCATGGCCCAATGCCCCTCCCTAAATACGCCCCTGTATGGAGTCTCTAGTTTCAAGCCTATATACATGCAACAATAACCCAATTTGTTTTGACTGCTGCAAAATTTAAAGTTTTGGCAAAGAGTTGATTTGGAATACCACAAAATTGACATTATCTGCAACTTAGCAACACCTTTTGGCATATTTCACAATTTTATTTTGCACATGTTACGAAAATCAAACGTTTTTGGCCAATTCACGTTAAGCTCTTGTCAAGATAGCATATCTGAATCAAGTAAAGAACTTGATATACCGTTTAAGATAAGATAGATTTTACACAGTATCCATTTTTTGTCCGTTTTTGTACTTTTTTCCTTCTTCACGAAAAAGTAGGTTCTTTTTCGTAGGCATTTTTATATGTCCACATCCTCACTGACCAAATATTGTGATATACTGGAGAAAACTTTTCCGAAAAAATCTTTTTGTAAAGGGGTGTTTTTTATTAAGTCTAATTTTGAAATATCGCTCTCATCGTTGTTCACGCACAAAATTTTCGGACAAAGTTTTTATCAATATGTAACAGTATACTTATTGCGGATATGAACTTACAAAAATACGGACCCAACTCAACTCAGAATTTATTGCGTCCAACTCACTTGCACTTAAAAAATACAAATCACATATCGATTCGTGTATAAAATTAACAAGGGAAGGACAGGGAGACTGCGAAGGGACCGTTAGGTCTTTGAGTCAAGCAGCCACCCTATACTGGTAGGCAATTTGCCAATTAAATTCGAATAAAAGCTAATAGTATTTGGATGTCTCTTGCAACTTGTGTTGCTTTACATCAACATTTCAACCAAAATTTTTGCATATGAATTTTAGTAATTTGCAATTAGCTGGTCTTTGTAGTTAGATTTGAATTTTCGGAAAGTATTTTTCCTTACATCGGAAGGAATATTGTTCCAAATAATAACGCCTTTGAATTTGATTGAACGATGCATTCGGTGTGTTTTATAAAGAGGAATGCGATAATTGCAACCAGTCAGTCGTCTTCTGGTGTCTATTGTGTGGATTTGATTCAAACCAACAAAATAATTTTGGAAGTTCAAAGGAAGTTTGTTATTGAAGTGTCGATGAAGGAATTGAAGCGGTTAGAACTAAAAATGATTAAGTCACAAAATAACAGTTTTGAGGTCGAAGCATTTCAAGTTTTTAAGTGAAGATTTAAATACTGCGCAATCACATTTTTTATGTTTTGACTGGTTTTTATTATTGGTAGTGGTTGCTGAAGAGATATTATCAACAATAATTATTCGATCAACTTTTATAAAAAAAATTTGATAAACAAATAAACTTTTGGACTTAGTCATTTTTGTCCCAAATTGTGGACTTGATCATTTTTAGCAATAAAATTAATTACTTGGAGTACAAATTGACCGTGCACTTTTCAGAGATTTCTCAAACAACATTTTGTTTTTATTGAAACGCTTGCCAGCATCATTTCTACGATTGCAGAAGGGGACAAGGGTGCAGGGCCAGATTTAGTGTTGAGTACCCCGAGACCCAGATTTTGTTGAAGGTCGCGATGACCAACTTAAAAAGTTTCTTGTATCTAGGAGATTGCTTTTTATGGTACTCCGAAGTTTTGGGGGCCCTGGAATCCCTTGTTCCCTTTATATCTGGCCCTGCCAGGAAGGTTGAACAATCTTACCACTACTTGCAACGACTGACGCTTGCGTTGCGTGTTCCTTTGTTTTTACTCGGTCATTTTCCAACTAACAAGGACAAAGTTTCAGACTTTTGCTTATAACTCAAGAACAGTTTGCTTTAGCCTCATGAAATTTTGACAGCAGTTTGAGATTAATGAGTAACGTGTTTGTACCAAATTTCGAGGCAATGTGTAACGTGACTTTGGTTTTAGGACTCGAAAACTGCCCCAAAAGTTTGGCGTAAAAACAAGTCTCATTCAAAAGCGGCGTAGATACGGCAAAATATTTCACACGGTTGTATGTCTCAAGACATCTTTTCATCCCTACCAACCCACTATTGGCCGCGATGAGGTTTTTTTCTTTTTTTTTTCCTTTTTTTTTCTTCCTAAATCTTGTACGCTCTTCTCCTAAACCAGAACTTTTGTGTAAAACTCTTGAGCTGCAAACGCAATTTTGTCTTCCGAAATTTTTGGGGGTTACTTCTTTAGGGTACTCCCCTAAATAGGCCCTCAAAAATCAATTTTTTGAATGGCCCGAGCTAAGGTGCTAGTTTTTTTTTTATATCAGTAGATATTTAACAGACAAACATTTTGACTTAGTTTGGGAGTACCACCCCTCAACCCCAGAAACCCCCAAATGGACACCACAAAATTAATTTTTTGAACGGCTTATAACTTAGGGTGCCAGTTTTTTTATGATATCGGCTGATATTTAACCGAGAAACATTTTTACATTGTTTGGGGGTATCACTCCCTTAGGACTCCCCAAATGGATTCAAAAGAAATTAGTTTTTTAATGGCTTAACCTATGGCGCTAGTTTTTTTGTTTTTTTTAATAACATTTAACATTAAAGAGACAAATATTTTGACAAAATATTGGGTTGCCACACTCCCAAGGAACCCCTCCCTAAATGGACCCTCAAAAACCACGTTTTTGAACGGTTTAAGCTAGGGTGCTAGTATTGTTTTGATATCAGTAGATTTTTAAAAGACAAATATTTTGACAAAGTTTGGGGTTCCATCTCGCTGGAAACCTCCCAAAAGGATCCCCCAAAGCCAATTTTTTGAACGGCTTTAGCTGGGGCGCTAGTTTTTTTGAAATCAGTAAATATTTGCGTCGGTTGTTCAAAGGGATTGCTCTTCAGCAAGCTCTCATCTAGGTTTTTTTAATTTCTTACTCTAAACCAAATGGCAATTTTAATCAATTCATAAATTTTCTTTCAGCTTTAACTATGTGGACAGTTGAAAAAGCATTAGCATACTAAGGTTGTAAAATGAGAGAAGTTTTTCTGCCCATCATGTACTACAAATTCTGCATTTTCAAAAAATGGGATAGTACTAATACTTAACATACTGTAATTTACCAAGTTATTTGCCGATCAGTGGTGGGGGGGATAGGGCGACTGCTACTAAAGCGGTAGACTCGGGTTTGAATCCAGGTCGGGTCAAACCAAAGATAATAAAACATTGGTATTCACAGTTTCCCTGCTTGACGTTCAGCAATTAAAGGGACTGTGTGAAGCCTTCGCCATGTGTGGTAGACAGGTGGGTAGGAGGCAGCTTGACTCGAAGACCGAAAGGTCCCTTCCGCTGTCTCCTGGCTAAGGCAACTTGGTGAAAAAAATGTAATTACAATTACAATATTACCTATGCTGCCCCAATTGTTTATGTGACTAAGAATAGAAAACCTGAAAAACTTGTCTTAAATAGAATACCGTTAGACCTAAACAGTGAACCGTTTGTTACCAACCGTACCGTAGGCTTTAGGCCTACACATCCATGCTCTAATTAGAAAAAACTAATCAATTAGACATCACCACATGTTTGTAATAAAATTTAACTAACTACACTAAACTACACCTTGCCCCCATAAAGCCTACCAGCGCATTTGTGCAACGATTTCATCTTCCTAACTTGTGTTTGATTTCTTGATGACTAAGCGCAAACTGCTGCTGAGTCACATGATTGGGCAATTTCGATTGGCTGATTTGGACTTGGTCATTTTTTCTCCCAAAGAAGTGGACTTGAGTATTTCTAGCCCAAAAAATGTTGCTCTCTGAGAAAATGCAACCTCTGGTAAATGGACTTAGACAGCTCTTTGCCGAAAAATACAAGGCACGGGTTGTGAAGAATTCAAAGAAAAATGCATTGTGTGTGAAACCTCAAATTTGCTAAAATGTAACTTAGTCATTTTTAGTTCTAAACTCTTCAATTTACCTATTTCAAACTTGACTAATTCGTTTATTTTAAGGATTTTTAGTTTCTTATATGCTGTAGTACTGCTCTGCCAATGGTTTAAGCGTTCTATTAATTTTATTGCTTTATTTTGAAGTGTTTGTAAAGGATTTAGGTGAGTAGAAAATGTAGAAGACCAAACAGAGATGCAGTAAATTACAGTAGATGCGGGTGAAAGAGCGTATTGTACAAAAGAAGTAGATAAGTTTTTGGTTTAATAGTGTTTGACTTTGAACATTACACCTAAGGTTCTGGAAAGCTTAGAATAGAGGAAGTTGATATGAGTTTTGAATGTAAGGTTGTCGTTTTGTTTTGTAAAGTTTTGAATGTAAGACAAAAACGTAAATACGTTTTCATAGAGAAGCAAACAAGTAAAAAAAAACGTACAAAAACGAACAAAAAATGGATGCTGTGTAAATTAGATATCGAGGTAAAAAAATCTGGAAGGTAATTTCGGAGGAACTCAAAAACGAATCTTTTTTCAAATTCAAAAACAGTACAGACAATTAATTCTGGAATCATTTACCAATTAACATTACCGGCAATAACAATCAAAATAAAAGTAAGTTAGGGTTATTAGTTTGTTTTAATAAACTGGTATATTTAATTCAATTTATTTGCAAAAACCCGTGTTTTCAATAACGTAGCTGCTTCTTTTTTCTTTTTTTTTTTTCTCACTTGGCTGCTCGATTTGAAGACCAAATAATTTGGTCACTACGCAGCTTTGTGCACTTATAAAATGTTTTCATTATTGCAGCTTTATTTTTGTTTTATTTTGTTTAAAATAAACTTCCCTTCCTTCCAAACATAGATATAATCAAACGCATTCATTACAAATAAATCAGTTTATGTTTGCAAAACTTACAAAATTTTAAAACGAAATAATTTATTGCAATTTAGCCGCGCAGCTGCATGCAAATTGCAGGGTTATTTCAAGGGGTAATTACAAGTAATCACAATAAACGGATCGAAAAGCTTCAAATCAAACAAATTTAAGATAAAGCGTGCAATTAATGCCTATATGCTGGAAAATCGCTAAAACTTTTAAGCTAAAATGGAGTCGCTTTAGCCTTTAACAGTTTGTAAGTTAATAATGCCTTTAAAATTTTAGGGTCTTACTCTGTGAGACATATTCTATGAAAGAGTCTACTTAAAACTTCAGAGAAGGCCATTTACCAAGCTCATAATCGTATGACCTTTAAGGGCCGGTCTACACTGTGCGTTCAAAATTTCAAATTTTTTACGCTCGTACGTCGAGGGTGTCTACACTATACAAAACGGCGCTTACGAGCGTAACAGCTTAACAGCGTATTCTGTGGGTGGCCATAATATTATGCTGAATTGGATGACGGAAATCACAGATTTATTACAATTCTTTGTTGTTTCGGTTAAATTTGTGTCAGATTATGCATCACGAGAAGTAGTATTGTCTTTTTGATAATTTGAACGTGAATTTTTTTTTACCTTCCTCACAAAAAAATATAGCGTACGGCCAATCAGTGATCGAGCGTCTGTTACTAAAAAGCTAGATCTGGGTTCGATTCCTTGCTTAGCGTTCAGCAATAAAAAGGGACACCGTGAAGACTCCACAGTGTGTGGTAGACAAAACGTGGTAGCTTAACTCGATGACCAAAAGGTTTCTTTGCTGTCTTCTGGCCAAAGCTACGTGGTGAATACAGCAAATTTACAAAAATTAACTTATAGGCCACTGATGCAGGCCTGGCGTCAGGATAGCGTCAGGATTTGACTAGGGGGGCAGAAATAAATTTTGGGGGAGCATGAGAAGTTTATTTACGTGAATTTAAGAGTGTGGATCAAACGAAAAAGGTGAAGACCTAAAAAAAAAGATCTTCAGTTCAAAAATTTTCACAAACTCTGGTTTTCATCTCAAAATTTTGCGATTTTCCACGAATCCTAAAGCGAAGACCAAAAAAAAAGGTCTTCGTCCCCAAAGTTTCCTAAAATCCGGTGTGAGTCCACAAAAACCACGAAAAACAGTTCTTGCTCGCAAATTCTTGGGCGATAAGCACCAATTTGGGAGTCTTAGGCCTCGATTTGCACTCCAGTAGCCCCGAGCGTGTTAATTTCTTAGGAGCACAGTCCTCGCTTGGCGCACAAAAGCAGTCATTTGGCGAGGCACGGCCCCGGAATGCCCCCTCGTGGCGCGGGGCCTGCACTGATGGGCACTAGAGGCTGGTTTCAAAGGTCCGGTTCTTCCTCTTTTGAATTCCTCTTAGCGGAGAGTGACTCGGTGGAAAGATCTGATCAAAATGTTTTGCAGGGTACATTTTGTTTTCAGCTTTCAACTGCTTTTCAGTTCTACTGATACATTCCGTTTACAGAGGTGGAGTCCTCGAGGATACATTTTGAAGTCCTTGGCCTCGAAGCTTCATGTCCTCGAAAATTGCCCTGTCCTCGGCTCGAGAACAGCAGTATTTTTGAAATCCTTAAAATTTTGTAGATCGTATTTTGTAGAAAAACTTGTTTTTTGGAGATTTTTTGATTTTGTTTTTTTGAGAACACCTGAAAAAAAATTTTTGGAAGACATTATTTTTTTATTTTTCGGAGAACACTTGCGCCTGTGTCCTTGCCCTAGAAAGGGTCTGTCCTCGAAAGGGCTGTCTTTGGCCTCGGATATTTTTTGTGTCCTTGGCCTCGAGCCTTGTGCCCTCAACCCCACCTCTGTCCCGTGTCTGTTTAAGCCAAATGTTGAGCGTCTTTCGCCTCTCTCCCATTTCAGCTTTCGTATAAACTTTATCCAGTCCACCCCTGGAAACACAACAGACGTTGCGTGATGCGTAGCATGCAGGTGTAGGTTATCCTCTCGAATTGTCGAACAGTTTGAGTGCGCGAACACATTAAACTACAATCTTTTCCGCATTTAATCCCTTCTGCAAAAACGTTACGCATTTTATCATTATTGTATTGACTCTTCCCCCCAAGCGGTTTGAGTTAACTCCTTGTAACCAATCACATTGAATTGCATTATAACTCGTGATTTCATAACTAAAATTTTTGTTGACATGCTTATTATTATTCATTGTTTATTTCAGACTCATGAAGTCCATATACAAGCACTATACACACACAAACAAAAATAGAGAAACACTGTAAAGCAGGAGCTGTTCTTTTCCTGAATGGTGCAACAAAAATCATCTTTTATTCATTCACAAACAAAATGCCACAATAATGATCATAGTATATAGAAGCAATCAGAAGACATTAACATTTTAAGCCAAAGGTTCTGAGATAAGTCACAGCGTTCATCAAATTTATAAGTAATTTTACGCTGTAGAGCGTAGAACGAATCAATGTTATAGTATATTTGACTTGCTCTGGCACGGTGATAGCGAGTCATGCCATGCAGAATTCTATACGCATCATTGTAGGCAACTTTTAACCGATTTATAGCTGATGTGGAGTAGTTACACCATAGTTGACTAGCATAAAAACACATGCAGTGTGCACGAAATAAAATGTTTTTCACCTCAATTGAACATTTAAAAAAACAAGATTGAGCTTATTGGCTGCACAATATAAATATCTCGCTTGTCTTGCAATATCAGTATCATCACATAAATCACTGCTAATACTAACTCCAAGATATACCACATTATTCACAAACTTAATTTTCTGACGATCAATATTCATATTTCAAGGCATAAACGTGTACATATCCTTTGAAGAAAAAATCATACCAACAGTCTTTTTACAATTAAAAACAATATCATGTAATTTGGCATAATTACTACACACATCTAATAAAGCTTGTAGCCCTCCAGCACTCGCAGCAAAGCAGCATAAATCATCAGCATACATTATTGCAGTATTCATCTTTTCTTTTTTCACACAAACGCTTCTACTGAACGCTTTTTTTTACTACCACTCTGGTAGTTTTGTATCACAGTAACGCACAAGAATTTGATAACAAAAGTTTTGGATTCAATCCCTCACCCGCTAAACCTAAACTTATTCGGAGAAATGCTTACCCTAGCATTAGCCAAAAATAGAGAGAAATCTCACATATGTCCAGCTACATGCACTTTCATAAAACATAAAACGAAAATAGGGCGAACTATGGTAGCTAAAAAATTTCAATTACCCTATACTGCAGTAATATTACTACCACTGAAACTGCAGAAAACTGATTGTGCGATTAGAGCATTCAATAAGTTTACCGTACTCCGAGGAGGAACTCTTGAATTCTCTCAATAAGACAGATATTGCAACTTTTGTAATACAATTGTATTCAATATTTTCAAAAACTCAATGAACTAATTTTGTTGCAAGCAAAAGTACAAAATTTTAAGCGCAAAGCAGTTAATATTTCAGAACGTAACACATCGGGCATTTCTTACGATTGTAATGTTTCGGAGGGAGTGAGGAACCCTCCATCTGGTTGTCGCTTCACGTAGATATCAGCGCAGATTAGACAAGCACATATTATTATTGATATTATTGATATATAAACAAGTGTAAAGCAAAAGCTACCTCAGAGATTTAATCAAAACTTGTAGGAAAGTTCATCTCAAGAGTTTTTGCTTAAAGCAAAAGCTGTCTCAAAGGTTTAATCAAAACTTGTAGGAAAAAACAACCAGAGGATTAAAAAGGATGCCAATGTCCAATCAGTCTTAGAAAACAGATATTTTATTATACATGACCAATATTTTGATTATAAAACTTGAATATGAGTAATGCCTGGATCCTGGAAAAGTCAAGCAGCAACTCTATGAAGCATTAATAATCATCTACGGCTTGATTGATTTCATGGTGGGAAAAGAAAATGTCACAAGTTCAGCCAACAGCACTTAACCCAAGCCATGAGCAATTTTCATTACGGTGTGTTGACCATGAGGCATGTTGAAGAAATACAGAACAAACATTACTGAAATTTGATGACTTTACTTCTGCTTTTCACTCTTATCGCTATAGGAGAAAATGTCATAGTGTTAGTCAACAGTGCTTAACCCAAATCATGATCAATTTCCAGTAGGCTGTGATGACCATGAAGCATGTTGTTTCTGGTTTTCAATCATGCAGTTCCAACAATTTTCCAATTATCTTCTACTCGTTGGAGGACCTAGAGTAAAACAAATAATAATTTCTCCAACCAAAAAAAGTTTAGAATTCTGCTAAGTGTCCAAAACTATCATCAGCAGTAGACATATCAAAAAACGTACCAATTATGCATAAAACATTAGCACTCAGAGAAGAGTCCAAAATTTTTAGAGGCAACCAGTTCACACAAGACGATTGACTTGGTCAACTTTAATCTTAGTCCGAACCAGACCCGAAAGATGTTTGATGAAAAACCCTAACCATATCACTGCGGTGTCAAATTTTCTTGCATCAAAGCGGTCACATTAAATCTCAAAAACACGCCAATACTACACTACAGAACAAAGCTATCAAATCAAGTTAGCAAAATTAAAGCAAAAAAACAACTTTTTTTTAAACTAAACAAAGAATACTTTATTCTATCAAAATTAATTATAGCGAAGATATCACTACTGCATTTTTTAAACCATAAAGCGCAGCAAACTGGAACATACAACTGTTAATTGGCGCGCTTTCGTAGTATCGATAAATGGCTTCTATAATTATTATTTTCTAGCATAAAGCACACCAAATGGCTTCTATAGCTTTTGTTTTTAGGCACAATGTGCACCAAACTATAAGATGCACTACATTACATTAAATTTATTAAACTCTAGAAAACTTTAAAAAAATCTAAATCGTTTAACTCTGAATGAAATTATGGAATCAAATCAAGTCTTGATTATATATGCTGTAATACATCGAAGCACATAAAGTTGGCAGGGCCCATCACAGCATCATCGCCCCCGAGCAACATAGCTGCCTTGAAAGAAATGTCGCAGCGATACAAAGCCGCTGGCAATGCTGTGTTTGATTTGACCAGGCTGATTTAAACCTCACACCTCTACTACAGAGACAAATGCATTACCACTTGATCAACTGGCCGTAAGAGAGCATAACCAGAAGTACAGATTAAATGCATCAGAGTATAAGGCACAAGTTGGATTTCTTAAAAATTTTAAGTTTCATTGGTGCACCTTATGGTTTGAAAAATATGACACTTTAAAATCTTAGTTGCACGTATGAAAAACAAGCAATGCTACTCATATGTTACAAGAAACTTGAAACTGTGTAGTTAAGTTGCAGTGATGTGAATACTGTCTCGTCACACAATCACATTAGAAAAAACTTTAAAAGTGACAAATTTTCTTTGGTCCACTGCTAATTTTAAATGATTATTTTAACTAAAAGCAAATGATTTAGATAAAACTTCCTAATTTTTTTTTTTTTTTTTCATTATGAAAACGCTTGAAGTTTTTTTTTTAAATAAAAGCTCAAATAACTGGTAAAGATTGTCAATCTAGATATACACATAACTAACCTTGAAAACCTAACAATGCTACTGTTAGATTGGTTATATATCATTCTTGAAATCTTTGAGCATTAAAGATCAACATTGTTTCATAAATTCATCAATAAGTCTCTTAGAGTCTGGACCAAGTACTATATCATTGATAAATTTGTTAAATTCCAAACACTTACAGTTACTATATTTGGTTCATTACAATAAATATATACTTGCTAATAGAGTCTTAATTTACAATTCTGAAAAGCAATTGCAGAATACAAAAACTTTTGATTTCGCTATCTTATTGACATGACAGTAAGCCAAACCTATTGGCTTGGCAGGGTCTGCAATTCCACTCAAATATTTGTAAAAGTCTAAAACCTGATAGTTACTGAATAATAAGTGAGCACATCTTGAAATAGAATAATTTTACATGCCTATATAGCTGTAACTGCACAGCCCATCACATCAGTAGGCTAGTACCAGGGTACACGTACTGGTAGATTATAGCATTTTAATTCTGCGTTTATTACTGTAGCTGTAGGCTAACTGATAGTGTAGGCTCTAATACTTTTGAGTTTCATTGATATAAAAAATCAGAGCCTAGACTTTATCGGCAGACTAATTTTTTAACTTTGCATATTTTCTGTCAGTAGCTTAGGCTATTAAGTTGCTTGTTTACCAGTATCTATTACCGGTATAATGCAGCATCACTGTACCTGCAAAGTGCACCAGTAGGCATGGCCGTAGGAGCTCAAAATGATTTGGGGGGCAGCAAACTTTTGCCCGAAAAATGACTTGATGCATTGAGTTTCTCTGTCAAAACTAAGACGGTTTTTTAAGCCCAAATTAAGGTGTTCTCCAAAAAAAAAAAAAGGTCTTCACTGAAACTTAAACGGTTCTTCTGTCCAAATTGAGGTGTTCTCCAAAAAAAAAAGGTCTTCACTGCAACTGCGACGGTTTTTTGCCAATGGTGTGCCCAAATAAACAGACTGTTTGCCCAAATAAATAGACTGTTTGCCCGAATTTTCGACGTTTTGAACCAAATGGGGGGCAACCGCCCCCCTGCCCCCCCCCCCCCCCCGCCTCCTACGGCTATGCTAGTAGGTTAAACCTTTTCAACTAGCCTACAGTAGCTATCAGGCTAAGATTACTAGTTTACTTTAACAACGTGGTATACTACACCCTAGGTACGAGTACCACCAAGACGTAGACCTACCGTACCATACTGGTAGGCCTATGTACTGGTTTTGGCCTAAGTTATGTAGTCCCCCTGGTCAGGACTGTGATCTGCATCGCCACACCACACATCAGTTTTAATTTTCAAATTTCTTTACTTAGAATAGGCTAACCAAATGTTACATAACAACAAACAATTTATAATTCACTTTTGGGCCTATCGACCTAGGCCTCTTTTTTGCAAGTTTTTCCTCATAGAGCCGCAAATTGACCATTTTCATGTTGAATAAGGCTATTTCAAACCAACACGCATACTTTCACTTTTGAAAATCAACTTTTTTTCAACAAAACTTATGAACCTAATTTTAGCCTACCCCGAGACCTGGTAAACCAGTTTTTAGAATTTCACGCAAATCGTGAGCTTACGAGCTTACAAGCGAACCGGCGAAAAAAATTTGCTCTTTTAGCAAATTTTTTTCGCTGGCAATTTTACTTTTGTAAGGTGCTACGCCCGTAAGGTGGTACGCCTGGGCTTACGGAATTTTCCTTTAAAATAAACTAAGGTTACGCACGTAAGCTGACGATTTTACGCACAGTGTAGACCGGCCCTAACTAACACCACTTTTATTACTGATAAGATCACTTCGATTCGGATATTCCCAGCTGTGAGGCAAAATTGTTTTGAATTAACTCGCTGTGCAAAGTTTTATGAATTTTACAAGTACTTTACCATAACTTGATTCATTTGCAATGAATGCGTTTTTGCAGGCCCCGCCTAGATTGTTGAGCCCCACCTGTTGGCAGGGCCTGGTGACTACGCCTTGCTTACGTCATAATTTTTTTTACTTTATTCAGATTTACGGCCGAAAGAATAAAATGTGCATAGAGATGCTGCTAAGTTGTAAATTTTCAATTTTTTTTTGTTTTTCTAGATTTGTTTTTACTCGCTGAAGTTAAGCTGCTGCAAATAAATGAAAAACTTCGCAAAAGGTTGACATCCGAAGTGAATTGGACTTGAATTGAATCATTTCTATATGGTCAAAAATACTTTTTTGTCCTCTCGCTTTTTCAAGTGTGAGTGGCTGACACAGTTATTTAGACGTCGCAATTACTGGCCTACTTACCAAGTTATGACTCTGAACGAAACGTACTTCGATGTGCATTATATGATGTCGGTGTTTTTTAATGCATAAGCCATTAAACTGACACATGATACTGGATCGGTATTTTTAATGCACAAGCCATTAAACTGACACATGATACTGGTCTTTATCAAATTCGATTTTTAATGTCCGAGATGTCTTCGTAAATCTCTTATTCTCATGTTTCAGACGTTGTAGCTGTCTATTGTAGCTTGCTTAAATTTGATATTGTAATACTACACTGCAGTGTAGGTTATATCAAACATTTCAATTTTTATTCCGTTTTGAATTGTACTGGAGCCTGCGAATCTGCTTTCTCAAAGTTAATGCCGCTCCCACACTTTGGCGAATTTGACTGCGACTCCGCTGCGAATCAATTCGCAGTGCAGTTTCAGTGCAGTCTCAGCGGAGTCTCCGAAGAGTCTCCGTGGAGTCTCCATAGAGTCGCAGAGCATGATGAATCCTCTGCGAATGCGTTGCGAATTGATTTCTACTCATGTAGAAGAAAAAAATTTATTTATTTGCATGATAATTAAGAAAGCAGGTAAAATTAAAGAAAAAAGTTTATTTAGAAGATTAATTAAGCTTATTACTTCTAACCGGCAAGTTTGACGTCCTTCGTGGTCGACTCCTGGGAAATCATAACGACTGATGAAGATATAAATTTTAGTGAAAGCTTTAATTTAGCAGCGAACAAAAAGCACGAACGTTGTCCGAAAAATCAAAATCGAAAAGAAAAATGACTAAAACCGGATAATCTTCGCGACATAGGTATGATATATAACGGCATACCTGAGCGGTAACGCGGTATTTTTTTCAATGGTACCGTTGGTTCATTACCGCGATACCTTGCCATTTAAAGGCGCTACTGGTTCTCTGCAGAAATGCAAAAATTTTATTAATACCAATGTGAAAAATAAATGTTTTGAATTGGCATTGTAATTTAAGGGTAAATTTCAACATCTACGCTTGTGAAAATCCAATAAAATCTTTCAAAACTTTTAGGAGCAAAATTTTGAATTAAATATAAACCAATCAAATTGTTCCTCTTTTTTCAACGTTTATGGTCGTAACTTGATTTCAAAATCACAAAAGCAATAAAGTGGTGAATAACCTTGGAATTACGGTAGCTTTTGTATTGCGTATTACTATTATTTTTATTTTTGTTTAAGTCTTTATTATTTCGTATTATTTCTGTGATTGAAGAGAATGTATGCTAAGCAAATCGGCACGGTTTTCGTTAAACAGATTGCCCTCAAAGTCAATTTTTCTAAAATATGCAACTTTAATGTCGTTTGACACTGCTGCTACCTTAATATACATTTTGTTGCAAGCATAAAACTTAAATATATATTTAATCAGCTTTAGAGCAGAAAAACTGGACTTCAGGAATAGCTTTGCCGAGAATAAAATAGTCAAAGCTGTCGTAAAACGTTTTATTTGAGAGACATTTGAACATAGCCATTAATTATCAATTTGCAAATAACACGCAAAAGCATTAAATGTTCTGCAAAGAGCAAGTTTAGCAAAAAAGCAACATAAATCGGATATTAACTAATTGTTGTTCTGCGGTATAAAGGCATTATTGCTTTCAAAAACAAGCACAAACCAAACTGGTAAGCTAATAATTTCGTAACTATATTGCAACACTACACTTCAACACCGCTGCATTTATCATACTACTCGGCTATTAACAGCGGTAGGCAAACTTAGTGTTTTAATTGAACTCGAACATTTTCGCCGTTATACTGAGCGCCTTTATTAAAAAACTAAAAACATGGCAAATCAATAAATAATAATCAGTGCATTGCCAAAATTAATTCAGAATAGTAACAACATTTTTCGAACAAAGAATTTGGATTTCCAACTGCATTCGGCTAGAATGGTATTTTACGGGTAAGGCAATTCCTAGTAATAAGATAATTAAATTAGAAGTTCAATTAAGTATGATTAAAATATAAAGCTAGCCTGGCTTGTAGTAGCCTTGTAATATGATAATGGAGTGGTGGTTTTGAATTGTGTTGCAATATGGTTATTGAAAGTAACCTCTGTACTGAAACTGTAAATTTCATAATTGCACTATTACAAATCTTATCAAACGGCTCTCATTCATTCAATCAGAAATAATTTACATGCTGATGCTGTGAGCTACAACGTACATTTGATTAAAGACAAAGCGAAAGTCAAGCCAGCACAACAAAAACCCAAGCAGTCACCCATCAATTGAAATGGATTCCAACAATCAGGTAACTAGCGTATCACCAGCGCTATATTACCTATCTACTGACTGCAACGCCAGAATCAAACAGTGGACTCCAATTTTGGACACATTATCTGATCCAAACATAGCCCCTTATTAACGTAAACATAGCAGCTGACATTTACGTTGTCAACCACACCATCCCCGAACTTTTAAAAGAAAATTTGTAAACAAATACTAAAATTACAAAAAGTTTCAAAATCATAAAAACTATTGACTCAGACTATTAAAAACCCAAGTTTTTGTGCTATCCCATTCCGTATTAACAGTTTGTTAAAAAGTTTTCCGATTTTATTTATTTTGATCTGCTTCATCAATTTTCATCCATATTTTAATAGTTATATTAGCTTCAGGCAAGAATATTTTAGTTTTAGACCCTACTTTTGCATAATAGCTAACATTCAAGGAATCATTTATTTTACCATTACCTTTCCACCACTCATTATTTCGCAAAATAAAATTTATTACAAAACAATCAACTACGTTATTTCCGCTACACCCGATATGATTCGCAGCGCAGTCTCCGTGCTTTCGCCAGAGTCGTACTGCAGTCTCCTTGGGTTTGCAGCGCAGTCTCCGTCAATTTGATGGCGAATGCACTGCGAACCTACGGAGACTGCAGTACGACTCCACGAAGATTGCGCTGCAAATTGAAAAAATTTTGAACAGGTCGAAAAATTTTTGCTCGTTGGGGATTCCACTGCGAATGCGCTGAGACTGCGCGGAGACTCTAAAAACTAAAAAATGTTCAATTCGCAGTGGAGTCGCAGTCTAAGTCGACAAGGTGTGAGAGCAGCATAAGGTTTAGTGCTGTTGTTGATGAAACTGCTGGATAGCTCTCAAGTTTCAAATCTGCAAAAACAAGATATGCACGAGAAGTTAGCTGATGCGTAAAAGAAGTAAGTTTTCAAGTTTTTGTGAAATGTCTTACTGCATATCTTGATACTGGGGTTAGAGTAATTTTACTTCAAAGTAAGTAAGTTTTTCGAGAAAATAACTACAAGAATATTTAGATTGTTGACCAGATCGTCGCATTAAACTCTTAATGATTTTGACTATATACGATTTTTTCCAACAAAATGAAGCGAAAAAGCCAATTTGGTGCTGATTTCCAAACCAACCAGTAATGCATAAAACGTTTCTTGTGGCTCTGATGATTTGCTTATAACGATAATACTGTCAGACAAATTTGTAAATGCAGTAAAGCATATTTATATAAACACTCGTTTAGACTGGACGCAAAGCAACGCGTAATTTGCACCTTGTAATGCTATGCGCACTGTGTGGACCAGCAGTCGCCCACCGATTGCAATTATATATTGCAATTTGCGAGTTACGCGTTGTTTTGCTTTGCGTTACGTCCAGTCTAATCGTATCTAAGATGCAAATTACTTTATCACTAAAGAAGCCGTTTCATCTATGTTATTAGTAACTGAAACAACAAGAAGCAAATTTTCTATTGCGTTCATATCGAAGGTCTTCAAATTTTGATACCGGTACTGCTTTTGAATCTTCGTTAACTTGAGTCTTTCCCCTGAAACAAAATTTTGGTTATTGCTCACAAAAACTACGCTTATATTGTCCAAACTTGCCTTTTATTACGGCTCTAGTATTTAGCATTCAAATCGTACTTTTATAAAAGTGTGCAATTTAATTCATTCTAACTTTCATTTTCGAGCCGATTTTTGAGCAGGATAATGCAGATACTGATTGCAATATTTCCGGCGATATTTTTCAATGATTTTATTGGTTTTCAAGAAATAAGGCTTCAGTTTTTCTCATTCAGACCATGCTACTTATCTATTACATGCAAAGCTCTGCCATTCGTGAGCATAATTTTAGCTAAATATCACGAAGGAGTAACACGTTTTTTGTTGTTTTTTGTTTTTTTTTTAGCAAAAACTGCGTATTCTACATTTAAAAACTAAATCTGTGGTTCAGACATTCATACTCACCTCTCTTCGCGCTACTTGTATTTCTTGTTATTACACGTACGGCGTAAAATATCATTCGCTTCCTAAAAACTTCTAGTGCCCTAGTCACATTTTGCTTCCGGTTCCTGCAGAGTAACAGAGTGCGCCAGTATGACATTTTGAATGAATGTAGCAGATGCTCAGGTTCAAAACCATTAGTCAATCAATCATATTTTATTTTTGTCAACAAATAAAGAACAATTACACGAGAATAGTGATTTCGTGTTTCTCGGTGTAGAATAGGAGGGCTGCGAAGCAGAGTTGTAAGTCGGGTCGGACTTTTCGGGTCGGGTTCGGGCTCGGGCCTAGAGGACAAAATTTCGGGCTTATATCGTGCCTGAGACATACATTTTTTCTAAGGTTCATAAAAATATAAACAAAATAACTTGGCAACATTGCTAAATTTTTCAGACCTCACTTAACTTTCGGGTTTTTTTTGGACATGCTTTGGCTTCATATTAGTTTTCGGGCTCTGGCCTAAACTAGTCGGCTCGTTTACAACTCTGCTGCGAAGTGACCTGTCTGTTTTCGAGTCAAGCAGCCACCTAACTGTTGTTTGGTTAATAGTTATGGCTAAATAATTATTAGCTCGTACTTTGTTGAAAGTTACGTTTAATTTTACGGAATTGATTTTTTTCGGCAATTTTATATCAATTTTAAAACTAGTACAAAAATTTTTTTTCAGATGTAATGTCACCTGTAAGATTAATTTTTTTTATGGATTCTTTCAAAAATCACTTAATGTTTGCGGATGTACCTTGGTTGTGGCCTAATTTAAATATTGTTTACTTCATTAAGTCCAGATAAAACACTTTTTCATTTTGAACATGTAAAAGTTTTGCAGTAAAAGTTGTTATTGTTGCTAGTATTATTCAGCACT
Source organism: Trididemnum nubilum (assembly GCA_963965965.1). Lineage (NCBI taxonomy): Eukaryota > Metazoa > Chordata > Ascidiacea > Aplousobranchia > Didemnidae > Trididemnum > Trididemnum nubilum. The sequence goes on along the minus strand of OZ014481.1, from coordinate 26,442,674 downwards.
GTATTAAAGACGATTTTCATACTAACCAAGTCTAAATTTTTACGTAATTCGAAAACAAGCTTATTCTTCAAAGTTCAAATATATAACTAATATTATTACCAGAGCTGGGCAAGTCCGCAAGTTAGTCCGCAAGTCCGCAAATCCGCAATTGCGGACTAACGAAAAAACTTGCGGACATGCGGACTTGCGGACTTTAGAAGTTTGAATTGCGGACTTGCGGTTGCGGACTATTTTAAATTTTAGTCCGCAATTTCGCAAGTTTTATACAAATATTGAAATCCCTTTCTATTTTCGTAAAATTTTTATGTTTTTACCCAGTCAAACATGAGAAATCCATTAAATTTTTTCGAGTTCAAGTTCGGCAAAAAAATCAAGTTTTTCGAGTTCAGGCTGACATAAATACTAAGTCTGCTTTTCGCCTTAGCTTTCTTTTTGTTGACATGCTGTTTGGTAACGTGAGAAACGAATCATGCCGCGTTCTCATCTTCTATGCAAATAGTTGATTAATTTTTAGAACTTTTTAGAACCCCCTTTTGTGCTTGTTTTAAGAATCTCTTAAGAACTGTCTTTGTGGTAATTTTAACTGTATTGTCTTTAGACCTTTAATCTCATAATCTTTAAGTGTGCAGCTATTGCTCAAATTAGATAGTCTTCGACAGCGCGAGTGATATGGTGTCTCAAATTTTCGTAGCTTAGAGTATCAAGTTAGCTATGTAGTAAGTTGGTTATGTACTAAAATGTTAACGTGCTGATGTTTCTATTTCTATAGTGCGACCTCGAAGCAGTTTTTTGATAGTATAGTCTAGCATAGTGTTAGTATAATCAATAGCGTAAATTTTGGTCAAGTAAATTTTAGTTAATTGATATTGATTTGGCTAGCTGATAATTGACTTTTTGTTGTGTTGTGCTCCTTTAGATGAATCAAATTTTTGGGGTTCTGTGAGGAATACCATTGTTATATGTATATTCAAAGTGTAGTATGACTGCAGAAATATAAAGGATAAGGCGCGCGGCGAGACAGGCTATTACAAAGGGTCTAACCTGATTCAAATTGGAGTCAACACTGTTTTTTCGAGTTCGGCAAAACAACCGACTTTTTTTCAGTTTAAGTTCGAATTTGCAGCCCTGGTTCAAAGTATGGCTTTGTTGTTTTTTACCGTGAGTTCACAAAATTAGTCACTGGGGTATCATTTTTTGTACTGATAGCCAGTGCCGTTGCTACAGTGGGGCCAGGGGTGCCGTCGCTACGGCGGGGCCAGGGGCGCCGTTCCCCCCTAACGACTGCTTGTGCCCCCCCCATTTCGATTCACTCAGAATGCTTTTTTGGAGCATCACGTAACGACAAGACAACAGGCAACAATGGAAAAAGGAATAATAATTTTCAAACATGATTGTCGTTTGAAGTTTTCTCGATTGTTAGCAAAATTCCTGGCCACCAACTGCTTTACATAAATGTGACCCAATAATCCGTCTTATTAACACGCCTTTACGGATGTGTCGCGGAATAGGGATGTATGTCTATAGAAGCGTTACCGGTATTTCGTTAGTGATTATGGCGTGAAATCGTTAGTGATTATGACCTGAACGTGAAAACATTTTTTTAAAAGACCAGCTGTTTTTTTTTAGAGCACACTCAAGATTTATTTTAGATCGCAGTCAGTGGCACAACCAGGGGGAAGGGGCTAAGGGATGATCAGCCCCTTTTAGCCCGGTCATTTAGAAGATATAATCAAAAAAAGAATAAGCGTTTAAACGTGTTTTGGACTTGACCTGAAGTATATGGGGGCTCAAGAGGCTAGACAATTTAAATCTTTCAAGGACTTCTGAATTTTAGCGATTTACTGTAATTATCGGTTTGGTTTTAAAACGTGCAAAATGTGATTTAAATGGCGTTTAAATTGCTATTTTTGCCGCAAAATTGCAAAAATCACGCAGCAGCTGGGGGCTCTGGCCCCTCTGTACCACGCTTGAGTAGGTAGCAACGGTTTGTTCAGCACGGGACCTAAATTAGACAACTTTTGTGCAAAAAACATTTACTTTTGGTTCAAGCCCCTCTCTCTTGCCAAAACCCTGGTTGCGCTTCTGGTCGCATTCGCTCCTGCAGACATATTTTTCAAGCGATTATACAGGTCGCATGCGAAACAAGCTAATAAACGCTGCCGGGCCAGAGTTGTAAGTCGGGCCGGGCTTTTCGGGTCGGGTTCGGGCCTAAAGCTGACAAAAATTTCGGGCTTAATTCCGGCTTGAGATGTACTTTTTCTCTTAGGTGCACAAAAATATAATCAAAATAACTTGGCAAAATTGCAAAATTTTTCAGACATAACTTAACTTTCTGTTTTTTTCGGGCATGATTTGGACTTCAAATTAGTTTTCGGTTAGGGCCGGGTTTGGGCTTATATTTTCGGGTTCGGGCCGGGTTCGGGCCTGAACTAGGCGGCCCGTTTACAACTCTGTGCCGGGCTTATATGTATCTTTTTTCAAAGATAAATACGAAATTGTAGCTTTAAAATATCAGTTTTTACGTGCAAAAGTTCGGTTCATTTTATTGTGCCTCCCCATTTTCGACTGGGGTCCTCTCACTTCGTTTGGTTTGGCGACGGCACTGCTGGTAGCGTGTGGTTATCTCGTTCCTAGAGTATGTATTGAAACTAGGGACTAAAAATTTAGTAATACGATTAGTGATATGAATGTTTTTTTTTTGCCTTCTACTGCCTTTGCCTTTTCCTGCCCTTAAAAAAAATTATTTTCTTAGAATATTTTGTTGCAAGCGGAAATGCGGATTGTGCTTTGCTATTTGATGGCTTCTCACTGTAATCCAATGGCTTTTAATCTCCGAATCCCTAGCTTCATTTTAGCATTTTTAAGGGTTCGTCGGTGGGTTGTGCACTATGCTTCCATGCAGTTTAGGCACGTACTGTATAAGCAGTCGCGCAACCAGGAGCGCTGGGGGCTACAAACCCTTAGCCAAGTCGCTTAAAAACTTTCAGCGAAATTACAGCGTTTAAATCTGTTTCGAGTTGGACCGGAAAGTAAGCGGGCTGGGCAATTCTTAAGTTTGCCATCCGAAAAAGCAGCTCAATAACAAGTCATGCTATGGTACATTTACTACAATCAACGATTGTGAGTAATTTCTTCTATTGCGTGGAATGTATCCACCATACGCTTGCTCTACTTCTCACAAGTCACAACTAACTTATTTTTGCTAATCAACTCTGAGCAGATCACTTCGGAACGTGATTGATTGCAAAACTCTTCTACTCGGTTGATAAAAAGTTGCGGACTTGCGTTGCGGACTTCAAATATTACGAAGTTGCGGACTTGCGGTAGCGGACTTTAAGAATTAGGAAGTTGCGGACTTGCGGTTGCAGACTTCAAGAATTAAGAAGTTGCGGACTTGCGGTTGCGGATTCAAGAATTCTGAAACGTCGTTGCGGACTTGCGGTGCGGACTAAGCTTTTAAACGTCTAATTGCGGACTTGCGGTTGCGGATTAAGAAAATTGAAATTCGGTTGCGGATTTGCGGACTGCGGACTTAAAAAAAAACTTGCGGTGCCCAGCACTGATTATTACCATGCCGAGCGATTCTCCCAGCTCAACACCAACTCTGTTTAACATTTAAAAACTACGTTACTGCTGAGCCATACACCTAATGACTTATTTTCTTCAAAACAGCTACGTAGCAACTGTGGAAAAGTCATAAAGCCATAATTACCCAACTAAAAGCCAAAATGGAAGTTGCGCACGCTAATCATTTCTTTGTCGTCGATCATATAAAATCATTTATCGACTTCGGTATCAGCATTTCACTGCTAAAACAAAAAGATATCGTTTTTTCTGTGGTTGATTGAACTGCAGTCTGATGTCCTAATCATAGAATATTGCTCAAATGTTGCGGAAATTGTAAAAATTTTGAAAAGATTTTGTACCAGGTAACCACACGTTTTCTATAGCGCTATTGCATAGTAGCCTTACTACATTAAACTACGTATGTCTAGATCAGAGTTGTGAGTCGGGCCGGGCTTTTCGGGTCGGGTTCGGGCTCGGGCCGGGTTCGGGCCTAGAGTTGACAAAATTTCGGGCTTAATTGGGGCCTGAGACGTACATTTTGTCTAAGGTGCATAAAAATATAATCAAAATAACTTGGCAACATTGCTAAATTTTTCAGACCTCACTTAACTTTCGTTTTTTTCGGGCATGTTTTGGGCTTCAAATTAGTTTTCAGGTTCGGGCTTATATTTTCGGGTTCGGGCTGGGTTCGGGCCTGAAGTAGTCGGCCCGTTTACAACTCTGGTCTAGATCAGTGGTTCTCAATCGTCTTTCGGCACTCTGCCATCATCATCTCAGTTACAAACCGGTTTTTCCCCATTAACGGAGTTGGCTGGAGTTCGTATGGCCATTGACTTCACCACTCGTTGCCATTTTGTTCGATCACATGCAACGTCTTTCACCAGTCCATTTTTATTCATTTCATCCTCTACTTGTTTTTTCCACGTTTGTTTCGGTTGTCCTCTTCCTCTACTACCCTGCACTTCAAATTCCAAAGCCTTCCGTATCATATTTTTATCTTATTGCTTCAAAATATTACCGTACCACCGCATTCTGCTTGCCTTATCCAGCATGTCCATCAACTCATTGGTGTTTCTTCAATCTATTAGCTTCACACCACACATCGCTCCAATCATCGCGTTTTGTGTTCTTAAAATTGTCATTTCTTTTTCTTTTAAGCACCATGTTTGACTTCCATACAACGTATATGATGTCACGCAACTTTCGTAAATTTTCCCTTTTATCTTTAGTGAAAATGTTTTGTCTTTGAGTATTCATTCCCCTGAACGTCATAAAGCTAATTCTTGTTATAGCTGTTTTACATCCACCAGTTGCATTCAATCGTTCCCTAGATTAAAAAACTCAGTAACAGTTTCCACGCCATCACACAGCATTTTGACTGTTTCTTCAAATTCTTTACCATGCATCCACACTTCTGGCAAACCAATCTTTAGCCAAGTATACTGTAATCTTTTTTCCACGCATCTCGCGTGGACCCACTTATCACAATATCACATGCTGTGCATAACACCGAATTAGACATGATTCTTGTTGCACATACGCCACAAGGATCAATCTTACAGTAGAACGTTTTTTCCTCCATCTCACTCACCATCAACTTTGCGTATTCCAAGATTGACTTCCATCCCTTTGCTTTCAAACACCTTTCTTCATTCATTAAAGTTCTCTTTCAAATCTTCCATTGTTTCACCCATTTGGACCTGATCATTCTCACTAAGAATTTGGCTCATCCATTCTTTCCTTGCATTTTCCGTAACTTCATCCACCATCATCGCAATTACTCGGTTTTAGTGAATAAAACTTAGTAATGTATAAACTAAATTACGACTGATTTTATTTGTGTCCGATAAGCTTGAACCGATATTATTTTATTACTTGTCTGTGCATAACTGCATATCAACTACACTTTCGGCACTCTGCAGCAACAATAAAAATTTTGGGGCACCCACGATCAAACCTAAAAGTCTTTACATTGATTTAGAGTTAAGTCTAACATTTGAAATAAAAAACTACGTGAAGTTTAACGGAGTTTGTTCGAGACGTCACAATGAAGCGGGAACAACTTTGTAAACGAATTTCAAGGCAGTTACAGGCGCAAAACAAGATTTTGCTAAGGAAGAGTTTGAGCTCACCCCTAGCTGGTGCGCAATTTTTGTTATTGCTTGAAAAAATATTCTGTTTAATGCCATTTGAAAGAAATTTCTTACATTATCAGAGTCATTAAAAAAATTAATTGCTAAAATTGAATAATCTTTGTCTTCTTCCGTCTCCTCATTTACTAGTCAACTCCATTAACACATTTAAAAGCAAATATTTAAGGGTTAAATATTCCAAGTGACTTGGATAATGGATAGGAACTAGGGAGGTGCGTGGGGCCTTTGTCCTCTTTAGCTCCCCAGGGGGATAACACTATACGTTACGCCAACGCCAGAACAATCGTAACCCCGAATACCAGAATTATGGTAACATTAAAGGTTATTTAACTTTAGATAGAGTGATTTCACTAAGAGCCATCATATTTGCTGCACTAAATTTGACTCGCGGCATCTCGCCGTGCGGCGAAACTTGCACCCCCGGTTGGCAACTACCAGTCTAGACCCATAATAAGCAAATCAAGATGATTTTACCTTTTTGTGCCAGAATTTTCATGTGTTCTTCTAGCGTTGGTAGAAAGTGTGTTACGCAGCCTTCAATAACTTTAAAACCAATATCATATAAACAAGCTTTTTTCAGCAATTTGAAATGAATTGTTTTTAATTTTTGGTTTTTGTAATGCTTGGCAGATTCTTTTGTTATTGGTATCACCTTCGAAAAGAAAGGACCTTCTACGTATTCGGCAGCCTTGTCCATTACGGAGTACGTCATAGAGCAGATAAAAATTTTACGTTTTTCTTCAAAAGTAAATAAAACAGAAACTCGTTTTTTGTCTGTAGACATGGAATATTTTAACTTTTTTTTTGCATAACATTTGGTTATAACGGAGTTCGGCTTTGAGCCAACAAAGCCATGGCCACCGTACATTGCTACTCCTAGATAAAAGACACGCCGTTGGTTGCTTAGCAAGTTGGACGCATTCGATCAATTCAACCAAACATTATTGGATGTTATTTTGTGACATTGACACGATCAAAATGCATTCCATTTATTTGATTATTGAAGTTTTAAATTACGAATAAATTCCTCCCAAATTGTAGTACGCAACCCCTTGGGTTCTGTCCACTTCGATAGCTTCTTTGTAGAGTTGTTCAAGTTCATTCTGTTATGAGCAACAACAGTTTACCATGCCCATTTTACGTAGTTACATGACCAGTGATGGGCACAGCGGCGCTGTTCGCCAGTAGCGCTACTAGCGTCGTTATTTTTTCGGCAGTGGTAGCGCCGCTGCTTTTTTTGTTACCAGCGAAAAGCGACAGCGCCGCTGTTTTTTGAGTCAAGAAAGCGCAGCGCTTCAGCACTCTATCTAAGCAAATAATCTACCGCTGCCGCTACTGCTAATAAACTCCTTCCAAAACTTTTTTTGATTCACATTTTATCTCGTTAGCGTTTGGAGTGTGTTCTCTCCGCTTTTTTTTAACTCTGCTCTTGCTACCATGCTATTTTAAAGTTTAGTTGAACAAACAATGCTGCCTTTGTGACGTTGGTTGTTACATAAATGTATCAAATTCAGTTGGGGGGGTTCAGGACAAGAGCACTTGGGACATTGTTCCATAAAATGAATAATGATTTAATGATCACATGACAATAAATGGATTTGAGCCGTCACGACGCGTTTCGTCCTTGCTCAAGGGACTTTTTAGACGGCAAAGGTCAATTTTGTTTTATTAGCCCCCCCAAAGTTCCCTCTAATTTTTTGTGGTTTCTGTGCGCAGAAATTTTGGCGTGTGTGCACTTTTTCTGGGAATTCACCCCGAATTAAAGCGGTTTTTGTGTCCGAAATTAGGTGAAGAACCCTCCCCCCCTTAAAAAAAAGGTCTTCAGCCTGAATTGGAGCGGTTTTGTGCCCGAATAGTTTATTGTCTGTCTTATTATTGTAATTTTATAATCAACAACAGTATGTCTGTGCGCATCAAATTTATGCGTGTGCGCAGTCTCTGAAATCTGTGTGCGCGCCTACACGCGCACAGCTTAGAGGGAACACTGTCGCCCCTCCAAAAAAAATTAATTGGATTCGGCCCCCCCTAACCGTTTCTAGGCTATATCTCTTTTCCAGTGCAATATGGCTAGTCCAAAACTTTTCGCCCACAACTATTATTATTAGACATTAATTTTTATGATTGGTTTTAAATTTAACTTCATGAAGACCAAATTTGCAATGTCAGCAGTAAGTAGGCTTAGCTTGTAGATTTCGGTAACAGGTAGTAGATTTTACCAGTGGTAAATTTTGAAGGTTTCGAGTAGCGAGTTAGTAGGTTACTGGGTAATGGTGGTCGGTAAGTTGTAGGCGAAAAGTTTTGGAGTAGCCATTGCCCTGGAAAACAGATATAGCCTAGAAACGGTAAGGGGGGCCGATTCCAATTAATTTATTTTTTTTGGGAGGGGGCTAATAAAACAAAATTGACTTTTGTCGTCTGAAGAGTCCCTTGAGCAAGGACGAAACGCGTCGCGACGGCTCAAATTCATTTATTGTCATTAAATCATTTTTTATTTTGTAAAACAATGTCCCAAGTGCTCTTGTCCTGAACCCCCCCCAACTGAATTTGATTTACGCTCACCAAGTTGGTGATTTGAGCACTCTCGGTTTAGGAATCTCTTGGCTATGACCCTTGTCTTAGCTTTTATCAAAATTTATATTTACTTATATTACAACAATCGCTGTACATATTATTATCAATCGCTGTACGGCCTGCTGTTTCGGGGTTTTTCTCTTTTTTTATCAGCGAATAGAGAGAATATACCAATTGGCTGAAAGATAGAGTCTTAAAGCCTGCACGAAAATTATCACCTGTGGTAACTTTCGTACCCAGCGAGAGAGCTCGACCTGACTAAATCGCAAATCTGATCAAGGAGCTATATATTCTCAATATTGGCGAGTTTTATCGTCCATGGTCCTATTTTTTCTGCACCGAAATTGAACGAATAATGTGGTATGGTAGCGGGCCAAATTGAACTGCGTGTGTAAATTAACATACTGTAATAATCAATGCGTTGGTAAAGTTTATCACTTGTAATCGTTTTGAGAGAAGCGCAAACAACCAAAACTCCACAGAGAACAAGACCTATCATTTCTTAATGAAAGCATGTACTAAGTACTAAAGCTACTTGGCAGTCGGTTTCTGACACTCCCTTCTCCTTTTTTCGCTTGGACAGAATATATATAGACACTAGAGCTAGACAGTTGATTTTACTGAAGGTGTTCTTTATCGTCAAGAGACCGCTCGAAATCAATTTTATTAAAAAAATGAGAACTACTTGAGCTAATAAAGAGGTGCCCCAAACCTTTTTCCACAATTTCGAATTCCGCTTATTCGCTAAAATAGTTTTAATCCGTTTGACTCCGTAGGTTACCATTGGCAACCCTGTTTTTCGCAATTTTGTGACATCACAAAAGGCGTAGTGTAAATCAGTACTGGTAGCCTAGGTCTACAGGTTTCAGTGACATAGCCAAGTCTTCAGATTTGGTTATAGGCTAGGCTACTTACTGCTACCAGTTGGTGATCGCATTTTTTTGTCTGCAAGAATTTTTGCAAAATTACGCCTTTTGTGATGTCACAAGATTGCGAAATGCAGGGTTAATTGTTAGTGGTACGAAGTCAAACGAATTAAATCATATTTTCCCGAATGAAGGAAAATGTGTTAAAAGGTTTGGAGCATCTCTTTATTGAATGAAGTAGTTCTCTTTTCTTCAATTAAACCGATTTCGACAGTATCTCTATAACGAAAATGCAATAATTACAGTTCGATAAATTGCTGTATAAACTTCCAGATCGCAAAGACGGTTTTTCGCGATATTCCCTGAAAATGCTGGCTTTTAGTAGGACAAATGATTTGAAGAGTTGGTTGGTGGTGCAGAACTTGAGAATTGCCTTGATCAAAATGTTCGTATCTTCGAAGCTTTTCGTCTGACACTTGTCAAGAAGAATCGTCAGAATGGAGAGCGCAGAAAAATGAGCGGCTATTTATAGGAAAAAGTCGAGCCGTGACTGGCTGGAAAAAGGACCAATTAGAAAGCGTCATTAGTGTACAATGTTTAAGCTGTATACGAATTCTTTTTGTCGGCAGAGGGCGGGGTTAGAAGTTTTGATGAAAGTGGCTTCAAGAGCAGATAGATGAAAAGGTGAGCGGCCTTGGGCAAGAATAGAAAATCTGCTGTCATCATAATGTTGAGCACAGGTAGGATTTTGTAAAAGGTGAAGTCCAATGGCTGAATCAGAAGCCAGAGACTGGGTATTAGTCTGGGTGGAAGATTTGCACCGACGAGCAGGAAGTAAGCGTTTTTGGGAAGAAAAGCTAGAACGGATAGATTTGGGGACATGTTGTTTGATTCTGTCCTGCTGCGTTTGGGAAGTACGGCCTACATACCGACTGTCACAGTGGCATGAGAATTGATAAATCACGTTGCTTTTCTGTAAAGCAGGCAGTACATCCTTTTTGGTAGCGGGGAGAAGCTCGTTGGTAGAGTAAACAACACGTGATTCAAAATCGGAAAAGCACTGTTTGACATCAGATTTAACTTGCTTTTCAAACCGGGTAGAAACAGAACCGAGCCATGGGAGACGTAAATAAACGGGGCATTTTTCGGGTCCAAATTTGGGCAGAGCGTGAAATTGCTTCATCTTCATAGCCATAAACGACTTGATCACGTGCTCAGGGTATCCATTAGTCAGTAGAATGGACTTGATTTTGTCTAGTTCCGATGGCAATTTTTCAGGAGAACAGATGGCAAGGGCCAGGTGAGTTAATGACAGGATTAGGTTAGTTTTGCGTTTCCGAGGACTGAAGGAATTTCTGTGTAGATATTGACCGGTGAATGTGGGTTTCCGATAGATGGAAGTAATGAACTTTGAAGGGGATTTTTCAACAAGAACATCCAGAAATCGGAGAGCCAGGTTGGATTCTTTTTCGAAAGTAAAGCGGAGAGAAGGGTGAAGCGAGTTGAGGCTGTCTAAGAAAAGATCGCATTCATCTTCGTTGCTGAATACTACGAAGGTGTCAACCATATAGCGGTAATACATCTCCGGTTTCGAAGTGGTCTGAAAAAGCTCAGATTCGTAGTAGCCAATAAAAATATTGGCAAGGGCTGGTCCAAGAGGTGATCCCATGACGACTCCGTCGATTTGGTGATGCATGATGTCATTAAAGCTAAACTCAACAGAAGAAGTAGCCTTCTCCATAAGTTCGACGAAGATTTGCTGTGGAAAAGGTGCAGGAGGGGGTTCCGAACTATAGAGAGCGTCAGCACAGATTTGAATAGTCTCCGCTAAAGGGACATTAGTAAATAAACTCGAAATGTCGAAAGAGCAGAGAAAGACGGAAGAAGGGTCCAAATTTGAAGTTTTAATGATGTCAGCGAAGGTGAAAGAGTCCCGGATGCAGTTGCTCGAATAAAGAGTGAGAACAGGTTCGAGAAGAGGAGAGAGATATTTGGCTAGCTGGTATTGCGCTGAACCGGTCATAGACAAAATGGGTCGGAGTGGCACATCTTTTTTGTGTGTTTTGGGAAGGCCGTACATGCGCGGCCGTTGAGAGCCAGTCGGTCGAATAAGATCATATAAATTTGCAGGGAGCAAATCGTCTTTGTGCAACTGCAGCAGGCGGCGTTGTATCCAGGATTCGATCTTTGAAGTGATGTCCTTTTCACTTGATGGACCGAGTGTCAGAAATTTCGTTTCGTCTTCAAGAATGGAGTTCATCTTTTTGATGTAGTCGGTTTTGTTCAAGATCACCACGCCGGATCCTTTGTCTGGTTTGGTAATCAGAATATTGCTGTTTGATCGCAGGGATTTGGTAGCTCTGAGACATTCCCTGTGCTTGAGAAAATCGCCTGCATCAACGGGCGTGCCGCAGTAAGCGTGCGCCAAATCGCTCAGTTTGGCTTTCGAAGCGGAGTGCTTTTCGGGTGATTGAGGTCGATGGTGCTGAAGTTGAGCAATGAGTACTTCGAACTCTGCAAAAATTCCTTCTCTCTTCGAGTTGGTAGGTGGAAGGCAGAAGTTGAGTCCATGTGAAAGCACGAATTCTTCTGTTAGTGAAAGTTTGTAATAGGAAAGGTTAGTGATGTTTTCGTGGTCCGGGTTAGCTTAGCTTATGTTTACTCTACCAACGAGCTTCTCCCCGCTACCAAAAAGGATGTACTGCCTGCTTTACAGAAAAGCAACGTGATTTATCAATTCTCATGCCACTGTGACAGTCGGTATGTAGGCCGTACTTCCCAAACGCAGCAGGACAGAATCAAACAACATGTCCCCAAATCTATCCGTTCTAGCTCTTCTTCCCAAAAACGCTTACTTCCTCCTCGTCGGTGCAAATCTTCCACCCAGACTAATACCCAGTCTCTGGCTTCTGATTCAGCCATTGGACTTCATCGTTCACAAAATCCTACCTGCGCTCAACATTATGATGACAGCAGATTTTCTATTCTTGCCCAAGGCCGCTCACCTTTTCATCTATCTGCTCTTGAAGCCACTTTCATCAAAACTTCTAACCCCGCCCTCTGCCGACAAAAAGAATTCGTATACAGCTTAAACATTGTACACTAATGACGCTTTCTAATTGGTCCTTTTTCCAGCCAGTCACGGCTCGACTTTTTCCTATAAATAGCCGCTCATTTTTCTGCGCTCTCCATTCTGACGATTCTTCTTGACAAGTGTCAGACGAAAAGCTTCGAAGATATGAACATTTTAGACAAATGGTTTGTTGGTTATCTGGTCACAGACCACAGTATAGTTCGCGCACGCAGTAGCGTAGCCAGGAGAGGACTATAGCCTTCCCTCTCAGCCTGTCGACCAAAATGCAGAATAAGGAAAATACGTTTTTAGCACTTTTGAGACTTTTTTTTTGCTCTGGAATGAACTAAAAAGAGATTTAAAGCATCTTTTGAAACATATATTCAGGGGGAGCTAATTTGTCAAAAATAAAACTTTCAAATCAAGGACTCAAGAATCAAGGACCGAGCGTGTGATAAATAGATCGACTACTTTAGAGCTATAAGAGCCGGGACAAAATTGTAGAGAATATTGTGCTTTAATGTCAAAACCTTTTTATTTGAGTCGATAGTGATTTTAGCTATTTCTTACTGCCTTTTGTTCGTGTAGAAAATGCGATAAGGAATTAAACTTCCTTGTGTAGCTTCTAAGGGTAACTTTCTAAGTAATTTCCAAAGCGCTGGTTTGATCAACCAGCATTTCAAAATGCTTGTTTTTTTGAAAGGAGCATGCCAACAACCAATTGAGTGGTGATTTGCTTACTTATCTACCGTTTAAGCCTGCTAATGCCAATTGTAACCAGTACCAATATTTTAAAAGCCTGAATAGGAAACTTTCGTAAATAAAGTTGGAATTTCTCTATTAGGTACCGTATTTGAATGCCATCGTTCTTTTTCCTATTTATTTTTTAAAGTAGCCACACCGACAAGCGGCGGCGGCCGCATTCAAATACGGTACCTAATAGAGAAATTCCAACTTTATTTACGAAAGTTTCTTATTCAAGTAAATAGTTCAGCGTGCAACATTTGTAACAAAACATGGGGCAGTAGTCCTGCTGTGAAGTGCAGTAGTTGTTTAAAGTGGCAACATATTAGATGTATAAAGCTTACAAAAATGCAAATTTCGCTTTGCTTTAGCTCAAACATGTGCTCAAAATGTCTAATTGATATTTGGAAGGCTTTATTTCACCGGAAATTTTTATTTGTTTTTTTATTAATCCTGACTCAAATCTAACACAAACTCAAATGCTTACTCTAAAACTATTCCCAAATCGAACCCTAACCCAAACCCTAACCTAAACCCTAATCTTAACCCCTAAAAAAGCAAATAAAAAAAGGGCGGATGAATATTTCTCATTCTCGTTTTATTCTCTTTAAGTTGAAAATTTTCAGTAAAATAGTCAATACCTTGATATTTTACCTTTTCAACAAGTTTGTGATGTTGAATTTAAAGAAATGTTTTATCAGAAGATTTTTAAGAAAATTACCAGCATTCTTAATAATGAACCAAACCTAAATGATCTAATAAAACCTAATTGCAAATATCGGGGTGTTGAATGGTACAAGAAGTGTTTGACTAACTCAAAAAATCAAAATGGCCTGTCCATAATACATTTCAATATTAGATCTATTGTCAAAAATAAACACATATTAGAAAAACTTATGCATGAATTAGATAATTTTCCCGACATAATAACTATATCTGAGACTAGGCTCAATAAAAGCAACATTAATCATGCTTCAATTCAAAACTATAAGTTTGTTTTCTCTAACTCCACTACTAATGCAGGAGGAGTAGCAATTTACAGATTAAACAATTTAAAATATTTCAGAAGGCATGATTTAGAATTTCAATCAACTGATAGTGAAACTGTTTTCATTGAATTAAATTTAGCTGCTAACAAAAAATTATTGTTGGTGTGATATACAGGCATCCAACTAATACTTTTAAGGAATTTCAGGATCTGTTATTGCAAACAATGAATAAAATGGATCATGAAAAGTATAACTATTTTCTTTGCGGTGATTTCAATATCGATATTTTAAAACATGTGAGAAAAAAAAGTGGGTAATTACCTTAATGCATTATGTTCTGAAGGATGCAACAATGTCATAAATAACCCTACCCGCTTAACAGAATCTAGTGCAACGCTGCTTGATCACATGTATACCAACACAACTAACAGCATAACCAACAGGGGAATTCTGACTTATGAGATCCAGATCATTTACCGACATTTTGTATTTTAGCCAAAAGGCCTTCATACCGTGCTCCTGACAAAATTGTGATAAGAGACCTAAAAAAGTTTAATAGAGATACCGGTAACTTTCTAAATGACATAAGAGACTTATCACTCAAAACTAATGCACTGATTTTAGGTAACAAAGACTACTGTTCAAATAAGGCCATGACTCAATTCTTAGAAGGATTTTATAAAATAGTAAATCAGTATGCACCTCTTCGACCTCAAACAAGAAAAGAAATTAAACTAAATGCAAAGCCTTGGCTCAGTAAAGGAATACTAAAATTTATTCAAACTAAAAAAGCATTATTTAAAAAATGTAATAAAAAAAATGATCCAGTTTTGATAAAAAACTACAAAAAATATTCCAACAAATTAACCTCCATTAAAAGAATAGCTAAACAAAACTACTATGCTCACATGATACAGTAAAACAAAATGGATCTTTCAAAACAATGGCGATTAGTAAACCAAATTTTAGAACGAAACAACAAATACAATGCTTTAATAACTAAACTAATAAATGAAAAAAATGAAAGTCTAACCAGTAATGTATGAATTTGTAATAGTTTAAACTCCTATTACACAAACATTGGACCGAAAATGGCGTCCAAAATACTTGACACCGAAACACCAAACACTATTTCATAATCACCAAATTCTTTTTTCTGTGAGCCTTGCACAGAAGATGAAGTCTTTCAAGAAATGATGCATTTAAATGGAAAAAATCAGTTGGAATTAAAAATATTCCCATCAAATCTATCAAAATGTCTGCTGAATATACTTCATCTGTTTTAGCTGACATGTACAATAAATGTATACAAAATGGTGTATTTCCCTCAAAATTAAAAATTGCTAAAGTAACCCCAATTTTTAAGAACGGGTGCAGATACACAGCCTCAAACTATCGTCCCATTTCAGTGTTATCACCCTTCTCCAAAATATTTGAAAGAATTATTTGCAATAGATTGAACAACTATTTTAGTAACCACAATATATTAACAAATGAGCAATTTGGTTTCAGAGTTAAGCATTCAACTAGCCTTGTAATTTGTGATGTTATAAACAAATTAAAAAACTCTTGTGATAACAAAAAATTTACTTGTCTTATCTTGTTAGATTTATTGAAAGCGTTTGATACCATGAGCCATAAAATCTTGTTACGTAAACTTGAAAAATATGGAGCGAGAGGAAACTCTTTAAAATTAATAAATGACTATTGAACAAACAGAAAACAAGTTGTTCATGTCAATAACACCTATTCAGACCAGCAAAGCATAGAATTTGGAGTTCTACAAGGTTCTACCTGTGGACCATTATTGTTTTTAATATATATTAATGATCAACCAAATGCTTCAAAATTTGAAACGTGACTGTTTGCTGATGACGCAGCGCTGTTCCTATCAAATGATAATTTAAAAACCCTAAACAAAAATGTAAATTATGAACTACTTAACATAGAAGCATGGTTAAATGCCAACAAGTTATCCTTGAAATCCAAAAACCAAAACAAAGTATCGACTCATAGAGCCCAAGACTAAAACTTCTCAATTGTGCAAATATGCTGTTACAATAAAAGGCATTGAACTAGAAAAATGCCAGTCAGCCAAATATCTAGGAATAATATTAGATGAAAACTTGAATTGGGAGCCTCATATTCAATTTTTAGGGAAAAAATTGCCTCAAGCAGTTGGTATTATTGCAAAAATGAGCCATTACCTAAACCAGAAAAATCTGATTAATTTGTATTATGTCTTTTTTTATTCGCAAATACTGTATGGTATTCTTGGCTGGGGTTGTGCATCTCAAACTAGGAAAAGACTCATTCAAATCATTCAGAACAAAGTATTAAGAATTATCAACAAAACTTCCTGGAAAAACAAAATAATGAACAACACATTGTATTACAAATATAATTTTTTTAAAATTGACGATATTTATAACTGTGAAGTTGGAAAGTTAATGTATCTCAATGATATAAAAGCATTGCCTCAGATTTTTGAAAACTACTTTTCATCCCTTGATCTTGCTCACAATTACAACACTAGAAGTCAATCTAACAAAAATTATTTTCTAGATTTTGTGTGAACTAATTCTGGAAAAAATTCACTTAAGTTTAAAGGGGTCCAACTTTGGAATAAAATGCTTTCAAAATTAAAATCATTCTCGTTTTTTCGCCTCAAAAAAGAATACAAGAAGTTATTGTGTGAACACTGAACAGTAAAAGTAAATAAAAAAATTAGACCAATATCTTGAGACTGCTTTATGCTACCTAAATTAAATTTGAGTTTGTTGCTATAAAAGGAAAGTATATCAACTGCTGAACTATTAGAAGGCTGACTATTTCACAGTTATGACTTTCTACATGAAAGTGCGTTGCATTGTCTTTTTGAGCTTGTATATATTGCTCAGCAAACTTGTATATAGCGCTACTTTTTTGCAACAATTGGCTGCTATGTTTACTTTATTACATGGTGCCTTGTAAATCTTGCCTGCATTTTTTATTGCCATTTACTTAAGGTTTAAGAAAGGATATGTGTGGGTGTGCTACCTTAATTATGATTTTTTTTTTTTATTCATCAATAATTTATTTACACTGTCAAAAACAACAAGATGACAATTATATTGAGACATTTACTTCAATAATTCTTCACAGGAGGGAGGCAATGAATTGATCTTTCGGTCTCTGAGTATGCAGGCCCCATGTTCATCCAGAGAAAAACTTAATTTATTAAGGGTACCTCTCATTCATTAAAGCAAAAACAGGATAGTGCAATTATATGAAATGTAAATTTTCAACTATAATTTGGTGAAAGATATTTCTTGTGTTTGCTTTTGAAGAGTGTTGTTGAGAGATTTTAAATTTTTGGTGAGATGTTGTTCTAGGTTTTGACTTCTTGATCTTTAATTGATTGTTGAGATTGAGTGGTCGAATGTCGGGGACTGTATAAGTTATTACGTAGTGGGTCGGATGCTCTGGTAGCGCGTGAGGAGATTTTTTTTGTTAGTGAGAAAAATTTGGATGGAAGGTGATCAGTAAATTAAGTCTGTTCCTTTTAAAGTTGGTGGGTGTGCTCCCTGAATTAAATTTAATACTCTGTACGACTTGAAGTATATTTTAAGTTTGCTGCCATAAAACGAGAGTAAGATTACTGTTGAATTATCAGTAGGCTGACTATTACATAGTTATGACTTACTGCATGTAAGTATGTTTTCATTGTCTTTTTTGAACTCGTATATAGTGTAATTTTTTGCAGCAGTTGACTACTATGTTTATTACGCGGTGCCTTGTTTTTTGTTGTTGTTTTTGGCTTGTTTTTGCTTGCACTTTTCTTATCGCCATTTGCTTTAGAGTTGAAGTATGAAGTAGGAGTGTGGGTGAAGCTGACTTGATGAGCACTGCTGCTTCGCTTCATCCGCGGTATGCATAGACTGTGGTTTCGCGTTGTACAGCTTTTACAGATGTCATTGTGTGCCTCTTTTTGTGCATGCTGAATGAATAAAAAACTACTGCTGCTGCTGCTGCTGCTGCTGCTGCTGCTGCTGCTGCTGCTGCTGCTGCTGCTGCTGCTGCTGCTGCTGCTGCTGCTGCTGCTGCTGCTGCTGATGCTGCTGCTGCTGCTGCTGCTCCTGCTCCTGCTACTGCTACTGCTACTGCTACTGCTACTACTACTACTTTTGTATGCATGTAGTTGCAGCTGCGCTACTTTTTTATTTAAGTAGCGATAAGCGGCAGCATCATAGGCGTAGCCAGGGAGCCCGCCTCCCCCAAATCAAAATGCTACCAGTGATAAAAATGTCACAAAAAAGACTATTGTTTCCTCTGTTTCAGTTTCTTTTAGCAACTTCGCGTACCACAGTACACGCATACAACAGTAATTAACAGCAATATTGATCCAGTGCCCGGCCACTTTAATTTAATTTTTGCCAACCAATTCAATTGGGCCCCTTACAATAAAATTTAAATGGCCCCAATTTAAATGGGCCCCCAACAATAATATTGAACCAGTGAGCCCGGGACCCCTCAATTAATTTTTGGGAACCAATTATATGGACCCCCTACAGTAATATTTAAATAGGCCCCTAACAATAATACTGATCCAGAGGCCCGGGCCCTTTCAATTTAATGCTTGCCAAACAATTTAAACGGGCCCCCTACAATAATATTTAAATGGCCCCCAATTAAAATGGGCCCCCAATAATAATATTGGTGGAGGGGAGCTGGGCCCCTCAGTTTAATATTTTTCAACCAATTTAAACATACAGTATAACCCATGTGAAATTAAGGGTTTTATCGTAAAAGTTACCAACTCAGGTCCTCATGTAACCTTTTTATAAACGTAATACAGTAACCAAGGACGGATTTAACAGATGGCACAGTGCCAGGGACCGACTATTTTTGATCTTCACCAGTTTTTGGCAGAAAAATATTGCGAAAATCCCAA
Source organism: Trididemnum nubilum (assembly GCA_963965965.1). Lineage (NCBI taxonomy): Eukaryota > Metazoa > Chordata > Ascidiacea > Aplousobranchia > Didemnidae > Trididemnum > Trididemnum nubilum. Next base: position 26,423,778 of record OZ014481.1, on the reverse strand, counting down.
AGTGCCAGGGGTCCAACTCAATATAATTCCGGCCTGGGCAATAACATGGTTAGTAGGCGTAATTATCTATTGTACATTTTGCAATAACAATTCACCTCCACCTCGCCAGTTTTTATGCAACAAAATACTTTTGAAAAAATAAGCTACAGTAAGCTTAATGCTCATTAAATAAAATTTTGAATTGAGTGGGCCTGGGCCCCCAGGCCTTATATGTACTCCTATAACTGGTTGTTTTCATGACAAAACAATAATCTCTAAGGAAAAATTTTGATTGGATTGTTATTCACTGCTAAAATGTTGTAGGAGGCAACGTACTTTACTTCCCCCTACCTGGACCAAGTCACTTACAAAATTTAACCCCAAAGTGCAAGATTTTAAACGTGTTTTGGACTTAAATTGCAAGCAAAAGCAGGACTGAACAACTTAATTTTTTCAATTGGCTTTCAAATGTTAAAAATCTAGTACTTTCAAATGGGGCTCCGAATACGTGCGAAATGTGATCCAATGGTATTAAAACGAATCGCCCAGGGGCTGGGAGCTTCGCCCCCAGACCCCCATGGCCTCCGGCGGCTGGAGGCTCCGCCCCCAGACTCCCGTCAATAATACGTTTGAATTACAGTACACTTCTTTGTTCAACACGTCTCCCAATTTAGACATTTTCACATTTTAACTATTGATTTAAGCCCACCCCCTTAAACAAGTTCCTAGATACGTGCCAACATCACGCCACGGCTTCTGATCTTTCATTCTCCGATATCTTTGCCCCCACAAAAAAATTCCTCTTTCGAAGTTTCTGATGACGCCATTGCATGTGATTTGAGCCCCCAGCCCAACCAAAAATCCTGGCTACCTCTAAGGGCAGCTCCGCTACTTTTTTTCCAAATAGCTGCAGCAGCGCTACTTTTCAAGTAGCGGGTACCCAGCTCTGTACGTACATGACTTTATTATTGAATTACAGACTTAAAACTTAAAATTATTGTGCTTACGGCTATGGTAGAATTACAGAGAGTGCTTAGGGCCCAATAAGATTCATGGCCATAGTTAGATTAGTTGCTTTTTTTTTTTTAAAAGACTGCGCTAACCATGGATTTAACCAACCCCATATTAAAGAACTTTATACTCGTGCTTATTAACCAATTTGGTTCTTAAAGTACCACTCCTAAAACAGCACTATATGATGTGCCACAATGTGCACTCATTGGTGTCGTATCAACGTGTCAAATTTTACACTCTCGGAATGCTGCAATAGAAATGAGTTTTAATCGCGCTCTTATGCTTTTTCTGCTAATGTCAATTTAACTTTGTGCACTCTTATTTCAACTTTAAGCATACAATACATACTGCAGTTTAAGCAGTCGAGGCTTTACTTACCCATGGCTTGTGTAGTTTTTCATAGACAAAGCCTAGGTTGCAATGAGCCAACTAATAGCCCCCTCCAGATAATTCAATAGCTTTCTTATACTCCGCTGCAGCTTCTGACCACTTTCCTTTTCCTTGGAGCTGGGTTTCCCAGTTGTAACGAATTTTAGTATTGTGTGGATATGCATCCAAATCAGACCTGCGAATTACTTAAGTTAATGCTATCTTGTATTGTTTTCTGACTTTGGGTATGGCTACAGGGATAAACTATAAATTCAATCTGAGGTTCGGAGTCTGGCAAAGACGCAAGGTATGTTGAATGTCAACAAAATTATAAATTCGTGCTGAAACTTTATATTAGTAGAAGCGTTTAGTAAGTCCTCGACAGAAAGTTTTGGTGAAAGTTTAGCAAAAGTTGTCATGGATTATTTATGCTAATAGTCAATGAGGAAAGTACATCTTATTTAGCGACTAAAATAAATTTATAAAACGAGACGTATGTCAGTGTCATTAAAAACAGTAAAGCCTTATTTGAAAGACTAAAATTTTTAAACGTTTCGTACTTCGCTATGTCCATCATCAGTAAAAAGTAAAATTTATTTGATTATTGAAGACCCCCGTCAATAATACGTTTGAATTACAATACACTTCTTTGCTCAACACGTCTCCCAATTTAGACATTTTCACATTTTAACTCTTGATTTTAAATTCTCAAAAAAATATCTCTTAGTGTCGATGTATGAAAACCGATCAGGTGTGATGGATGACTGAAAGATTAAAGTCATTCCCTTCGTAGCGGCGGCCTAAGTAGTTTTATATTAACCATGTCCAACTTGACCGTGACTGTTAGGCATGCATGATTAGGAACGAGACAATTATGCGCGGCCGATTATGCGCCTGGACTATTTTGCCCGAATTATTACGTGCATGGACTATTATGCGTAGGACTTTTATGCGCCAGTGCCAAGTTATCTATTTTTCAAAAATTTTTTGTGCAAAATTTTTTAAATTATTTTAAGCTTAAAATAAGATCTTTTTGAAAAGGCTTAAAATAAAATCGCCTAGAAGTCGCTTTAAATTGTTTATTAAATTATAAGTGAACGCATAAACTCCACAAAATTTGATTATTATTTCACAATCAAAGCCAATCTGCCACGTGAAAATTTAATTTTTAAATAGGTGGTTTATCTACGAAACGACTGAACCTCCATTTCAAAAATTTCTGAATTGTTTCACAATCATACATTCATGTATTGTAATTGCAAGTACATATCTTGATTTTAAGTACAGCATTATATACTTAAGTACAGCATTATATTTTAAGTACAGCATTATATCGTTTTTTTACCACCATAATACACGATAGAAAGTGTTTTGGCGATAACACATGAGGAAGTAAGATATTGCGGTGATGATTCTACCGACATTTTTGGAGTATTTTTCGCAGCACATAGGACAAAGCTTCATTTACCCAACTTCAGATCAACGAGATTACAAAGATCAATCAAGTATAGAGGCGTTAAAATGTGAATGACATCTCTTGTGACATACGAAAAAATAATTTTCATACTTTTGAAGCAAAACTAAAGCAAACAATGCTTTTGCAATAGAAACATTAACTACTATAATGTGTGAATTGTAATAAGCTTAGCGCATTGATCTTGAGATGTATTATTATTAATCAATACGATACATCTTTTACTATGTAGCTGCTTGGCTTAAAGGTCGTCCAACGTCAAATTGCAGCTTCCTGTTATGTTCGCTGCAATGTGGTTTAAAATGTGTTAATTCTGTAGCGAAATAAATTTAAAACACTTAATAAACATTTATTAATGAACCGGTTAGCTGGTCGAGTGGTATCGCGCTCATCTCTAGAGCAGGAGGTGTGAAGTTTAAATCTCTGGCCGGTCAGATTGGAGACAGTGTTCCCAAAGTCAATTTTAGCTAATGCAAACCATCGTAATTGGCTGGATGATTTACCGCCTTTAAACACAATGCAAGTAAGTATATCAAGCTCGAATTAAGTTCAAAATTGAGAACCATTTGCCAATCGTAAGCTCGAACGCACCCAAAAAGCCCGGGAGCCGACTTACAACTCTAGGCCCAAATGACAAAAATTTCCTCGTTCGCATGAATAACGAGAATTTTTTAGAGGCGCTACCGAACGAAATACTCGCTATAGGCCAGGGGTTATTTTTGCACGTGCATCTGAAGCTCTGACAGCTCAGTAACGTCATTTTCGCTCGCTAAGTTGCTTCGAGCGATTAAAAAACGTCACATTTTCCTCGCCAACTTAACGAACATTTTGAAGCACTCTTTTAGCGTGCGAGAAATCTTTTTTTGTTCGGAAATTTAATGGCAAAATGCTCAAAATTCTAACTAAAGCAAATTTTTGCTGAAAATTAATTAAAATCGTCGCCATGTTTGCTACTAGACTGCTAAAAAAAAGCGAATTGCATTGAGAACCATTTGCTGTTTCGACTGACAAAGAAATGTTGAGTGGTGCCAGTAGACAATAAATAGCAATACACTCTTTTTGTTATAAGAACGATTTTCTAAAACGCGAGGCTCATTTTTGCTCAAAATTTAATAACAAATTAAAAACAATGCCAGCCTCGGCAGCAAAATAAACCAAAAACAAACAAAAAAAAATTCAAACCAATCAAAGAAACTAAAATTTATGCTGATTCAAAACGATAAAACTTCAGTGATTTTCTTGTGTTTGCAAGCAAAAATGCAACTATTTAAGATTATAAAACTCTGTTGCTCTGTGCAAGCAATTGAGAAATTTTTTTTTGCCTGTTTTGTTTTTGACAAAAAGCTGATGTGCTTTCGTGACCACCACAATACTACTTGAAGAGTAAGTCAACTATTTTCTTGGCTGGTTTATGTTTTCCGACAAAATTATCAGTGATTGACCTATTTCTTTGCACAACATCCCTATTGCTGCAATGATAAGAGACAAAAACAAGCTGGCCATCGAAAATAAGTTGCATGTTGTGGTGGCTTCCGATGTTTGCGACGAATATTGCGAAAAATTTGGTTGATGGTCTTTTCTTTTCATCTTCTTTCTTTGCCAGAAATGTTCTTTATCTGCAATGAAAATTGGCTGAATATTTATATAAGGCACACAAACTGCTGGCTACTGAATGTTGTCACCAGTTTTACGGGCCGCATGCGTACCGCATAAGACGATTTTGCTGCCCGCGATTGGTTTCGAGATGAACCAGCAGAGAAATGTTGCAAGAAACTAATCAGATTAATTTTTTGCGTTTCGTTTAGTCACCAGCTAAAATTACCGCAAAAATCACGTCAAAATACGGCGAAGACTTTTTTTTGGTCTTCATCTAAATTTCCACCAGCTTTTGCATCCAATCTCATTGGCAGGGCATGGTATGGAATGGAATGGAAGACGATTTTTTTCATATTCCATACTGGCAATTTTCTTCCATTCCATACTGAAATTTTCTTCCATATTCCATTCCATACTAAAATTTTCTTCCATACTTCCATACCAAAGAAAATGTAGACTGGAAGCAATGCAGCGTATATTTTGTTTCTTTGCACCTTTGCAATGTTGTAAGCAACCGCTCGTTAAGGTGTGCCAACAATACTTTGATGCAAAGATCGGTATCTGGTATGCATATTGCACATGGTTTAATGCATAGACGTAGCCTGGATTTTGAATTGTGGGGAGGGCTAAACCGCAAATCATGCAATGATGTCATCAGAAGTTTTTGAAAATAGGGACTTTTTATGGAGAATAGAATGAAAGATCAAAAGCTGGCGTCTGATTTGGATCGTAACCAGGATTTGCTGTAGAGGAAGGACTAGAACCGCAAGTTAAAAATTGTTCTATCCTATCAAAATTGGGAGATGTGGTGAGCAAATTAGTGCAACTCAAACATGTTACAGAAGGGACATGGCGGCGGAGCCCCCAGCCGCTGGGCAATTTATTGTAAGTTTTTGGAAAAAAATGGCTTTTTTAATGCGATTCGGATCACATTTCGCACGTTTTCAGAGCCATTTAAAAGAACAAAATTTTTGATGATTGAAAGCCAATTGAAAAAATCACTCGTTTTACTTTAGGTCAAGTCCGAAACACGTTTAAAATCTTGCATTTTGGGGTTAAATTTTGTGACTTGGCCCAAGTCAGGGAAATCAAGGTACATTGCTTTCTGTAACATTTTTAACATTAAATAATGCACTCGAAGATTTGCCTTAGAAGATTTTTGTTTTGTCATGAAAATAACCAGTTTTAGGATTATCTGTACGACCATGGGCCCAGGCACCCTCGATTCAAATTCAATAATTTGTTCAATAAGCATTTCCCCTAACTAGGTTTTTTCAAAAGCATTTTGTCGTGTGAAAACTGACGAGATGGAGATGAATTGTTATTTGAAGTTGGTAATTTAAAGTTATTTGAAATATTGTACATTAGATGCCGTAATTGGTTACTAAGCATGTTATTGTGATATAAACGTTAGCTGGGGGCCTAAAACATATTATTGCATAAACAAGTTATTTGGCGGAAAAAAACTTTGAATTTCGGATTTCGGCTGAAAAATCACTCTCAATTCCGGTGTCCGGTGAAGACCTTTTTTTTGGAGACCACCTGATTTTGGGCGGAAAAAACCTTTGAATTTCCGAGCTTTCCGAGAAATTTCGTCTCAAGTTTCGGACAAACCGTGTGGAAATGATTCAAGTACAATGAAACTTCGGGTCAAGGTCGTTTGCACTTTTCTCACTCTTTCAAAATAGCCCCCCCTTTTCCAAATCCTTGCTACGCCCCTGGAGATACCATAGTTTTTTTTGATACTGCGCTAAAAAGAGGTAGCAAAATATTTCCAATGCACAATTTATAATTCAATGTGTCAATATAAAATCCGATGCAATGCAGTAGGAAACAAATAGTCCAACAAAAGATAGGCATGTTTTTTAGAAGCTTCATGCTGAATGCTGTTAAGCAGTAAAAAATCCAAACATTTTATGAAATTCGCAAACGCATACAACCATTCTTATCTTACGCATGATTATCTATAGATTGTTGCAATTTGTATTGACTTTTGCATCAGATAATTTTTCCGACTTTAGTAAACTTTGAACAAAGAGTTGATTTGGAACACCAAAATTTGAAAATATTAACATCTTAGCGACCGTCCGAAAAATTGAACGTTTTATAACTAATTCAGTTAAGCCCTCGCCATAATATTAAACCTGAATAAAGAAAAATATGATATTATAAGGCTATAGCTAACCCTATTTTACATGGCAGATGGAGGGAGCAAAAATTCTCTTTATCAGTTTTTTCGTGACAAATTCCTTCAGAAAAAAGCTTTTTACTTCAAACTCATTTGACTTTAAGTCAAACTTTTTCACAAATAACTCCTGAAAACTTGAAGTAAGGAACAGTTTTCAAATTTTGAGGTTTGCAGAAGCAACTTTTCAAAATCATTAGCATTTTTTGAAATTGTATGATTCGGTTCTAAAAACAAATCTATGTACAAACTTCAAACCACCCATGTTGCCATTGAAAAAACAACTTTAATTTTGTTTCAAAACATAGCCGTAACGTCGCTGCAATGATATCATCAACTTGAAACCAAACTTTTTACATAGTTTTTGTGAACACCTATCCGCATGTTAAATTTGATGATTCCATCACTTCTGGTTTAGGAATTAAATAGGGAGAGATTTTGGCCTCCACACCATTTTACAATAGTAAAATGCGTTGGTCAAATAGCCTATGTAAAATGGGGTTAGCTGTCAAAGCATTCATGACAAATAAATAAATTTATGATGTAACACTTCTAAAACTCATAAAAATCTTGTAGTCAGTTAAAGCTTTACAAATTTAGCCACACAGCAGTAAGCTGGGGTATTTCAGTGGTCAAACTCGAACCCAAAAAATACTGGAGCGAAAAACAACAAATTAAGCGAGTTTAAGGTAAGAACTGAACAATAATGCATAACTTAATAATAAGCTATAGGCAGTACACAGAGTCTTATAGGCACAATCAAACCTTTGATTAAAAGTCTAAGACATACTTTTTGGGAATCAACATTCGTCTTTTATTCCTCGTCAGTATAGCCAAGACTACAGGTATGAACATGAGCGTAGAAAGGCAAAGAATCGCAAATTAACCAGATCATGACACAATTTTTTTCCAAAAATATAAAGTAATCACAATATTACAAGAGATAATTCTAATAGTTCAATTCAAAATAATTTTCAATAGCATGCCTTAGACAGCTGTTTCGCCTATAATCTCGGGGCTCATCAGTAAGGTAGCAAGGCCAAAAGGACAAATATCACCAGTGATAAAAATCTTCAAAACATGCATTTTTACCAATTTATCAATCAATGAATAAATCTTTATCGATGAGGTTTATAATGCATAAATCTTTAACCATTGTTCAGTCAATTTTAGCCAAAATAAGAAAATCTTAACCGAAAAATCTAAAACTCTTCATAATTTCTACAGCTTATTATTAATTTTCTCAGTACATTGTTCTTAATGAATGCATAACTTGATTCCAACCGGCCAGATGGTCGAGCGGTAGCGCGTTCGTCTCTGGAGCGGGAGGTCTAAGGTTAAAATTTCGGGCCGGTCAAATCCACCGATCTCTTGCCAACAGCTCTTCATTGCTGCAACATTTCTTCAGAAAAAGCTGTGTTGCCCTGGCGCAATGACGCGGAGATGAGCTTCCGCAAACTCGTTGCACGCTTCGGCGTAATACAGCAAGTATAATGGAATATTTAATTGATTTGATACCGGTAATGGAATCCATAAGTTGTCTTTAGACTTGAATTAAGATCTAGGTTTTTGAGTTCGTTATAGGCTACTCTGTACCTTGCGGTCCTATGACAAGTCTGTGCGGTGTTCCATCTGCTGAGTGGTTGCCATACTCTATCTGTAAAACAAACAGAAGCATAAAAGTAGATAAGAAAGCTTTCGAAGCAGAATTTTTTTCAAAAAACAGGCCAGATTATTTTTTAGAAAGGGGGACGTGCGCTGGCTTATTTGACTGGTTATAATTTCGTGTTAATGTTTTCCAGGCCCTAGGGTTTTCCCGATCTTTTTTAGTTGAGTAAACGTTAAAGTAAAAAAATATATACAAAATAAAGATAATTTTGAAATTCCTTTTCAAAACTGGGATTTCTCCAACTCGCATTATGATATAAACTTTGTGCAGTAACGCCTTAGTTGAGCGCTCTAATCAGGCTGCGCAAAGTGAATTGTAGCGCTATTCGATTCCAATAATGCAAAGTTAAATCTACCGGCCGAGTAAGTTGATAAATTGCTATTTTTCAGTTCTAAAAAAATTTTATTAATAATAATTAAAATTGCATTGCAATTACGTACCATTAGATTTTCGTTTGTAAGACAATGCAATTGAAAGATGTAAAAAACGCAACTAACCAAGTCTAGAACTCTAGATACTTGCGATATCGACCTTTAAACTTTACTTAGACTTGTAATTAGCGCTTCTCTATCAATTATTTTATTTTGGCCCCGCAGTTTGGAAAAACGAACCTTCTCTTTGATTAATGATCGCTTCGTGGGCAATCAATCAAACGTGAATCGGTCAAGCAACCCAGTGGTAATAGAGGCTAGTAAAAATCTGTCAAATGCATTGAACCGTAACCGTGTACAATAGCATGATAAGCCCGTTGTTTTTTCAATGCTTACACGTTTTAAATTGACGTCGGTAAATTGTTGTTTCTCTTATGTGTTTATACTCGTATACATACTCAGGGGCGCCGAGAGCCAAACGTGGGCCCGGGGCCTGCTCAAATATGATGGATTTCCGGTTTTGTGAAGTCTAAAATAGACGGAGAAAATGCTGCAGTTTGGTCCGAAAAATCATGTAATCTCCGAAAAAAAAAAGGTCTTCACGGAAATTTTAACGGTTTTTTCGGTCGAAATTAGGAGATCTCCAAAAAAGAAAAAAAGAAAAAACGGTCTTTACGAAAATTTTAACGGTTTTTCCGGTCGAAATTTGGTGAACTCCAAAAAAAAAAGGTCTTCAGGGCTTCACATGCTAACTTTTCAGTGTCATTTTGATAGGCCCACTCTCGAACTCATGGGCCCTCAGCTGGGCCCACTGAAGCCAACGGCCTTCCTGAAGGGAATGGGCCCCCTCGTGGGCCTCGGGTTCATTGTCTCCCCCTGCCCCCCCTCTCGGCGGCCCTGTACATACTACCCTAATTCCCAAGCTTTCTTTGATTCGTTAAGCTAATGTTCCAAGTCACAAGCCGAGCCACGGCCACCTGATCTCAACAGTTTGCATATTGCATATAAATTCGTTCTGTAAATTGTGCAATTTATTCTGCTAATGATCGTTTAAGTTAAAGCGAAACGCGTCCAATAAACTGCAACCGGGGGGGGGGGGGGGCTCCCTGGGGCGCCCCTGGCTACGCCTATGAAGGAGCTATCTTTCAAATTTTAATTTAGGAGAGGCAGTCCAATTGGGATGTAAATGCTGGGTTCCAAACTTCCACCTACCGGCTTGATAGTGATCTACTTCAGGAATCTACATTTGTCAAAAAACTTTGGTTAACTTAGATACGTTCAACCCTAAACTTCAAAACATGTAAAAGTGTTTATTAGGAACTTGAACTGCCCTCAGTTTTCTTGACCTATTTTTAGCTGAAAACAAGAATCTTAGACCCTAGCTATATGATTTATACAGTTGATAGATGATACCACAAACTTAGTTATATGCCATTTTACACTTTAAAAAAAATTAGGCTTTGCTAAATAATTATTTTTCATGTGTGCTACAAAATCTGATTGCGTGTCCTGCACCCCGTTTTTTTTTCAACGCCGTCTGAAGATGGTTAGCTGCTGTCGGCCCGGCCAACCTCAAACAAACCTGAAGTTGTTAACATTTTAATGCTGGAATTGTTCTTTTTTTATTGCGCACTCCAAGTTTCTGTGTATATTCACAGAAAAATAACCAACAAACTACAGTGCAATGAAAAAAACGTAGCTGCAATCAACCATAGAAGGATATTTGTAATAAATATTTGCAATCAATTTGCAATACAAACAGGCCGAGTATATTTGCAATCAGCTTTAATAAATATTTGTAACCACACGAAGCATTTTTGAAACAATCGAATCGGCAATACGATACTCAGTAATTGTTAAGTCAAAACATTTCGTATCATTTAGTTTGTTTGCAAACTTTTGAAACATTTTTGTATAAGTAAAGGCTTATTAAATTGTGCATTGGAATTGCTGACACATTGCGTTCTAATTTTTATTTGTGTGTTTTCAGGATTTTTTTTCATTATTGGTTTCGTATAGATGACACGCATATAACCTGTAAGAAAACTTGCAGCTTTAACAGATTTGTTTTGAGTTTAATGGGCTCCCAAACTGAGTAGATATTTGGGGATGTGCTATTGTTTTTCAGTGGTAGTTTTAATTCAGATATCATGCAATCGTACACAACGCTATGGAACATATAGAGCGCAAGTTATCTGTAGGGCAGTCAAGTACTTTCGAGCTGAAAATTGTATTTATTACATTTCTTGATTTTGGTAGATGATTTGTTTAAAATAACGCATTACAAGAAGTCGATTAGATCGCTGTTTAGCTGCCGCGCGGTATCTTTTCTTTGTTTAATGATTAAAATGATATTTTCAGCCAAATTAAAAGAAGGAAACGAATCATATTCGCTCCACATCCCTATCTTCAGCGTCGTATCATGAAAATAACAAAATAATACGCAAGTTTTGATTCAAGTTTCAAACAAAATAATTAAAACAAAAATGAGGAATATTCATCTGCCTTGTTTTTTTATTTACGTTTTTAAGGTTCGTGCCTTTTAATACTCGTGTCTTTAAGGATTCGTGTCTTTTAGGATCATTTCCGGATACCGGTGCGATCATCGATTCGGTGTTTAACGTACGGTCTTTCGCTGTCTCCCAACTTGTTGTATTTTTCTGTGGTGTGTTTAAAAAAGTTTGGTGTAAATAAATAAATCTGAATCTTAACGAAACACATTGGACCATTGTCCTGTTGGCCGCAAGCTGCCAAATATATTCAGTGGCCTAAAACTGAAATTATCGAGAAATATCATGGTCAATGTAATTCATAAAAATAGTTAAAAAATTCACGAAACATACAATAAGTTACAGCATATGCATTGTGCAATTGCAACTACTATTGCACAAACTACTGCATTTTTTGTTGTGGAGCTTCTCTTATTGCCCGTTCAGTTGTTTTATGAAAAATTGCGGACTATTTAGACCACATACACAGTCATTCAATCAGAATGAAGAATTAAGCTCACTTGCATATTTTTTCCATTCTGGGTAGCTAAATATTTATCTGCTGAAGTATTCTGCAGGATTTTGTTTAGTTTGTTGTAGACCAAAAATGTTTGGCTGAAACTATTGTGTTTGCAATTAGATATCGCGAAACTCTATGAACCTAAGAGATAACGTTTTTTTGAGTGGCAGCTTGCTCATTCACAAACACAACGTTTAAGCTTATTCACAAACGCAACGGTCAACGTAACTTACAATAGCCGCAGTTCTCAAATTACTTATCCAGTCTTTTTATTTAGCAAGAATTTATGAGTTAGAGTTAGTTTGAGTGAGAAAGAAACGAGTCTATTTTATTATATCATTCACAAAATTGAGACACTGCTGGTCAAAGTTTTTGCAGTATAAATTGAGTAAACGTTAGTTTTTGAATCCGTGGTTAATATTTATGTGCTGAAGTAATTTTTTTGTTTATGAAATGGAAAAATACGTAACAATATATGCAATGTGTTTGTTATTGAATAGATGATTTAGTGATTTACATGTTCTGTCCAAAGCAAAAAGTTTGTAACGATGTTAAAAAAAATTGGATGCTCTAATTGATGGATATTATACTGTCAGAAATAGCGTCTGTGGTTACAAAGAAGAAAGTTAATTTGCGGCGCCTATCGCACCCATGCCAATCGATTTTACCAGCCTTGAATGTTTTGCTTGAACTTGCAGCAGCATAATACTAACTCAATTTTTTTCATTTAAAAAAATCATTTGGGTAGGATTTGAAAGATTGTGTTGAGATTTGTGGTTTATATGAGCGACAGCAAGATCAAGATGAGTAAAAGTTTCCGACAAAACGTAGCAGCAGCCAGGAACAAAACACATTGGACCATTGTCAAAACCTGGGGAGATATATCCCCCCAATAATTTGACTGTATCCCCCCCAATAATTTCCATTTGCATCCCCTCCAAAAATTTGAATCCGGTGTGCATCTGAGCGCAGGTCTCCACTTGAATTCGGGGAAAAAAAGTGTTCCATTTTTGGTGAAGACCTTTTTTTTTGTTTTTTGGTCTTCACTTGAATTCGAGGACAAAAAGTGTTCCATTTTTTTTGGTCTTCGCTTGATTTGCTCACCTGAAAAAAATCGTGGTCGAGGTTCATCCCCCCCAATGTTGAAAATAGGGCAAATTTGGAGTAAAATTGTAAATTATCCCCCCCCCCCATTGCTCAACAAAGATTTGCACCCCTGGCAGCAGCGTAGTCTACGATAGACACCATTAGACCGACACACATCTTTTTTTCTTTTAGTTAGTAACCGAATTTGTAATGCAAATGCCTAAAAATAACACACGAATGTACGTAGTGCTTCGCCAATCGCGACTTCTTCGATCGTTTTATATTTTTCCCAATGTAAGGGTGCAATTTAATAATATTAGAAATATCAATTCATCATAATTCAAATAGAAAATACAATACATTTTTTCATAAGATGGTGGTAAAAAATGATCGCTAATGGGATTCGAACTTTGACCGAGAGGATAAAGGCATCGTTTTTACGACAATCCTGATTGCACGATCTGAGTTCAACCTGCACCCAGGTTACGTTTTAGCGTCTTTGGATAAGACACTTTACGATGACTATCTCTGCTTGGTGGCTTCGAACAAGCAGCAAATTTAGTGGACAAAAATTCGAAGAAATCCACAGAATCGTTGGAACACTGGAAAACTCCTTAGCAGGTGCAGATTCCTCCAAACACGAAGTACTTATCGCAATAAAAAGTGCCCGCGGATCATCCAATAGTTAAGCCTGACGCTGTCCGGTGACAAGAGGATAATTATGTAACTATATACAATTACAACAACCCTTGCTGCAACAAGCACACTAGCAGAGACATACAATGGATTCGAAATAGCGGCAGTCCTTCAACGTAGAATAGGCGTTGGATCACTCCACCACTGTAGCTCAGTGTTGATATGAGCACGCCAGTATATTTTGAATGTTAAACTGCTCATTACGACGTTGCAGTTATTATTTTTTGCCTGATATCTGCAAGCTTTCGAAGTGCAACCAGGCGAACGGGCAGCCGTTGCATCGAACTTCCACGTAAATATAATGGAAACTTGGAGAGCTTATATAGAATGTACGAACAAAGTATAAGGCTGCAATTGGAATGATAGCTTATCATCTAGTTTAGTTTAGAGTATAATATTGTAGCTTTCTTTGTGATTGAAAATTTAACTTTGTCTAGGCAGAAAAAAAAGAAAAAGAATCATTTTGAACTTCTGGCAGGTTTGGCAAAATCGAATTTTATTCTTTGTTTTTTTGAATCTATTGTACTTGTTTTCTCGTTTTCAAATACATTTTTTAGGTGCTTGCTGCCATTTGGTAAAAATAAACTCAGAAAATATTGAATGTGAATGCTTTTACAAATTTTCTTTGGCCCCTTACTGTAGAATGTAAACTGCATATTTAAACTCTAATGAAGTCGTTCAGCAGTTTTGTTTATATATGGTTTGAAGCTGTGAAGTCCCCCAAACTCGATAATAAGCCCATTTTCTAAAAGGAAAATTCGAATTTTTCTTACGCCTTACTATTATGCTGTTATACTCAGAATTTTTAACCACATTAATCACCTTATAATACAGTGACATGTCAGGTTTTGAATTTAAAAGTTTACAACAGTAAATCAAAGATCTTGCACATGAAAGCAATTCATTAATAAACTGAAAACTAACACTTTAATCGAGAAATTCAAACAATTTCTAAACTCGATTCAAAGTAATATTAATCCTTAATTTTACTGAAAGCCAATCACTTGAATTATTCCAAAGGTTATCTACAACTGAACAGTCAGAACATAAATGCAGCAAAAATTTACGGTTCATTTAAACAAAATCGACATTTGTCTTTATCAACTAAATCAAAGGCACGAAGTTGAATGTTTGTAATAGGATGGGCATTTCAGAATAGTTAACTACTCCAGAATTATTCTGAATAGCTAAAACCAAATCCAGAATACCAAATCCTATTCCGGTTTATATTAACTTAACATGCCGAAAAAGTGAAGAACCAGTCAACCACTACCGATATTCAGAAAAAATTAGTTCAACGATTTGCTTAATTAAAGCAGCACTTTATTGCAGAGCATGACATTGAGTGCTTCTAAATGTTTACCACTTAGTTGCGTTCGTAATTCGTTCACAGTCAAGCCTGCACTGGCGAAACTCCAGTTGGAAAAAGCTGATGTTGCAGGAATTCAAAGGTATTTTGAAGCAAGGTGCTTCAAATGAAGAAGTTGAGAATTTGTGGACCACCATTTCATGTTTCCAGCTTAAAAAGTTTGAATTTTGGAGGGCCCCGTTTGGGAGGAAATTTTCTTTATATTTGCCTACCCTGAAAATTTCATGCGTTTGCGTGAGTGGTTAAAAAGTTTGAATTTTGGCAGCCCCGTTTGGGGGACCCCCATGCTGGTACCTCCAAATTTTGTCAAATTTTATCGTTTCCTTATATTAACTTACCTTAAAAATTTCATGTGTCTAGCTTAAAAGGTTAAAAAGTTTGAATTTTGGAGGTCTCGCTTGGGGAAAACCCCCATTGTGGCATCTCCAATTTTCGTTACGTTTAGTTTTTTTTTTTTTTAGTCTATTCCGGTGCAGAAGAAAGTCTCAAAAGTGCTAAAAACGTGTTTTCTCTTTATTCTCCATTTTGGTCGGCAAGCCAATGGGCAAGCTATAGCCCCCACTCCTCTTTCTACGGTACTGAAATCAAATTAGCTAGTACAGAAAATCAAAGAGTATAATTGAGAAACTAGTGAGTTGCTCTAAGCTGTAACATGCTTAAACCACTCAAATCATTATTATTATTATACTCATAACATTTTTTCTCTTTAGAAAAGTATTTTTGAAGTTCGGCTTCACTATTAAATAGCGCCATATTTTGTTTACGTTTATTATTTGTGTTAAATTTTTAGTTTCGGTTTTTTGTTGATGGTTATTCTGCGACATTGTTTTATATGATATGATCTACATAAATAGCTTCCCTTTTCAGAAATTTTACAAACTGATCCACAATCAATTTGGTTACCTCTGATTTGCATTACTTGTACAGTATTTTATTTTTTTTACCACTAACGCCACCGCCGTCATGGTGCTGTTTGACCACTTCGTTCATTGCTGTTGTGTAATGGCGCTTTTAACTTTTGATGAAGTTGACTTAATCGATTTCATTACTCCAAGTCTAGCAGCCACACCACCTTGTGTCCAAGAAACTAATAATGAGTCATGTGACGAGATTCTCCAAATTTTAACCTCAAAAATAAATTCTTGTATATATTTTGATGTTGTTGCGCCTAAAACCAATTTTAATTTTTCTAATTTTCTTAATCTAGTACATTTAAACATTCGCTCTCTTTACAAACATTTTGATTCCTTGTGCTTATTTCTTCAGTCTCTACCTTTTAAACCTGATGTGATATGCTTAACTGAAACACGAGTTAAAGATCAACCTCTGGCCAACATAAATCTCCCCAATTACAGCTTTGTTCATACTCCGCCTCAAAGTAATGCTGGCGGTGTTGCAGTTTATGTATCGCTAAATCTAAAATTTTCTTTAGACGATAATCAACATCAGTTACATAATTCTGAAACTATTTGGTTAAATTTGCACCATCATGAAAATAAGTCACCAATAAGACTTGCAGTTATATATCGTCATCCCTCCACAACTAATATCGAGAAATTCTCAGGTGACTTTTCTTCTTGCTTGAATGAAGCCACTTCTGGTGACAAAACGTTGTATTTGGCAGGTGATATAAACATCAATATTGACAGATCAAGCAGAACAAAAACAGCAAATGATTATATTAACGAGGGGCTCAGTTATTATGTAATATTAATAATTACATTACCAACAAGAGTAACTTCCAGATCTTCGAGTATTATTGACCATATCATAACTAATGACGTCAACCACAATATAATACCTTTTGTAATACCTGTACGAGATGATTTATCAGATCATTATGTTGTAGGCTGTTGCATAAATGACTTCTCTAAACCTCCGTTGAAAAAGAAACAAGAATTATATGTTAGAGATAAATCAGCCTTAAATTCTGAACTATTCTGTGAAGATTTAGCAACTAATTTATCTATTTATTTTGAAAAGCTACCAGCTTTGAATACTGGTAATTATAATACAATTTTTGACGGATTTTCACAGACAATCCTTTCAACTATTGATATTCATGCCCCAAAGAAGAAATTATCTCGCAGACAACAAAGATTACAAAATAAACCTTGGTTGACCAAAGGCATTTTGATGTCAATTCGTAAACAACGTTTTATGTTCAAATCCCATTTTCTACTAGGCAATGACGGCCAAAAATCTTTTTTTCGAAAATATTCAAACAAACTTACTAAGAGAATAGCTCTTGCCAAAAAATTGTATTATTTCTCGGTGTTAAACCAAAACAAAAATAACCAGAAAAAGATTTGGGAAATAATACGATCAGTACTTCCCTCGAAATCGAAAAGCACTTCATCATTTTTTGATTGTTTTGATACAGAAAAAATTGTAAACACACCCACTGACCCTAAATCAATTCTAAACTCCTTTAATAAATTCTTTTGCACTATAGGCAAAAATCTTGCTCATGATATCCCTCAATCTGATACCATTCAACACTTCTCAAATTATTTACCCAATCGTGTTTCTGATTCAATTTTTTTGAAATCATTCAGCACTACAGAAATATCAAATGTTATTCTTTCACTTAACACGAACAAAGCTGTTGGTCATGATGACATTTCTGCTTATTTTCTCAAAGTTGCCTCAACCATCATCGCACCATACTTGCAATGCTTTTTTGATTTTTCCTTTATTAATGGCATATTTCCTGAAAACTGTTCAATTGCTAAAATCATACCTCTTTACAAAAAAGGAAATAAAACAAACCCAAGCAACTATCGACCCATTTCAATACTAATTTGTTTCTCTAAAATTCTTGAACGTCTTACGTATAATAGATTTTTGGAATTTTTCAAAAAACATAACGTTAGTCATAAATCACAATACGGATTTCAGAAACACAAAGCTCCTAGCTATGCCTGCCTTGACATTGTAACAACTACTCTTGATAATATCAATCAAAGAAAATATACGGGACTTATCCTTTTAGATCTTCAAAAAGCTTTCGATACAGTCTCACATAATATTTTGCTTAAAAAACTTGATCATTATGGCATTCGAGGACCCGCTCATAAACTTATTTGTTCTTTCTTACATCGAAAACAATACATTTCAGTTGACGGTTTACAATCTGAAATTGAATCTATAACTTATGGTGTAGCTCAAGGGTCAATACTTGGTCCACTTCTTTTTCTACTGTACATCAATGATCTAAACAATTCCGTCAATTGTCTTCCACGATTGTTTGCTGACGATACTTGCCTCATAATACATAGCCCAAATCTAGCATCATTAGAAACTGAAATGAATAAGGATTTAGCAAACGTTTACAATTGGTCCATTGCTAACAAATTAAGTCTAAACCCATCAAAATCAAACCATCTTATTATTTCCCCCAAACAAAATATACTAAGTCCCCATGTCACCTTAATTGTTAATAACTTACCAATATTATCGTGCGATAAAGCAAAATATTTGGGTGTTTTTATTGATTCACGGTTAAACTTCCATTCCCACATCAAAAGTTTCGAAAATAAGGTTGCTAGGTCGGTGGGCATTCTTTCAAAATTGAAACATTTTCTTCCTTCTAATTCACTTCTCAAACTATACTATGCTTTTATTCATCCTCATTTGTTGTATAGTTTATCCATTTGGGGTTGCACCCACAAATCTTACCTATCAAAATTACAGACACTTCAAAACAAAGCTGTAAAAATTATCGGCGGCGGCAAATACAGTATATGGACCATGCTACACCATTTTACTCTAAACTAAAAATCCAAAAAATTCCTGAATTATATAAGCATGAAGTTGCCAAACTGGTATTTCACCATTATCATCAACGTCTCCCACCTTTACTGTCAAACCTTTACATTAAAACTAACCAAGTTTCTCAAAAGTGCACACGTTCATCAAGCACTGCCAACAATCCTACCTTATACATTCCTCTTTACAAAACAACCAGACTTCAAAAAAGCATCAGGTACCAAGGTGTTAAAATATGGAACAAAATTTCAACAAGCATTATAACCAAACAAGCTTTTAAAAGCTTTAAAGTATCATACAAAAATTATCTATTGAATATGTACTAGTATGTATTACAGAAACTTTAATATACAGCATAAAACATTGGTATTGCAATTTGGGTGAAATTCGTCACTTGCTTCATGACAACGATATGTTTTTGATTTACTTATATCATTTCAACTGGTAATCGGAGTGGCTGCAGACTTTGAAGACCGAGAGGTCAACTCGCAGTCTCCCTTGCCAAATTAATTCTTTAACTTTAATCGTTTGTTTATATTATGTGAATTTTGTGGCAAAAATAAATAAACTTGAACTTGAACTTGAACTTGTACCAATGTGCATCATCTAATCTAATGCGTTGGTTTTGTAAAAAAGTTTTTTTTTTACATAAATTGATTGTTAATTGATCGAAAATATCGGTCCTCAAAAATTGTGTTTGTTATAATTCTCTGTATAAACTGTATAAAGTGTACATAACTTATGATGTGCGATATTGCTTTCTGTGACCTTGCTGCTTTTTTGCTTTTGTTGGACTGGAAAGACAAGTAGGCTAAAGAGAGTAAGGGTGTCTGCGACTAGGCGAGCACTTTGGCTCTATTGTGGTCATCCTATGTACTATATTCCAACGTGCGATATCTTTTACTTTTTGCTGTTGTGTATGGACATGGATAAACATGAATGAATGAGTCGCCGACCTATCGTTGTGCAACGGCGACTAAAATTTGTCGCCGGGCGACATCAGCGCGATAGCGACACTGAGTGAAAAGCTTCATTTAAACCAATGCAAACATACTGTTACCTGTGTGAAAGGGGCCTAACTATTGACCATCACTTGAAAGCAAAAAAGCTTGTGAAAACTTTATTCGAATTTGTAAGTATACAAGCGTTAAAACCTAACTTGTACATTATCTTCCCAGTTTCCAAAGTGCTAAATGAACATGGTCCAGAACCAGTCACGGTACAGGAAGCTCAGTTAAAAATTTTAAAAATTTTAAATCTCCACTACAGATTGTTTTTCCCTACTGGGTTCTTCAGGCTGATGGAAACGAACACTGACAACTTGCAATAAATATTAAGTCTTTCCACCCCTGCTGAAGAACCCATTAGGGGGAAATAATCCGTAGTGGGGTTTTAAAATTTTTTTTTTTAATTATTTTGAAAGAGTTTTTTAGCAATTTCTTAAATAAAGTAGAAATTTTTTTTAGCAATTTTTTTAAATGAAACACTAAACCGTATAAATTTCTGAATCAAAAACCTTTGAAAAACGATTATACAACACAAAAGACTTGATTTTAGAGTACATACAGTTACGAAATCTACAAAAGAAATGGGAATCAAACTCTGAACTGTAGGATTAGGAATCGAAATTCGACCCCTTTGCTGCTGCGTAACACCAATCAACGCTGTATCCATTTCGCCTATTCTTAAGAATAAAACAGTATCAAAAACTTTTTTGTTCATTGCACTAAAATGAAATTATTGAAGAAACCCTAATAAGCAAGCGCCTTCAGGCAACGTCTTTTACTCAACTAATAAGACGAGTTGAACGCCCTAAAGCGTTTTACGTCTTTCTAAGTATTACATGTAACAAAACATCAAAAAACTGAAAAGTAGAAACGAAAGTATGTATCGCGAATTGTACAGAAACAAACTAAGCTTAGTATATTGCAGTTCATAATATACTTACGTCTTAATTCTTGAGTAAATATTTCTTTAAGCACAATGTATCGTTTTCTAAATGAAAACAGGTAAGACAGTCCTTTAGCGGTTTTTATGAAAAAGCTAGTTAGTGCAAGATTGGTCGTTTTGTTTAAGCTGTCATTGCCGCCCATCAATAAATGTACGATAGGCTGAGATTTAAGAACAGATACTCCCAAAGGTCATGGGATCAAGCAACTTACACCAAAGCCATTCCAAAATATTGTCGAGGTTAACGCGAACTTCAATTGACGGAGAAGTTTTGAAAAGTATATGTCCAAAAGTTATGTTTTGCACAATTTTTTGAAAATTTTTAACATAAAAGTATCGTCACGAATGCGCTCTCATTTAGCTACGAACAAACAGTTAAGCACCCTCTTAGGCAGCTAGAATTTCAAAAAAGTTTTAATTTTGTGACATCACAGTCTAACTGAAAGGGTTTAAAAGGGCATTCTAGTCAAGTTCTTCACTCTTCATCAAAATGTTGGGATATGCCTAAAACGCATTCTTACCAAATTTGGTTTCTACGCCTTCCTGTTTTCAAGATATTGCAGTTCAAAATTAGCCGTTTTCCACTTGCTTCAGTGTTGCCATTTTATCAGTATTGTGACAGAAGAATAATTTTGGGAAAGCTGGCTTACATTTACTGAAAAGCAGCTAATTTTACAGTTTAAAACCAGTACTTTGTTTTACAGTAACTCTGGCACAAAATATTTACGGAGAAGCAAGAACATGCCATCAATTTTTGAACTTTTGTTTCTAATTGGCAACTCTGGCAAAATTCTGAGGGGAAAAGTCTTCCTGAGGGGAAATCTAATCTGTTATATCTCAGGAACGGAAGGTTATAGAAAGTCCAAATTTGGTGAAGTTGGTCTTTAGATCTGTCAAATTTTTTAGAGAAAAAGTCGAGCAAAAAATTTTTGACTTGAATGCCCTTTTAAATAAATAATTCAGCTTTTAATTTGTTGGAGAAATCCCTTATAAATTTTAGCTGAGGAGCAAAACCTAGATTTGTTCCCTTTTTGCCACATCGTTTCGCTATCTCAAGATTGGCAGTGCTTGCCCAAATTCTAACTCTATTGCAAGGTTTTGAAGAGAATGAACGAAAGCGATGGGAATCGAACACGAGCTTGTAATGTAGCCAACAATTTGGGGCAGCTGATTCTCGGCTGTATGATTGGCGTCTTGGCGATACCACACATGTAGCATAAAGTTGACTACGGCATTTTTTTCTAGTTAGTTGTATAACTTATAGCTTATGCGATTTTTTACAGATTGTTCATAATGCAAAATTTGCAATCTTACGCAACAATTGGCGTTACGTCTTGCATTAGCTATTTCAATGTGATTAGTGCGCCGTTGCTTTATGACGACGCCGTTGCGGTGATCAGTAATCCTGATGTACAGGTGAGAGAGTTATTCGCACTTTTTAAGGATACTTTTTCTATATAAATGAAATCTAAGTTTCAAGTAGCAAAACTTAAAGCCTTAATTACTTTGCT
The DNA here is from genome assembly GCA_963965965.1 of Trididemnum nubilum. NCBI lineage: Eukaryota > Metazoa > Chordata > Ascidiacea > Aplousobranchia > Didemnidae > Trididemnum > Trididemnum nubilum. The sequence continues at coordinate 26,401,729 of OZ014481.1, read as the reverse complement.
ACCAGAGCCTGATAGATAGTGGAAAGTTAACGGGCTAATTAACATCAAACAAAGTTTTCAAAGTGGAAATGAGAAACTCAAGTAAAGAAAAGTCGCCTTCGGCTCAGTTGTTTCGAAGACTTGAATAACATCTGTCACAAACGTTAATCATGCCAATGTGTTGCAGCAAATGACAAAGCTTTCTTCTATATGGTCGAATGATTTTTGGGGCCATCCAATGACGAGCAATTCAAGCCACAAATCTTACCGGCCCTTCACTGTACTATTGTTTCGGTAAGTGCTTAACTATTTGAATCTAAGTGTTTGGAATTGTACACTGTATGACTTGTGCAGATTCATGTTTGATCATAAATTGTTGACTATGACTGAGTAACATCTTAAAATATTGCAAAAAAAAACTGAAAAGCGATAAGGCATCCAGTGTATCGTTTGCAGTACTGACATTTTTATTTCCAAAAAGCATAAATCCACTATGGCTTTATTTGTTTAGGTAGTATGAGAATTGATTTCTTTTTTCTTGCAATATGGCTCCTATGTTATCCCTGTTGATTACTATTTTGTTTTTGAAAAAATGTACCATATTTGTGTATGATAGGTTGATGTTAGTCGTATTAATGCATTTATACTAGCAATCATTATATAGAGATAAGTAAGATTTTATTGAATTATATAGGCCCATAGGTGGGCAAGTTAATTGCAAAGCGTTAGCTTCCTTAACCATTAGTTCGTTAACAAACTTCACACCTCCATTAACGTCAATCCGTTATTTTCAGCCTTAGTTAACAGAAGTTAATGAAGTCCGTTAATTTGTTAACATTTTGTGTGTAATTTACATTTCTTTTTATTCACTCACTTCTAGAACCCGTAATGACACTGTTCAACTGATTGCAAGGAAAAATTTATGGCTATGGTGGTCTTTTTGTGTTTTGGAAGTTACGTTTTACTGTCTAATCTAATTTCAAGATAAAAATAGGTTCAAATGCACTTACGAAGCTGCGATCGGAAAATCTTTGGAAATTGCGAACAGCGATAATTAATAGACTATGAGGTAGCCAGGGACGTGCGATCAGGGGAGGCAGGTGAGGCCGTGCCTCACCTGTAGAATTGTGCAAAGGAAAACGAAAATAAAGTATATAATTAAAATAAAATGGTTTCACACAAATCAAAATGTTTATCAAAAACTTTATTAATTTTTGTCATATTTACTTTTTTTGTGTATTCACTGCTTTTATGTTATGTCTTTCGCATTAAAACGCCCAAACTATTTGGTGTAATATTGCTATCACTACGGTGTGCCATTGAGCATCGCTTCAAATATGCAAGTGAGGCATTGTCAATTGTGCCTCACTTCAGCTAAGCAAATTTTAAGTAGATGGGAGTTTGCCAGCAAACCCAGTGAACGACCGACGCATAGCTAATGCTGTGAGGCTCAAAAGTTCTTTTCGCCTACCGTAAAATCAGCAATTATTCAAAAATATCGGATTATGGAATCTCCAGAAAAGTAGAAATCCCAAACACTGTCAAAAAATATCAACGTCATCGTTTCTGATTCTAAAAAAAGAACCCTTCAGGTTAAGCCAGCGTTTCTCAAAACATGGATCGCGACCCAAATGTAGGTTGAACAAATACAAAAATTTTAGTAGCGCAGTGAAAATCATATCAAATTACGTGCTAAACCAACATCTTAAGAGACTAACAGTAATTTGTCTGTTACAGCTTCTGCCATCAGTACTATAAATACTTATATCGTAGCTCAAACCTAAATTTAAAATGCGTACAAAGCTATCATGTAATGTCTAGTACATATTATTTATTTACATGAGACACTCTCCATTGTATTGGTCCCAGATCTATGTTTTTGCTTTAATAACAATAATTCTAAACTTCTATCTTGAACAGGGATCCCATACACGAGCCCTAAAAACACGAGCCCTAAAAACACGAGTCCTAAAGACACGAGTCCTAAAAGACATGAGTCCTAAACGACATGAGTCCTAAAAGACACGAGTTCTAATGGACACAAGCCCTAAAAAACGCGAGTCCTAAAGACACCAGTTCTAACGGCCAGGAGTCTTAATGTACACAAGTCCTAATGGACACCAGTCGTAAAGGACACGAGTCCTAAAATACACGAGTCGTAATGGACACGAGCCCTAACGTACACGAGTCCTAAAGGACACGAGTCCTAAAAGACACTAGTCCTAAAATACACGAGTCCTAATGGACACGAGCCCTAATGGACACAAGCCCTAAAATACACGAGTCCTAAAGAACACGAGTCCTAACGAACACGAGTCCTAAAGGACACGAGTCCTAAAAGACGCTGGTCCTAAAGAACACGAGCCCTAAAACACACGAGTCCTAATGGACACAAGCCCTAAAAGAAACGAACCATAAAATACACCAGTCCTAACGGACACGAGTCCTAAAGGACACAAGTCCTAAAAAACACGAGTTCTAAAAGACACGAGTCCTAAAGCACGAGTCCTGAAATACTCGAGTCCTAAAAGACACAAGTCCTAAAGTATGACTCGTAAAACATACGAGTCATTACTTACACAAGTTTTAAAAAAAGCGATCCGTTTGGAGATACGGCTGAGTATCAACGTTATTTGACCAACTAATTCAACTACGTATCAAAATGTTCGGATGGTTTTGGGGGTTAGAGTTCAGTATTTCCTCCGGCAAAGCACGCTATAAGAACGTGAAAAAAACTTTGCTATTTTTTATTGAAAGTTTAATTGTGATTGCAGAGTGTCTGCCACTACAACGTAGACTTGGGTTCGATTCCCAACAGTTGGACAAACCCAAAAACTTAAACATGGTGATCACTGTTTTGTACTGACTTAAGGTCACGGTTTGTTACTAACTGTTTAGTACTTTAGTGCAATAATCATCAATGTGGAAGTGAAAAAATTATTTAGGGCATGTTAATTATTTAGGGCAAGTGTGCCCCCAATAATTGAGTTTTAAATGACTTAACCAAGATACATGCGTTTATAAGTTCAGTCACCATGAAGTTGTTAAATACATTTTAACGTCGTTTGCAATTCCAATATTAGAAATGTGTGAAAAAAATATTTTGACATAATTTGGGAATGCCACCGCATCAAATTAAACCTCACAATAGTCAATTTTTTGAAAAACCTAATTGTTTTTGATATCAGCAGGTCTTCCAAAATATTTTGACGTGGTTGGGGGGTGCTCTCTCCTTGGTATCCCCCTAAATAGATCCCCCAAATCTTTTATTTTTAATTTTGAGCCAAAATAACGTTTTTTTGATATCAGTATGTACTTAAAACTCAAAAAATTAGAACTATAATTAGACGTCTGTTTGAGATAAAAGTTTAAAATTGCTGTTATTAACGTAAAAAATAGATCCTTCGACCAACTTAGTTTCGAAATCGCCGTGCGTATGCTAAAACAATGACTCGCACTCTCCCGGTGTTATTACAACGCTGTACTTGCGACGATATTGTGGATGCATTTTGCGGAAAAAACACCCATCACGTCGCTACATTATTTTCACTCGCAATCATCATTAAGCGATTTGCTCTTGATCTGTTAATAAAACAATAACTTTTAGTTTCTTGTCGTGCGGTTGATGCAAAAGCGTTTCCTCATCACATGAATTAAAATTACGATCATTTCTCAGAGTTTTAAACCACCCATCATTGTTTTGAAACAGCGTATTTGAAAGTTTTTACTTGTTCCAATTTGAAATATTCAACCGATCTGATGTTTTATCAGAGACAATTTATCACAATGACTTCAAACGTTTTCGCTAATAAATGAGTTTAAAAAACGCAAGAATAAAAAAATATTTGCTTTTCGTTTTTTTTTATTGCATCGCAGAAGATTTCAAATCATTCATATTCATTTTACATAAAAAAGTAAAAATTTAGTCGTTTTAGGATTAATTTTTACGTTTAATTTTTGCTGAAGAACTTGCTCTTTAACAAACCTCGAATAACAGAAATTTAAAAAATACCAATAATTTCGTCAACTTGAACTAAAAAAGTCAAACAACTTTTATAAAAACGCAGTAGAGTTCATATCCCTCATTCATGGATTAGACTCTTATTGTTTCAGTGTTTTCAATACACACTATGTTTTGATTGCAAAATTATTTTTTTCGTTGATCTTAATTTTCTGCACTACCTTATTTGCGTATAAGATACTGCAAAACATACAAAATATAATTAAAAAAAATTGTTTTATGATTATGTCATAGTTATATTTGTGGCAAGATAAAGCAATAATTTCTGATAATGTAATTAAGTGGCGGCATGATTTTTCGAAGCACAAAAATGTTAGCACATATCTTAGGATAACGTCTCTTTTTGACCTTTTGTTTGCGCTCTTGCGTCGTAGATCGTTTTCACGTAAGTTAAAAATGCAGTATTCTCAAGTTTACTGCGCTTTGGCAGTTTTAATTCTTCCAAACAAATTTCTTTAGTCACAATATTCTTTATTGGATTTATTGCAAACAAAGAAACTTTAGTTTTCGTTCGTTATTGGATTTGTTGCAAACAACGTTCCCTCTCAGAGCTTGCTTGGTGTGCGCGGAATAAAAGGCCGTGTGAGTTCCAAAAAAAAGGTCTTCGCCGCAAAGTGGTTCTCTTTCAGTCATAAATTTCGGAATTTTGGTCCCAAATTTAGGTGAAGTTCACAAATTTTAGTCAGGAACTTCGAAATTTTGTCCCTCAAATTTAAGTGAAGATTGAAAAAAAGAAAAGAAAAATGTCTTCGCCGCATTCTGGTTCCATTTTAGTCCGGAATTTCGGATTTGTTGTTTAAACCTTGCATTTGTAAAATAATTTTTTGAAATCTAAATTATGGTCTTGCTTCCGATTGAAAGCACGTATTACCCTTGTCTTATCAACCCTTATGCAATGCGCGGCAGAACTGAAGTGCTGCGCAGGGGTTCAAGGCTATCTGCGTGGCCGCGCAGCTTAGAGAGAACTTAGACTGCAAGCAAACTTTAATTTTCAGACAGTCTGTGCGCGTTCAATTTCGTCAAAAAGAACTCGGATGGTTTGTAGTTAATTCAATGAGAAAATTAAAAAAGATTTATAAAAAGTTAATACAGATTGTTACGATTTCTAAGATCAGGGAAACATTGCACTCTATATTTAGTGCTTTGGTGTGCAGGCCAATCAGGCTGTCCTATTTTTCCGAACTTTGGCATATTTTGGAATATTGTTTCAAATTTAAGATTTTGTCCAATTTGGGATTTTAAACAGGATCTGTGTTTAACTATATAATGTGGGCATTCATTAGCAAGTATTCTAAGGTAGGGCGTGAGGACCAGCAGCTTGCTGCATTTCGCAGCCGTTGATCTTTTATTTCATACGATCGTCTCCGTTAGCTTGCTGGCTCGCCGTGATTTATTTTAATAAGTTCCACATGTCGTTGAGCTTCGTCTTTTCTGCGACAATACAAATAAAACTTAAGGTGAGAAATTAAAAAATTACCGTATACGAAAAGCCATATCTTTTGATGTTCAAAGCCGTACAAAATCAATTAAACAATAAATTTATCGTTTTTAATGCAGAAAAAATTTAATAGCGTAATTTTTGGTCGCAAGATTAAAATGTTTACTTACTTTGTTCGTTTCCTTTTTGGTTTTTGCTTCTTCGAGAAAAAGTATGCTCTTTTTCGTGAGCACTTTATTAGTCCTTATCTGCATTAAGTAGAGTGTTATTACTGCACATATTGATAAAAATTTTGTTCAAAATTTTGTGTATAAACAACATAGGCGAAGCCAGGAGGGAAAAGGGCGCCTGCCCAACCCCCCCAATTGCAATGCCAGCAATGATAAATTTGCGACTAAAACGGCTATTGTTTCATCAGTTTCTTTTTCTTGGTTTGTGTTCACCTTGACACGAGACCATAAAGACCTTTTCGGTTTTTTTGGCTCTTCACCTTTTTTTCAAAAACAATTCAGCTCTTCAGACCGTGAAACCTGTTCTTGTTGTTTTTTTGTTTTGGTCTTCACTATTTAGTTGTGGTTTGGCTCCCCTCCTAACCCTAAATTGGTCTCCAACAAAATTTTACCCCCCCCCCAATCAAAACTTCTGAGCCGGACTGTGAAGGCTTTTTTTTTCTTTCTGTTCACCTATGTGATTTGTGGTTTGGGCCGACCGTAATCAAAAACCTGGCTACGCCTATGATAAACAATGAGAGCGATATTTCAAAATAGGGCTGTTTAACCTTCGTAAAAAACATTTTTTGAAAAAAGTTTTGTCCAATAGGTCACTGTTTGGTTAGTGTGGACAAGGACATACGTATAAAAATGCTTAACAAAAAGAACATTACTTTTTCATAAAGAAGAAAAGCGTAAAAAAACGACAATAGCGGATAAAAAACGGATACTGTATGAATCCAAATTAAATAGAATACCGGCCATGCATACACTGACCGATACGATTTTACTTTTCAGTCAAGTTCATGTACTGTCCTGAATGAAAAAATAATCAAAGAAATTCTAAATGCGGTGATTACGATTATGCTTACTATTGATAACTTTTTTGAGGGAGATCATCGAGAAATCATGACGAACTGTCCATCAGTATTGCAAACAGCTTTGAGTAACAAATAAGTGTTCATCAACCTTAATCAGTAATGCAGTGAAGTGGTGTTGCGCAGTTAGCGAACTTTTCTGAATCTAACGTTTACTACATTATTTATCAGATAAAACTTTGAGAATACGAAACAACTAAAACAATCTCAAGTTAATTGAAATTCTTTTTTTTTAAGAAAAGAGAGATAGCTTTGCTATAGAATTTAATATCGTTAACTAGTTGTTACCTATTTTGCAAGCTATCAACATCAATAACAATAAAAATGCCCTTAGAAAATTAAATTCGACATATGACGCTGTAGTAAATAATGTCCTTTTGCGAGTGCGACAAAAACTAATATGACACAATAAATCAAAGGTAGTGACTATTTCACCGAAAATTTTCAACTTAAAGAGAATAAAACGAGAATGAGAAATATTCATCCGCTCTTTTTTCATTTGCTTTTTTAGGAGTTAACATTTGGGTTTAGGTTAGGGTTTGGGTTAGGGTTCGATTTGGGAATAGTTTTAGAGTAAGTATTTGAGTTTGTGTTAGATTTGAGTCAGAATTAATAAAAAACTAGATAAAAATTTCCGGTGAAATAAAGCCTTCCTCAATCAGAACATTATTTAGAAAATTTTCCAAGCATTTTGTACGTAGAAAAAAATTTGTTATCAGCCCAATATCGTGAAGAATTTATAAACGACATTCATTATGAACTGCTAAACTACAGCAACAGCTGATCTTTACGATTACGATGAATCATCAAAAAGGAGAGAACTTTTCGTGAGCTAAAACCGCAAAGCGCTCTATGTCATCGTTTCATCATTATGTCACCGTTTTAACGAGCATGGCGCATCAACTACCGTTTTTCTACAAGTTCATTAATCTGCGTTTCAGATCCAATACCCTCTAATTTTTATTGATGGATTGCATCTAAGTTTTTCCGCGCCAAAACAATTGGACGTCTAAATGCCATTAAAAAGCATCGAACCTTACCGTAAATCAATGTTTAATTCCTTCAGAGGGCGGATTTAAAGAATTTGAATGTAAAGTTAAAACTTTTGTGGATAGCTTATAGCTTAGTAGAAAGTTACCAGGATCTATTTAACCAGCTTGTATAACTCAGTGGGTCTAGAAAGTTATGCCTTTTGTAAAATCTCATCTTCCATTGTGCCTGATATTGTCCACTTTGCCGGTTTTTAACTTCGTTTTACACCGTAAATTTGGCCATATTCTAAAATACATAAAATTTTACGCCATAGCAATACCACATGGCAGATTAACGTTTAATTTAAGCACTATTTATGAATAATAATTTACACCACTAGTTCAAGTCGAAATAGATGTAAATTAAGGCTCGATCAACATAACACTGAGGGCGGTTAAATCATTGGTTTAAAATTTAAATGACATCTCTACGAAATAATTCAATGAAAACAACTGCTTCTGCGTTTTAACTCCTAGCAACTATAGCGGTAAGCCGCTGAAGACAACATCAAATGCAAAATAAACCTATGAAATTACAAAAGTTTAAAAATGCGTTAATTTGCCACAAATGAATGAGAGGCAACTGTTCTATTTCAGGGCCGTCAATAGTAAACCTTGCATTTGTTAACCGAAGCTAGCTACCACCATGTATATTACAAGATTTTCATGGATTACTTAACAGCAAGCCGAATTTATGTCACTGAAAAAAGCAAACAAAAACCCCGAATTGTTACTAATCAAATCTTTTTCAGTATTTACTGACTTTTATGTAGCATTTAACTTTAATGTTTTTTAGGACTCGTGTCCTTTAGGACTTGGGTTTTTAGGACTGGTGTCTTTTAGAGCTCGTGTTTTTAGGACTCGCATCAGGATACCCTCGAACAGACGACTATTTGTATTTTTTATTCTTTGTCTTACAAATATCTACTAAAAAACTGTTTTAGCTTAAATGAAAAGTAAAGATATGGGAAATCTATGTATTTCAGGGGCTCCCGGGCAGGGGTGTCACCTCTTAACCATGCCAAAATATTTGTTTTATAGAGACGTAATATTAAAAGTAATTAGCTCTCTAACAAGTAATTTAAAGAAATTGATTTAGGAGTGGTCGAATTTTCGGTTTTCCGAGGGAGTGGTACCCTTAAACTATGCCAAAATATTTGCGTAATATTGAATAATACCAAAAAGCTTCCCAGCTTTAGCCATTCGAAAAATTATTTTTGGGGGGTCTATTGGGGGGGGAGTTCTCGAAGAAGTACCCCTAAACTATGTCAAAATATTTGTCCGTTAAATATCTGCTGGTATCATAAAACACTGGCACCCTAGTTTGAGCCGTTCAAAAAATTGATTTTTGGGGAGTGCATTTGAGAGGGTCTCAGGGGGGGTGGCACCCCCAAACTATGTCAAAATATTTGTCTGTTAAGTATCTGCTGATATTAAAAAGAACCAGCACCCTAGCTTGAGCCGTTAACAAAATTGATTTTTTGGGGGGGTTCCCGGTGGAGTTTCCCAAAAATTTTCGGGAGAAAAAATTGCGTTTGCAGCTCAACAACTTTACACAAAAATTAAATTTCCATGTTTTGTGGTTTAGGAGAAGAAGAGCGTACAAAATTTAGGAAGAAAAAAAGGAAAAAAAGGAATAAACCTCATCGCGGCCAAAAGTGGGTTAGGTGGAATGAAAGAGTATCTTAAGACATGTAACCAATGACATGACACTAGATGATCCGAAACTCTGCAAATGCGCTCATTTTTTTCTCTTCTTGGTCACGCTTCACTGCAGGCCCCACTCTTCTGGTTTTCTCTGGTACTGGCCATTTGCTTGCGTGCCGACAAAGATAGGTTAACGTTGACGTTTATTTTATTTTGCACTTCGATAATCACTTCAGACAAATACAAACATTTGTTTAAAATGAAATGTAGCAGGAAGCTGCGAAGGACCTCTCGGTCATCGAGTCGAGCAGCCACCTTATTATTTTAAATCAATTACTGAGGTTTGCTGTTTTGAATTAGTAGAGTTAAAATTTATTAACTTTGAAAAACTTTATCAACCACTATAATATATTGTGATCAATAACTCCTTTTTGGTGCTTGAAAAATTCATTTATATTTTGAGAGTAAATGCTTTTTGTACTTCGTCTTGAATCGATTAAAGGGTAATTGTTTTAGGTCTTGTGGTATCGAGTTCCATATCTTGACTCCCTGATATTTAAAACTTTTTTGTAATTTTTGAGATTTGTATCTGGGTAGGTAAAGGTTTAATTCCGATGATGCTAAACGAGTGCTTCGTGTGTGTATCGCTTTGACCGGGGCAAAGAATGTGGAAAGACTCGTGGGTAATTTCTTACGTGTGTGCTTATGCATTAGCTTAGCAACTTCGTATAGATATAAATCATTCAGCTTTAGAATTTGTAACTTTAAATAGGTAGGTGTAACATGATCGCGCCATTGGGCTCCAGAAATTAGTTTAACAGCTTTATTTTGTAGGGTTGCTAATCTTTTTAAGTGTTTGTCAAAAGCATTTCCCCAAACCGTGATTCCGTAGAGCAAATGAGGGTGAATCATTGAATGGTATAAGATACGTAGTGCTGATTTAGGTAAAATATGACGAAGTTTGCATAGGACTCCTAGTGATCTAGATATTTTTGTAGCAAGCGCATTAATGTGTTCTTCGAAGTTCAATTTATTATCAATTGTAATACCAAGATATTTTACTGTGTCATTGATCTTTATCACTGAGTCATTAAAATATATTGAAATATTTGATACGCGATGATTCTTTTTGGGTGGTATTATTAAGCAGTGAGATTTTTGGGGGTTTACTGTTATTTTGTTGGCTGTAGTCCATTTATGTACAGTAGTTAGTTCTAAATTCATTTTTTCGCTCAACATAGCAGGGGTAACCGCATTGATGTTTAAGCAAGTATCGTCGGCAAATAATCTTGGGTTTGAATTTAGAGCATGAGGGATATCATTAATATAGATTAGAAATAAGCGAGGACCTAGCGCTAATTATGTATCTGCAAGGTTATGAATAGTGCTTGAAGTAAACTAGTCCGGATTTATGTTCATGTCATTTGAGTAAAAGCGATATGTTTAAGGTTGTTGCTGATTTTATAGCTTAGGGTAGCCTATTCAGATCAGGGATGTTACCCAACTTACTGGTACCAAGTTCAGAAGTCCCAGGTTTTATGGACTTCTGTTGGTTGGTAGGTATTGACAAATGGTATTATAATGATGTTAGTTAATATACTGTAGGTAATAATGTATTAAATGGTATAAAATAATGGTATTAATATAATAATGGTATTAAAATATAATATATGGCATATAATAATGGTATATAATAATGGTATTAAATGGTATTATATATACAGTAGGTAAGTTGGTAGGTATTGTAATGATGCGTTGACGTTTTCTCGCAAGAACTTGCTGAAATATAATTCTTCCAGGGTGGAGGTATATACTGTAAACGTCAAACGACATTTCGAGTTTTGTTCGTGTTTTGTTCCGGTAATTTGTTTCTGCTTTATCCTCCTGTCACGAAACGACGGTGGCGCTTTATATCGGACTAAACCGCATCTGCTTTCGGGTTTTTCTGCGTTAAAAAAGAGTATCCGTAAAAAACAGCGCCTTAACTACTTAATTTGATTTTTTTGATTAGTGTACCTTTATCCTCCTATCACGAGAAAGCGACGGTGCGCTATGCTTTGGACGAATCCGCACCCGCTTAGTAGTTGACCATTTTCCGGTTGACGTTTTACTTTTTCCCACGTAAATTTGCTGCTTGTTCGAAGCCACCAAGCAGAGATAATTATCGTTAAGCGTCTTATCCAAGGACGCAACAGCGTGACCAGGGTGTGGGTTGAACTAATGATCATGCGATCAGAGTCGTCGTAAGAACGACGCCTTTACCCTCTCGACCACGCTGAAGAGGAATGCTAAGGGCATGCAGCATTTTCTTCATGAACGTAGTCCTACCTGTTAATGGTACGTCTATAGATTAGGCTGAAGAAATAATGTCGAAAAGCTCTCTTGTTAAGACAGTAGCCCCTGAAAAAGTTGTAGATGCGACGGCGCCCCAGCACAATTTGTCAGATTTTAAAATATTTATAATATTTTGGATCGTTTTATCGCCGTGTCATTTTACTGGCTTAGCGTAATGTTGCGTTTGTGCTGTAATTAAATATTCTTCCAAGCTATCAGTAATAAAACTGCTTTTATTCAATGTTGCTTAAATTTTGTGGGAAGGCAAGATTTATGTCAATTTAATATTGTAAAAAGCATCCTAGTCAAAAACATCTGGTGATTTTAGCAGCCACCTTCAATACAGAAATTAAGATTGTTAAAAACAATTAAGCTACTGCTAAGAAAGAGTTGAATAGAATGTTAACGACTTTTCTAAGACGTTATTGAATCAAGCAACAACCAAAACTAAGCCTGCCCGATACTTTAATAATTTCATTTATACTCTGTTCCTTATCTGGGCTTTTTAGTGTTTGTATGCGTTGCGACTGCACGTGCAGCCTTATTCCTCCCTTTGTTTTGAACTGCTTTGAGCAGTGCTGGAGCTGTTCAATAAATATTGTTAACATAGGCGCGATAGAGCTTATTTATCACATAGTTTTCGTGATTAGGGTGTATGCGTCGAACGTAAACAGGGGGTCCGGATTTACAAAGCGCAGATCCCCAGGCAAATGGAGGAGAATCGACTATTGAGTTACAGTTTTCTTATTCCAGAAAATATGATCTAAAAAAAAAGAAACAGAAAAAAGGTCACGCGAGTAAGCGCGGGGTGTTTGGAATTTACCAGCTTGCCATACGGTAAATCCGGCGCTGGATAAAATAATGCTTTTCAAGTGAAATCAAACCGGGATTGTCGTTGTGGTCAACAATGGACATTCAAGTGATTCACCTAAACGTATGAAACGGTCCAGCCTCATCTAGAGCAGTATGGATATGGAGCTCAGCATCGCTTAGAACTTCCACAATATACTCCACACTTAACGGGACTGCGCTGTTTCTAGTCAATAAAAGGGTCATGAATAAAATTAAATCACACAACACCGGACAAATCTGAAACAATGGCAAAAAGTTTCATTTTATTGCTATTGGCGACAAAAGCGAGAATAAAATTCAAGCAAACCAATGACATAAGAGCCAGTGGCGTTACTGAGAAAGAGGGGGTCGGCTCAGGGTTTCACAGTTTTGAGGGGACACCATATTTTAATCACATCCAAATTTGAAATTTTTCGCTAAAACTTTTTAAAATCGACTGTTTTTCGATTTTTCGTTGAAAAAGGCAAAATTATTTTGAGCGGCGACCCCCCAAAATAAACTTAACAGCCGAAATTTCACGCAAAGATATTATAAAGTCAATGTTTTAAAAATCAATAAAACCAATTCAAATACAAAAAAAATGATAACGTGGTGACTTGGTAACGTGACTTCGATTTTAGGCGCTTAGAAACATCCCAAACTTTGTCTTAAAATGCAGTCTTATTCAAAAACAGCTTAAATGCGGCAAAATATTAAAAAATATTATATTAAAATTAAAAAAATGAAATATTATATTAAAAATTATATTAAAAAAATGAAAGCGCGCAAACTAACCACTAACCAAGCAACCAACCATTAACTGTATGCAGCAAAAAACTACGAGTTTTTATGACATTATTTATGTCATTTCCAGCAAAAGTTACTCAAAAATTGGATTTTGGATGGTAATTTAGCAGTTGACATAAGTTCTTAAGCAAATTACGCAAAGCTACTACTTTTAGAGACAACGATTTTTATTATTATACCTACCTGCTGGTTGTTAAGCAAGGCTAAGGCTGTGCAGTACAGTCACTGTCAGCAGATCAGCGCGGGCAAAGACAGAGCAAAAATCCGCATAATAAAGAAACAAAGAGGAGAAAGAATGGCAAAAAGAGTTGCGTATCATCTAGTTTTATGTCATTGATATAACCATGTGAAATATTTTTTGCCGTACTGAAGCCGTTTTTGAATGAGACAGCTTTCTACGCCAAACTTGCGGGGCGGTTTTCGGGTTCTAAAACCAAAGTCACGTGACCTATTGCCTCGAAATTTGGTATAAACATACAACTCATTAATCTTAAACCGCTGTCAAAATTTCATGTAGCTAGACCAAACCGTTCTTGAGTTATAAGCAAAAGTCTGAACTTTCGCACTCGTTAGTTGGAAAATGGCCGAGTAAAAACAAAGGAACACGCGACGTCGCGACGCGAGCATCGGTCGTTCCAATGAACAAACAACAAACCAAAAGAATGCCTCTTTTTCTCAGACAAATCGCGGACAACGCATAATGCTTTTAAATCTGATTTTGCGACACGCCTCACCTGTGACGTCATAGAACGAGAAAAAGTTTAAGCATTTGTTTTGTAGTCTTTCATTCATTGCGAAATTGAACAAGTTATTTTTCTTGCGAAATAAAAACAATTTAATACGAGAAAATGAACTAAAATGGAGGAAAATTTAGTCTCAAAGCTGAGAGACTTTCCAAACTAAGTTTTTGATCTAAACTTGAAGTTATAGCTAAAAGAAAACCGATTTAAAAACTTTGCTCGAGACATCAATACGAAAGAACCCCTCAATTCAGAAAGAGTAGAACCGTACTCAAGAAAAGAGTGGTTGAGCTATAAATATCTTCATTTTTGGTTTCATGTTTTTAGCAAATAATAATGTTGGGACTGAAACCGGGTTTTTGTGACTTAGAGAATTTGCCAAGAAGGCTTAGCAAGCACGAAAACTTCAATAATGTCCACATTCAAAGCCAAATAATAGGCTAGGCTACCTTTATAGATTTTCGAAACTTCAAGAAATGATTTGGCTTTTAGTGAACAGCAAAAATTAAACGAATAATTAATTATCGAAAAATTTGGTTTTCGTTTAATGCAGGGTTGCCCAACCTTTTTACTGGTACTGGCCAAATTACGGGAGAAAAGTTATTGCGGGCCACATGCAATTTTACCAAGATTAAACTCCAACTAATTGCAAGTTTGTTGTACAAAATCGGTGCTCACTTTGGCCAGTATTTCGGGTATCTGTCCCAAAAACTAGGTGAAGACCAAAAAAAAAGGTCTTCGCCGCAAATCCGAACTGATTTCGGGAGAACCAAACAGAAAAAGGTTTTGGTTTGGACCTTTTTATTTCCCAGAAAATGCTAAGTAAGCCTTTCCATGAGGAAATCAACCTCGCAAAAAGACCTTGTGGGCCACACAAAACAGCTTCGCGGGCCAAATGTGGCCCACGGGCCACGGGTTGGGCAGCCCTGGTTTAATGGGTATGAAAACAATTATCTGCTTGTCATATATTGTCTTAAATAATTTTTTTGCAAACATGTGTGTGAAAAAAAATTGTGCCTCACCAACCAAAAACCTCACCGCACGTCACTGGAGGTAGCAGCTGATTATTTGCCACAAAAAAGCTCCTTTCTTCTCTTTTTCTTCCATAAAACTCGTGCTTAAACGCAACAAGTGTTACAGTGCAATCTGGTTTGTAGCGATACGATGAATGAATGGTGCAAGATATTAACGATAAAAACCTTAACGGAAGTTTACAAAATTTAACGGAAGATAATTTAGTTTGTTAACATAAAAAAAACTTTTTAACTAATTAACGAGTTAATGAAAAAGTTAGCTCCGTTATTAACGGATTTGTGCCCATCTATATATAGGCCGATTAAATGCAACTATTCCTGTACTTGGTTTATTCATTTGATATATGATTTACAAGATGCTTAACGCTTCAATAGTAGACGGCATAGGCGTAGCCAGGATTTTTGATCGGGGAAGAGCCCAAACCACAAATCACATGCAATGACGTCATCAAAATTTTTCAAAAAAGGAATTTTTTGTGGGGCGAAGATATTGTAGACGGATTTAAATTGTTGCATGTAAATTGTTGAAAATTTGAATTTAGGGGTCCCTGGCCCGGAACCCTTGGTCGTCAGTTAGGGGCTCCGGGGCCCACTGGTTGTCAGTTAAGGACCCTGGGGCCCCTGGTTGTCGGTTAGGAGCCCCGGAGCCCATGGTTGTTAGTTAAGGACTTTGGGGGCTCCTGGTCGTCAGTTGGGGGCCCCTTGTTGGTCAGTTAGGGACCTTAGGGCCCACTAGTTGTCGGTTAGGGGCCCTGGGGCCCCTAATTGTTAGTTAAGGGCCCTGGGGGATCCTGGTTGTCAGTTAGGGGCTCCAGGGCCCCCTGTTGGTCAGTTAGGGACCCCAGGCCCTCTGATTGTTGGTTTGGGGCCCCGCGGCACCCTGGTTGTTAGTTAGGGGCCCCGGGGCTCCTTCGTTGTCATTAATATTATTGTTAATTACTGTTTTGTGTGTAATTACTGAAAAACATCGCTAGGCTTTGTTGTCATAATTTTTTTATCATTGGTAGTATTTTAATTAGGGGGGGGACGGGCTCTCTGGGCCCCCCTCCTGACTACGCCTATGGTAGACGGTATGCTGATTTAAACAAGATTGACAAAGTGCTCGGCATAATATTTGATTTAATAATTGATTGATGCTTATGTTGTTAAGAATTTACGATTGCGTTTGCTGACAGGACCACTAAACTAACACTGATTGGAATGTATTCAATTGTACTCTTTAATGGTTGGTGATTGAATCGAAAAGTTATTGATTTTGAATATTCTATTAATGGTGTCTTTTAGATATTTACACCACAATTACGGGAATTGGTCTCCGGCTTATCACGTGACCAATATTATTCTTCACGCAATTGTTTCTATATTGTTTTTCATCATGTGCCGAAACCTTGTGTTTAGTACAACTGATAAAAAAGCGCCGCTTGTGGCAGGATTAATGTTTGCTTTTCATCCGGTTCATACTGAAGCTGTAAGTAACGTTGAATACTCGTCATAATTGAACGATACGTTTGGTATTATAGAAATGAAATTGGTTCAAGGAAGGCTTTGTTTTAGTTTTTATAGTCAGCTAATAGTTTTATAAATTTTAGCCAATATTAAACAATGAAGTAATGGTACAAAACAACTACAATGTGTTCCCATACGGTTCCCATTACAGGTTTTGGATGCAATTTAGGTAAACATTAAATCGCCAAGTTTTGAGACCTGCCGAAAGTGTCGTTCAAGGTTAAAGTTAATTATGCAGTCTCTAGCAAGCTTAGCGTTTAAAAGCAATTACTCTGCCTTTAAGTTTAAATAATCGGTTTGCATTAGTTTGCTTTTTTATTTACAATTTGAATTATTATTTTTAATTTATTACTGTGGTATTAGTTCAGCATTTGATCTAATTGTCAATACACTTTTATTGCCTATAATCAATAAATCATTTAAAATATTGGAGCGATTTTTTATCGACCACAGTAAGCAATACATTGGAAATTTCAAATATTCTCAAGATAATCAAACAGAAATTTTAAATGAAAGCGAAAATGAATTCCAAACAAAAAAAGTGAAAACCAAAACTCATTTATGTTTTAAGAAGTAAACAGCAGCAAATAGCGGTAGCGTCCACTGCTTTGTATGCAGCAGCGGCAGCGATGCAACTTTTTTAATTTAGTAGCAATAAGCGGCATCGTCGCTGCTTTTTTTGTCAAAAAGCAGCAGTGTCGCCACTTTTCAAACAGTGGTTGCCAAGCCTTGGTTTCTGATTACTGATCACCCTTAAGGATTGATGAGGCTGAAGTAGAGAGTGCCCAGCTATTTTATTGAAAGTTTCTGTGGTCTGTTGCTCTAAACAGGCATATTAGGTTACAGTTTGGGAGAGGAGGGTAGGTTCGGCTTAGGGTTGACGTTTGAATTAAAGTTGGTCTGCGTGGTCGCAGCTTACTATGCTTACCATGCCCTACTACGTTTATTTAGAACAACCCGCTACAGCGCTAGGCATAATAGTGTTAGGGTTTCCGTAAGCACTGCCTACGATGCCTGTTTCGAGCGATTTGGCGTTATATACCATGCCTAATTATAGAACATCTGTTTCTGGAGTTGAGGACTTGCCAGCAGCGTAGCTGACAGGGTAAAGGCGTCGTTTATACGATAACACTGATTGCTTTAATTATGCACGGCACCTTGGTCAATTTGTTGCGTCAATCCTTGGATATGACACTTTACGATGATTTTCCCTTCTTAGTGCCTTCGAACCAGGGATGAAGAAGCAGTAAATTTTTTATTGCTTTCGATTTCAAATTATCTTGAGGTGTCATGCTTCCGAGTCCGCTTCCAAATTTGTCGAAATTACAGTAATTATATTCATCTAAGTTTCATTGAATTACTGTATGCTCATTGCTAAGAGTGAAACAGAAAATTTAATCAGTGTAAAAAAGCGGGAAAATTCACTGGTCAGACAAAATTTAATACTTTTTCTGTATATTCTTTGACTTTTAGCAACCAACATTATCATGTTGTTTTTTTTTGCCCTACCACATGAAAGGAAATTTTCTTTCTCTGAATCGATTTTTTTTCGAATTTGAATTCTCGATAGTATACAAAATTAAAAATCCCAGCAAGCTACAGTTATTACTTAACTTTAAAAGTTATTTCCTGCTGTAAATCAACAAAGCAAAGTTGCTCATAGCTCTGCATCTGTAAGCGGTATCACGTGTAAGCTAAGTCAGGAAAAAGCTAAAATTTTACGCAGCTGCACAAGAACGTTTTTTGACCTAGAGGAGAAACATCATAAACAACTCTTTAACTATTGCCAAGTCCCTCTTACTTTCTATCTACTGGCCCGTATTCTAAGAGAGGACTTAGCAGCAGGTACAGCTCAAGCTCTGCTTGGGCTCAAAATTGGTATTCTAAGAAAAATTTCAAGTAGCACTTTCAAGCTCAGCTTGGGACCTACTTGGGAGCTTTGAAGTTCAGCTTGAACCGCTGTGGTATTCTAAAAGCGAACTTGAAATGAAAATTTGCAAAGCTGGACCTGGAAATTTCCAAAATCTCGAGCCACCTCAGGGGTAGGCTTGAGCTTACGCTTCACTGAAAAATTGGTGTTAAAGCTTTTGATTTCGGGTGAATTTTTTATAATATAGGCCTAGAAGGTTTCAGAATAGTGGTTATGTTTTGGCCAGGCCGAAAATAGCCTATGATGGTTTCGAGACCTTAACGGCATGTAGGCTATCGGTAACCTAATTCAATCAGTTGCGGTAAAAGTTTGCAGTATATCGGTACGATAGCCTAACTATCCAAGCTAGCATTTCATAGCAGAGAAAAATAACTAAAAGATAATTAAGTTTAACAATAAATATAAATCAATTTGGCTGCAAACAATAACTTTGCTTGAGTTGCACGTCAGCGTGTGATCCGTTGCATTTGATACGTTAGTGCAATTCGGTCTTGAGTACCGGTAGCCTAGGCCTATTTGAACAGAATTCGAGAAACGCGTTACGCATGTTACTGTAGCTCACTTACCGACCTTCCGATAACTACGGTAGTTTAAGGATAGATTTTAGTATGAAATAGCCTAGTAGTTTTTTTTAACTGTAGTACCGGTAGCTAACCTACCGGTATGGATTATTATTTGGAGATATGATTTAGATTTTTTTCAATTGGCTTACTGAAAGTAAAATTAGAGGTCTGTAAGCAAGAACCCTACGATCTTCAGCTTGGTTTTTTTGTTGTTCCCTAAACAGCGTTTCCTACTAGGCAGGCCTATTCAGTATAAATTTAGAGGGCATATATATGCTACTCAGATAATGGGCTAATGTATTAATCGTTTGACATTTTAGTAACCATTTAGCAAATTACTGGTATATTGTCTAACCTGCTAGCTTATTGCAATATCTAAGCTAAATAAGATCTTAAGCTAAATGCCAAAAAAATTATTCAGCTTAATGATAAATGAGCAGTCAGAATAAGAAATATAAAAAAGTGTAAATGAAAATTGATCCTTATCAGAGGTGGAGTCGAGGACACAAGGCTCGAGGCCAAGGCCAAGGCCAAGGACACAAAAAAAATCCGAGGCCAAGGCCAAGGCCAAGGACAGCCCTTCCGAGGACAGAACCTCTCGAGGCCAAGGACAGGAATGCTCGAGGCCAAGGCCAAGGACCAAGGACACAGGCGCAAGTGTTCTCCAAAAAAAAAGTCTTCAAAAATTTTTTTCAGGCGATCTCCAATTCGTTGGCGTACCCAGAATTTATTGGGATAAGCCTAAACCACAAATCGAATGAAATGACGTCATCAAAATTTTTCCAAAGAGGAAGTTTTTGTGGGATAAACTTATCGTAGGATGGAAGATCTGATATCGCTGCCCGTTAGCACGTAACCAGGATTTTGCAAAGGGATAGGGCTTAAGCTAATAGTTCAAAAACGCAAATATTTAACTTTGGAAACGTGTTGAGAAAGCTAGTGTAACTCAAAGGTATCACAAACGGGGGGTCTCCATTGGACGATTTTTTGTAATTTTTTGAAAAAAAAAGCTATTTTAATGCCATTGAATCACATTTCGCAAATGTTCAGAGCCATTTAAAAGCACTAGATTTTTGACATTTGAAAGCCAATTGAAAAAATCAAATTGTTTAATACTCCTTTTACTCGCAATTTAAGTTTAAAACATGTTTAACATCTTGTATTTTGGAGTTAAATTTAATTGTTAGTGATCTGGTCCAGCTAGGGTGCGTTGTCTTAATTATAATGTGCATTGTCTCTTGCAACATTTTAGCAGTAAATAATATTCCACTCGAGGATTTTCCTTAGAGATTTTTGTTTTGTCATGACAATAACCAGTTATAGGAGTATATGTTCGGCCAGAAAGCCCAGGCTCCCTCAATTGAAGTTCAATAATTCGTTCAATCAGCATTTTCCATGGCTAATTTTTTTTTAAAGTATTTTGTGCGTAAAAACCGGAGAGGTTGGAGGTGAATTACTGAATTGTTATTGAAAAATGGTAAAATAGATAGTTAACTTCAACTAGCCATGTTATTGTCGGGCTGGATTTACATCGCGCTAGGCCCCTGGCGCTTTGGAGATTTTCTTAACATCTTTCTGCCAAATATAGGTGAAGACCAAAAAAAGTCTTACGATTTTAGCTCGGGGCCACTAACTGATAGTCAGGCTCGTAGCCAGAAATTCGCACTGTGGGGGCGGTTTGGGGGTCTGGGGGCGGGGCCCCCAGTCACCAGAGGCCAATGGGGGTGAGGGGGCGAAGCCCCCAGCGCTCGAAAATTTTGCATTTTTTTGCAAAATGAACTTAATTTTAAAGCTATTTTAATAGAAAATAATGCTTTTAGAACGTGGCATAGAAATTGGCAACCCAACATGATTCAACTATAGTTGCATTAATGGGCTATATGGGAAGTGGCTGATGATAACATTGCAGTTCTCTTGTTTACCTGCTGGTAAATCAAAAAATCCTATTATTCAATAAAACTCACACGTAATAATCTATTTCGCCTATATTTTATAAAAATAATTGGGGGAAGGGTTAATGGAAAGATATTTGAGAGAAGTGACTGGTAATTACCTAACACTGAATAGCCCCCCTCCCCCATATTCCTGAGTTGATGATATATTTGTTGATAAAACCCATGTTTGGCGTTTTTAAATTAGCGATCAAATTTGATTGTTTATTTTCGGGCATTTTTTCAAAGTTTTCATTGATTTGTAACTTTAATTTTTGACAATTAGCCCCCGTTGAATACATGTTTCAAATGATGCATTAAATCACTTTTAGTCAATTCCAGCGCAAAAAACAGTCTCAAAAGAGCTAAAAACGTGGTATTTTCCTTATTCAGCATTTTGGTTGACAGGCCAATGGGGGGCTATAGTCCCCGCTTCCCCCATGGCAACGCTACTGCTGGTACTCCGTCATATTATGGTAAATCCAGCTCTGATTAATGCATTACGTTCACAAAAAGGCTAGATGCGGGCCTGAGATAGCAACTTTCAAGACAAAAACTTTCCGTTTTCTTCGGGTTATACGTTTAAATTGGCTGGGAAAAATTGAATTGAGGGGGACCCGGAGCTCCTGGTCTTCAATATTGTTGTTAGTTATACTGTTGTAAGCGAAAAATGCTAAAAAAAAACTGAAACTGAAAAAAAATTAGGCTTTTTTGTCACATTTTGTCATTGGTGAAATTTCAATTGGGAAGGGGGCGGACCCCCTGCCCCCTCCCCTTGGCTACGCTTATGTTCCAAGTGAGGAAAACAAAAAAGGTGTTCGCAAAATTTCTGCGAGGTTTCTGGCGTTTTCCAACGAAATTTCAACTGTTCAAAAAATAGTGCTGTCCTCGAGCCGAGGACAGGCCAATTTTCGAGGACTTGAGGCTTCGAGGCCAAGGCCAAGGCCAAGGACTTGACCTTCGAGGCCAAGGCCAAGGCCAAGGACTTCAAAATGTGTCCTCGAGGACGTCCTCGAGGCCAAGGACGTCCTCGAGGACTCCACCTCTGATCCTTATACCCCTATTTTTTGTGAAGTCATCCAATTTGACTATTTTTGACCATATCAAAATGACATTTGATTTTTAGCAATATTCAAGGACATAGTATAATGCAATATCTGAACAAAGAGAATAGTACAAGCGTTTTAGTAGGCTATCTAGCACTACTAGATTTTTTGCTGTTTCAGGAGTTAACGATTTTGATTAAAGTTATTTAGTACGGTAGTTGTTGCATAGTTGAAGAAGAAATTTTCTGCGTGCTGGTCCAAACGATATAATGATAGATGTGGTCCAAACACTAAAAAAAATCCACTATAAGATATTGCTGTAGCGTGTGAGTGTGCAGCACAGGTAGGCCAAGTTCTAATTCATTTCTCAAGTTACTTACTGGACAATAGAAAAATGCACTCATAAATCACGTAAGAATTATGACTGTTAATTAAATAAATGCTGTTTTTGTGCTTTTTCTGTTTAATAGTAGCGACACTCATCAATAGTAGGTAGTTTTGTAGTATTACGCTTTGTGTCGCTAAACACATGCTTTTTAGAAACATGGATATTTGAAACAACTGTTTACCGGTTGAGTTAATCAACACTCCCGCACATTTATATTGTCCAATTTGCATTTTAGAATTTCTTGTTTGTAATTTATGATGTTTTCTGAATTACACTACGAGAAGTATCTTTGCTGTACCTTTGGCCCAGGCAGCTTTGGCGAATAAAGATGCAATTGCCAGAACGTGCAGAAAGAAGCGGCTCGTATGTGCGGTATCAGCTCATGGTCGCCTGCGCGGGCGCGTAGCCAGGATTTCGTAAAGGGGGGGGGCTTTTTTTGGAAGGTTGAGACAACTGTAAGCGACCTTGACCCAAATTTTCATTGCTCTTGAATCAGATTGAGGCAGTTTTTTGCCCAAAAACAGGTGATCTCCAAAAAAAGGTCTTCACCGAAATTGAGTCGGATTTTTCGGCCGAAATCACAGATTTAAACGGTTCTTCCGGCCGAATCGCGGCAACTACTTCACTACTTCGGCTCCCAAATCTCTTTGAGGGGGGCTGTTTTCATTCTTTGAGCAAAAATCGGCCTCAAAAGCACTAAAAAGTGCAATTTTGCATACTTTTCAGGCCAATGGGAGGCTCGAGCCCCCCCCCCCGGCTACGCTACTGCGCCTGCGTGATGAATCTGGTGAGGGTGAATTTATTCTTTATTCAATATTGCAGAAACATTTGTTTTAGAAACATCTGTCCTGATGTATACCGGCGTAATCAACGTATGCCTTGGCAGCGGATAAATAAACCACCCGAAAGGTCAACAACAAGCGAACGATGAAAGTTGAATGCTGAAGAAAATGCATTTCAAGCCTAAAAACAAACTGAAAGCAATAAGCAATAAAGCAGGTAAATAATTAAAACTCAGTGCGGTGACTTAAGTCCTTTTTTTAACTGATTCTAGGAATTAATCCACCGCTAAGTGCCAAAGCGTGTGTCGGACTACATCAGTTATATCCCACAGTAGTTGAGCTAAGTTATAGTTTGCAAACCCAATACATCTTTTCTTTTTTTTCTGAAGTTGGGTGACTAAGTGAAATGCCATTGCAATATTTCCAGATTTTTAATTTTCATTTTTTTTATTTGGGCCAAAATGCGACTTTAAAAAATAAACAAATGCAATCCACTTAATGAACAATGCAATAGTACCGGGTAGCTCAAATATTATCTAAGAATCAGCAACGTACAGGACGTTGTTAAAAAAAAAACAAAAAATAACGTTTTAATCCAATGTGCTGCACTTTCTTAAGTATGGGAAAAACTGTAACAAAGGTTAAATAATCATTTATAGGAACATTTTTCTGAACTTGATGAAGTCTATTTTGTTGCAGAAAAAGCTGTAAAATTTTGACGAGACGACAGAAGCAGCTGGCTGAAAGAAGCAACAGATTGAATCACTTCGCAAATTTTGTGGCTGCTTGATTGTGACATGATAAGCAAAATCTCCACAGTATAGCGTGGATTGTGAAAGAGATAACAGAACACTGCCAGTAATGCAATGTTTTTTGGGGGGCTGACTGAATTTTCAATACCTGCAGGACGTATCACGTGAATGAAAACAATGGAACAAGATTAGACTTTTTTCCGTTTGGCTATGCCGTTTTTGTTGCTTTTCTATATCAATCAACTACGATACCAGGCGCTCAGCCAGATTTTGCTAGGTAGGGATGCGAGCTTGAACTAAAAAAAGTCATATTTTTCTGGACGATTTTTGTGATTTTTCGAAAAATATAGCTATTTTAACGCCATTTGTGTGCCATTTTGTACGTTTTTAGAGCCATTTGAGAGAACTAAATTACTCATAAAATTTGTAAGCTGTTGGAGTTTTTCTAAACAATAATTGGCTCAAATCCTCTCTTTATTTACTAGTAAAGTCCAAGTTTGTTTTAAAACTTACATAATAAATTTAGGCTAAATCTTCTTACGTGACTTAGCTGGTGAAAAAGGGCTGTAATAATCTATTGTGTATATTAACAGAAAGCATCTCGACTAACAAACCTTAGGGTTGTTTGGTGCTCCTTGTCTTTCGAATGTGACTTTTGCGTGTTTACCTAGCTACAATAGAACTCAGTAGCGTAGCTAGGGGGGGGCAAATGGTGCTATAGCCCCCCCATTGGCCTGAAAAGTATGCAAAATAGCATGTTTTTAGCAGTTCTGCGGCTGATATTTGCTCTAAAAACGAAAACAGCCCCCCCCCCCCAAACGAAGTTGGGGTGAGAGTAGAAGATCGTTGGACCTTTTTTTGGAGATCACTTGATTTTGGACAGAAAAACACTCTGAATTTCGGTGAAGACCTTTTTTTGGACAGAAAAACATTCTGAATTACGGCGAAGACCTTTTTTTTTATTTTTATTTTTTGGAAATCACTTGATTTTGGACAGAAAAACACTCCGAATTTCGGCGAAGACCTTTTTTTTTCTTTTTTTTTGGAGATCACCTGGTTTTCACTGAACATTGCTTCAATCCAATTCAAGACTAATGAAAATTTGGGTCAAGTTCGTTTGCGGTTGAATGAAACTTCAAAAAAAGCTTCCCCCCTTTGCGAAATCCTGGCTACGCGACTGATAGAACTACTACTACAGTACTTTGCTTTTTTAGCCCCTCTTCCCGATTACGGTTACGCCATTGTCAACTGTATTTTAAGCCAAAAAATAAAGGAACCACCACATGTCTACCATTAGCTTATGATTACATGTGAATTGAATCTTTTTCACCCAACTTTTGTGGGTTTCTCTTGTTGTGCACTTGATTTTCTTTATTTAATAAAGTACAATTTGATAAAAAAAATCCTCGAGTTTGAGCAAATTGGAAAGATAAAAGGCCTTATAACTGATTGGAGGAGACATGTCTGCAAACGGTGCTGAAGGCTTCACGATTAACCTTAAATCGCTATAAGCATGAACAGTACGACTATTTTTTTCATCGCTCAGTATAGTGTATAACAGTCCAAAGTAGAAATTATTTGGCATTCATTTAGAGAGAAGTTTGTCTAATTAGAAACGCTGTAATACCAATTGTTATAGTCTGTTGGATTTCTGACTTAAGATCGGAACTCTGAGTGTACTATTTCAGTAGTATACGCTACATCCACTTGGCTGTGAACCGATACAGAGATGGAATCGGTCAGGATTTTCTCAACCCGCCCTGACCGGTAAATTTCAAAATCTACGTCGGTCGACCGGTTTTTTTGCAAAAGGTTTTTGTTCACTGTTCAATGCATCTCATGGAAAATTTTCAAAAGGGGGCATGGGTGAGGTATTAAAATTTGTGATTCCGGACAGGCGCAGAGTTGCAAACGGGGCGACTAGTTCAGGCCCGAAACCGGCCCGAGCCTGGAAATACAAGCCCAAATCATGTCCGAAAAAAACAAAAAATTAAGTTAGATTTGAAAAATTAAGAAATGTTGTCAAGTTATTTTGATTATATTTTTGTGCACCTAAGATAAAAAGTACGTTTCAAGCCCGAAATTTAGTCAACTTTAAGCCCGAACCCGAACCGAAAAGCCTGGACCGACTTACAACTCTGGACGGGGGTCTCAGAAAAAAAAAACGCAAAAAGTTTTTGCGTTTTAAATTTAATCTGTTATATCTCAGAAACGGAAGGTCCTAGAAAGCTCAAAGTTGGTCTTCAGATCTGTCACAAATTATTGAGAAAAACTCGAGCAAAAAATTTTCGGACTGAATGCGATTTTAAGTACTGAGAGTAGCTATAAGCCTGTAGTGGTTACTATAGGCTGTATTTGTCTGTATAACTTGTTTTTTGTTCCGCAATAATTCAAGCAAATACGTAGGCTATCATTTTTCGGAAACAAGGCTACATTTATTTAATCCAAGCAAATTATAAAAATGCAGAAGATTACTAATATTGCATTAATCCCTTTTGTAAATATAATTATATTTTCACATTAACAGTCGCTAAAGAGCGCGTTGTCACACAACCTCGCAATCTAATGCATTTTTCATTTTTCTTTCACTGCAAAATATTTTTCAAAAAATGGCCAATCAGGTGGTTGAAATAAATCACATGATGATTGCGTAATTCAAGTTGAACTCGAAATTTGGTCGATCTGAAGTTCCTGCCAAGCTTGCTCTTAGAATACCATTTTTAGCGGGGACTTGAGTAAATCCCAAGCAGATGCTTGAAGTAGATGCTTAAGCAGCTGCTCAAGCCCTCTGTTAGAATACGGCCCACTGTATCTTTAATCGCTGGCTCAGTCTTTGGGCAGTGGCCAGACTGTTGAGTCTCCGTGCCCAAAATCATGAGAAGGAGGGAGGTAACATGAGAACCAACACCACCCTTTAGCTGAGTATCCAACAATTGTTTGGGTTGAGTAACAGAACAGCGGGAAGCAGAATCCTGAGTTGCCAAAGGATTGGGAGTGTGATGTGGGCAGGGGAAGCCTGTATAGCCACCAAGTAATTTTGCGATTTTTTACAAAAACTAGGTATTTTCAACAACATTTGAATAAAATATAACGCGTTTTTCGTTTAAAACATTAAAAATAAAAACTATTTAAATGAAGTAAACTGCAAGCCAGGAAGACTTCACCTCTTTCAATTTTCTATCTAGTAGTCAAGCCTAAAACATGTTTAAAACGACTGCATTCAGAAAAAATTTCTATGTGACGTTGTTTAAAAAGCTTCAGCTCTTTTATCTTCTTGTTTTATTTAATGTTTGTGTTCTTCTTCGTATTCTTTCATCATTGCCCACTTTTCCGTGAGGGTTGCGGGGGCAGCAACTCGAGATTCAGCTGTCATACTTCACGGTCTTTCATTACATCCATCACTTCGCTTGGTTGAAGTCCCAAGAGGTCAATCCATGCTTAATTTGACAGGCTCCCACCCCACGTTCTAGAATCTTCTCCAAACTTGGCATGGGGGTAGAACAAAGTAAAAAAACCCGCTTGTAAAAAATTTCTCACCTTTCTAGCAGAGGTGGAGTCGAGGACACAAGGCTCGAGGCCAAGGCCAAGGCCAAGGACACAAAAAAAATCCGAGGCCAAGGACAGCCTTTTCGAGGACAGAACCTCTCGAGGCCAAGGACAGGAATGCTCGAGGCCAAGGCCAAGGACCAAGGACACAGCCGCAAGCGTTCTCCGAAAAAAAAGGTCTTTAAAAATTTTTTCAGGCGATCTCCTATTTATAAGCGAACCCAAAATTTTCGAATGGGGGAGGCCTAAACCACAAATCACATAAAACGACGTCATCAAAATTTTTCCAAAACGGAGGTTTTTGTGGGACAAAGGTATCGTAGGATGGAAGATCTGAAATCGTTGCTTGTTGGCACATAACCATGATTTTGCAAAGGGAGAGGGCTTAAACTAATAGTTCAAAAATGCAAATATCAAACTTTGAAAACGTGTTGAGAAATCTAGTGTAACCCAAACCTATCACAGACGGGGGTCTGGGGGTGGGGCCCCCAGCCGCCGGAGGCTTTGGGGGTCTGGGGCTAAGCCCCCAGCCGTTGGGCAATTTTTCGTAATGTTTTGGAAAAAACAGCTATTTTAATGCCATTGAATCACAATTCGCAAGTGTTCAGAGCCATTTGAAAACACTACATTTTTGAAATTTGAAAGCCAACTGAAAAAATGAAATTGTTTATTTCTTCTTTTACTTGCAATTTAAGTCCAAAACACGTTTAACATCTTGCATTTTGGAGCTAAATTTTAATTGTAACTGATTTGGTCCAGGTAGGGGGAAGTAAGGTGCACACTCTCTTGCAACATTTTAACAATCAATAATAATCCACTGGAAGATTTTCCTTAGAGATTTTGTTTTGTCATGAAAATAACCAGTTATAGGAGTACATGTTTGGCCAGGGGGCCCAGGCCCTCTCAATTAAAGTTCAATGATTTGTTCAATCAGCATTTTCCATGGCTAATTTTTTTTTTTTTTTTAATATTTTGTGCGTAAAAACCGGCGAGGTTGGAGGTGAGTTACTGAATTGTTATTGGAAAATGGTACAATAGATGGTTACGTCTACTAACCATGTTATTGCCAGGCCGGATTTACATCGCGCTGGGACCCTGGCACTTAGGAGATTTTCGCAACATCTTTCTGCCAAATATAGGTGAAGACCAAAAAAAGCTTTGCGATTTCAGCTCGAGGCCCCAAGCTTGTACTGCGTCATATTATGGTAAATCGGGACCTGATAATGCATTGCGTTCATAAAACGGCTAGATGTGGGCCTGAGATAGCTACGTTTAGGACAAAAACTCTCCATTTCCTCCGGGTTATACGTTTAAATTGGCTGGCAAAAATTGAATTGAGGGGGGCCCGATGCCCCAGGTCTTCAATATTGTTGTTAGTAACTGTTGTCAGCGAAAAATGGTAAAAAGAAACTGAAACTGAAGAAGCAATAGGCTTTTTGGCACATTTTTGTCATTGGTGAAATTTCAGTTGGGGGGGAGTGGGACCCCTGCCCCCCTTGAGTACGCCTATGCTCCAAAAGAGGAAAACAAAAAAGGTATTTGCAAAATTTACGCGAGTTTTCTGGCGTTTTTCAATTAAATTTTAACTGTTCAAAAAATAGTGCTGTCCTCGAGCCGAGGACAGGCCAATTTTCGAGGACTTGAGGCTTCGAGGCCAAGGACTTGACCTTCGAGGCCAAGGCCAAGGACTTCAAAATGTGTCCTCGAGGACGTCCTCGAGGCCAAGGACGTCCTCGAGGACTCCACCTCTGCTTTCTAGCATAAGCCGTTCCTGAGATATGGCCTTTTTAAAATTCTGCGAAAAAGAGAATTTTGAGGATATGTATGAGTGATTTTGACCTCTAGCGCTCAAAGTTGACGAAAGAGGATGCAATAAGTTGCTACCCCCCATTTTTGACCATGCCAAATCCAATAAAACGGTTATTTTTAAGCTAAAAAGATTGTTTTTTGAGTAATTTAATAATTCAGATGTTTCTCTTTGGGCCGCGATTATGGGGTGCTCTGACTTTTTTTTATCCTAAAAAATGTTTTAACCCCATCTTGAATGACTACTTTTTATGGCTGATATGAAACCAAGCTTTGTCAAACCGATTTAACATGTATTATAAAGCATCAAAATTTATAAACCATGCATTTCTTCAGTTTTTTATTTTAGAAATATGTCACCCACGATAACCAATTTTTCCAATGCTTTTTTTAAATATAACTCTTTTACTTTTTAACAGTAACATTACTTTGTTTAAAGCATGCCTAAAAGGCAAGTCTTTGCTATTTATCAAAATTAGCTTGATATTTTGCCAGCCGTACATTGTCATACTCAGACATGGGCACGATCTGATCTTGAAGATCAAGATCGTGATCTGATCTTGAATTTCTAGATCAAATTATTTTAATGATCTGATCTTGATCTTGAAGATCACATTTTTTGAGTGACATTGATCTTGAAGATCAAGATCACTTTCATTTTTAAATGTCGTGTAGGGTAAGCATCGCCGAGGCCAGGTTATGTGATATTCTTAAGCTATTTCATGGCTACGACATGGAATGGAGTCTAAACTGGAGAAAGTAATCAGCATTTGCCGTGGCACAGACAGGACAGGTACAAAGCAGTACGCAGACATGGCCACGATCTTGATCTTTAAGATCAGCTCGTGATCTTGAAGATCAAGATGGTGATTTGATCTCGTTCTTCCAGATCACTAAAAGATGGTGATCTTGCCCATCTCTGGTCATACTAAACGTGTTACCTCTGTTAGACACAATACCGGTTGAAGATCACCACATAAAAGTTCAACACAATGTCAGAATAGTGTATCAGTAATCCAAGCATTCGAGTCCTTAACCTGAATTTTACGACTTTTTAATCCACCATTCGAGAATTCAATTAGACATAAGAAATAGCTATATAGTCTTTGAATGAAAGCTAATACGCTCACTATTAACGCTGCTAAATCTAGTCAAGGAGCAAAAATTGTATGACGAAAATCTTAACTTTGACATTCATCTCAAATTTGTTGAACGTAAAATCGTCTACACAGTGGGTATACTTAATAAATTGAAATCCTATTTCCCCAAGAAAAGTCTTTTGCAGCTCTATCATGCATTAATTTATCCTCATCTTCTATATGCGATTCTCATATGAGGTTCGACCTGCAAATCTTATCTCCACAAAATTTCAATTCTCTAAAACAAAGCTGTTAGGATTGGCTACCCAGACAAAATGGGATTCCAGGGCAAACCCTTCATATACAAACCTAAAAGTCTTAAAACTGAACAAAGTTTACCTATATGGAGCTGGTAAAATAATGCATAATTTATAGCATAAGCAACATCCACGTAACCGAAACCAATACTTCACAAAGTCCAATGTCAGACATTCACGCCCTACACGCAGTTCCACTTCTCTCATGCTTACTTTCCCAATTATGAAAAATACGAAGCTGCAACAATCTTTTTTTTACCAGGGTGTTAAAACCTGAAACTCTATTCCCCACAACATCAAAATTTCCTGCTTCTCTATGTTTAAATTTGATTCTTAACAGTCCTTTTTAACAATATCTAAAATTTTCACTAGAATTGTCTCATCTCATCTCTCTTTAAGCAATAACTTGAAGTATACCTGAAGCTCTCATGAGCAAGACGGTGCATAGTCGGGGCTGTTTGAGTAGATGTCCGTAACAGGTCCTTTCAGTCTCTGATTGTGAAAAAAATTATTTTTTGTTTTGCTATTGTAAACTATTTTTATGTAGTGTGTTAGTTATTGCATCTTAGACATACCTGTCAACATTTGAAAATGCCAATTCGGGAGGTTTCTAACCCGCAAATTCAATAGCTGGAAAGTTTCTCCCCTCAGACCTTCCTCCTGCTTCTACTGCTTGAATAATCATTGTTATCTTTTAATGTTGGTACACACAACAAAATTTTGACATTCCCATTTCAGGTTCTAGCAGCTCTAGCTACAAAAGACACACTAATTAAACTAAGCAGTCTTTTTATTTTGTATACGGTACCTGGTAACCGCTAACATCAGTACTGTTTCATACACCTCACCGACACACGGCGTAAAAAGTCATGCTACATTCAGCGCAGCAGAAGCTTTCCAAAAAATACTGAACGATAAAAGTGAAATATCATTTCACCATAGGTGGGCAAGTTAATGCAAAACTTTAGCTTCGTTAACCACTAGTCCGTTAACAAACTTCACACCTCCGTTAACGTTAATCCGTTATTTTTAGCTTTAATTAACGGAAGTTAATAAAGTCCGTTAATCCGTTAACATTTTGCGTGTAATTTACATTTCGTTTTATTCACTCGCTTCCAGAACACGTATTGACCCTGTTGAGCTGATTTTAAGGAAATATTTATTGCTCTGGTGGTCTTTTTGTGTTTTGAAAGTTACATTTTACAGTCTAATCTAATTTCAATATAAAAACAAGTTCAAATGCACAACGAAGCTGCAGGATATTAACGATAAAAACTTTAACGCAAGTTAACAGATCTTAACGGAAGTTACTTTAGTCCGTTAACAGCACTTAACGGAAGTTAATTTAGTACGTTAACATGAAAAAACTTTTTAACGGATTAACGAGTCAGTGAAAAAGTTAGCTTCGTTATTAACGGATTAACGATTAACGGACTTGTGCCCACCTGTGCATTTCACCATACGTCTACTTTAACCAGAACCGCAACCCCCCAGGCATAGGCGTAGCCAGGATTTTTGATTGGGGGGGGGGGGGGCAAACCACAAATCACATGCAATGACGACATCAGAAACTTCGAAAGAGGAATTTTTTGTGGGGGCAAAGTTATCGTAGAATGGAAGATCAGAAGCTGTGGCCTGGCGTTGGCACGTAACTACGTACTCGTTCAAGGAGAGGGCTTAAACCAATAGTTAAAATGCAAAAATGTTTAAATTGGGAGACGTGTTTGAGTAAAGAAGTGTACTGTAATTACAACGTGTCACATACGGGGTCTGGGGGCTCCGTATCCAGCCGCCGGGCAATTTTTCGTAATTTTTTGGAAAAAAAGCTAGTTTAATACCATTGGATCACATTTTGCACGTATTCAGAGCCAATTGAAAGTACTGGATTTTTAATATTTGAAAGCCAATTGAAAAAATTAAGTTGTTCAGTCCCCCTTTTGCTTGCAATTTAATTCCAAAACACGTTTAAATCTTGAGTTTTGGGGTTAAATTTTGTAAGTGATTTGGCCCAGGTAGAAGGAAGTAAAGTACATTGCCTCCCGCAATATTTTACCAGTAAATAACAATCCAGTCGAATATTTTCCTTGGAATTTTTTGTTTTGTCATGAAAACTACCAGTTATAGGAGTACATATACGGCCAGGGGGCCCAGGCCCTCTCAGTTCAAAATTTTGTTCAATGAGCATTTCCCTTACCGTTGCTAATTTTTTTCAAAAGTATTTTGCTGCGTAAAAACTGGCGAGCTGGAGGTGAATCATTATTGAAAAATGTACAATCAATAGTTACGCCTACAAACCATGTTATTGCCCGGGGCGAATTTACATTGAGTTGGGCCACTGGTACTTTGCGATTTTCGCAATATCTTCCTGCCAAATGCAGATGAAGAGCAAAAAAAGCCTTATCTGAGCGCAGGGCCCCTGGCACTGTGCCATATGTTAAATCCGTCCCTGGTTATTGCAGTACGTTCATAAAAAGGTTAGATTAGCAACCTTTTTAGGCCTCAGTTAGCAACTTTTAGGATAAAAACCCTTAATTTCACTCGGGTTATGCGTTTAAATTGGTTGGTAAAAATTAAATTGAGGGGGCCCGGGCCCCCTAGATCAATATTATTGTTAATTACTGCTGTACGTGCGTACTGTAGTACGACAAGGTGCTACAAGAAACTAAAACTGAATAAACAATAGTCTTTTTTGTGACATTTTTATTATTGGTAGCATTCAAATTGGGGGAGCCCGGGCCCCCTGGGCCTCCCCCCTGGCTATGCCAATGCCCCCAGACAAAATTTTTGCCCCCGGCCTAGACAAAATCAGTTGTACGTGTATGCTGGTATATTAATTAGCTAGCTTTCGTCTCCCCACCCTCACCTTAAACATTTGCTTTCTACAGTACTTGCGGGCCTGACTTTAACTCTTGTGGGCTTAATTATATTTGTGTGTGGCTTATTTGGCAGCATTCAACTGTACTTTGGAAGGTTTAAAGCCAGCTGCAATGCGGTCACAATTTAATTTACAACTTAAAAGTGCGCACACAGTGTCATTGTGCAAACTGGTTCTGCTTTCAGTTATAATCTTCAGTACCATGAAAAAGGTTCTTTCGCTAGATGCGTTTGAGTGAGATATGCACAGGATCCATTTCATTAATGCCGCAAGATTGCTCAAAATTTGTTTACTGGCTATTTTCTTCCGCCCCATAAAGCCACAAAACTTGTATAAAGCTATATTTCTTTTTTTACTTTTACCCGCCTCTTCTTGCAACTCTCGCTGACCATTTCCTTTGCGCTTATTAGTACTAACACTTTCTCCGACAGACGCCATTAAAAGAGCTCAGCTCTTCACAGTAATTGCAATGACCGGTACCAGAGACTGCAATTTGTGCATGCCATTGTTACTGTATCTGTAAATTCTTAACAATTCGAATTGATGTTACCCGTTACGTGAAAGCAAGATCACACATTAATTTTCGAATCAAAACTCTTGAAAAATATTAAATCAATCGAAGCAGGGGTCGAACTGTAATATTTTCCTTTCAGAAAAAACAAATATTCGCAAACGAAATTGAATAATTTTTCAAAAAACTGATTCATTTTTAAACAAAAAATCTTGAGCTGAATCGTGATATCGGGAGATTTTTTGTTGAGATCGGGTGATCGGGAGAAATCTTTGAAATCGGGAGTCTCCCGACGAAATCGGGAGAGTTGACAGGTATGATCTTAGAGCAACAAATAACAAATCGAACTTGAACTTAAGAAAATGCATTGGGATGTAGTTCGAAAGTTTCATATGATGATAACATAAATTAATAATTTTGAATTGATTGTGCAATGAATTTACGCTAATGTAAACAATAAAGCTTGAAGCTAATCAGACTAAGTTGTTAATATTTTGTTTAATTGTTTTCAGACTTAGTCTAGAAAGTTTGTAAATTTGTCCCCTGGGTGAAGTAGAAGGAGAGTCAATTGTGCGAATAATTTGGTTGTAAGTAACAGTACAAATGTCATCTTGCTCAGGCTAATATAATGATGGTGATGGGCCATGTGGGGCTGTGGGCACATAAATTTAACATCAACTTGGAATTGTGGTTCATTTACACTTAAAATGAGACCCATCCACTAATGAAAGTTATACAAGCACGCCAGAAAATTCATGCTCTTAACCTTTTAGTATACTGCTGGTGAAAAATCAAATGTTGCAGAAAGTTTAAGTCTGAACAAATGTACTTGCATCCAATTTGATTCGCTAATATTGGGTGATAAAAATGATGTGAACGTGTTCCAGGATATCTAAATATGGTTAGGGAAGCCAATACGTTTTGAATGTGGCAAATGAAAAAACAAAGCTCTAAAGAATGCCCTAGCTATCATTTGATACCAAATAATACAAGGTAATTTAGTTTGACAAAGCTTGGTTTCATGTTAGCCATAAAAAGTAGTCATTCAAGATGGGGTTAAAACATTTTTTAGGGTAAAAAAAAGTCAGAGCACCCCATAATCGCGGCCCAAAGAGAAACATCTGAATTATTAAATTACTCAAAAAACAATCTTTTTAGCTTAAAAATAACCGTTTTATTGGATTTGGCATGGTCAAAAATGGGGGGTAGTAATTTATTGCATCCTCTTTCGTCAACTTTGAGCGCTAGAGGTCAAAATCACTCATACATATCCTCAAAATTCTCTTTTTCGCAGAATTTTAAAAAGGCCATATCTCAGGAACGGCTTATGCTAGAAAGGTGAGAAATTTTTTACAAGCGGGTTTTTTTACTTTGTTCTACCCCCATGCCAAGTTTGGAGAAGATTCTAGAACATGGGTTGACAGCCTGTCAAATTAAACATGGATTGACCCCAAGCGATTCCATCTAAAATCCTCAATCCTCAATGTAACTTGTACGCATAGTTCGAGGTCGTCCAACTGGTCTTTTCCCATTTGCTTTGGCAAAAGAAACTTGTTGGGAAGTCTTTCCTGAGGCATTCTGCTTACATGGCAAAACTGTCTAAGCTGAGATCTTTCAATTCGGAGAAGTGGCGGCTTAATGTTTAGAAATTTTTGGAATCTCAGAGCTTTGCAACTTATTCTCAAATAATGTAACTCCTTTGATTTATCGTAAAAATCTTATTTCGGACGCTTGCACTTGCGATTGTACTCTTTCGGTCATTACCAATAATTCATGACCATAGATGAGAATGAGAGCAAAAACTTTTTTGAAAATTGAGAGCTTTGCCTTTATCGACAATTCTCGTTTCATGACAACCGAATGGTGCAAAGCTCGCATAACTGCTCTAGCCTTGTCAATTCGGGTATCCAGTTCTTCGTCTTGCCTTCCGTCACTCGTGAATGCAACGCCAAGATATTTGAACTTCTCTATTTGCTTCAGTGTCGCTGCATTAACTTGCAACGAGCATTGATCAGGGTTTATTGAAAGATGAAGTAAAAGAGTTTCGGTCGTGCTTACTTTCATTCCGGCCAGAGTTGTAAACGGGCCGACTAGTTCAGGCCCAAACCCGGGCCGAACCCGAAAATATAAGCCTGAACTCGGCCCAAACCCGAAAACTAATTTGGAGCCCAAATTATGCCCGAAAAAGCCCGAAAATAAGTTAGTCTGAAAGATTTAGCAATGTTGCCAAGTTATTTTGATTATATTTTTGTGTACCTAAGACAAAAAGTTCGTCGCAGGCCAGAATTAGGCCAGAAACTTTGTCAACTTTATGCCCGAATCCGGCCCGAACCCGAACCAGACCCAAAAAACCCATCTGCAAAGCTAGTTAATGCGCGCTGGAGGCCAGATTCTGTGGAAGAAAGCAGAACCGATTCATCAGCGAATAGCAGACGACTGATTCTGCAATTTTCCAATTGTGGCACACTCATCAGCTTGGCTGCATTTGTCGATCCAATTCATGTGAACAGTGAAAAGAAGAGGTTACTTAATGCACCCTTGCCGGAGTCCAACGCCCACACTGAATTGTTTTGATTGTTTGCCATTTACCCAAACACAAACCTCCGGTCGGCAGTAGAATGACTTAAAGGCGCGTAACAATTAGCCATCAACGCCATACTGCTGCAAAATCTTTCAAAATTTATCTCGAGGAATTCGTTCATATGCCATTTTAAGATGGACAAAGCATGCGAATAGTCTTTGCCATATTCCCAGGATTTCTCGAAGATTTGCTTCAGAGTAACGATCTGGTCAGTGGTGCTGCGACTAGGACAAAAACCGCACTATAGCCATCTAGTTTTGATTCCACTATTTCACGGCATTTCTTTTAAGGCATTTGCATAGGCGTAGCCAGGGGGGGCCAGAGGGCCCGCCCCCCCCCCCCCTAATCGAAATGCCAGCAATGATAAAAATGTGACAAAAAAAACTATTGTTTCTTCAGTTTCTTTTAGCATTTTCACGTAAAACAGTACACGCATACAACACTAATTAACAATGGTATTGACAACCAAGGGGCCAGGGCCTCCTCAATTCTATTTTTGCCAAGTAATTTAAACATAAAACCCAGGTGAAATTAAGGGTTTTTGCTCCTAAAAGTTGCTACCTAAGGCTCTCATTTAACCCTTTTATGTACGTAATGCAAAAACCAGTGCCGGATTTACTACATGGCACAGAGCTAAGGGCCCCGCGCTCAGATGTTAAGACTTTTTTTGGTTTTCACTTGTATTTGGCAGGAAGATGTTGCGAAAATCCCCAAAGTGCCAAGGGCCCCGCGGAATGTAAATCCGGCTCAGGCAATAACATGTTTCGTACCCAGTACAGTAGGCTTAGCCATCTCCGGCACCATTTTTCATTGAACAAATTATTGAATTTGAATTGAGGAGGCCTGGGCCTCACTAGTTATTTTCATGACAAAACAAAAATCTCCAAGGAAATCTTCGAGTGGATTAATATTTACATTAAAATATTGGTGGAAACGATGTATCTTACTTCCCCTTACCGGAGTCAAATTACTTAAAAATTTAACCCTACAATGCAAAATTTTAAACGTGCTTCGGACCTAAATTGCAAGTAAAAGAAGGATTGAACTATTTAATTTTTTCAATGTTAATAATGTTAAAAATCTAGTTTCTTCAAAAGGCTTTAAACACGTGCGAAATGTGATCCAATGGTATTAAAAAAGCTTTTTTTCCACAAAATCACAAAAAATCGCCCAGCGGCTGGGGGCTTCGCCCCCAACTTCCCGTCTGTGTTATGTTAAAGTTACACTAGTTTACTCACACACGTCTTCCAATTTCGACATTGTCACTTTTTAGCTATTGGTTTAAGACCTCTCCCTTTAGCAAAATCCTGGGTAAGCGCCAAACCAGGCTGCGGCTTCTGATCTGCCATGTTACGATATCTTTGCCCTACAAGAAGTTCCTCTTTCGAAGATTTCTGATAACGTCATTGCATGGGATTTGTGGTTTGGGCCCCCCCAATCAAAATCCTGGCTACGCCTATGGGCATTTGTCATATACTTTTCCTGGCAAACTAAGGAGTGACATTCCTCTGTAGTTCGTACATCGCTTGCGATCTCCTTTCTTGAATATCGGAATAATCACACCTGATGAAGTTTTTTCAAGCTTCCATGCAATTTGACACTCTCACGTTTACAACAGAATTCTTTCTCCAGTCAGCGCTTGCGACATCTCGGGTCTAATTTCATCTTCACCAGCAGCTTTTCCTGAGTTTATCTCTTTAATTGCCGTAGCCACTTCTGCTGCAGTGAAAACTTCCTCTTCCCCTAAATGTATCACTTCTTGTGTATCACGATTTGATGCCTTTACAGCAGGATTCAAAGGATCTTATAAGTTTGAAACGAATTGTTGTTTATCTTAAAGCCTAAAAATACTTAATATGATCAAAATAAGCCATCTTACGAAACATTTTGACCATTTTTAGCCTATTTTGACTATCCAGACACTATTAGTTAAGGAGAGGCATCTAAGGCTCAAGATAGCCGAAAAATTGATATCCTGCTTACCATGGCCTTGAATTTCAGGCAACTATAGTGAAAACTGCGCACACCTGTTGTTATTCGGTAGGTGACTACGTGTTATTGTTAAATTTTATTTTAAAACTTATGGTAACCAAGAGTCAATTTACAGGAAGTGGGGCACATTACTTTTTAACGATTGTTTTGCTTCTACCTCCTTCAGAAATCATATGCTTCCGAGTTCGCTTGCGGCTTCTTTCATTAAAGTGCTTCTGATTCCTCAAAACATTAACCGCTTACAACGCTTACAGCTTCTGCTTCCGCTTCCCTGCTGCGAACAATCAGCAAACTTAATGAACAAGAATTCGAAGAAATCCGCAGAAACGCTGGATCACTGCAATTCTTAAACAGGTGCGGGTTCCTCCAAGCACGAAGTAATTATCGCTACGAAAGTTTGCGGATCATCCCATAGCTAGCGTCTGACGCTTTCTGATGACAGGAGGATAAGGATGCAACTACCTACAACAACCACTTTTTGTGACATTTAGATGATGAAATGTTTCAGGTTTGCGGCGCTGTTGGTTGCGCGGAGCTTCTATCAGCATTGTGTTTTATGATTTCAATCCTTATTTATTCTTATCCGGACGGCTGGATTGATCCGATTCCTGACAAACATTCTCCAAACATTCAACAACAAGCTAAGATCCTATCAAAAACTGACAGAAAAAGTAAATTTTCGTTGTCTACATGCTTAACGTCGACACGTGCATGTGGACAATTACTGTTTCGGTTACTGGTGGGATGCATTTTTTGCTCCATAGCAGCTTAATTGTTCATTCAATGATTGTGCTTGACGTTGCCGGCTTGTGCTGGTGATTAGTATAGGCAGTACTTAAATTGTAAAATTTTGCATGGGGGGACGCTTTTGCAGCCTTGACCGAACGCATTTGGCATGCGAAAGTACTTTAGTGAAGATTACGTAATTCCGTAGCGTAAATTCACTGAACACCAAAAGAAAGAAGGTCTTCGCCGGAAAGAAAATGGTTTTTCGCCAAACTTAGGTGAAGACCAAAAAAAAGGTCTTTGCCGGAAATTGAAGTGGTTTTTCGCCAAAATTAGGTGAAGAATTAGATCTTTTTCGTCTGATCATCAAGCGCTCAAATCTCGATGGGGGGACACCCAAATCTCGATGGCGGGACGCTAAATCTCGATGGGGGGACGCGTCCCCCCTACAATTTAAGTACTGAGTATAGGACAGTTGTGGGTTGGTTAATTTTGAAGCCACAAGGATAAAATTTGTGATGATCGATTCTAGGGATGAGCAAAGCGCTATTTATAAGCGCAAAGAGCGCAAAGCGTTGATTATGAGCGCAAAGCGTAACCTCCGCAATTGTGAGTTTTACACTTGAAGCTTAGCAAATCTTATACTTCAAATATTGTTTCAGTTCTGTCGTATTGTTATCAAATGTCGGCCTTCTTAAGCAAATTGCTTCTTACTTGCTTCTTTTCTGGGTAAAATTGCAAAAATGCAGATTTTGCATTGTTGCTTGTAAATTTATATTGCCGAAGCTACTGTAGGTTGCGCTCTGGTTTGGTACCAAAATATCGCTCCGCAATTATGAAAGTTTCGTTGCGCTTCAACTTAATCAATAAGCTCATTACGGAAGTTGCGCTTCTTTTCCGAAAAGAACAAATTGTAATTGGGCATCTTGCTCTACGTTTTTAATGGTTTAAAAAATCGTTTCACTTTTAATAATTATTGTTCGTGCCCACCTATTATAAGCGTAGCCAGGATTTTTGATTGGAGGGGGGGCAAACCGCAAATCACATGCAATGACGTCATCGGAAACTTCGATAGAGGACTTTTTTGTGGGGGCAAAGATATCGTAGGATGGAAGATCAGAAGCCGTCGCCTGGTGTTGGCACGTAACTAGGAACTCGTTCTCGGGAGGAGGGCTGAAGCCAATCGTTAAAATGTGAAAATGTCTAAATTTGGAGACGTGTTGATTAAAGAAGTATACTGTAATTCAAATGTATCACAGACGGAAGTCAGGGGGCGAAGCCCCCAGCCGCTACGCGATTTTTCGTAATTTTTTGAACAAAAAAGCTGTTTTAACACCATTGGATCACATTTCGCACGTATTCAGAACCATTTGAAAGCCAATTGAAAAAATTAAGTTGTTCAGTCCGTCTTTAGCTTGCTATTTAAGTCCAAAACACGTTTAAAATATTGCATTTTAAGGTTAAATTTTGTTAGAGATTTGACCCAAGAAGGGGAAAGTAAAGTACGTTGCCTCCTGCAATATTTTAGCAGTAAATAACAAAGCACTCGAAAATCTTCCTTAGGTATTATTGTTTTGTCATGAAAACAACCAGTTATAGGAGTACATATACGGCCAGGGGGCCATCAAAATTTTGTTCAATGAGCATTCCCCTTACTGTAGCTAATTTTTTCAAAAGTATTTTGTTGCATGAAAACTGGCGAGGTGGAGGTGAATTGTTACTGAAAAATGTACAATAGATAGTTTCGTCTACTTACCATGTTATTGCCCGGGCCGGATTTACATTGAGTTGGGCTCCTGGCACTTTGGAATTTTCGCAATATCTTTCTGCCAAATACAGGTGAAGACCAAAAAAAGTCTTATCTGAACGCGGGGCCATTGGAACTGTGCCATATGTTAAATCCGTCCCTGGTTATTGCATTACGTTCATAAAAAGGTTACATGAGGGCCTGAGTTAGTAACTTTTAAGATAAAAACCCTTAATTTCACTCGGGTTATAAGTTTAAATTGTTTGGGAAACATTGAATTGAGGATCCCGGTCCCCTAGATCAATATTATTGATGGGGGTCCTTTTAAATTGGGGGCCATTTAAATATCATTGAAGGGGGCTCATTTAAATTGGTTGGCAAATTTAAATTGAGGGGGCCCGGGCCCTCTGGATCAATATCATTTTTGAGGG
Organism: Trididemnum nubilum; assembly: GCA_963965965.1. Taxonomy (NCBI): domain Eukaryota; kingdom Metazoa; phylum Chordata; class Ascidiacea; order Aplousobranchia; family Didemnidae; genus Trididemnum; species Trididemnum nubilum. The sequence goes on along the minus strand of OZ014481.1, from coordinate 26,360,271 downwards.
CTCATTTAAATATTATTCTAGGGGCCCATTTAGATTGGCTGGCAAAAATTGAATTGAAGCGACCGGGCTCCCTGGATAAATATTGTTGTTGGAGGTCCATTTAAATTAGGGGCTATTAAAACATTATTGTAGGGGGCCAATTTAAATTGGCTGACAAAAATTAAATTGAAGGGGTCGGGTCCCCTTGATAAATATTATTGTTGGGACCCATTTAAATCGGGGCCATTTAAATATTATTGCAGAGAACCCATTTGATTTGGTTGATGAAAATTAAATTGAGAGGGCCCGGGCCCCCTTAATCAATACTATTGTTAATTACTGTTGTATGTAAAGATGCTGAAAGAAACTGAAACTGAAGAAACAATAGTCTTTTTTGTGACATTTTTATCAATGGTAGCATTTCAATTGGGGGGCCCCAGGCCCCTGGGCCCCCCCACCCCTTGCTACGCTTACGCCACCTATGGTCTAATCTATGAATAAGCGATTGCGATATTGACCTTTCGTTTGAATAGTTTTTGTTTCGATCATCTCAAATGATTAGGCAATTTTCGAGCCGCAATTCGATTGTGTTATTATTCGGTGATATCAGTTCTGTGGATGAAGTCAACTTGACAGTTCTGGAATTTTCTGACGGGGATTAAACGTTCGAAACCACGCTGTCTCCAGCTTTGATCTGCCAACTCTGCAGGATTGTAAACGGATCGAACAGTATAGGCCCGTACCCGAAAACATAAGCCCGAACCCGAAAACACAGCCCAAAAGTGATTTGGAGCTAAAACCAGGCTCGAAAAGCACAAAAGTTAAGTTAGATCTAAAACTTGAATATTGGCTATTGCCGGTATGCAGTTGAAATAAAACTACTTATGCCAGTGCTTATCAGCCGGGTATACCATTTACCCAAGTGCATATTAAATCAAAATCAAGGATACAACTGAGAAAGGGTAAGGGCAGACTGCTTCTATTTGGGTTACTTTTCAACTCAATTAAATGTAAAAATTTATTCAGCATATTTTTTGGTCGTATTTTCCATGAAAAATTAAATTCACAATATTGTGCAGTGCAAAACCAATGAGCAAACTTCGAAATTGCACTTTTTTGTTAAGCTAACTACTGATATAATTACGGCTGATCTAAGTGCAGTGCCAGTGTGATACTGGTCGAGAATCCTCTTTCTGGTGACCTTTTTGTGAGATTTTCATCAGAGTAATCTGAGAAGAGGGTACGATGGCAAGTGCAGAAAATGCTCTCGTGTGTGGTTTGAAGGTTCGGGTGGGCTGCCAGGATAGGCTATGTGTGAATGCAAATGCTGATGAAACGCTAGCCTAATGGGAAAGAAAAGAAGGCAATGAAGAAAGAAGATATGTGAGGAAAGTACTACCTCACAGTTGTAGAAGAATTTATGCTGAAAGTCTGCTATGTAACTTTTTTAGAAGTAATATGCAAGCTTACATCTACAGACTGCATATCTACAGACAGCGTAAACACATTGCTACTTAAAATTTATACAAAATTCTTCTTCTTTTCTTCTTTCTCCATTGCCCGATTTTCCGTGAGGGTTGCGGGGGGGTAGCAGCTCGAGATTAAGCCGCCACACCTCACGGTCTTCCATCACCTCCATCATTTTGCTTGGGTGAAGTCCCAAGCGGTTCCATCCAAGATCCTCATTGTAATCAGTCCATCTAGTTCGAGGTCGTCTAACTGGTCTTCTCCCATTTGCTTTGGCAAGTAAAACTTGCTTAGGGAGTCTTTCCTGAGGCATTCTGCTTACATGGCCAAACCATCTAAGCTGAGATCTTTCAATTCGGAGAAGTAATGGCTCGATGTTGAGAAATTTTCGAATCTCAGAGCTACGCACCTTGTTAAACAGTGTAACTCCTTCGATTTTTCGTAAAAACCTCATTTCGGACGTTTGCACTTGTGATCGCACTGTTTCGGTCGTTACCCAAGATTCATGACCATAAGTGACAATGAGAACAAAGACTGCTTTAAAATTGAGAGCTTTGCCTTTATCGACAATTCTCGTTTCATGACAACCGAGTAGTGCAAAGCTCGCATTACTGCACTAGCCTTGTCAATTCGGGTATCCAGTTCTTCGTCTTGCCTTCCGTCACTCGTAAATGCAACCCCAAGATACTTGAACTTCTCTACCTACTTCAGTGTCGCTCCATTCACTTGTAATACGCACTGATCAGGGTTTATTGAAAGATGAAGTACCTCAATTTTGGTCGTGCTTACTTTCATTCCGGCGGTGTCATATGCATCTGTCTGCAAAGCTATTTAAATGCGCGCAGGAGGCCAGATTCTGTGGAAGAAAGCAGAACCGATTCAACAGCGAATAGCAGACGACTGATTCTGCAATTTCCAATTGTGGCACACTCATCAGCTTGGCTGCATTTGTCGATCCAATTCATGTGAACAGTGAAAAGAAGAGGTTACTTAATGCACCCTTGCCGGAGTCCAACGCCCACACTGAATTGTTTTGATTGTTTGCCATTTACCCGAACACAAACCTCCGGTCGGCAGTAGAATGATTAAATGGCGCGTAACAACTGACCATCAACGCCATACTGCTGCAAAATCTTTCAAAATATTTCCCGAGGAACTCGTTCATATGCCATTTTAAGATGGACAAAGCATGCGAATAGTCTTTGCCATATTCCCAGGATTTCTCGAAGATTTGCTTCAGAGTAACGATCTGGTCAGTGGTGCTGCGACGCGGACGAAAACCGCGCTGCCATCTTCCAGTTTTGATTCCACTATTTCTCGGCATTTCCTTTCAAGGCATTTGGCATATATTTTCCCTGGAAAACTGAGAAGTGATATCCCTTTGTAGTTTGTACATTGCTTGCGATCTCCTTTCTTGAATATCGGAATAATCACACCTGTTTGCCAGTCTGTGGGAGTTTTGCCAAACTTCCACGCAACGTGACACACCCGCGTTAACCAGAGAATTCCTTCTCCAGTCAGCGCTTTCAACATCTCGGGTCTGATTTCATCTTCACCAGAAGCTTTTCCAGATTTTATCCCTTTAATTGCCGTTGCCACTTCTGCTGCATTGAAAACTTCCTCTTCCCCTAAAAGTGTCACTTTGTGTGTGTCACGAGTCGGTGCCTTTACAGGATTCAAAAGATCTTCAAAGTATTCTCTCCATCATGAAAGGATTTCATTCTCATCCGTTAGAATGTTACCTACAGAATCCTTGATGGAGTACGTAACACTAGATCTTTTGCCACGTAAACGGCGGATGGTCTGCCAAAACACTTTGTTTGCCGAAAAATATTTGGAATCCAACCGACGACCAAACTCTTCCCATGACTTCTCCTTGGATTTCTTTACTGCCGAAGTTGCCGCTTTTCGCGCCTCAGTGTACCGGGATTGCAAATCAGATGACGATCTGTCCTGTAGCCAGGCCTTGAACGCATCTTTCTTTGCTCGAATAGCTTCTTTAACCTCTTGGTTCCACCAAGGTGTTCTTTTCTCACTATCGCCCGCCATTCTAAGCCGTTTTCGCCCACAACTTTCAGCAGCTGATGAAATGATTGCTGATCTGAACAGCAGCCATTCCCTCTCAATGTCCTCGGATACATCAAGAAGTTGTCTGAACTTAGATGATATACTGGATGCAAACTGTTTTCTTACTTCTTTGTCCTCCAAAGCCTCCCATTTGATCCGGTAAGTCACAGACGACCAGTTGGATCTCTTGTTTGGCCAAGGTTTCGAAAGTCGTAAGGAACATACTACCAGATGGTGATCAGTTGACAATTCAGCACCTCGCTTCACTAGAACGTCCAGCACATCAGAAAACAAATCTGACGAAACTATGCAAAAATCTATCAAAGATTTTTGAGCCATACTAGGTCGATACCATGTATACTTGTGAACCTCTCTGCGCTGGAAAAAGGTATTCATGATGCGGAGTCCGTTGCTACAACAGAGCTGCAATAAATACCTTCCGTTCTCATTCAGTCCAGTGACTCCATGTTTTCCGATCATACCCTTCCACGTATCTGTCTCTGTTCCAACATATGCGTTAAATTCTACAATAAGGACTGTAGATTCAGTAGCTGATACTCGTAGAAGAGCATCATTTACTTCATCCACAAAAGTCTGATATTCACTCGTGGCATTGGGGGCATATACCTGCAATAGGCACAATGACCGATTCAATACCTTAAGCTTCAACATACAGACCCGTGATCCCAAACGAATCCAATCTGACACACAGTCTGACAAATGGGGGCTTGCGAGAATCCCCACACCCGATTGAGCAGACATACCAGGATCAGCACCAGAATAGAAGAGTTTCCATCCGCCATCCAGATGCACAGTTCCAGAGCCACGTCGTTTGGTTGAAGAAACTCCGATAATTCGAAAGGGTACCACTTTGCTTCCTCAACCAATTCTAGCTCTTTTCCTGTGAGGGGTGAGGATATTCCAATTGCCCAAAAGCAGTTGGTGATGGTTGACCCGTGAGTGTGCGACATTATCTCAAGTACGAATACTCTGCGCCGCCTCCATTCGCCTCTCCAAACGTGTAGCGGGCACATCGATGGAGATGCCACTAGGGTTGGCTAGTGGAGATTGTCGCTTATTCTTCGAACGAAATTCTTGCTTAATTAAAAAAGGTATACCATGTAAAAAAGGTTGAAGAACACTGACTTATGCTGATACACTGCAACGCGCTAATAATAATTGTTTCACAATAATTGTACTGCTTAAATTAACAAAGTCGTCATTCAGGATTGCAAAGTTATTTCAATTACGCTTTACAGCACTTAAAAGGCTAAAACACAAGGCAAGTTTGTACGACCTCGTATAGATCAAGCCCCAATTAAGCCGACATTTTGTCAATCTCAAGCTCGAACCCTATCCGAAAAGCCCGGCCCGACTTACAACACTAGAACTACGACCTACTCGCTCGCGTTTTTCAAACCATACGGTCAAACTAATACATGATAAAAATTCTTGTAAAATGCAATTCTTAAATTTATTGGTTTTCACTTAATAACGTAATCAATTTTTTATTTACAATTCAAATATTCTTTATTGCTGTAGATAACGGAAATTTAAGGCATCGAAAGGTCACTAAAACTAATTCCAAGTCAAAGCAACCCAGCAACCATCAAGTTGCAGCCGAAACAATCTACAAACCTCAACGATATTCTCATCTAGCAACCTTTTTTGCATTGATTTTTGCAACTATTGGAATGTTATGCAAAGAATCAGGTAAATAGGTTTTGACTAGAACGCATAAACTAGGCTATCTCAAACCTAACCCTAATCTATACAAACTCTTTAAAAGCAAATAAAGAAAAATGCGCGAATGAGCATTCTTTATTTTCGTTTTATTCTCTTCAGCTTAAATTTTTTTGGTAAAATAGACTAATCACTATTAGTCTGCAATAAGCCTGCCACAAACCCTAACTCCTAGTAGTAGTAGTAATTTATTTCAAAGCCAGCGAAGTTTAAAATCACAATCAAAGCAAAAGCAAAGCATGTTGACGATAATATTTACTGGCAATAGGGAAGAAGCGAAGTGACCAATGTAGTCTTCAAGTCTACTTCTACCCTTATGAATAAAATTACGAAAGTTACGAGAAGGAATTTAGAAAATCTTGGCCTTTTAGAAATTAAATTTAAAATTTAGAAAACAAAGTTTACATTTAATGCTAACCCAGATCGAGGTTTCATACATATATTTACATTAGAACGAGGTTGCATAACACCAGAAAAATTAGGACACAAAGAGAAAACAATACAATTTTTATTTACAAACAAACAAAAAAATGGTTCTATTTACATTAGAAAATGGTGCAATTACAAGGCTCCTAGGTCTACCATTAGTTACTGCAAAGTAGCCTACAAGTAAAAGCTGTAAAGTTTAATCTAGCCCACTGCGTTTTCATACCGGGCTTAATTTACTCTAGTTACAAAAAAGCAACTAGGTAGGCCTATGCTATACGATGCAAGCCAAAATTACGAATGCTTTCCGATTGGTCTAGGCCTATTTTTCAAGTTTTTTTCTAAATCCACAAAATCGAACATTTTTGTGTTAAAAGAAAAAAAATTAAACCAATACGTCAAATTTTGCTTCAAAAAACACACCTTTTTTGCCAAAGCCACAGCAAAAGCTTGGCAAAAACACCTCCTAACCCCGTAACCTACCAGATTACTAATTTAGTATGAAACCAGGTATGCAAATTTGATGCTGCCATGTTGCCACAGCCGGATTTTTTGTCCCGTAAAGTCAAAATCTTTCCCGTTTAAGCTATTTAACGTCAAACTATGAAAAAAAGGGACAAAAACTTGGTAATCAATCATTTTTTATATATTAAGTGTTAAAATTCAAAAATTAGGGTGCAGTGCCCCTTTAACCTCTAACGTCTAACCCAGGGTTCGAAATTAACGCTTGCCCGCCTGCCCAAGGCAAGCAGAAATCGCTTCGAGCAAGTTATTTTTCGGCTTTACTTGCCCGACGGGCAAGCTAACAAAATACAGAGTATTAAAGAACATCTAACAAGATTATTTCGAGACGCAAATTAAGTTCGCTCTTGTTGCAATAAGATAAAAAGCAAGTAGAGAAAGGTGTTGCTTGCTTTATGTTCGCACTTTGTAGTCATCGCAGTTAACACATTGGTTTAATCGTACGCTCATCATTTATCGCAATTAACAGTTGTTAATCGCACGCAGACTGAGACGCGCTAACCAACTTTTTGGCACAAAATGCTAGGTTTCTTTTTTCAGAAAATATTTCCCACGCTTGCCGCATATTAACCGCTGATTCAGCTATCACAAGTACTACTCTTCTTTGCATGAAGACAATGTCAAGAATTTTGCAATTTTTTGTTGTAACTATTTTAAAGTTCTTTTAGCTCGTATAACTTATGCAAAAATTTTGGCTTTCTAGCTGGTGCAGTTTCCAAAATATTCGCGATTAAAGATGCGTTTATAACAAAATCGCAACGTTAATCAATATCATTGTTAACGTAATAATTGAAATAATTAGGCCTACAATCATAAAGTCAATTCTTGCGTAATGCATAATTGGAAAGTTACTTATTACGTCTTATTAACATAATAAGTGCGCACAAAAACTTGATTCTCGAAATGGGTTACGCGTATTATGCAAATTCAGCGTTTTGGCCAAGACGTATTTTGTTATAGAACCTCAAATCTTAAGGTGGATTTACACAGTATCCGTTTTTCGTCAGCTTTTGTCCGTTTTTTCTTCTCAATGAAGAAGTAGGCTATGTTCTTTTTCGTTCGCATTTTTATACGTCCATACACTGCCGTCGCTACGGGAGGACCAGGGGGGCCGTGCCCCTCTTCCGGCTGCTAGTGTCCCCCATTTTAGTATACTCAAATCACTTTTTTTGGAACATCACATAGCCTCAAGACAACAGATCGTCGCTAATACGCAGAACTGTCGTAAGTCCAAAATTTCCGAAATTGCTTTTTTTATAATTTTCTGCTAATCAAATGATTCTCTACAAAACTAGCTAGGTTTTACGTTTATATCGTATTTAGTTTAAGAGATATAAATTTAGCTGAACAGTCGTAGTTTAACTTGCATTTTTCAGAACTGTCGTAATTCCCACTTACGACAGTTTAGAAAAATTTTAAATGTTTTCGTTGTGGAGTTGCGACTGTTTTAGTGTGAATAAAAAAAATGAGCACTTTTGATTAAATATGGTGTAATACAATGTACCATAATATTTTGATGGCCCTTTTTTTATCTTTCATACACTAATTAATCGTAAGTTTATTATCTTAGTAATCTCAGGAAGAAAAACCACCTGATCACTTTTGTTGTGCAAGCAATTAATTGATCGTTTAATCACGCAACCATTCAATTAAATAGTGTTCTTTTTGTAAGACGTTTTGTTTGGCATGTAATTGTGCTATTAATTGATGTAATTTGCGATAAATCGCTGCAGATAATACCGATACAATTTTTTTTATGGTTTATCACCTTTTATGTGGCAACTGCAGCTGTATGTGAAAGATGCAAGGATACCGAAAAGATCTAATTACTGAAGTTTTGACGGAAGAGCTCCTTCCAGCAGCTTACTTAATAGCATTAAATTGATTTACACCTTACAGCATAATGTGACATGTTGATTTGCAGCTCACATCAAGGGATTGAAGCACATCTTGATAGTTATAAACTGATGGTATTAGCAGCAGCAGTTTAAGAAGCTATGCGCAATTGCACACGCTGCATTATACAGAGACTTAAGGTAGTGACAAGCGGCAGAAATAGATTTTCCCTAGTAGGCCTACTAATTACTATATTTTTGGATATTTTCAACAGAATATTGGTGCTACTAAAATATTTAATATTCCTTACTTAATAGTGTTATGTCAAAAGATATATCTGCTTGTAAGGTTGCAGAATAGATACTCTTTGACAGTAGTGATGAGCACGAAAGCTGGGATGATAGTGACTGCGATCCATCTTTTGCACCGGAAGAGGAAAATGAGCAAACAGAACATTCGTCATTTGATAATAATGAACAACGAAATGAAACATACGAAAAAGAAACTGACCTAGAAGTTCAGAAAGAGAACGAATTTGAATCTGATGAAAGACTTCCACATGCCCTGCTATATGCGGAGTGCTCTTATGAAAACGAAACTCCTGTTCAAAATCGAGCAAAACGGGGCAGAAAACAAACAAGACAACTTCGGAAGCAGGAAAATAAGACAAGAAGAAATTCAGAATTATCATACCAAGATGAAAATGGAAGAGTTGTTTCGGCTAAAACTATGAAAAATAGTTGCAACTGCAAACGTTTAAAACGCAGTTTCAAAATCTCTGCAGAGAATCGCCAGATGCTCTTTGACTTATATTGAAAATTGGGTAACATTAACCAACAACGGCAATACATTGTAAACACAGTTACAACAGCAGAAAGAACAGAGGGCAGTCACTCACGAAGAAAGAATTCTCTAAAATATTTTTTTGTAATTGGTGGTACAAAGTTGGAGGTGTGCAAAACGCATTTTTTGAATACTCTTGCAATTAGCGAAAGAATGGTCACTACTGCGTTCGAGAAAAAAATTGGGGATGGAATTGTTTCACCAGATTTTCGAGGAAATAATAGAAAATAAGATGATGCCATGCAACAGCGGAAAAATGAACTTAGAGAGCATATTTTATCGTTTCCACGAATGCCAAGTCATTACTGTAGAGAAAGCAGTAATTTGCTGTATCTTTTTGCTGACTTGACGTTGGCAAAAATGTATGAGCTTTACACTAGCCATTGTCAAGAAAAGAAATTACAACCTTTAATTTGCACGATTTATCGGAAAACTTTCAAATCCATGAATTTAGCTTTCCACACTCCCAAAAAAGATAGATGTGAAACTTGCGAAAGATTTCGCAATTTAAGTCCTCAAGAGCAAGAAGAGAAGAAAGTTACTTATCAACAACATCGGCAACGAGCCGAAAAAATTCGCGCCATAAAATCAGATTTGAAAAAAGAAGCTGACAAAAGCAAACTAAATGCAGTATTTGATTTGCAAAAAGCGTTGCCCACTCCTAAGTCGGAAGTGTCATTATTTTATTATGCCAGAAAACTTTCGACCTACAATTTTTCTATCACAGACTTGACCAATGACGAAATAACCTGCTTTGTGTGGCATGAGGGTGTATCCGCACGAGGAAGCAACGAAATAGGAAGCTGCTTACTGTATATGCTACAAAAATGGGATGAACAGGGAGGCATCAAAAAAGTGACTTTCTTCAGCGACGCATGCCCTGGGCAAAGCCGCAATTGGAACATTTTGGCTTTGCGTAGAAGCTTTCTGAGCTTCAAATCCAAGAATATTCTAAAAATAAACCATTACTTTTTTGAATCTGGGCACAGCCAAAATGAGAATGATGCAGTCCATTCCGTCATCGAACGTGCCGCTAAGAGAGTGGAGGTTTTCGTTTCCGATCAATGGTAGCCTACATGCTGATCAAAACTGCCTCCAAAAAGCAACGATACAATGTTGTGGAACTGGACAACTCGCTAATTTATGATGTTGAAAATATTTTTCAACAAACTATAGCACATAAAGGCAGTTCAAAAATGCAGGTTATGAAATATGAAGGAGGAAACGTTTTCTACAAAAATTCAGCGCTTGAGGAAGATTTATCGGCAGTAAACGCTCGATTCAAACGAATCACACGGTTGGTAATTAAAGCAGTGAATGAAGAAGTCGGGCGAGTCATTGCAAAAAAAAAGAAGGACGATTTATTAAAGCTGTGCATGAAACTTGCAATACCAAAAACCTATCACACTTTCTACCAAAAGTTAAAAGTGTATGATGATGACCAAACTGAGCAAGACCAAACAGATTAGAAAGAGTATGAAGTGATACTTAGAAATAGTTTGGAACTTATTTTGCTTGTTTTCTGTATTTTTATTTTCATTCTCTGGTCTCTACCATTTTAGCAACAAAAAAAAGAACAAAAAAGCAAACTTAAAAAAATTTATAATCTACTTAGCACAAAATTTAAGAATAATGATTTTAGATTGAAATTTGGTTTGTGGTGTGTTTTTTTAAAGCCTTATGTTTGGCTTGATTGACTTGTGATAGGCTAAGTTGATTCTGAATTGCTTCTTCGTGATATTTTTTGCATGAAAACATTGAAATTGAATTTATTAAAGCTACCTTACTACCTTCTACAGTTTTGGTAAAGTGTCGTAAGTGTTAGTTGACTCCAACTAAAAAAAGAAGAAGTGTCGTAACTCCAAGTATGCATTACACACCGAAACATTTGCACCCTTTAATAAACTTGCAAATTAGTAAATATGTGTTCGAATTCTTCTGCAGTGCATAGGTCAACTGTAAATCAGCAATCAACGCCCTATCTGAAGAATTGCACAAGTCAGAAAAAAAAAAACAAACCTTAAAATGCAATTTTCTCAAAAATACAATTTTGGAGTTACGACAGTTCTGGAAATTAGCGACGAGATAATGATGCAAAAAGGAATAATATAACATTCAAACATTATTCTCGTCTGATATTTTCTCGATCTTTTGCGAAATTGCTGGCAACCAACTGCAGTAACCTAATTTTGATGCAATAATCCGTCTTATTTTTATTAACACGGAGCACACCACTGCACAGGTTTTTATTTTTGCTTATTCGATATTCATTGAGTGTGTCTCAAACCATGGATCGCGACGCACATTTGGGTCGCTAGGCCTTTACGGATGTATTGCGGAATACGCCTACAGAATCGTTTCCCGGTTACTAATCACGACATGAAATAAATTAAAATAAATAATGATACATGAACCAAGGGGGCCCTGGGGGGAGGCTAAATACCCACCAAACACTAGCATTTAAGAATGTTTTGGACTTGATCTGTAAGTAAGGGGGCTGAAGGGGATGGAAAACTTCATTCTTTCGAATGATTTTCGAATTTCAGCAATTTAGTTCTCTCAAATAGCTCTGAAAACGTTCGAAATGTGATCAAAATGGCGCTGGAAAGGCTGTTTTTTGCAAAAAAATATAAAAATCGCCTAGTGGCTGGGGGCTATGCCCGCAGACCCTCATCTAAGATACGATAAGTTGCCCCAGTTTGCTCAGCACGCCACCTAACTGATACATTTTTGAATGAGAATATTTTAACTTTTGATTCAAGCCTTCCCTCTTTGGTAAAATCCAACTTTTTCTTGTTAAAAGACCAGTTGCTTTTTATTTTTATTTTAGAGTCACCCAAAATTGCTTAGGTCGCTGTCACTGCTGCAGATAGATTTTTTCAAGCGATTATGGGGTGCAGACGAAACGAGCTAAGAAACGCTGCCGGCCTAATAGGTCTTTTTTTAGACAAGAATACATAATTTTTATAATTGCACATAATTTGTAACCGTACAAGATGAGTTTCAATGAGCAAAAATTTAACTATTTTAGTGCTTCCACTCTTTCGGCCAGTGCTCCCCTCCCCCCCCCACTTCATTTGCTCTGACGACGGCTCTGTGTCCATCTCCGCAACAACTAAACTGTCACATACTGAACAAAAGTTTTCCGAAAAAAATTTTTGGTAAAGGGTATATACAGAATTATTTTGAAATACCGCTCTCATCGTTATACGCAAAATTTTGATCAATATCAAATATGTAACAGAGTCTAGTGCGGATATGGGCTTATAAAAATCCGGACGAAAAAGCGCATAGTTTTTCGTGTGGAAGCAAAAACAAAAACAAAAAAACGGACAAAAATGGATACTGTGTAAATGCACCTTTATTGTGCTTATTTTTTTTTCGGGCAAGTTAACATTTCCTCGGGCAAGTAGACATTTGATATCACTTGCCGGACGGGCAAGTTGTTGAAAGAGTTAATTTCGACCCCTGGTCTAACCCATGCAAGAAGAAATGTCTATGAACGAAAATTGTAATCAAGGGTTGAACTGTACAAAATTTAATTAAGTAAATATTAGTCTTGTAGTGTCCCATGGTAATTTAGCTATCACAAAATCTAAAATGCAACAAATATTTCGCTGAATTTAAGAAGTAATGACGAGCCAAAAAACATTTTTCAAATTTGAATGCTTGTAGGCATCATGGTGCTCGGAGTGTTGCTGGTGTACGAGTTGTCAAGAAGGCAGTCGAGACCTTACTCATCCAAACCCACTTTTTTAAAATTATTTGATGCTGAATTCATCAAACGGTCTGTAATAATATTGATTTGGGTAAGCAGTTATGATATTTCTTTGTAAATTTACTTACTGTAAATATAAGTTCAGTAATAACAACGTTTATTTGATTTTACTACAAGGCAGGAGGAGAACTTTGCAACGATTGAGAAAACTTGCCGCGCAAACTGGCCCACACTTGCTAATTAAGTTAACGTCAAGAACAAAAAAACTTGGAATCAAATCTCTGATTTTATTCGACTTCAAATCGAGTCCGAACGCCTACTATTGTTTCACTGTCTCTCGACTGTTTTAGTAAAAAAAAGTTTAAAAGTGTGTATTGGTTTTGTTATTGCACATTCCATGACATTGGAAAGTTCTTTTTACAATTTTTTTTTTAATCTTTACGAAATCTCCCATAAAAGTGTTTCTATAAGCGTTTCCCGTTTACTTCAATTTGCCTGCTACGAAAAACGATTAAAAGAAATCGCAGCAACGGCGGATTTCATTTCGCTTTGTCTCATTTCCATTAGCAATTCTCCACAGCAAACATTGCATTGTCGGGCCAATGTTGGCTAAGTGCAGTTGTTAATATTTGTCAACCTCGGACCAACGCTGCAGCCAATGTTGGGGCGATGCGGTTTTGCACCAAAGTCCAGCGTTCATCCAACATTGGCATTCTGCAGCGGGCCAACATCGGAACCTGCGTCGGATGTTTCCAACGTCGGCAAACTGCAGCTTACCAACATCGGAACTGCAGCTAGCCAACATCGGACTGCAAACTGCAGCGATCAACATCGGATCCTGCGTCGCGCCAACAATGGCGGAATAATGTTTCCAACGTTAGAAAAGTCGTAAAACTGCAGCTAGCCTACATTGGAACCTGCGCCGCACAAACCATGGCGGAATAATGTTGCCAACGATGGCCCAGAGTTGCGAAACTGCAGCTAGCCAACATCGGAAGCTGCGTGGCCCTATGTTGTGGAACTGCATCTCACCAGCAGCTAATGCCTGCGAAAATCCAGTATTGGCACATAGTGTTACAATGACATTGGTACGATTGTCTAACTTCATCCATCTTGCGTCTTTCATAATACCAATAGGTATAAATAAAGTTTTATTGCAAGGCAAAAAAACTGAAGATGGTAAATAACGCAAGAAAAAGCTAAAGACATAAAATTTCGCAAACTGAAAAAAAAAACATAGCTTCCTTTGAAAATGTTGGTCGTGACTGCCGTTTAAGACCCAGACTGTGGGTTTGTTGAAGTTGGGACAGATTAGGAAGTTATAGAAACTGCAACAAAAAAAAAAATATTCAATTAAAGCGAATGACATAACTTACGTATTTACGTAACCGTGAATAAATGTTCTCTTGTCTTTCTATAATGAGCATGTAATTTACGAAAATGGTGTATATAAACAATTAAACAGTCTCTGGAAAAACTGGTGAAACGCCACTCCAAGAGTGTTTTTGGTTCCCGAAATCCAGCGCGAAAAATCCAACTCTTTATACATTTGACAGTTCACTTACAAGCTTGTAGTTAACGCCATATTGATTAAAACGACAAAGCGTAAGTGAATTTGAATAAGAGCAATGAGACTTTATAATAGGGGTCGGCAACCTTTTCGTCCCGTGGACCACATCCAGACCCAGCAAGATTCCAGTGGACCAAAACAAAAGTCTCCGCCTGAACATTAGGCATTTTACAGCCGATTTAATGGCGACGACCAAAGAAAAAAAAAGTCTTCGACTGAAAATTAGGCATTTTGCACCCGATTCAATGGCGGTGACCAAAGGAAACAGCATTTCGGCGGGGTTGTAGGTGAATTTCAATCATAAGAAAAAGATCGCGGGCCGGATGAAATTGCTTGGCGGGCCGGATCTGGCCCGCGGGCCGTAGGCTGCCAACCCTTGCTTTACAAGATAACATGAAGCGTTACTCAACCGGTGTTCGATTCCCGCACTGGCAATGCATCGTTGTGTCCTTGGGAAAAACACTTCACACTTATTTGCCACTGGAAGCAAGCAATCCACCCCTTAGGGTGGCCCAGTCTGACAAAAGACTAGAAAAAAGAAACTCAAAAAAGGTTCTGCAATAGTTCAGTTATGGTTAGACAGACGCAGAGTGTCTGGTTAATATAAAGGAACTCAACCGATAAGATAGCAGTGGGCAAGAAAAATAACTTTGCGCATAAGTTTTGTGTTTTTGACGTCTAGAAGTCGCTAGTGTTTGCCTTTTAATAAATCTATGTAGACTCCACTTAACTATAAAATCACAGTAAAAGGTTAAAAGCACAACAGTCTGTTTCGTCCTAAGGACTCGTCAGGTGTTATTGTAATCTTATTCAAATAGAATAAGATTATTCTATTTGAATAAGATTCATTCTATTTGAATAAGAATACAATAGCACCTGACGAGTCCTTAGGACGAAACAGACTGTTGTGCTTTTAACCTTTTACTGTGATTTTATAGTTATATTTTGATCTGATTTTACTTCATATATCATCGAACACTGTTTCAGAAGATTGACTCTCAACAATTTTCTAGACTCCACTTAATCAAAGCTAGATATCTTAGATCAATGCTTACAAATATAGACTAATTTTAAGCGAAATTAAGATCGGGCGACACAGTAACTACTACATTGTGCCGACGCTGGATTATTGAGAAAAGATTAAACTACCTGTAGACTGAGCAGAGGGTTTATTCTATCAGGTCACGATCGCTGATTACTGAATTCTTTGCCCTGACAGGTCGTCTTTGTAATGAAGTCGAACCTAAATATAATCAAATTTACACTAGGTACGAAAATGTAATTAACTAGTTCAAAAGATTCGTTTAAGGAATTCTTAACTGATTCTACTAAAAGGTATTGTCTAAAGAGCGCAAATTTTAAACAAGCTTTAGTCCCGGTCTACACTGTCCGTAAAATCAGGAGTGTATGAGCGTTTCGTTACTTTATTTTAACCAACTGGCATCTTGTACGTTGATAAGATGATACGACGGACGTATAAGATTTCTGTTTAAAATAAACAATACGCTTGTACGCTCACAATTTTTCGCAGTGTAGACCGTGCTTTAGGCATCTGATTCCGCTTTTTATACACAGAATATATCAGATTGTTGAAAAAATTACCAATTCAAAGCACAATTACACTGAAGCTGTGTTTATCACAGAAAACTGACTTAAAACTACCTTTTGGCTTTGGAAATCGACAGCATAAAGAGAGCTAGTAGCAGGCATGGCTTTTTTGACATAGAATTTAATTTTCAAGACGTTGGAAAATAGCTTTTTTAAACTTATTATGAAATGAGGCAGTGGATAGTCCCAGAACTTAAAATTGCTTGAATTAATAAGTGAATCCAATTAATTTAAAGCTTGAAAAAGACTGTGTTCTTTCAAAACCTGTTTTGTCAAATCGCTTGTAACTGTGCCCATAACCAATATACAATACATATTAACTTAGCCTGAATTAGTTTAAGTCAAATTAAATGGAGAACAATAAGACTAACTCAAATAAATTTTTAAAATTAGTGTTATTTCATTTAGCGTTGACACCATCTTTTTTGTCCCAGTGTGTTCCAGAAATAGTGTACTTCAAGAACCAAGAAAAATTTAGGATCTACAAAAACTTAAGCACTATTACAGGCAGCATTTGCCATTGTAAATAACAGTCTTGGGAATACTCGAGTCCGAGTCCGGACTCGAGGCCACTTTTTAAGGACTCGGACTCGTACTTGGACTCGTGCCCCTGAGACTCGGACTCAGACTCGGACTCGTGGAATTTGAGAAGACTCAGACTCGGACTCGTGATTTTTGTTGAATGTCTTATTTTAATGTCTTATTACAGAGCTACTATGTATCAACAAAATATAAATGTGACAAGCAATGCATCATCTTTGGCAGGGATAGATTTCTTACCCAAATCAAAGTGAAAATAATTGAATTTGGTTTTATATTTTGGCAATCGCATTCTTTCAGCGTTTGGTGTCATTGGTTTGATCACGTTTGCTTCGATGATGCCTGTAGGTAAAATGTGCTCAAGATATAGCAAGGCTGAAAAATTCTTGGAAAGTATTCACTGTTTAAGTATTCGCAGGTAGTGGAGGGAGATAATATTCGCAGGTAGTGGAGGGAAATAATATTGGAGAGAGACAATAAAAACCTATTCTTTTATTTTTCAAATTAATCATAAACCATAAAAACAAAAATTGCATAATGCATGCACTAAATAATGGACAGATTATGACAAATGTATTTAAAACCGAGATTCTTCTTTTGAAATAAGAATAACAATTCTAGCCTATCAGTTATGAAACGACAAAAGATACCAAACCATGGCGACAAGGGGCGCAATCAGAAGGGGCTAAAGGGCCTCTAACCCCCCTTCGCAAAATCACTTAGAAATATAACCCCAAAATTTAAGGGTTTATACAACCCAACAAATTCAAAGCCCCTTCCCCCCCAGCAAAATCTGGTTGCGCGCTTGATCGCGAACTTAATGATCTTCAACCCTTGTCCCTAAACTGGTGAAAATTATGAAAGTCCTTCTATTTTTTAGCTTCAGCAGGTCGACTTTTTGCTTTAGATTACTTCCAAAAGTAGTTAAACTACTGAAAAAAATGTATATAAATTTGGTTCCCTCAGTATTAATCGAATGCAATACTACACCACCAGTCTGCCCAGTTTTCGAAGAGATAATACATTTTTGCACGCTTTCGTCAATTAATGGATTAATACGCAACTTAAAAGTTCTAATAAAGCTCTACATTTTATTGGACGCTGTGACAAATCTACTGAAATAGCAATAAGCTCTTTTGCTGGTTGAGCGGTAACGCATTCATATTTGGAGAGGGAGGTCCGAGGCTTAAATCTTGGGCCAGTGAAATCGGACACACTGTTGCCAACGGCTTGCTGCAGTTACATTTTTTCGAAAGGAGCTGTGTTGCCCAGGCCGCAATGACGTGGAGATGGGCAGTGCCAACTCTTTGCACACTTCGGCGTAATACAACAAGTATAAAACAAAAATTGAAAAGGGAACAACGAGTATAATGAAAGATTTGATTTGTTTAAAATTATTTTCTTAATCTGATATCCCGAAAAGTAATTAACTGCAGTGAAAAACTAGATGGGAGCTTTCTGAGTAGCAAACCCTTTAAACGACCGACACAAAAATCTGCAGATTTCAAAAGTACAAGCACCCTAGCTTAAGCCATTCAAAAAATTGATTTTTGGGTTCCCCAGAGGTGGCACCCCCAAACTTTGTCAAAATATTTGTCGGTTAAGTAGTTGCTGATATCATAAAAAACTAGCACCCTAGCTTGAGCTATTCAAAAAATTCATTTTTGGATGGTCTATTTGGGGAGTCCCAGGGTAGATTGGGACCCCCAAACTACGTCAAAATATTTGTGTGTTAAATATCTACTGATATCAAAAAACACTGTCACCCTACGTTAAGCTGTTCAAAAAATTGATTTTCGGGGGTCCTTTTAGGGGGGTCCCCGTAGGGGTGGCATCCCCCCAAAAGTAAGTCAAAATATTTGTCTGTTAAGCATCTGCTGATATCAAAAAAACTAGTTTGAGCCGTTTTCATTTTGTTCATTTTTATAAAATTCAGTTTTTGGGCCCGATTTTGGGAGGGTTCCCAGGGAAGTGGCCCCAAAATATTTAGGGAGACAAATTTGCGTTTGCAACTGAACAACTTTACAAAAAAATTAGATTGTGATGTTTTGTGGTTTAGGAGAAAAAGAGCGTACAAAATATAGGAAGAAAAAAAGAAAAACAAAGGAAAAATAAGTAAAAAACCTCATCGCAGCTAAAAGTGAGTTAGTTGCGATGAAAAGGTAGCTTAAGACATATAACCGTGTGAAATATTTTATGTCGTACTTAGGCCGTTTTTGAGTGAGACCGCTTTTGTATGCCAAACTTGCGGGGCGGTTTTTGGGTCCTAAAACCAAAGTCAAGAAATCAATTGTCTCAAAATTTGATAAGAACATGCAAATCAATAGTCTCAAACTGCTGTCAAAATTTCATGTAGCTAGACCAAAATGTTCTCGAGTTATAAGCAAAAGTCTGAAATTTCGCACTCATAAGTTTGAAAATTGCCGAGTAAAAACAGAAAAACACTCCACGCGAGCGTCGGTCGTTCCAATAACTTACAAAATTTTTTGCAAATTCAAATTACAATATAAGAGGGTTTCATGTGACATCACTCGCATACTTTTACTGAAAAAACGTTGTCAAAACTGAACTGGCTGAATATAATATACAGGTATAAAACATAAAAGCAGGAAAACCTCGAATTTCGACTTTCTCAGCCATGAGAAGTTTTGCTAACTCCGGTGTAAATTAAGGCCGAAGTAGACGACTAAATTTTACTAGCAAGAGCTCTTGCAAAAGCGTTTATGCAACTTTTTTCTGTGTGTAAAAGGCCTAGTTAGAAGACTGTGCAACGCTTGCAGAAACGTTGCACAAACGTCTTCTTGCGGAATTTCTGAAAGCGTTTGTCCATATTGAAATAACTTTGACCAAATTTTAAATTTCACTTTCCGGTTAAATTTTCGAACATTTCAAACTCGGACTCGTGATCTTCAGTTTTGGTGGACTCGGACTTGGACTCGTGGCATTTGGACTCGGACTCGTGATTTTGAGTTTTGGTGGACTCAGACTCGGGCTCGGACTCGTAGCTTAAGAACTCGCACTCGGACTCATGAAAGTGGCAATAGTCCCAACACTGGTAAATAACAAAGCTACTAAACGCCAGTTTTTATTGTTTACCAAGCTCTAACTTTTTCGGTCTGATTTGTAATAGAAGCCGAAATGCCAAAACAAAGTCAATTGACGTCAGCTGTGTAGCAGCTGAATTATTTCAGAAATAGTTTTTTTTAATTTTTGAACTTTGAAAATATCTAAAAAAGATAGAATGAGTGAACCCAAATAAAATTTTAAACTAACGATGCCAAGATACTTCGTTTGCTTATTATACACTTTTACTGAATTTGCAAAGCCATCCGTTTCATATCTGCACGATGCTTACGACCACCATGGCGGTCCTTCCAGTTTCTTTAGCCAATTTCCAATTGCACTTGAGCTTGCTGCAAAGTGCTGTGTTTGCAATTTTTTCTCACTCATCTGAAATAAAAGATACCTGGTAATTTTTTATCATTTGGGTAAAAGGAATTATAGCGTATGACTTTTGTAAAATTAATCAAAATAAGGTAAAGTGTTAAAAAAAAAATTCCTCAGCTGCCAGGGCAAAAATTGATTGATTACTGTTTTACATCTACCACATAACCGCAGTTTCTCCCAACTTGGGCATCCAAGTCAAGTTTTTCATTGTTGACCAAAATTTTGGGAAAAGCCTAAAATATACATTCTTAGCAAAATTGAACTTTCAACATCTTGCGATTTTCAACATATTGCAGTTTAAAGTCGACAGTTTTCTTCTTCTTTTAGTGCTGCCGTTTTGCCATTATTGTGGCAGAAGATTAACCTTTGAAAAGTTGGCCTACATTTATTTGAAAAATTTCTAAAGGAAAAAAGCCTTTTCAGGGAAAATCTAAATTATCATATCTTGGAATCGGAAGGTACGAGTAGTAGTAACTTCAATTTGGTGAAATTGGTTTTCAGATCTGTCAAAGTTTTTTGAGAGAAAACTAAGCAATTTTTTTTAACCTGAATGCCCTTTTACTGCATATCAGTTTGATTTTTTAGCATATGCCCACCATTTCTTGCTGATCTTTACGATACGCTAGAAAAACAATGACAAAAGTTTACAACACAATTTTCTGAGTCAGTTCAAAGGCCAGATGCATATTTTTATAATTTGATCACCTGATTTCTGATGTCGGTTTGCCACAAAATAAAAAAGTACCCTATTGCTGATACTCTTAAAATCGGTCAACGAATTTTAAGTGCAGGGTGTTTAGACGCAGGACAATTATGCACAGACGATTATGAGCCGGGACTATTAGGTTCCAGGACTTTAAATTCTATTTAAAAACATCAAAAAAAAATTTTTGTTTTATTTTTAAAAAATTCGAAAAAATGTTTTTTGCTATAGCGCATAAAATTTCTGGGGCCTAAAAGTTCCGGCGACGCATAATCGTCACGATCCGAAATAAAATATGTTTTTTTTAAGATCTTTCCATAGCCATGCATTTCAACTTGTTAGCTGCTTTACTTTAGTGAGCAGTTAGTTTTACTTTTAATCAAATGTTTACATGTGTTTTAAATTAAGTAATTAATTGATCAGATTTAAATAAAAACTTTGTCAAAAATAAACACGTTCAACTATACCCTAGAACTTGAACACTGAACAGAGAGCTTCGTCAACAACAAAATTTATCTTCAAGTTCATTACATTCAGTTTCTTCATTGTTCAGATCGCATGAAGTAGGAGCATATTATCACTAATGGTGACCATCAGAAATTGCAACAGCTACTTAAAGACTATATCATTAACGTACAGTAAGTTAACACAATTACTAAACAAAAGGTAAATATAGCCTATCCTGGCATCCCACCCGAACCTTCAAACCACACATGAGGGCAATTTCTACACTTGCCATCGTACCCTCTTCTCAGATTACTCTGATCTAAGTCTGACAACAAGGTCACCAGAAAGAGGATTCTCGACCAGTATCACACTGGCACTTCACTTAGCTCAACCGCATAGCGCTAGCATCACTAAGCATGGACACTATATATGACATCACATTAGCAATTTACCACAATAGTACGCTATATGCATATTTCAAACTTGTTTGTTATCATCAAGCGTACATAACTGTGTAAATGCCTATTACAAATTTTGAACCCCAAAAGCCAAAATTAACCTAAAAGCCAAAATTTAACCTATTACAAATTTTGAACCCCAAAAGCCAAAATCAAGTAGGTTAATTTTGGCTTTTGGGGTTCAAAATTTGTAATAGGCATTTAAACAGTTATGTACGCCTGATGATAACAAACAAGTTTGAAATATGCATATAGCGTACTATTGTGGTAAATTGCTAATGTGATGTTATATATGGTGTCCATGCTTAGTGATGCTAGCGCAATGCGGTTGAGCTAAGTGAAGTGCCAGTGTGATACTGGTCGAGAATCCTTTTTCTGGTGACCTTGTTGTCAGACTTAGATCAGAGTAATCTGAGAAGAGGGTACGATGGCAAGTGTAGAAATTGCCCTCGTGTGTGGTTTGAAGGTTCGGGTGGGATGCCAGGATAGGCTATGTGTGAATTCAGATGCTGATGAAACACTAGCCTAATGGGAAAGCAGATATGTGAGGTACGTGTTACCTCACACCCGTGGAAAAAAAAAACTTTATGATTCAAGTCTGCTATGTAACTTCTGAAAAGGTAAATATCTGGAGATTTTTATTCCTTCAGTAAGAGGTCTTCATTTCTAGAGAATGCGTAAGCAAATTAGAGAGTTTCCCACCATCCGTGCTCTAATTTAAAAGGGCAATCAAATCGGAAATTTTTTTGCTCGATTTTCTCCCAACAAATTTTGACAAATCTGAAGACTAACTTTATTCAATTTGAGATTTTTACAACCTTCTATTTCTGAGATATAACAAATTCAATTCCCCCTTAAAAAGACTTTTTCCCTTTGAAATTTTGCCATGGTTGCTGATTAGAAAAAAAAATTCAGAAAGGTACTGCATGTTCCTGATTCTCAACAAATGTTTTGCGACATAGTTGAAAAATGAGCTGCTTTTCAATAACTGAAAGCCAGTTTTCCAAAAGTTAACTTTCTCTTACCATACTGACAAAATGGTAACACTGAACTAAGGGGAAAATTGCTAATTTTGAATTGCAATATTTTGAAAAACGAGAAGGCAGAGAAAGTTCAAATTTGGTGAGAAAGCATTACAGGCTTATCCTAACATTTTGGCCCAAAGTGATTCCCTTTTTAAGTTGTAGAGGAGCTTTTGCGCTGTGCCAAAGATATTTTTGCATTGTCTATGCCAAATTGGTGAAAAATTTTGTAATTCTGTGCGCTAGACTTCTTTGGCGCAACCCACATGGCATATGGCAAGCACAGCAAATGTATTTAACAGCAATAACATAGAAAAAAACTACAGCCGGGTAGCACTTTGCAGTTTGCAGACATGCGTTTTATTCTCTTAAACACAAAAATCTAACCTTTACACAATGCCCAACTATTTTTGTTTATAAATTGCCACTTTTTACAATGATTAGCTGCCTTCAACCATATCGATTTTTCATCAAAAATTCTGGGAAATCTCTTCTTTCTTGCAAAGGACTATTTTTTAAGCTTATATATACAGGTAATGTCAATTCTTGAAAATAAAGTGCATTCAGGTTTGGTTTCATAAGTCTTTTCCACAGCGCTATGCTCTCAGAACATCGTGTCACCATTGGTCGCATTACTTTTTTATTAGTTTGTTGTAAAAAAGATGGTATAGTTGGGTAGCCACTTTGCAAACATGCCAAAAATTAATCATTTTATGACAGGCTGGAAAGTTTAATTACAATGCGCAAATTTTTGAGCCATCCTTAAACCCATACAATTTTTGCGCTGTGCCAAATTAGACAAATACAATTTGCCTAATAATTTCTGCATTCTCTTTGCTCTGCGACTTGACGCGGAGATGGCCTTGCCAACTTGTTACACGCTTCAGCGTAACACACCAAGTATAATAAAAGATTTGATTTTTATTTGTTTAAACATCTAGCGTAAAGCCCTTTATTGGTAAAGTTTTAAAACTTTGATTTTCGGTTGATGTTTTGGGCTTGACTGAGATCCAATACAGATGGCATAGAGTCCCAGTTCAAAAAACTTTGCCAGGTCATATGGCCTAATTTTTTAAAACACTTTCTCCTGAATCAAAGTTTTTGCAAAAAATGCTTTACTTTGGTACACACTAAATTTTCTGCTTAAAATGTCTATTGCAGGCCACTGGTATGAAGATAAGGTTACTAACACTTAACTTTGGTACTTACAGAAGTGTTTCCAGAAAAAGAAAGAAATTTGGTAAATAGTAACTGGCAAAATACCTTCAAAACATAGGGGCCCCGGCTATAGTGATTCATTTCTATGCCGTCACTACATATTATAGGATCATGGTGGCTGTGAACTAGATACAAAAACACTGCTGCAAACTCTTAAGACTGCACAGTTTAACAGTGGACGCAGTTTTTAAGAAATAAGAGAACTAGGTACTCGAAACAAAGAACAATGGCAATTCATGATTCTTTCACAGGCTTTAAAGCTTCAAGGCAACTTTAACAAAACAGTAAA
Source organism: Trididemnum nubilum (assembly GCA_963965965.1). NCBI lineage: Eukaryota > Metazoa > Chordata > Ascidiacea > Aplousobranchia > Didemnidae > Trididemnum > Trididemnum nubilum. The sequence goes on along the minus strand of OZ014481.1, from coordinate 26,336,368 downwards.
AATTTGTAATCATTCATTTGGTGATGAAAAAGTTAGTTGTATTTATAAAAAAAAGCGATACAGTTATTATAATTATTTACCAAAAAAATGCGTTTTGGTAAATAGTTGCAAAATAGCGGACTTTCAGAATACGCAACAAAATTTTGAGAAGCCATAAGAAGCATAATCTCCAACTAACTACCGGTTTCATAACTAAAATGCTTGCTACATATAAGCTAAATAATTTCCCTAATATCTCTGAAAGGTGACTTTTTGAGAACCAAAATTTTTTCTTCTAAATGAACACCTGACCCCTCAACAAAAAATTTACCCTACTTTGCCCCCGAAAAAATGTTTTTCGATTTTGTTTGGATTACATCTTAGTTGATACACATACATATTGTTTACAAGTTATTGTGGCACTTCTACTGCAGCTCATTTTTGGAACACTGAGGCTTAGCAGGCAACTTCCTTAAATGTGTCTTTTTACCCCCTATAAAAATTATATATTTACCTACGGTATATAAAGAAATGCCCAAGTCCCTTGAGTACATGAAAATATTGTACATACCTACCACCTAATATGCAACTTTAGTCAATATATAACAGTGAGTGATTTAGTGTCCTACATTCTTTTTAGTAAAACGTGTTCCTTTGAAATTCTTTTTACTAAAAAGCATTTTACTGTGTGTTATTGACATGCCATGTGCTTAACCGTTTATTGAAAAATTAAATAATGTTCTCACTTTTTTTCTTAACTTTAACAGCTAGGGAAATTTTTGACTTATTCAATCGAGCTCATATTTTGTGCAAACTGTTTTGAGATAAATAGTGGCCTTTTGTTACCTTTTATATTGATGGAAGTGGCTAGTGTTACATAACGTAATGCAAATGAAGAGAATAAGAGAGCAAAAAGTGAGCACTCATTTGCTCCTTTACTCTTTTTTGTTTTTTAAATTATCGTAATGGTTTGGGTAAGATTTTGAGTTTAGATTAAGACTAATGCAATAATGTAATAGCAATTTTCTTATTCTTATCTCTTACATAATGTAATAGCAGCCTCTACTTATATTTATTAACTGGAAGACCGCAAGGTTACTTCACAGTCTCCTGGCCAATGGCAACTTGGCAAATAAACCTGTATTATAATTACCATCTAACTTAAGCGAAAAAAATTACCATTTTCGATCCGGCTTATACTGCACAACCAATGCGATGCTTTTCGTAGAATGATGAGTTTTGAAATATTGTGTGCGATGATTTCCAAAATCGAAGTTTGAACGCATAATAAACAAAGCTAATTATTTCCAGAAAATTACCTACTACAGATCATTTCTCGGAAAAATCTATTTATTTACTGTAGGAAGTTCCCTTCTTAATTTTGACTGGTTTTTTAAAGTTCAATGAAATAAAAATATTAACATACCGGTAACTGGAAAACTTTTCATATGATTGTTCAAAAAAAAAAATACTGAAAATTCAAAAAGTATTTTAGTAGTACACTGTAGAACAGCAAGATGCCGTATATTGATGGATTGCACGTGACGTCATTGCGCAGCTAGCCAAACCGCTGCACGTCAAAATCGCAAATCGGCACTATGTAAATGCATGCAAAAACACTATTAGCAAAGATATAGAGTGTATTTTCAGGTTCTAAATGAGTTGATTCTTTGTCACATTAACGCTAAATGCTGGACAAAAACCGGTAAAACTGAAAAAGATTTAAATTAGTAAGAATTTGGTTTTTGTTTGCTTACCGGTATTTTTTGTGACGTAAATCCGGCTTATTGTTAAGTAACCCATTAGAATCGTGAAATATAAATGGTGGTAGCTAGTTTCTGTTATCAAATTCGAGGCTTACTATTGATGGCGCTATAATGGAACAGTTGTATCTGGTGTATTTGTGAAAAAAAGTAGCACATTTTTAAACTTTTGTGATTTCATTAGTCTATTTTGCAGGATCTTGATGAATTTTAGCATTTCAAGTTTTCATTAGCGGCTTACCGCTGTGGTTCTTGATTGCTCTAGGAGTTAAAACGCAGTTGTTTTCATTGAATTATTTCGTAGAGATGTCTGTCATTTAAATTTTAAACTAATGATTGAACTGGCCTCAGTGTTACTTTAATCAAGCCTTAATTTGCATTTATTTCGACTTGAGTTAGTTATGTTAAATATTACTCATAAATAGTGCTTAAACTAAACATTAATCTTCCATGTGTTACTGCTGTGACGTAGAACTTTAAGTATTTTAGGATATGGCTGAATTTATCATGTGAACCTAAGCTAAAAACCGGTCAAAGTTGGCAATTGCAGGTAATAGACGATGAGAATTCACCAAAAGCGTAACTTTCTAGACCCGCTGAGTTTTGTAAGCTGCTTAAATCGCTCCTGGTAACTTCCAATTAAGGCCAGGGTATCTACAAAAGTATTGCTTTACAATCAAAATGTTTAAATACGCCCACTGAAGAAATTATACATTGATTTACGGTAACGCCAATGCTTTGTAATGGCATTTTGACGTCCAATCGCTTTGGCGGGAAAAACCTATGACGTAGCTGCAATCTATCAATAGAAATACAGCACGTTAACAAAATCAAAATAAGCAACCCTTTTTTTTACCAAGGATACTATTCCGTAGGTCTAGTTATGTAAGCCTACTCTGAGTTGTTCCTTTATGTCTTTAGGCCTAATCTTTTTGACAATTTTGCACGATAATTGAAATTCAGTCATGCCTAAACAATTCGTCACTAATCCAGTTCTTTTGTTTTTGCTTGAGAAAGAAATTTATGTTTTTTTTAACTACCAGTAGGCCTACGCTAAGCAATAATTTTCTTTGACTTGGCCACCTATCATGATACCAAATCAAACAATCATGGCAAAAGAGTGTGATTAACATTGGCGTTGTTTTGACATTCGGAGACAAAATAATCCTAAACACTATTTTGCCTCCAGCTCCTAAATAGCCCAGTAGCCCTAACCCTGAATCGTAACCCCAACCCTAACCTCACTGCCTCAGACCTTAACCCAGCCCTAACGCTAACCCCAACTCTTAATTCTAACCCAAAGAGGGGGAAAATACTACTGGTATTTTGCCTCTTGAGACAAAATACCGGTAGCTACTTCCACTGAAATTTGCTACGTTTAAGTACAAGTTACAACTTAAATTTTTTCTACGGTAGTGTCTGGTGCACTGCTCCAGTTCCCGATATAAAAACGCTGCGGCACCAGCAGCCAGTTATATTGCTTTTTTCTCATTAATTTAAGTTAAATACGGCACTATGACACATCAACTGCGTAGCCTTGGTGGTGTAGTGGTAAGCGCGCTCGCTGGTTGAACTCAATGTTCCAGTTCCATTTGTGCGGAACGCGCTTGGCTCGTCTCGCGATTGAGCACAATCGTGCTGTGTTATTTTTATTTCTTTTTCTTCAAAACCTAGCATTAGACTTAAGAGTTACCAGTAGGGTTTGGGCAGCAATGCCAGCTTGAGAGATACAGTAGTAACTTGAAGAGCAAAAACAAAAGATCGGTGAAGCATCAATTTTATTGTGGAAACCGGGCCGGTGCTCTAAACACTGCCTTTTTCTACGGAACGTGACATATGTAGGCCTATTTCGTAATACAGCTGCAAGAACTTCTGGGGCACAATTTACCCTGGGATAGGTTTGGGAAAAAGTTCCTCCTAGTTCAAATAGGCCTACTGAAATAGGGCTAATTACCGAAACAATAATCAACAATTAAATAGGTAGGCTAATATAAAAACATACCGTAGCCTACCAATAACAGATATCGTAATAACTGCAATTTTACTTTGTTTCATGTCCGAAATTACCCTTATTGGCTGAAGTTAGGGTTTGGGTTAGGGATCGATTTGGGGATAGTTTTAGATTAAGCATTAGCGTTTGGGTTAGATTTGAGTTAGAAATAATAAAAAAGTAGATAAAAATTTCCGAGGAAATAAAACCTTCCAAATATAATACCGTAATAATTAGCCTACTGTAGCTTAGTCCAGCAGCCTAGTCTAGAAGCCATTTTTACAAGACAATGCTAAATGGCGTTTGTAAAACTAACCCCAGCACTGCAACGCAAACTGTTAGAACTATTACCTCCAACCCTAACTTAAACTAACTCTTAACAATTGCTTAAACCTGTAAATTTTTGCCCGAAACCATCCACACAAGCACTAGACCTAATGCTACTGTAAATACTTGAAAAACTATTTGTCATGCTGTTCCGCTTCAGTAATTTTGTTTTTTCGTTTTTGAAATTTGTGAAGTTTTTTAGCTCAACCATCTTTTGTTTTACAAAAAAATTAGACTAAAATACATAAAAATTACTGATTGGTGTTGCTGATTACTTTGCTCAAAGGTAAGACATAAGTTTTGTAAGGCTTGGCTTCACCAAAACAAAGTTTTTTCAAGTGCTTGCTTCTAAAAAATCACAAAAATAAACATGGATTTTCGACAGAATAACGTGTAGGCCTAGTTTATAATTCTGATACCTGTTCAGCACTTTTGCGATGAACAACCTAAACTAATAACAAAAAATTGGCGGTAGTTAATAAAACTTTTATCCAGCAATGTTGGCCTGGGGCAGGCATCCAACGTTGGCCCTGTATTGGTTGAAATGCATAATGCCGATGTTGAGCGAATATTCCAGCAACGTTGGCTGAATCGTAATAAAAAAAAGTATTTTTGGCAAATTGGATACCTATAAATAAAAGAAAATGGCCCAAAATCATTAAATAATTGTGAAAAAATTCGAGGAAACTTACTACTACAATAATTACGGCTTTTGCAAAGATGTTGGCAAAACATTGATAACGTTGGCAAAGCGTTGGCAAATTTGCCGACGTTTTGCCAACCCTGCCAACTGATGGCCAACATTGGCCTGATCTTGCATGTTTGCTGGGTCAGGTTCTGTAATTGCAGCTGTTATAACCGAAACAAATTCCGAGTATAGAATTGGACAGCATTGTACACAAACAAAATAAAGTTTCATTAGCGCAAAGCTAGCCGGTGCTACCTTTTTATTTTATTCAGCTTAATATAAATTTCATCTACTATTCCTCAACTCAATAAACCAATAATCATAATTGGGATATTGCTTTAACGATGGTCGCTTTAAAGTGTCCTGGCTGTACTACCTTTTTTTCTTCAAACTTTCGCGTCGATTCAAACGTAATTAATTTTGCTTTGACAGGGTTTGGTACTTTTGATTTTTCGATTGTGGATGATGGGATGGCGAAAGCCAACGTATACTCGAATTGAAAATCCAGCCTCTTACGCTGAAGAAAGACTTACAAGGTACATTGCATATAGCCTTGGGATTGCACTTTAGCTAAAGCCATCAAGAAAACATGACCTTTTAATTGATCTTAACCTAATCTAAGCTTTCTCCAAACTGCTTATCTTGCCGTTTCCGAGATGTATTGTATAATGGATACCTACCTATTGACAAACACTTCAATTTTTGCTAAATTACATCGAAAGGTTTTTCAGAACAAATGGGCAAAGAAAAGTAGCTACGCTGACATTGATATAAGACGATTGTCAATTTTAATGTACTATGTTTTTTGCGGTAAAATGTAAATTATAGTTTGGATTGAGCTTCTAAGACTATATTATTATGCTTGTCTATAAATCAAAACAACTTACCATTGGGCATAATAAAGTACAAAATAAAAAAGTCAAATTTTTGTTATAACTTAATCCGTCAGAATCGATGGGGGTATTTGAGCGATATTGCGCTTGACGGTCTGCACACCCGAACTGTTACCTTGAGAATGTTGCAGCGGTAGCGAGATGTTGGCAATCGTGTGTCGCATTTAATCAGATCCAGAAGTTTAACTCTAATTCCGCTTTAAATTCCCAGAATTTAAACGCGAATTCTTCCTCCGAATTCCCGGAAGTGGAACCCAAATTTTCAAACCAGAAGCTAACTGTGTACGAGTTCTTTCAAATACGGTACAAGAGAGATAATAGATATTATCTCTCTTGTACCGTATTTGAAAGAGATAATATCTTAATAGATATTATCTCTTCTTTCTTTTTCAGAGTTCTTACGTATTTTTACTTAGCTTGGCGGAACTTTTACCTACTCGTTGTGCCAATTAATTTGTGTTACGATTATTCAATTGGAACAATTCCATTGATCACAACCATACTTGAAATTCGAAATTTAAGTTCCTTCTTCTTCCTAATTTTAAACATTGGCGGAGCAATTATGTTTTATTTCTGCTTATTCAAAAAGGTATGCTTGGAACTTTGCTGGTGTTCATTTTACTATATTTTTGAGTGGAGAGGAGTATCAGAAAAGCAAAGGTCTTCAAGGTTTTAAAACTTTTTTTTGATGAACTACATTAAACGTATCAAGCACTTTTTGAAACCATTCAGTCGCTAGTGTTTATAATACGCCATCGCCATTTTCACTATAGGATTGTTACTTTGGCAGTTCTTATGAGAACTTGAAATAAAATATAAAAATTCGAATTGAATAAAATCTGTAAAGGTATTTGATGACAGTGTTAAGCTTTGTGTTTCAATTTTAAGTTCGCACAGTTCACTTTTTATTTGTTTTGTGCGCGTAAGTACGACAAACATAAAAACTTTGCGCGTAGTGTAGACGGGAAGTTTAGTCTAAAAACCATACCGTTTGAGTGAGCTAACGAGCTGAATGCGGTAAAAATTATTTAGCTGTTATTTTCCCCAGTTATTTAGTTGTTGACATGCCAAAATGTTGTCATTGTCATCAGCTGCCTTTGTTCGTAGCCAAAGAGAAAACTATTTAGGCGTAAATCAAATTAAGCTCAGTTTGATTGCAATAACTTTGATTTTGGTTTTGCTGTACAATATCTTTGGTTTTGCCGAATAAAATTAATCTGCGAAGTATAATTATTTGACAAACTATCAGCATTGGTCAAGGTCACAAACCATGCCGCTGCATTATTGATAAAAACATAAAGTAGAAATAAAAATGCCCTGAATAAGGACAGTTTTATGAATTCTCATTTTTTTCAGAAATTTGTTGGCGGAGCCTAAATTATCGCTAATGTACTGTTTCACGACGACATTTTAGTAAATTGAAAAGCTTGCACGAAATTGTTCAGAGCTGAGCTTCGGCTAAAACCATTAGCATCAGTTTCGTATCATGATTTTCACAAAATTAATGTTATTATGAGTTTAGGGTGCAGGAGCAAATTTCAAATTTACTCTGTACTTTTGTCGCGTCTGGTATTAGCAAAAAAAAAAAACAATGCACAAGTTTTATATATAAACTTATGCAGTTGCTATCTCCAAGATCAAGTTTTTTTTTATGATTTGATTTTAAGCAAATCTTCGGCAAATAGTTTGATCTTGGTATTCTTATCGCAGCAACAGTCAATAATTTTTAGGCAAAAATTGTTTTGTATGAAAGCTCAACGTTTTTGTGCTTTGCGTTATAATTAATTTCGTAAAAGAAATTATGTTTCGCTTTTGAAAAAGACCTAACACCAAGGTACAAACGTTTAGCTTTCAATAAAAAACGATTTTTAAATTCCAGTACGCCCAATGCAAACTAATTAAGAAAACTCCAGTGCTCCCTTTATTCATTGCCCACTTTTCCGTGAGGGTTGCGGGGGCAGCAGCTCGAGATTAAGCCGCCACACTTCACGGTCTACCATTACCTCCATCATTTTGCTTGGGTGAAGTCCCAATCAATTCCATCTAAGATCCTCAATGTAATTTGTCCATATACTGTAGTTCGAGGTCGTCCAACTAGTCTTTTCCCATTTGCTTTGACAAAAAAAAGCTTGTTTGGGAAAACTTTCCTGAGGCATTCTGCTTACATTGCAAAGCTATCTAAGCTGAGATTTTTCAATTCGGAGAAGTAGCGGCTCGATGTTCAGAAATTTTTGGAATCTCAGAGCTTTGCAGCTTATTCTCAAATAGCTTTGCAACTAATTCTCAACTTGCAAGTTATCTTTGTTGTGTATGTCAATTTGCTGCGCCTCAAACCTCTGTGTATTTTGTGATCTGTTTTTGCTCATTTGCGTATAAATTTCTTGCCTTGAAGCGCGTTTTCGCGAAGCCATTTCACACGTTCTTTTCTGTTAAAGGAATGCATTCATTCCTTAAGTTATAGCCATGCGGTAAGGATTTAGTTATTTTTGTGTTCTTTGTGTTACAATAAACAGAATTAACAGTGACGACGAGGATGTCGTATTTGGGAAGTGTTGGAGAGTTCAATAAAGATAAAGAAGAATGGCAGCTATACGTCGATAGGCTGGAGCAGTTTTTCGCAGCGAACGATATTGCTAAAGAAAAAAAGAGCCGTTAATGTGGAGTGTTTTCGGAGCAGAAACGGATTGTTTGCTGAACGACTTGGTTTTTCCAGCTAAGCCCCAAACCAAAACCTTTAAAGAGCTGGTAGAATGTTTAGAAAAACATTTTTCTCCTCCAACGTTGAAGACTGCCGAGAGATTCAAGTTGGTTTAACTCGTGCAGAGAGAAGATGAAACCATTTTTGAGTATGCGGCAATCTTACGTACGTTAGCAGAAACTTGCCAATATGGCACGTTTTTGGATGATGCACTAACTCAATGTTTTGTGTGTGGCTTAGCTAATCCTGGAATTTAAAGTAGATTGCTTTTGGAGTCCGAATTAAGTTTGGAGAAGCGTTACAAACAGCAGAAGCGATCCATAAGGCCGATCAAGAGATCGAAAAATTTCACAGTGTAGTTGGAGCTGATGTTAAGAAGTTGCGTTCTTTTCCCACTATGTTTAACGAGGGAAAATCAATTTTGTGTTTCCGTTGTAGTGGAAAGGGGGCATCTTGCCTCTAGTTGTCGATTCAGGAATACCAAATGCTACCGTTGTGGAAAAGTTAACCACGTGGCAACAGCATGTTCATCGAAACAACACAAAGACGGTAATGTGAACAAAATGAATGAAGGAGACGAAGATGTCATTGAGGATATTGTTAACAAAGTAACAATTTCATAGACTGGTGTGATTTGCGTAAATATGCAACTAGACAATGGTTCTTCTTTAACTTTAATGTCGTTCGCGGATTTCGTTAAGTACTTTGGTAACAAACGATTGTGTGATAGTAATGTTGTTATGAAAATCTATTCTGGGGAAAAGTTGAAATTATTGGGTTAGTTTTTAGTAAACGTGCGTTAAAACAACGAAGTTTACGAGTTAAAACTTCATGTTGTAGGTGTTTATGCTCCGCCACTGATGAGTAGAGACTGGCTTAGTGCCATTTGTGATCGAGAAGAATTGCTAAATGTGTTTAATATGCGATCGTGTTATAATGATTCTGCTGTGAACAGGTTGCTTGAAGATTATAATGATATGTTTGATGGGAGTTTGGGAACCTTAGCAAAAATTACTGGCAAATTATATTTGAAGGAAGATGCTAAACCTGTATTTTGTAAGACACGTTCACTTCCTTACGCCATGAAAGCAAAAGTTGAACAGGAACTTCAACGTCTGCAAAACGACGGCATTATCGAACCGGTTTCTCGGTCAGACTGAGCTACTCCAATAGTCTCAGTTCTAAAAAAGAACGGATCTGTCCGTTTGTGCGGAGACTTTAAAGTTACTGTAAATCCAGTTTTAAATGTGGAGCAGTACCCTATGCCAAAAGTGGAAGATATTTTTGCGTCTTTGGGTGGGGGAAAACGTTTTACCAAACTGGACCTTAAAGATGCATACTTGCAAATGGAAGTAGAGGAAAATCGAAACATTTATTGACGACAAGCAAGCACAAGAACATCTTTCTCTATCATAGATTGGTTTTTGGTGTAGCTTCGGCACCGGCTCTTTGGCAACGCGCTATGGATCAGGTTTTGCATGGGTTATCAGGGTGTTTTTGCATGTTGGATTACAGGATCATTACAGGTAGTAGTGAACAGCAACATTTGGCTAATTTACGGGCTGTTTTGTCTCGATTGAAAGAGTATGGTTTAAAATTAAATAAAAAAAAGTGCGAATTTTTAAAATCAGATGTTGAATTTTTGGGTCATGCTATTAATGAAAAGGATTTGCATTAGTCATCGTCAAAGGTAGAGGCGATTTTAAATTGTAGTAGGCCTAAAAGTGTGACCCAACTTCGATCTTTTCTGGGGTTGGTAAATTATTGCCATAAGTTCATTCCAAATATGTCTAGTTCAATAGGCTCTTTGCGTCGGCTTCTGGAAAGCAATGTAAAGTTTGAGTGGTGCGATGGCTGCGAAAAAGCTTTTCGAGATGCTAAAACTTGCATAGCCTCGGACCAAGTGTTAACACATTATGATCTAGCGATGCCACTCAAACTAGCTTGTGACCCATCTGCTTATGGACTTGGTGTAGTATTGTCTCATATGTTGCCGTCTGGTGAGGAGAAACCGATCGCGTTTGCTTCTAGCTCGCTCTCCAAAGCCGAAAAGAATTATTCACAGATGGATAAAGAGACTCTTTCAATAGTATGGGGTGAACAAAAGTTTCGCAATTATGTTTGGAGACGACGTTTTACGAGAGTTATGGACCATCAGCTATTGACATCAATTTTTCACCCTAAAAAAGGAATTCCGGTGATGACCGCTGCTCGCTTGCTACGATATGCATTGTTATTGTCTGCGCGAGATTATTCGATTGAGTATCGCAGTACAACCAAACATGGCAATGCTGATGGTCTGTCACGCTTACCCTTACCAGCATTAGCTGAGCTCGATGAAGATTACGCTGAATGTTTTTATTTCGAACAATTCCAAACTCTTCCTGTCATAGCAATGCAAATTAGCCGGGAAACTCGCAAAAACAAAGTTTTGTCTCGAGTTTTCGCTGCGGTTTTAAGTGGAAACTGGACTGTGAGTAAGGATCTAAAACTATTTTTTGAAAAGCGTAATGAATTGTCAATTTGCCAAAATTGCCTTGTGTGGGGCCCAAGGGTAGTTATACCTGAAGTTTTACGAGGCACATTACTTAATGAGTTGTATTTGGGGCATTTGGGAATCGTCAAAATGAAGAAGGTCGCACGAAGTTATGCTTGGTGGCCTGGTATTGACAGGGATATTGAAATACTGGTAAAATCTTGCGATAGGTGTTTACAAACCAGAAATACGCCCTCTCCGGTGTCGCTGCATTCTTGGCAGTTGGCCGAGAGACCATGGCAACGCATTCATATTGATTTTGCGGGACCTTTTTTGCAACAAATGTTTTTAATCGTGATTGATTCGTTTTCTAAATGGCCTGAAGTAATTGTGATGAAGTCCACCACTGCCACGAAAACTATTGGTGAATTGTGTTGTTTATTTTCTCAATGGGGAATTCCTGAACAGATTGTTAGTGATAACGGTCCTCAGTTTAAATCTGATGAATTTAAACAATTTTTGAGTGAAAATGGCATTACACACTTGACTACAGCTCCTTATTTTCCTGCTACAAATGGACAAGCTGAAAGGTTTTGTGAAAACAATAAAAAAGCTTTGACAGCAGCCAAGGGAGAAAGTGAATCAGTTCAATTGAAATTGTCTCGTTTTTTTGTTGGCCTATCGTAATGCACCGCATGCTCTTTATAATGAATCACCCGCGATGTTATTTTTGAAACGTCGCTTGAAAACTCGGCTGGACTTGATTGAACTAAAAGTGAAGAAGTGGCGAAACAAAAAATTTTGAAGCAAATTGAGAGTGATAAAGGGAGGGAGCCAATTAAATTTAAAGTTAATCAAAAAGTGGCAACGCTAGACCATCGACATAATGATAAAAAATGGGTTGTTGGCACCATCAATTCAGTCCTTGTGCATTTGATGTACACTGTGCGAATCGCTAAAGATGTGGTGTGGAAACGGCACCACAATCAGATAATCTCCATACCTGATGAAGAGAGCAGTCTCACTGATGTTCCGCTTTCCCAAATAATAGATAACGAAATCTTAAAAGGCACGACGCCACCATAACAGGGTCAAAATGAAGACAGTGAGGCTAATTCTCAAAACGATGAAATCAGGCGATATCCATTTCGGATTAGACGGCCTCCTGACCGTTACAATGCCGCTAATTATTTTTGAATTGTTTTGTATAATTAATTGTATGGCTTCTATATTTTCGTGGGGAGAAGTGTTGTGTATGTCAATTTGCTGCGCCTCAAACCACTGTGTATTTTGTAATCTGTTTTTGCTCATTTGCGTATAAATTTCTGGCCTTGAAGCGCGCTTTTCGCGAAGCAGTTTCACATGATCTTTTCTTTTAACGGAATGCATTCATTCCTTAAGTTATAGCCGTGCGGTAAGGATTTAGTTATTTTTGTGTTCTTTGTGTTGCAATAAACAGAATTAACACTTTTGATTTATCGTAAAAACCTCATTTCGGACTCTTGCACTTGCGATTGTACTCTTCCGGTTATTACCAATGATTCATGACCGTAGATGAGAATGAGAGCAAAAACTTTTTTGAAAATTGAGAGCTTTGCCTTTATCGACAATTCTCGTTTCATGACAACCGAATAGTGCAAAGCTCGCATAACTGCACTAGCCTTTGCCTATTAGGGTATCTAGTTCTTTGTCTTGCCTTCCGTCACTCGTAAATACAACCCCTAGATACTTGAACTTCTCTACCTACTTCAGTGTCGCTCCATTCACTTGCAATGAGCACTGATCAGGGTTTATTGAAAGATGAAGTGCCTGAGTTTCGGCCGTGCTTACTTTCATTCCGGCGGTGTCATATGTATCTGCAAACCTCTTTAATGCGCGCAGAGGCCAGATTCTGTGGAAGAAAGCAGAACCGATTCAACAGCGAATAGCAGACGACTGATTCTGCAATTTTCCAATTGTGGCACACTCATCAGCTTGGCTGCATTTGTCGATCCAATTCATGTGAACAGTGAAAAGAAGAGGTTACTTAATGTACCCTTGCCGGAGTCCAACGCTCACACTGAATTGCTTTGATTGTTTGCCATTTACCCGAACACAAACCTCCGGTCGGCAGTAGAATGATTAAATGGCGCGTAACAACTGACCATCAACGCCATACTGCTGCAAAATCTTTCTAAATATTTCCCGAGGAACTCGTTCATATGCCATTTTAAGATGGACAAAGCATGCGAATAGTCTTTGCCATATTCCCAGGATTTCTCGAAGATTTGCTTCAGAGTAACGATCTGGTCAGTGGTGCTGCGACTAGGACAAAAACCGCACTATAGCCATCCTCTTTCTCGGCATTTTTTTTTCAAGGGATTTGTCATATATCGCTGGCAAACTAAGGAGTGATATCTCTCTGTAGTTTGTACATTGCTTGCGATCTCCTTTCTTGAATATCGGAGTAATCACACCTGATGAAGTTTTTTCAAGCTTCCCATGCAATTGATAATACTTATATCAGACTTTTCATTCGAAAGTTTCATCATTTGAAAAACGCTGATCCTCAGCTCGTAAAGACGCTTGAGAACTCAAACAATAGTGTTTCGTTTTCGAAATTTTGCCCGGGAACTCTAAGGGGTTCGCCTCCGCCGATTAAAAATCAAACAGATAAATTAAAATTATACCTTTAGTTTATTTTGTAGTGCAAAAAAAGACAGAGACGAAAACTTTTCGAGGTAAACTCAAAAATCATAGAATGTCCTCGCATGAAAACGTGGCAGTTCCAAAAAACTAAGAAGTCTACTCGAGGCAAATCCCCGAGAGTATTTATGTAAATATGTGAAACCACATTACTAGAAGTGACTGAGCAACCTCGCTTTCTAAATAAACAGCGCCGCTGCTAGTTTACAAAGGAAGCAAATGATTTCTATGCAAATTATTCAATGCAATTATTATTAAAAATCACGAAAAGATTGGTGTGACAAAATAAGTTTAGAATGCGATACAAAGGGACCGCAGTTCAGTTCCGGGCGAGAATATTATTGATCTTAAATGTGCTGAACAAATAGCTTGAACAAAACCGCTGGCTTTATTGGTTCAACATGACGTCATGCTTTTGCGATAACACAATCATTTATCGGGTTTCTTTTAGGAAATTTGGTCAAGAGGTTATTTATTGGGATGTTCCACCATGGTATTCACTTTTCTTCCTGCTTCAAATCTCTTGTTTCCTGTTGGCTTTGTTATAGCTGAACGAGTTTTGTACCTACCCAGCGCCGGATATATAATAATCGTAGCATTACTTTGGAGATATGGTAAGATTTCAACAAAGTGATATCATGTGAAATCTAATTTTCAAATGTTACGTATACTATAATAAAAACACCCATAAAATATTTTGCAAGTGTTTTGTTATTGCTAACAGGTTCTGACCTAGCGTCATCGAGCTCTTTGTTTGGTTCGCAACAAAAACACTTCTTTAGGTTAAGTATATGTGGATTTAAATTGCAGTAAAAGCATGATAATAATAGGCTACTTATTTGCATAAACGTGCTATAGGGCAATTTCAGGCAGCAAACTTATGCAGTAATTTTAACCCTAGTTCACACGAGCTATTTGACCAACGCATTTTACATGGGGGAGGAAATGCCTATCTAACTCCTAAACAAAAACTCATGGCACCATGAAATTCGGCAGGAGAGTTGGTGTTCAGCAAGTTTTTTGGAAAATTATTTTTGAGTTGGTGACGTCATCATAGTGACGTCAGAGCCATATTTTCGAAAAAATGATGTCATTTCTGCGATTACGTCACCGGTGATTCAAATTTTGTACGTAGGTTTGATTTTTATTACTTAATCACATAATGCCAGATGTGGGCACAAATAAAATTATATCAAAAGCGCAACGTAACAAAGCGCAACGATCTTTTCAACCAGTAAACGCGCAGCGCAAAATGAGCAATTTAATTTTTTTTAATTTCTGAAGCGCCGCACAACTCCGCACGGAACGTTTTGATTCAGTTAAAGCGCAGCACAATTCCGCAATTGCGGAACGGCATTTTCGTACCAAGTTAAAGCACAACCTAACTTCCGCAATTGAAATTTCACAACGCAATGCAAATACCGCATTTTTTGCGATTTTGACAGAAAAAGAGCAAATAATTTGCTAAAGAAGGCCGACATTTGTCAATATTACGATCGAAATGGAACAAAATTAAGTTCAATGTAAAGAATTTCGCTATTAACCAAAAAAAATTTTGAAAGCGCAGCGCAACTAAAGCGCAAGAAATTTTAAAGACTTTAGTTTGCAACGCAACTTCCGCAATGTTACAAAATAAAAAAATAAAACGCAACGCAACTTCCGCAATGCGCTTCTAATTGCGCTTTGTCCATCTCTGCAAAATGCCTAAGTCAAAAGTGGTCAGGAAAATGCTCAGATTTCGGAAAAAGATTTCGGTAAACCTCTAAATCGGGAAACTTCCCGTTACCTCAGCAACTTCACATTTTTAGAAGTTATTTGTGAAGAAATTTTACTCAAAGTTAAGTTAATTTGAAATAAAATTTTTTTCTTTGAAGAGATGTATCACAAAAAAATGTGTAAAATAGGGTGGTAACTGAGTAAAATCGATATCACGAAAACAACGTATAAAATAGGGTTAAAGGAAATGTAATCCAATTGTTCTTTTGTTACTAACTAGCTGTTATTCCCCCCTTTAAGCTAAACCAATTGCTTTTTGCCCAAGTACCGAGGTCCTATACTCTAATTAGAACTTCAACAAATTTAACGTCTTTTTTTATTTTGTTCAATAATTTTTTTATTTTGTGTAATTTTGAACAATTGCTCATTGATTTTATTTGATTAAAGATATTGTAATTTAAATTGCACAATTTTGGTTTTTAGTTGTTAATAGTTTATTATTTAGCGATGGAGAAGTTTTTCTTTATCAAGAAATTATTTCACGTTGTAATGGGAGCTTTGTTGTGCTTTTACGTCTATCATACCTTTAGAAGAAGTATTGTTTGGACTTCAAAAGAATTGCTTTTTAAGTAAGAAGTTTAAAGAAGCAACTATATTAGCAATAAATTTTCAACAGGCATGTGGTGAAATATGGCAGACAGTTTGAATAGTTAACCATTGAATCTCTTGTGGTGGTACTACCAATATAAGTCAATTTTTTTAATCAAGACAAAAACTTGTGTTCAAGTTTTTGTATGTGTTTGCTTGTGCAAAATTTGCATTTAGGTCGAAAAAATTTCCTTTAAAAAAAAAGTATTGTATAACATTCGAGAAGTTTTGCAAAGATGCCGGTCTACATTTGATAATTAGTCTGCTGCAAAGTTTGACCTGCGATGATCTACCATTTTGCCTATTTGCTCATTGAATTTGCTCACAATTTAAATCGCAGCAAAGCGACGACCATCTAAAGTATCGTGAACTGTCGTATCTTTAAAAAAATTTCGCAATTTTCAAAACCAATAAAAAAAAGCTTCTTATTTGTAAGTAAGCAATTTTTCTCGAAAGTGTTAGTACGCAGCGTGGCCGAGTGGGTAAAGGCGTCATTTTTACGACGACCCTGATCGCATGATCTGGGTTCAACCCGCGCTGCGGTCACGCTGTTGCGTCCTTGGATAAGACGCTTGACGATGATTATCTCTGCTTGGTGGCTTCGAACAAGCAGCAAATTCAGTGGGCAAAACTTCGAAAAAATTCACAGGAACATTGGATCACTGGTAACTCCTAAGCAGGTGCGGATTCCTTCAACCTCGAAGTAGTCATTGCAAGGAAAAGTGTGCGGATTGTCCAATATTTAGCGTCTGACGCTGTCCTGTGACAGCAGGATAAATATGCACTACAACAACAACAAGTATCTAAGTAGCAATTTCACGCTGAGTGTGGTTTTAACTTAAAACTGCTGAAGTTCATTGATCTTGGTTTTGTATTTTAATAAACCTAGATTTCAAAAAAACTCACATAGAGTAATCTATTTCGTCTATATTTTATAAAGAAAAATAATTGGGGGGGGGGGGCTAATGGAAAGATAATTAAGAGAAGTGACTGGTAATTAACTAACACTGAATAGCCCCCCTTATTCCTGAGTTTATAATATATTTGTTGATGAAACCTATTTTTGGCTTTTTTACACCAACGATCAAGTTTGATTGTTTATTTTTGGGCATTTTTTAAAGTTTTCATTGATTTGTGACTTTAATTGTTGACAAATTAGCCTCCCCCTGAATATATGTTTCAAAAGATGCCTTAAATCACTTTTTAGTCAATTCCAGCGCAAAAGAACAGTCTCAAAAAAGATTAAAACGTGGTATTTTTCATAGTCTGCATTTTGGTTGACAGGCCAATGGGAGGGGCTATAGCCCCCCGCCCCCCTGGCTACGCTACTACTTTCAACATGTTTCAGATTTTACTGTAAGAAATATCTGCGCAGCCTTTCTTTAACATAGCAAAAACATGCAAATACCAGCGATAATAAACTAATGTTAGACAAACAAGTGAAAGTACAATACCGGCAGCACCTGGGCTTGTCACATTCAAATTGTCACAAGCTGATTCTTCTGACATGCAGATAGTAAACTACCGGTTTGATGGTAAACTCATCATTTAGGGCAGGCTTGGAAGTCTACCCAACCAACGCAAAAATTCAATATAACTGGGGAAATTTTTTGCAAAAACAAAAGCGTTATGAAGAAGCTGTGCTGCAATACAAGAAGGTGCTGGAGTTGCAGCCTGACAGTTTTAGTGCTATCAACAATTTGGGGTCAATGTACGAAATTCTTGGTGAACCTTTGGTAAGTTAACGAAATTTTGTTTTTGTCAATTTACTTGTACCTTAGCTTATTATGACTAACCTTTAGGCTAATTGTCGGCTGAAAGCAGTCAATTGTGATGCTTTCTCTTACTATTATGTTTCTTGGCTCTAAACTAAATGCATTAAAGCATTTTTTGCTTTTAGGATTTAGTCGAAAAACTGTATAGAAGGGCTACGGAAGCTGAACCCGATAACGAAATTGGATATGCAAATTTGGCCAGGATTTTAGTGTGAGTATTTTATTTCAAACTCAAAAACAATGTTCAAACCTGCAGGGCTGCGAAGCCAGGGGAAAAAAGCATGGCTCCAGCTCCAGCTCCTGAGCTTCAGTTTTTTAAGGTATTCCTTCGGATCATTGTTACAACGTTACAAGCCAGTTGCAATAAAGTCAGAACATCTAGTGAAGTTAACTGTTGATAGGCGCGCAGCCAAGATCTTGCTAAGGGGGAGGGCTTGAAGCCAAAGGTAAAATTTCTCAGCGTTTTGTAGACTGGGGTGGAACCCCCATCTGCTGGGCGATTTTTGTAATTTTTTAGTAGGCCTATAAGATTGCCATTTTAACGCTTTTTGGATGGTATTTCGCACTTTTGGCGGGCCATTTAAACCAAACCAATTGCTAAAATTTGAAAGACCTTTGAGAGTTAATTTTCTCAGCCACACCAGCCACCACTGCTTTACCTAATGTCAAGTCCAAAATACGTTTAAAAGCATTCGTATTTTGGTTAAATTTTTTAAACGACTTGACTAAAATGGGGCTTCATTCTAGGGATGTACCGCTACCAAAATTTTTGCCGAAGCCGATTCCTGTTAAAATGCCGATTCTTTGATTACTATATAACTTTTGTAATGCTGGACAAAGTTATTTTAAGTAACTTGTGTTTAGACTAAAGCGACGCTTTGCAAACAAGCAGGTGTTAACACTGAAAGCAAAATCAAGCGAAAAACTATTGACTACATCAAAAATGTTAAAATTATCAAATAATTTTTAAAAACAACTAACTGTATGTCGCTGACATCATCCAACCAACGCTGTAATTCAACCCTTGTTTATCTACAGGTAGCTTTTTTACAGCAGCTTCAGACCAACACGTGTTTCATTTTCCATCTTACTGTTAACTGCATTCAAAACCACAGCAATAGTTTTGTAATCAATAGCTTTGTTCAAACAATTGTGTGATGCAATAAACTTTTTTTACCATCGTGTTGCGCAATATGCAACTGAGCAAAACAATAAGCAATGCGCTCGCAAAAAAAACTTCTTTGTTTCATTTTTTCTTTTACGATTTGTTTTTTTTCCTGTCGTAACGTGTGTAAACGCTTTCGTAAAAAAAAATTGTTTCTGTCTGGTAAAAAATACAAACCGGAATGTAAATCGAGCTGATCGGAAAAAAATAGCAATGTTATTATGTTCAAAGAATGGACAAGTATTGGCCATATTTTACCGATGCCGATTCCAAAAAAATTGCCGATACCGATGCCGATTATTCGGCACATCCCTACTTCATCCCCCTCAGTCCTTCCCCCTTGGTTGCGCCACTGATTGTTGACTACCAGTATATCCTAGCAATCAGCATCCACATTGAAAAACCATATGGACTACTAACAGACTGAAACGCTAAAAGTTAAAATTGCAGGTTTTGAATATAATAGACGTTTGTTTGGCTTTGGAAAGGTCTTTCGTTACAAGAAAGTCGGATCTGGAGATTGCAGATTTTTTTTTGAAGCTCCGGCTCCACATTCACGATTGCAGTTACCGGCTCCGGCAAAAATGCTTGGATCCAGCTCAGCAGCCCTGCAAGCCAACAAAATGGTCTTATTAACAGCAGCGTCGCTAGGGTGGGGGCAGGGGGGCGGCTCGCCCCGGGTGTCACCATTTTGAAATGACACCATTTTATGATTTGTATCAAATAAAAAAACAAAAAACAATATTTAATATCAGTGGAAATGTTTATTGCACTGGAATGGACTCAAAAATGATTTTAAGCATCTTTTAAAACATTTATTTAGGAAGAAGGGGCTAATTGGTCAAACACAAAACTCACAAATTACTAAAAACTTTGAAAAATGTCCGAAAATAAGCAATCAAATTTGATTGCTTGTTGAAAAATGCTAAACATAGGTTTTATTAAAAAAAAGTATGTATATATCTAATTACCAATCATTTCTCTCAAATCTCCAATTCCCCCTCCCCATTATCTTTCTATGTAAGATAGGGACAATAATAAAAACACCTATTTGCTGTCACCATCCGAAAATGCCTAACGGCAAAAATGCCTGTTGGGGGCATTATTTTAACGATTTTATAGGTGGTTTTATTATTGTTAACAGGTATCGACCTAGCGTCATGTAGCTCTTTGTTTGGTTTGCAACAAAAACACGGCCAGTTGGCCGAGCGGTAACGCGTTCGTCTTTGGAGCGGGAGGTCTGAGATTCAAATCTCAAGCCGGTCAAATCGGACTCAGTGTTGCCAACGACTCACCACCGCTGCGACATTTCTTCGAAAGAAGCTGTGTTGCCCAGGCGCGATGACGCGGAGATGGTCCCCACAAACTCGTTACACGCTTGGGTGTATTACAACGAGTATAATGAAAGATTTGATTTTGATTTGAAGATACGGACAAAATAGATTACTCCTTGTGAGTTTAAACTGATAGTCCATAGACCACACACAAATCAACGAGAATAAAATCGAAATATGTATTATTCACCTACAACGGCATATCTTCAGTGTCGTATTCAAATACAGGTCCGCCAAAATGATCAATATATCTTTGTGAGTTTTATTCAACTCTAGGATAGATTTACCAGCTTGTAAATAAGAAAACTGAAATTCTATCATTCGTCGCTTTCCACATAGCCCATTTATATAACCAGTCCAATCAATGTCTATTCCCTGCTAATTTCTGTGCCACGTTTGAAAAGGATTAATTTTTATTAAAATAAGCCTAAAATTACGTTACTTTTGCAAATACTGTAACACAAATTTTTCGAGCGCTGAGGGCTCCGCCCCCAGGCCCCGAAACAGCCTCTTGCCTATAGTAGATTTTTGGCTACGCTCCTAATAGTAGACGTGTGCAGTGCCGTCGCCAGAGAAAATGTAGCGGGACACGAGCCGAAAGTGAAGGGGCACCAACACAGACTGAATTTTTGCACATTAAAGCTTATCTTGTACGGTGAAAAATTAAGTGCAATTTTTAAAATCATGCATTCATGTCTAAAAAACGATCTATTAGGCCGGCACCGTTTCTTAGCCCTTTTCGTTTGCGCCCCATATTTGCTTGAAAAATCCTTCTTCAGCAGTGACTGCGACCTGAGCAATCTTGCTTGGACTCTAAAAAGAAAAAAACAGCTGGACTTTTAACAAGAAAAAGTTGGATTTCACCAAAAAGGGGGAAGGTGGGTGAGGGAGGGCTTGAACCAAAAGTTAAAATAGTTTTATTCAAAAATGTCACAATTAGGTGACGTGCTGAAAAAACTGGTGCAACTTAATCGTATCTTAGACGGGGGTCTGGGGGCATAGCTCCCAGCCGCTTGGCGAGTTTTTATTCCAAGAAATAATCTTTTCAGCATCATTTTGATTACATTTTGAACGTGTTTAGACCCATTTGAAACAACTAAATTGAGGAAATTAAAAAATCATTCGAAAGAATTAAATTTCTCATCCCCTTTATTCCCCTTACTTATGGATCAAGTCCAAAACATTCTTAAATGCTAGTATTTGGGGGTTAATAACCCCCGCCTCCATGGTTGCGAAGCGATTTTGTAGGCCTATACCTCTATTCCGCAACACATCATGTAAACACTAAGTGACCCAGATGTGCATCGCTACCCATGGTTTAAGAAACGCTCAATGAATATCGCATAAGCAAAAATAAAAACTTGTGCAGTAGTGTGCACCGTGCTAATAAAAATAAGACGGATTATTGTATGAAAATTACGTTACAGCTGTTGGTTGCCAGCAATTTCGCAATAGATCGAGAAAACGTCAGACGAGAATTATGTGTGAAGGTTATTATTCCTTTTTACATCATTGGCTACGGTGAGGTCATGTCTGTTAATTTAGTCATTATTAAAAAAAACAAACTTAACAGTTTAGCATTATAACGTTAGAAAAATGCAAACAGGCAAAATAGCCTATAGAACTAGCCTTATTTTCATTAGTTCTTGCTGCTTATGCAATTGTCTTCAATGAGAAAGCTTGGCTACTGTTCAGTAATCTCTTTTTTCCTACTTGGTTCTGTGCTGCTGATTAGATTAAATTGATTTATTACACAGCGAAAGAGCTCGAATCAGTTTAGCCTAATCTGCGCTGGATGCCATTGCCTTACGTTAGAATTTAAATCGTAGCTGCGGCGACGTTAATCAACGTCAGAGTGGCCAATAAAATTTGTTAAGTTGCGATAAAATATCTGGGGAATGTCACCTTGCGTTTGAAGTACAATATCTCTGAAACGGCGTAGTCCAGAAGAACGAGGTCAACGCTAATCTAATATAATGCGATTTGCTAAGTTTTAATACTCCCGTTAAATTTGCCTGCACTCCTCTTTTAATCGTTAATCCGTTAATAACGAAGCTAACTTTTTCATTAACTCCTTAACAAGGGTTTTTATGTTAGCGGATTATATTAACTTCCGTTAAGTTTTGTTATCTTACGTTAAGGTTCTCATCGATAATTTCTCGCACTATTCATTCATTGTACCGATACAAACCAGTTTGCACAGGTAGCACTTGTTGCGTATTAGATCGAGTTTTATAGAAGAAAAATCGAATAAAGAAGCTTTTTTTTGTGGCAAATAATAATCTGCAGCCTCATAGTTCTATTAATTATCGCTGTTCGCAATTTCCAGAGGTTGTTAGCAACTGACTTGTTAGCAACTGACTGCTTGTGCCCCCCCCAAACGAAAATTGTGCCCCCCCAAGCGAGGACTGTGCCCCGAAGAAATTAACAGGCTCGGGGCTACTTGATCGCAAAACGAGGTCCAAATTAGTGTTTTTTGTGGTTGAGAAGACCTTCTTTTTTTTTTTGGAGATCACCTGTTTTCGGCCGGAAAAACCGCTTGAATTTGCGATTTCAACAGAAAAATCCCTTTGACTTTTTGCTCCTCACCTTGCTTATTTCATCCAGACTGGGATAAATTTCTCGTGCCCCTCTCGAATTCAACAAAATAAACTTCTCGTGCCCCCCCCAAAATTTATTTCTGCCCCCCCAGTCACGCTATCCTGGCGCCGGGCTTGAAGTAGGCCTAATAAAATTTAGGTGAAAACATTAATTATAGAACTAGGCTGAGCCAATAACTTGCTGAATAGCAAATAAATAAGCTACTTTCATATCCTCTTATCCTGATGTCATTATAGCATATCGTAATCTGGCAACAGCCAGCAATGCTATACAATATTAAGCAGGCTGGTAGGCTCAACGCTAGTCCAGTGCAAATATGGTTAGGCCTGGCCTTGTTTAGTTGATTTAACAACCAGTAAATCACAAACAAAACAGCTAAACAACCTACTGGTAATTTATTGATAGTCTTAAAAACTTTTTTGCAAACCTAGTGTAAACTCTACAACAAGCCTAGGCCTACTAAGTACTAACAGGACCAACTACCGGTAACTCCCTGTTTAAATGGGTTTCATCTTGCTCTCACTCTTATAGCCCAACATTTATCCTAAATAGTGCGCACAGTACCATATCAAAAACTCACTCTGACTTACATTACCTAATGCTGATACCTACTGGCTATCACGGCTTGGTTTCGCCGCTGAGTTATTCGCTTTTAGCATATCGAAAAATTACATAAAATAAATGGCAACACGCATGCAATATTTAAAATTGCATGCTTTGGTGCATAGCTTGTGGTCTGTTTGAAGCTAAGTTATTGGTTATTGATACAAATCTAAAATAAAAATACAGAATTTATTTTACGAAAAAAAGAAAGTAGACGTATAAAAGAACTTTTGCAGCAAACAAGGCGCCAATCAAAACTTTCAAACCTATTTGATGTTGTTCGTAATCTCATAAAAACATATACACTATAGCGATCTCTTAAACCGTTGAATGCAATTTAAAAATTGCACAGAGATGGGCACTCGGTACTTTCATAGCACCGACAATAACGGTACAAATACTTTTCCGAAAAAGTAACGACGGTACAATATTAGGTATTTTTTGAAAAAAGTACCGACGATTACGGTACTACCGATGATTACGGTACTCGGTACCGGTCTCGGTACTTTTTAAAATTTGATCCTCAAAATTGTAAAACATAGGTACTCATTTTTGAATAAAAATTTATTTTTTTCTGTTTTTTTTTGTGTAAATATTTCAGTTGATGTTATTGCTGCATTTGGTGGTGAAACGCAGAATGCCTTGATGCTATGGCATGTAAGTCGGCTGCTTGGCACAGTGGACAGGAGCGTCGTTTTAACGACGGGCGTGATCGCAAGGCCAGCGGTTCTACTCTTTCCGAAGCATTGTTACTTGTTGCATCCTCGGATAAGATGCTTTAGAACGATTAAAGTATCTCTGCTTGGTAGATCTTACGAGCAGCAAATTAACGAAGTAAGAATACAGCCGGAAACCTCAAGAAGCCGGCAACTTCTAAGCGAGACTGGATTCCTTTTTTGAAATACTGTAAGCAGTATCACCGCTAGTTGCTTGCCAAGTTGGCTAGGCGGTCACGGCACTCGGACAGCAGTCCAGAAGGTTGTGGCTTTGATTTTTCATAGGGTCGAGTAGGATAGCCACCGATTCATATATCAGTGATGTTGTTGTCGAAAATGGACACTGATGTAACAAACAAGAAGGTTATGATTTACTTTGTTTAAGAAGTGTACTGGTCTTTTAGCTCTAGCCTAACTTAAGAGCTATGCAAAATAGTCACTACCATGTCCTGCCTGATCATGTAACCAATTAACCGGTAACCACTAACAAGGTCAATTCGGCGTTGAGTAAAACCCACGCCTCACACTGGCTTGCGGCTATGATTGGGAATCCCTTGTGAAATCACAAAGTATTTTTCTATTGCATCACATATACAGTTAGTTGTACTTTTTGTCACACCGCAAACTGCCGTAACCGAATGAACCGCATTCCGCAGCCAGTGGAGTGGGTCGACGAATGTCCTCACCAGTAGCGTACGCAGGATTTTCGAAAAGGGAGGGCCAGGAAATTTAAAAAAATTGAGATTATTGAAGACAAGAATGAATTATTTCCAGCCCAAAACCAGGTCCATTTTCCTGCCCAAACTTAGGTGAAGACCAAAAAAAATGTCTTCACTCAAATTGGGTCCAGTTTTTGGCCAACAAAAAGGTCTTCGCCCACCCTTTCTGTACTCAAACCTTCTGCCCAAGTAACAAAGAGGGGAGCCATGCCACAATTTTGCATAGTATTCTATGCTAATTCTACTATCCTGGCGACCCAAAGGGGTGGGCATGGCCCAATGCCCCCCCTAAATACGCTCCTGGTCCTCACTCCCTCGTGGGTCGATAATTGTCCTCACTCCTTGATTTGTACGGAGTTCGAATAAATTAAAGCTCCATTCTGAACAAATCACAAAAGAAGTATCGAGTAGCGAGTACCGATCAAAGAAGTGAGAAAAAAGTACCGACGGTACCAAAAACAATACATTTTTAAAAAAGGACCGACGGTATTGATAACGGTACTAAAAAAGTATCACGGTAATGCCCACCTTTGAAATTGCATGCGTGTTGTCATTATTTTTTGTAATTTAGCGATATGCTGAAACCAGGCTAAAACTGAAGTCAATGAATTGAGCGAAACTGTTAACGGCTATACTTTGACTTGAAAGTTAATGCATGTAACGGTGGTAACTCAATTTGATTTTGTTTTAAATTTTTACGTGTGGCCTACTTGTTTAAATTATCATTTTTGGCTAAATGACTAGGGATGCAATAATGCCTTGCTTGCATGGAGAATACTCCCATGGGACAATTTAATTCTTGCAACTAGCTTCCAATTTGAACAATTTAGTTCTTCCACAAGGCCAAAGGTGGGCACCGGTACTTCAAAAGTAATTCGGTTCCGGTGCTCGGTACTCTGTAGCAAAAATACCTAATTACTGTTCCGGTACTCGGTATCGGTACTTTTTAATTTTTTTTAAAGAAGGTCAAAAGATTTTTTCCTAGAAGAGCGAGCATAAATTTTAATGAGCAGAAGGCCGACCATTCGATATCCCATCGTAGTTCGCACCGCTACAACCGTATTATACTCTTACTATTTTTGGAGGTCGATTTTTCCTAGAGCTCCAGGGGCCCGTGCTTTGTGAATCCGGCTCTGCATAAAACTTGAGTTTTTCCTCGCCAGCAGTCGCCACCAGAATATCGATGTCTATATATTCCGATTAATATTAGATTGTTGCTTGTATGAAACTACTATACCCTTTTTAACGAAAACGTGGTCTTTTTTTGGAGTCTACTTGGCACCGAACTAGAAATTTTGGTGAGAATAGGTAACTGACAACACGATCTATATAACGGTAGGTCACAAAACAAATGAATTTGTGTCTTACGTTAATTTCTGAACAAATTGCACTTACACAAAGTGTTATTTTGGCTTTAACTTTGGTTATACTGTACAAAACCCAGTTTCAGTCAGTGGAGTCACAGTTCGAGCAAATCTTTGGTTCTTGTTTGCATCCAAGACTTACATTAATAGTAAATTTTTGTGCTGTATAAACTTTTACAGTTTATGTACTTATCCCAGCGTGCTCACAAGAATTAAAAACCATTATCTCGAAAAAAAATTCTTGTGGTTTTGGTAATTAATTACTTAATAAGACTCTCCGTAACTTCTAAGGAGGGTTATAATAAAATAACACAGATCTTGGTTTATAACGAGGGTATAATAAAATAGAATATTCCGATAACACAGAACTTCACACAATCTAGAAAAGATATCCAGAAAACCATGTTGGTTGCAGAGTAGAGAGTTTTCTAGAGAGCTCTTTAACTTCATTCAGCCAAGATTGCCATTTTGTTCGCGGTATTTTTAGTTGTGCTTCGTGCAAAAATAAGCATCAAGAGATTCTACAAAAGTTTTGCAAATTACATGCAAGTTTGCATTTAAAAGTTTTAAAACAGTTAAAACAGAAATATAAAAGAAACATTTACAGTAAATATTAAGAACCGATACAGTTTAAAACAATGGCATAAAAAAGTTTTTCAAGTTGTTAAGGACCAAAAGCGCATTTCAAACACTTGTGAACTTTATAGCTTTGCAGTGGTTTATGCAGGCTTACGTTGTAAGTTTTAAAACAGGTAAAACGGAAATACAAAAGAGAAATTTAAATATTAACAATCAATACAGTTTAAAACAATTGCAAAAAAGTTTTTCATGTTGTTGAAGACGAAAAGCACATTCAAACATAATGAAAGAGTGACAGTTAGGTTATTATTCCCTAAACCACAAACAGACAATTCTTTACTCTGCCCGTGGGTCCTACACAAAATCTAGATAAATCACAATTACAAAACATGACTGGCTATCGCCAACAATTCTAACGCCAGCCAACTGAACTACAGGAGACTAAACTTCGACTTTGTTTAAATGCTTATAACTTTTCATGTGATGTGACTGCGTTTTTGCGTAAATATTTTTGTTATTACCCTCCAAAAAATTTTTAAAAATACTGATCAAATCGAAAATAAGAAAGTATCGCAAAAAAAATTCAGATTTAGCAAAATCAAAGTAATTCGGTACCGGTACATATTTTTAAAAGTATCGGCGGCACTGGTACGGAAAAAGTAATTCGGTTAGTAAATTGCTACAAAAGTAATTCGGTACTGCCAACTTTGCTCATGGCTCCAAAAACGCGCAAAAGATGATCCAAATGGCATTAAAATGACTAATTTTTCCCAAAAATCACAAAACTCGTCCAGCAGCCTCTGCTACGAGGAGCTAGTTGTGCAAAACTTACGCAGGAGCCACACTCAAGCGTAACGGTACGTCGCTTTTGTAAGCGAAAAAGCTGTCCCACGTAATTGCTATCCCCTCAGGCTGGCATCGCTGCCCCAACCCTAACTGTAATGCAAGGTTTTAAAGCAAAAAAAAGATAGCACTGTGCATTCCCTTCCCAGTTCCTGCATACTGCGACACACATTCACAACCCCAGCGCGAATTGAACCCAGGTGCGGAGGTTGGAAGCTGAGCACGATAACCACTACGCTGCACAGCTTGCAACAATGCAGTTGCAAAATGTCGTATTTAAACCAAATGTATGAGAAAAAGGCAATGCCACGTGAGTGAGTTTTGCATGATTAGCTTCTACTGCCTTTGCTTCCTGGAGACTCCGCCAACAGCCCACGTCTCTGCTATACCCTTAATTGTACCAGATTGCTTGTCACGTTGCCTCATTGAGACATTTTTTGGACAAAAAGACTTCTTTTCGGAATACTGGAAAATTTAAATCCGAAATGCTCTTCTGACCAATACCTATTGTGCTTATTGGTGTTGGTGCAACCAGAGGTGGTCAGGAGTCCTCGAGGACGCTTTTTAAAGTCATTGGCCTGGAAGCCTACAAGTCTTCGAAAATGTCCTGTCCTTGTCTTGAACACATTATTTTTTGTCGTTAAAAAACAAAATAAACAAACAACGGATAACATAAAGTTCACGCCTGTCAATTCGTTTTCTTTTCTTATTTAAAAAATAATAAAACGCAATAGCCCAGAAGTAGCCAAGTCATACTGAAACTAACTTACATCATGTGAAAACTAGATATGTTACGAGCACACTTTTACTGCACTGCGCTCGCACCGCACCGGCAGGGTTCTGTCTGCACATTGCACCGCACCGCAAAATATTTGCAAACACTGTACTGCCCCGCGCTGCAGAGCATTACAACAAAACACCAAAAATATGACAATGAAAAATATATTGCATGAATTTGATTGATGTGCTGGTGAAGTACTGTAGGCTACCAATACCAAAAAGTCATAATCTGATGAAGCACAAGCAGAGCTTATTTTAACGCAAGTGTGCAAATAACTCAGTGCTTTACTGCTTATTTGCATGGAAGTCCCAATAACATTCTTCCATGACGCTGAGAAGAGCTGGTATACTAGGAATAATTCGCTCTAAAGCAATCTTACCAGAACCCTCCTTGAACACTGATCAAAAAATAACCATTTAGTAGCTGATTATTCTCAATGTTTTGGCCAAATCTTATCCAAATCTGAAATAAGTCAAACAATCACAAGTATGGTGGCTCATCCCCCAATCCACGTAATCTACCACCACCAAATTTCAATAGACACAATCTCAACAGAAAACTTATTGCCATCGCGATTTTCAAGTTACTAGATTTAGTGATTTTGGAATTACAGTATACACTAGAAGTCTTGCAAAAAAAAATGGAAAAAATATAAATCTCGGAACTCAAACATTTTGATCGAGGGAATTGCAACTACATCCCCAGGCGTTTCGAAATCCAAAAATATTATTCTCCTCAAACATTTAGTTTAGATCTATACAGGTGTGTAAACTCGGATCTGCTTTCAGATTAGGGGGCTGGAAAACTCGTATCACGCGACTGGCAGCCTTTAAAACTTGTCAAAGTATTGTTTCGTGCGTACTCCATTCAATCTGAATTTCACGTTTCTACCTTCAACCGTTCCGAAGTTACGACATTTTGACCTTTTGATAGCAGAAAAACGG
The DNA here is from genome assembly GCA_963965965.1 of Trididemnum nubilum. Classification (NCBI taxonomy): domain Eukaryota; kingdom Metazoa; phylum Chordata; class Ascidiacea; order Aplousobranchia; family Didemnidae; genus Trididemnum; species Trididemnum nubilum. The sequence continues at coordinate 26,307,081 of OZ014481.1, read as the reverse complement.
CTTATTTTGCCAAAGTAGCAAACTAACAATAACTAAGGCCATATATATTGGTACTAGCCTATTCCTGATTCGTTGGTGCTGCTCGTGCAAGATCACTTAGTTAACTCGCGAGCACTTACTACTTTAAAAGAGCAAATTTTAGTACTTGGCTGTCCGCAGCCCGCACTGCGCAGTAAAACCGCTTAAAATTTTACGCGGTGCCCTCGCGGCCGCGTACCACCGCGTACGCTGAGCGGTTGACATCTCTAGTAAAAACTCTAATCGGAGCATGTGAGGGAGGGCAAAAGGCATTAGAGAAAATTGTCGTTTTTGTTTCTGTTAACACTTCCGAGGCAGGAACTGCAAAACACTAAAGTCATCTACAGGTATAATAAAGAATCCGTACACAATCATTGCTTACTTGCTAATGCTAATGTTTGCCAAGACGTAGTCTATGTGAGCTTGGATTCAAAAGAAAGTATGTTTGTAATAATGAGATGTACCGGGAATTTAAGTATTATTTGGGAATATAACTACCATATTATTAATGCTGGGCACTTCCGCAAATCCGCAAATTGCGGACTCAAGGTCTTGATTTGCGGATTTGCAAACCTATTTCTTACCGCAAACATTTGCTGTAAAAAAATTAAAATCTACCGCAAATCCACTAAAGCAGCAACATTGCTGGGATCGTTTCTTAGCAATTTCCAAAAAAATACGTTTTTAGGGTTCAATGTATCGACAAATTTGTGTGGATGTATTCATAAAGTATGTATAACAACCCTTACCAAGTTCCGCTGCTGTGGAACGATTATTTTCCAATGACGCTGCTATTCTTACAGAGATACGAGCTAGCTTAGCATCAAGAAACTTCCAACGGCTTATCTGAAGGGAAACTTAGACTTTTTGAAGTGGCAAGGAGTTGCACTAGACGACTTTGGTGACATGCCCATTACGTCTAATAAACACATAGGCTGAAGGCTTACCAACATTTCCAATCTTAGTTTAATCTATTTAGTTTTTATGTTTTTAGTTTCGTTAATCGTGTTTTTGGAATGCATGTTTTAGACTAACTACATGTGTTACCGCTCACAAAATTTCCAAAGATTTTTGTAAATTAATATTATTGCCCACGTTGGAATCCTGAAAAAAATTTCTGTATCCTGGATAATCTTGTGATATTTTATGATGTACGCATAATGCAACTATGCATTTTTGATTTTCCAAAGTTTGTGTATTATGCAAATGCAGGGATGTAGCCAGGGGCGAGCAGGGGAACAACTGCACCCAAAATTTTACTTTTCCCCCAAATAATTCTAGTTGAACGCCATTTTCAGCAAAATTTCGTGCATTTTGTGCCTAAATACGTTACTTTGACCTCCCAGAAATTTTCTTTGCCCCCCCAAATGATTTGATCAAAATGCTTTAAGACAGCCAATTGCGAAAAAAACATGTTTTAACTCCGCGAAGAGCTTTTTCTGTTTTTTTTTTTTTTGGTAAAATCAGCTCTTCATTCCGTGAAGACCTTTTTTTTGGTCTTTACTGACTTTTGGGGGCAAAATTACTGCGAAGCCATTGCCCCCCAACTTTTTGCTTGATCCCCCAAAATTCCCTTCTTGGTCAAAATGATGTGTCAAATGCTTAGCCTATTTTTTAATCAACAAATGGCATAAATTTCTAAGCAGTTGGCGGCGTTACTCCAACATTTTTCCAAAATTCACGAGCTAAGTTAGACATCATGACAAAGTTTTTTGCTGGTGAATTACAACCGCACATTGATCTTGTAGATTTTCGGTACCTCCAGCAAACTGGCCTTTGTCGAAACAAATTGCTAATTTACCAGTGACTATTGATTGAACCTGCGTTACACACCAATAACCAAGACTTAAAACCCAAATTTTCTAGTTTTGCAATTACCCTTAGGTGCTGACTGCTCAGCGCCGAACCGAAACATAAAATTTAAAGGGGCATTAAAGTCTTATTTTATTCATTTATTGATACACAAGACAATTTTTTAATTTGAGTCAAATTTCAGAGTTCTTCGACTTCTACATCGAAAGATATTTGCATTTCTTTTTTCCTCTATTTGTGACAATCCTGCCAATTATTTTGAATAATTTTTAAATCAACCATTCGATGTCGCCGTGTAAATACTGCGATAATGTTAGCGAAGCATAATTACCAGTGGTGCCACTTCTCGTGATTTATCTCGAGATCTCGTGATTTTATCCCTTTTTTCGTGATTTCGTGATTGTTCTCAAAAATCTCGTGATTTTTTATCAGACCAGAGTCAGCCTCGTTCGTCAATTTAAATATTGGAAAAGGTTCGGCGCACGCAAACACTTCGTAATGAAACCTAAAAATCTAACCCTAACGCTATCACTAATCCTAACCCTAACCCAAACCTATAACTGTAACAATCAAAATAAAAATTTCCGAAAACGATTGACGTCACCGGAATCTTTGCTTATTTAACCAAATTTAACCGCACGTTCCATGCGCCAAGTCACTTCGTTCAATATTTTACAATTTCAGCTTGGCAGCTAACCGAACAATATTATGTGACAAAAAACTATTTGAAGTGAATTTACACAGTATCCGTTTTTCGTCGGTTTTTGTCCGTTTTTTTTTACGTTTTTGCTTCTCCTTGAAAAAGTATGCGCTTTTTCATTCGCATTTTTATGTCCATATCCGCACTAAGCAGACTGTTACATATTGATAAAAATTATGTTCAAAAATTTTGAGTATGAACGATAAGAGCGATATTTCAAATTAAGGCAGTACCCCTTTGCAAAAATAATTTTTTAGACAACTTTTGTCCAGTATGTGACAGTTTGGTTAGTGCTGATATGGACTTATAAAAATGCGGATGAAAAAGGACATACTTGTTCATGGAGAAGCAAAAACGTAAAAACGAACAAAAACGGATACTGTGTAAATTCACCTTTAGTGTTTTTGTCCTACGCGCTGATGGATGATGTAAAGTCAAAAGACCCACATGCAAGATACTGCAAGCAACCAACTGATAACAAGAAAGCAGATAGTTCTGAAGAACAATTTTTCTTAATTTCTAATGTTATGCAAAAACTGTTTATTTGATTACCACTGGTGATGTACAATCAACTTGCTAAAATCATAAATTTCTGAATGCTATAATTGATCAAGGTTTGGTAGGAGTTAATCAGGCTCAATATAAAAGTGGTCTGCTACATGCTTGTAACGTACTCTTGGTGAATGTACGTGAGTAATTGAAGTCAGGTTTGATAGTTAACAAAAATCTCTAAATCTATCATTAATATCATTTGGTCATCTTATCTTTGAATGAAACAGTACTGGTAACTATTGATATCACTAGCAGGACAGCAAGCAACTGATCGATTAATTGAGTAGACCAGTTAGTTTGCTATTTTTTGCCATATACAGTAAAACTACTAGAAGTGGAGTCCTCGAGGACGTCCTCGAGAACACATTTTGAAGTTCTTGGCCTCGAAGATCAAGTTCTCCAAACTGACCTGTCCTCGGCTAGAGGACAGCATTATTTTTAAAAAGGAAAATAACCAAACAAAGAATAACATAACAGGCAGCTTGTCAATTCGTTGTTTCCTTTCTTATTTGAAAAATAATGCAATGTGATAGACAGCTAAGCCAAGTCAAACTAAAACCTATTTTAAATGGTATTGTGAGAAAGTTCTAATCGGAGAATGAAGGGGTAAAAAGCATTGTAGAAAATTGTTGTTTTTATATCTGCTAACACTTCCGGTGCTAGGAGTATAAACTGCAAAGCACTAAACCATCCAGAATCGTAACAAGGAATCTGGGGTTCCAAACACAAACAATTTTGAGCTTTACCAAACAGTAGCAAGATACAGCAACCATAAGACGTGGTGTGTTTTAGGTTTGTTGTTTGTATTTACATTATTTACAACTAAAAGAAAATTATTAAGCGAAAGCTTTCGGCACTAAAATTGGCCCTCTTCAGGTATATCTGAAATGGCAATCATAACTTTAATGAATCCTAATCAATTAATAAACTACTCTGTTACTAAATCGGTAAATATGTAAGTATATTTCGATATAACTAACAAAACGAATTCTGAGAACCCCAACTTATTCTGATAATTCGAGAGCGTAAAGAATTTGTTTTGAGATAAGAAATCACTGGCAAGCAATCTGGGGGCAAATCTACATCCACTAAACAATTTGTGAGGTGGAAATCGCTGCCAGAAATCTCAAACAACAAACTATTTGATGTCAAAAAACGCTGCATGAAAAATTATTAAGAAATTACGGTAAGTGTAAATGCTAAATGTAACTATAATTGTTCGAATGCCAGAGTGCTAAATAAATTTTTTTCACCTCATTGTTAAGATGAAGAGGCGAAGCTCCGGCAAAAAATTGGGCATTTTTAGAAAAACTTAAACGTTTATTGTTTTTACGTTTCTGCAATAGTGGACGCTTTGAATGAGGTCCGGGGCAAAGTCTTCAATGCCTTCCTCCTTAATACGACTCTGCTGAGATCATCAGTTTTTTGTAATTAATTACCTTATGTTATATTTTAGAAAGTGTTTTTTGGCGGCCGAAACGTTCGCACTCGTTCATTGATAGGTATTAGATGTGAAAAAGGCAAAATACACTGAAAAGTAAAGAAAAAATTAGCTTAAAATTAGATTTGAGATATTGTGGAAAAACTAAACTTTTTTTAACCAAGCATTTACGGTATTTTCTCAAATTGCTTTGAAAATCCAAATGTGTAATTTTTTTGAAGTCGCAAAAATTCCTATTTTACCAAAAAAAAAATATTAAAATTTGCATGGGGACTTTGCCCTCGCCCAGAACCTCGTATTTTTTCAATGCCAAAACCTTATGAACTTGCCAATACAGACGGTACGGTACCTCATTTCATTTTAAAAGCATAAATTCAAATCATTTTGCAATATTGTTTAGACAATAATTTTTTTTTAATTTCCTTAAAACAAAGGGTTTAACCATAGACTATTTATTAGTGGACTGGAAACTGACAGTTTTGTCTTTTTTTCTTCACAGTTCTTTTGCGCTGCGCATATGTTTACCGCGAGACTTTTTTCTTCGCAGGTCATTCACGCTGCAAAAATGTCCAAATGGTCCCATCACATCAGTCGAATACGCGTGAGCGCAAAAAACCTTTGCAACAAAAGCTAATTTTTTTCTTCAATGCTCTTCGCTTTTTCTCCACGCGTCTATTTTTAGTCTATAAGTAAAGAGTATATGGTTTAACTAAACAATGTGGTTTGCGTTGAGAAAACTTCTAAAAAACTGGGGATCTATAATCAGTGGACGTTTGCACCTGAGCCCTAACTGATGAAATACGGCATTAAAATTGACCAATTCTAGGTTTGTAATTTAGCTATATTTTCATTCACGGGTTATGTCGTTGTTTCATTATCACAATACCGCTACGGCACGTAATCAACATCAGCTGCTAACGTGTAAAACTTCAAAATGGCATTCATCATTTATTTAAAAAAACTACGATTTTTGAATTATCATCAAAAACTTAACAAAATGCAACAACTTAAAGCACTTTCGCGTTTAAAAATTATGGAAAATTTACGAACTATAATTTAAAAAAAGTTGTGTCCTCGGTCCTTGGCCTCGACCATGCCTGTCCTTGGCCTCCAGAGGGTCTGTCCTCAAAAAGTTGGTTCTTGGCCTTGGCCTCGGATTTTTTTTTTTTTTGAGTCCTTAGTCTTGGCCTCGAACGTTGTGTCTTCGACTCCACCTCTGAAAGCCACGATGGGGAGAAATAAGTCAAGTCCAAAATACAAGTCAACTGCTGTACAACTAAATGTAAAGTAAACTTGATAGGTAAAAGTTCAGAAATGTATTTATCTTGAATTGGTCCAGATTTTGTTACAACTAATCTTGGGGTATCATATTTTCGTTGACCAAAAATAAGACAGGTCTGAAAAACAAAGCCTAAACGACCAAACTTGCGGAAAATACCAGACAGACCTTTTTTTTGGGGGGGGAGAACACCATTTTTGAAGGGAAAAATCAGTGAACTTTTTTTGTTTGGAGACCTCTTTTGTTAGTACTATTCATTAATGGGCAGCGGTGCAAGCGAATCTGCAACCGTTAGGTAAAGTTCACTTACACATTGTTTAGGCCTCATTTGAGCCCATTGCAACTGCAGCTGTTATGTTGCTGTTGTTTTGTTTGGCTACTGGTCGAACTCAGAAAGCCTTCCAGCTTTCTATAAGTACTTGGCCAGTTTGTTAATATTATATTTCGTTACCACATTGTAAACAGTGGTTTTGGTGATTCCAAAATATTTAACACGAATATCTTGGTAAAGCTTGCAATTGCCTACATGATGATTTGGTGTTTCATCCTCTAGGCAACATTTTGGACACAGAGAAGACTCAGCGCGACCTGTAGTTTTCTTGTGTCGTTGTAGATTGCAGTGCCCAGTTAAAACTTGCACTACTCTATATAATTGAGACCTCTTTGGGTTAAGGAGACGTATTGTTAGTTGTGAAGACGTCCAATCCACAGACTCCGTCATCCTCAAGCAGTCTTTCCGTTTATTCCACATAGATTTCCTTCTATCTGTGGACCAGTCCTTTACTGTGCTAACACAACTGGCATGCGGGACTCTAATAAAAAGGTTCAGGACCATGTATTTTTAATTCAGATTTTGATTTGGCTACATAGTCTGCCACTTCGTTACCATGTACCCCTGCATGTCCAGGAATCCAGGCAATACTGACATGGTTTTGTTTACCTAACTGATTTAGGTTTCTAATGCAGTTTAGCTCTGTAATTGATGTTGCAGTGCACTTTATGAGTGCTTTGGTGACTGCTTGACTAGTAACCAACCCAGCAATACTTTGATTGTTCATTTCTTCCAAAAGCAGGTTCTTTGCCACTTCTGAAACACCTAAAACTTCAACCTGAAACACAGTGCTGTGTATTCCAAGGTGGAAAAATGCTTGTTTTGGGGAGTTGTTTGGGAATTCTGCATAAAAACCCGCACCTACTCTCCCATCTAGTTTCAAACCGTCAGTGTAAACCTTGACAGTGTTCTGATTTGGAACGCTTTCAGATCTTATAGCATTCTTTTTATCCATAATTTGACATTCGAAATTTCTCTCAAATACCTTTGTTTTCTGTATTCGGTAAGCTGGCATTTGCAGCAGAGGTAAGAATCTTCCAGCATAATTCCAAATTTCAGCATGGATTTTTGTTTTCCCAAAAGAACCAACTGGGTTGACATGCCAGAGCCCACTAACAGTGATTCTGTATGACCCTCGCACTGCCTCAGCCAATGAGAATTCCTCAATGGAAGTTATGTTGAGCAATATTTCCAGAGCACCAGTAGGGGTGCCAAGAAAAGCTGATGAAATCATCAGGCAAGCAAGTCTCAGCACGTTTGTGAGTTTCCTCAACAGATACTTTTTGTTGAAACCGCCAGCCTAGGACACACATACATGCGACACGATTGGACGTATCGTAGTTGTGTATATCAATTTCATCATAAATGGTTTTACTCCTCACGTTTTACCCACAATTTGTCTACATTGCATTAATGCTGTAGTTGCTTTGCGGGTAATTCGGGTAATATGTAATTTCCAAGTTAGCTTGCTGTCAGAGTAACTCCTAACAGCCTTGCTTCCTTGGAAAGTTGAAGTTTTGAACCATTCGTTGACAAGGAACCCAAATCTGGATCCATTTGTGAGTGAGCAGTACAATTTCGGTTTTCTTGCTGCTAAACTGTAGCTCTTGTTCCGAAGCCCGCAGTGCAGCAATATTTATTACCTTCTGGGCCATACCTCTGATCCAAAGCATATCAGTACCAGTGACCAAAACTGCTAGATCATCGGCATAGGCTTGAACATAAAAGCCCCTGCTACGTAACTCTACCAACAGGCTGTTTAAGACACAGTTCCACAGAAAAGAGGACAGGATGGTGAGTTCCCCTTCACTACTTCTCTTTTAACTTTATCACCATATAATTCCACTTGGACTGTGCGATGTCTTAGTAAATGCTTTATCCGTGAGGGGAGAATCTTAGACATGCCCAATTGCCCAGCCCTCGCAGAGCCGCAACAAAGCCATGGAAGGTGACATTGTCGAATTCACCGACAATATCCAGGAAAATACCCAAAACTGGCTTTTTTCTAACAAGGCAATGCTCTAAATGGCACACAAATTCACACAAAGCAGTTTCTGTAGAAACACCTGCACAAAATCCATACTGCAATGCAAAAAGTTTTACTGCAAGTTATTATCTTCATTAATATGATGCGAAATTGGTTTTTCCAACCATTTCAGTTGAAAAGAAGCTAAAGTGATCATACTGAAGAATTTAGCTTCAAAATAGCTTTCCAGGTTGGGGGAAAATATATCTGAGCCTTCTTTCCATGCCAATTTCACATACTTGAAAAATGACATGCTTGAAAAATGTTTGTGTCTCAGGCATGCTTGAAAAATGACACGGTTATATCTTTTCAGTTGATTCCAACCTTTTTTTAACAGTACAGGGTATAGCTGTCTGGCCCTGGTGCTTTGAATGGTTGAAATTCGTTAATAGCTGCTTCCATACTCTCGAATGAACATATATTTGGAATCATTTCAGTGTCTTCAGGTCTTATGAATACATTGTCCACTAAGTTGGACCTGGTTGCATGATTGTCTGTCTACTGGTCACCCAGTGATAAGATATCGAGCAGATAGTTCAAAGTTTCTTGTGGAAACTTTGTGAATTTTCCGTTGTGTTTCATTACGTTGCTAACACGCAGCGTTTCATTCCTTCGAATAATCTTAACCAGCCGAGCCGTTGGTGTTTGACTATTCATGCTCTCTACAAATCTTTGCCATGGATCGCACTTTGCTCTTCTTACAGCTTTTTTGAAGTAGGATAGGGCGAGCTTTTGAGCCTCCCAATCTTTTTCTTGTTTTGTTTTAATGGCTTTTCTCCAAGCTCGGCGAGCGTCTTTTCGAAGGCTTGCTAGCTCAGAATTCCACTAAATGTTATCTTTATTTCGAAGCGACTTTCGCATAGGGCGAGCAGCTTCATATGATTTAGTTATTACTGAATGAACCTTGTTTGCCAGCACATCAATGTCTTTTTTTGAGGAAGGCAATTGTACGCGTCGAAAAATTCGTTCATTTAATTTTTGTTCGAGTTCGTTTTCATACTTGTTCCAGCACGTACGACGATCATTACGAAACACTTTAGCGTGATTTTGAATTTTGCTTTTAACCTGAAACCTAATATACATGTGATCCAACAATGATGGCACGTTGATAAGATGCCAGCCAACTACTCGGTCCAATGCACATCGATTTACTAAGGTTAAGTCCAGAACCTCTTCACGCGTTTTAGTTCTGAATCTTGGTTTATTAAACCTACAATACAGAAATTCAGGTCTGCTCTAGCAGTAGCACAACATGCTAGCAGATCCTCTCCTCGAGAGTTTATATCGGAGGATCCCCATATAGTGTGATGTGCATTCGCATCGGCTCCTACAATGGTAGGGATTTGTTTATTTTCTGTGAAGAGTAACAAATCCCTCAATAAATTGCGCGGAGCTGGTTCTTCAGCTGCTATGTATGCCGATACGAAAACAAAACTATCTCCCCTTCGGCACACATTGTTAACTCTAACTGCCACAATATCCTCATTTGAAAACATCGGGATTAGAGAACAACAGAGATCAGGAGTAGCATAGATGCACGCCCGAGGACGATTAACCTTTTCAATACCTTGAAAGAGGTTCCGCCTCATAGCTACTTCTGACTTTGGTGGCATATGCCCATGGTTCTTGAGCAAACGCTAACCCGGAACGTACGTTTTTGTTACTTCACACATGTTATAGCTTGCTGCTTTACATCTGCGGCTGCTTTACATTACATCTGCGGCTGCTTTACATTACATTTGCTGCTTTACATTTGCGGCTGCAGGATAGAAATTTCGCAAATAGTATAGGAAAAATAGCATTTGTTGAGTCGTCACCTTGTAAAATGGTTAAGCGATGTGAAGAAAAATTGATTCATTTAAAGTGCACGTACAGTGTTAATGTTTGGTACGTAGAAAGATAATATGCGCGTAAAAATAGGTTTTGCTTGATAAAAATTGGTTGGTTTGCTGGAAGCAAAAATTGTTTTGCTTGGTGCAAGGATTGAAAAATAACAACCGCGGTTGGTAGTAATAACGCCACTTGTCCAGCCAGGGATGAAAAGGGTTAGGCGTTGACGTTGTAATGTAGCTGTTGCTGCCGCTGCGGCTGCAGCTGCTGCAGTGTGCCTCGAGGAATCTAAATTTTCGTGAAGGTCTCGTGGACTATATCGTTCGGAGAAAAGTATGTCAGCGTGAGGTAAACAATAAATCATCATTCCATGCTATAACACACTGAATTGAGTTAATGAAGATGGCCAATCTCACACAATTACAAACAGCGGTTAAATTGGACAAAATGTCAGAAATGAGATTCCTCAATCAGTATTTTTGGATTAACTGAGAAAATCTCGAAATTCGAAAAATCTCCTCCAAAGTACATTGCTTATACTATGTTAAAAATGGTGCTGTTCTAGAATACTTTCTAAGTTAAAGAAAAATTTCTTACAATCATGCAAGATAAGGGGTTGCACCGCTTGAAAGTGCTTGCAAAAGCAAGACGTGGTAATGGGAGACCTGGAATTGTGCCATATGAAGAATACGCTTGCAAAATAGGAGGGCACAGGTGATTCAAAAATTATCTCCGAAGTCCGTACAGCAATATATAGATAAAATCTATAAAAAGGGTGTGCTGTATCTGACTGGCAAGATTAAATGAAGTATTAGCAAAGGTAGCATTAGCTTTATGCTTTAGCTGTTTGTTTTACCGCTAAGTGACGTAAGTGAGCAAGGTCATGCTTAATGAGGAAATTTTTATGATTAGTAGAGCAAGTTTTGTTAATCGTTGAAATCTTTACAAATTTTGTAAAAAAATACAAAAGTCTCAAAGTAAAAAGGATGCTAAATTTTGACATCTTAGACCTATAAAAGTAAATTGTTTTATAAGGTCAAGACCTGCTATACATTCATACAGTACAACATCAATGAAAAAACACATAATCAATCATTACTGCGATATAAAATCAATTTACATTATTTTGGGTATACATTGTTCAAAATTTACACAGATTCAGTGCATTTTATAAATTAGCTATAATTAATTTCTGGTCGATCATGGCAAGAAAATGAAATGTGTTATGCAATTAAGAGAAGTGACAATGATATTTTGTTTGTGAAAATCGAGTCCAACTGGATGGAGCGCGTTAGCAAAGAGGTTTGGAATCATTTCAAGTTCGGTAAATGGAGTTGTAGTATCGGAAATGATCAAAATCTTAGAAACCAATCAGGACAATTTTATTTGTAACAAATAGCAATTAATCGTAAAATAGAGAATAGAACCAGAATATTTCAATTAAATAGATTTTTGTTGCGATTATGAATTAGTTAGACAAATCCTACATGTTTTGTCATTCGCTTACGCGTGCAGCAAAACAAGAGAATGACCAGCTATATTGAATAAGAACAATTGTTGACGATAATAATTATTACAGTAGTATCAGTTGAAAAATTTGTAAATAATTGCTCAGGGTTTGAATGTAAATGTTCTTAGTAACTTTTATGTGCAAGTTCAATTCATTGAAAATAAGTTTTCATCAAATACGAGTTGTACGTGGCTGAATGTTCGTTGATCCAAATAAATTGTTTCACTCATTTCCAAGGATCGTTGAAGTTGAAACGTTCGATGCTCTTCATTGTCCGAATTGTTCATTTATGCGCTCTCAGAAGCTCGATTTTTTGTGATGACGTGTGTGCGTGGTTGTGTGAAAGTGTGACGCATTACGTGTTGTTGCCATTGATCGCCAGGAAATCTGAAAATAATTTGTGAAAGTAAGATATACAAAACTAATACTAATGAATAAAAATTTTCCAAAATGCGTCAATTAAATTGGAATCGTTTCACAATTATTTTTACAAATTTAAATATGATGAAAGTCAATTATAAGATGAATACATTCTAATTAGAATCATTAAAATGAAAACACATCGAAATTCGGCATTTTAGTGTATGATAAGTCGAAGTTGCAAACATAATTGAACAGAAAATAAAAAAGCAAACATATCAGTAAAATTTTTTTGACGAAATTGCTATCACGTGTTATGCAGCAATCTTTAAAGTACTGTATGAACAAAATGACATTGTAGAATGAGGATAAGTTTGATTAAACTGTCGATAAGTATCGAAACAGTTAATCAGCATTTTTTTTAGTAATTGCTCACTAGTGATTGTTTGATTGATAACCTTAGTTAGGTAAAAATGCAAGGGAAAAAATGTGCACCTCGTAAGCACAAAATCGTTTGATTGCGTTGTGCTTGGAAAAGTAATTATAATATTAAGAAATTTCTTGTTTAGAACATAGTCGTTATTTCATTTATTTAATAGTGGTTGTTCCACGTAAAGGTTAAATAGAATCAAGTTCTATCGTAAAAAAATCGGCAATTTAAGTTTTTGTGAATATAACAAGCAATCGTAGGGTAACTAAATCTAATATTTTACATGCTAAATAAATTATTTATTTTAGCATCAGAAATGTTATCGTGTTATTTTATTTTTGTATTTGAAAATTTCTGTTGTCAACTTTCAACCAATAGGAGTCACAAACTAAATCCAGGAAAAAGTCACCCACAAACAAATTCCCAAAATTTAATCGAAACCCGGAGTCATAGATCACCCACAATCTGAAACCCACACTAAGCTGGTTCGTTCGTAAACAGCAGTGAATAATTTTGAAATAAGTTCTAGATAAATCTGCATTACTTATGAAATGATAAGTGTGCCTTGTTGGCAGGAGTTGCAGCTGGCAGTTCATTAAAGTGCTTTTCTGACGAAAAACGAAAAGGGTCCCTGTAAGTGAATAAAGTACTGGTTTGGGCATGATATGCCGTATACTAAAATTCAAATCAACTCATAAAAAGGTCAATTCCAACGGAATTGAGAGAAAATTATAAGTACAGCAAAATATATCGATTGACTTATTTGTTCGTTAGAAATGTTGTTTTTTATTAATTTAAGAAAGAGTTACAATAATTGGAAAAAATATGATGCTAGTGATTAAAATGCTATTGATTAATGCGTTTATATCAATTTTTATAAAAGAAAATATCAGAATTGTTTCACCTGGTATATGTCGGTCTTTATGGTTATTGGTCTGCTGTTGTAAGATGAAAATCGTAGATCGTACTCGAAATCTTGATTCGCCCGTTGATTTTTGTTTCGTATTGTTTTTAGTTTCGTTCGATTTCGCGATTTATTGCTCTCGACATCATTCGAGGAAGAATATTTTTTTTTATCTGCAAATAAGCTTAAAAACAAAGTTTAGCACTCTACTATTCTTTACTGTAAAACTGTTTGTTTGTTTGTTTGTTTACCCATTGTATTTGACGAGGTAACGCATACTATTATTACTTAATAAAGAAGCATTTTCGTGTAGCTGAAAGGTATATTAATAATTGCCGCAAACGACAGCAATATTAGTTTAATTTGTTTTTAGAAACAAAGGGAACAAACGTATGCGTTACTTAACATAAATTAAAACAAAATATTTGTTTAAATAAATTAAGAGTACGCTTCACAAACAAGACATGGTACGTTATTCAGTACCTAAAAGTGAATAGCTTACATTAGGTTATCTGGAGTTTTGAGTGACAAATATTTTAATGGCGATGTCACTGAACAAAAAAAAATTATCATAAACATAAGATAGCTGAGCTTATGAGATAAAAGTAAAATTATGTTTTATTTTGGAGATTACGTTTTTGTAATTTAAATGAAAAGGAAAGTAAAAATTTATAATAAATAACCAAGAATTAAGGGTTTGCTTTACCACATAAAAAGTAATATTAAAAATACCCTAATGCTGCAGTGGTCTCCATTTAGTCGCCTCTTACGACACGCAGGGTAACGGCGTCACTATTCTTATCCGGTGAAGCACGGAAATAATTAGCGAAACTTACGTTTACTCGGCTGTGAATTTCCTTGGCTTTCTTCATTTTTCATTGTTTCTACTCGTGATCATCAATTCGTAAATCGTCGGAGGTCACCAATTGTTGTTAGGTCGTTGTTGCAAGCTAATATAAACGTCGGGGTCACCAATGAAGTGTTGTAATCTTCGTGTAATATCACTTCGTATAATATCGTATAATTTGTATATTATCACAAGTCAAACACGTCCTATCATCCTCTGAATAAAAGTATCAAGTTCCTGATATTATAATGAACACAACTGAAATAGGGCGCAGGAAGCGGATGATGACGTTATTGAGCTTTCTGTGTGAAAGTTAACTAAATCGGCCTCAAAAACAGTGAAAATAGAGCATGGGAAAATTTGGTGTAATATGAAAACCAAGTTCGAAAATATCCATGCTCTCGAAATTTGGCAACAGACAAATTCAGAAAAGTATATAAAATCGGGTATCACCACACATCTGTGTATGTTGATTTGCCATGACTCTAAATTATGTAAGGATAACTTAGGTGCTGTAGTGGCTTTATTTAATTTTCCCCCGCTTCACCTTAGACTTGCAAGCAACATCAACGAAATCGCTTGGATTCTGAGGTTCCGCAAAGGAAACTGAGGTGGTGTTCGGTTTCACAACCGACCATACCATTTTTGCTGTACCCTCAGCTTCTGAGACCGATTTCTTTAGCAAAGAAACCCTCTCAACTTGAGGGCTCAGATTTGATATTGTTTTGGCATCTGGGCTAGAAGACGCTCATGGCCAAATATTATCTTTGTTGGCATTGTTACTCAAAAACTCATTGATTCTTGGTTGTGACAGTGCCACTTCTTCTGAATTTAGGAGTATGATCCGAGTTACTTTTCTTGATCCAACGACATTAGACATATTCATAGGGTTAGTTTTCTTTAAACTGGGAAAAGTTCCAAAGACCAGATTATCCAAACTAGCAGGAGGCTACTAACTGCCATTACTGCCGATGACGGCACACCAACACCGCAAATGACAGACTTATCACTGAAGCACTGTGTTGTTCTGCTAATCCTACCACCCTTATTCAATCCTTATTCAAATATAATACACAATTTGTACGAGTTAGCAAGAACCAAAAACAAAGGGAACTTATGCACAAAAAACAAACTTAGCCTGTGAAAGCAAAAGAAAGGTCAAGACCTTACATGTCACTAAGGCTACGTTTTTCAGGCCCAAAAAACAAAACAAGCAACTCCGCATGAAATTTTTAAAAAAATTGGAGCAAAGAACTCCACAAACAGAGTTGCTGAAACACAAAGCATAAGCAGAAAGGCATATATACAACTGCCAATTACATGGTAACAACACACTGACCTATGCAGAGCCCACTCAATACAGCTGTAGACCTCTACCCAGGTGCCATCTGGAACTACAGGTGCACGGGGATTTTCAGAAGCTGATGAACACGAAGTCTTATGTTGGCCAGACTAGGACCAGCATCCTTTCTATCTTGTGGCCGCGACATGGCGGCGCATTTTATCCGCTGTAACCTGTATTCGCATTGGCATTCTACCTCAATATTGATCTATCACCATCGGTTTCCATATTAGCCAGCAACCTCCTGTGGACCTTTGAGTCAGGTTTTGGAAAAATAGAAGACAGGACTTCGCAGTATCAGGCCATCGCTTGCGCTATTGCCTGGTTGCTAATTCCTGCACTCCTTAACCTCGCCCATCTTCATCGGCCGGTCGCAATTTCCTCAAATTGCCAGTGTGTCCACTGTTTCCACCCGACACCACATAGAGATCTGTGGTTGGACTTTGTCAGGCTTGGAAACCACTTGTTTTTGCGCCGATTTCGCCCTTCAAAAATGGTGGTCTCAAAAAAACAAAATCAAAGGTCTTGAGTCAGTTCGGTCGGAACCGGGTTGGCAGTTTGGTCTTCGACTCCCACCTTTAAGTTCTGAGCATTGAAAAAGAAGACATTTGTATATTTTTTGGGGTCCGCTGAGGGCAATTCATTTTAAACGGAAAAGAGGACAAATTTTCTAAAAAGAAGACCTATGGTAGACCTAAACTAATCAATTTAGGATCACGTGATTTTTGAAGCAAATCTCGTGATTGTTTAGGGAAATCTTGTGCTTTTTGAAAAATTACAGGGGCAGCACTGATAATTACCACGGTTTCAGAATGATAGCTAGTAGAATTATAACTCCATAATTTCCACAAATTTTCGTATTTGCGGTTCTTTCTTTGATTAATTGCAGCGATCAACGCCGCAAATGCGCGAATGAATATTTCTTATTTTTGTTTTATTTTCTTTAACTAAAAGTTTTTGGTGAGAAAGGGTAATCACTATTCACTACCAATCTGCAACAGGCCTGCCTAAGCCTATTTCCCAGCCTACTAGCCTACCATTAGATTTTTAGAAGCTGTAAAGCTAGTCTAATCTAGCCCACAGCGTTTTCATACCGGGCTTAATTTACTCTAATATATGCAAAAAAACAATTAGGTAAGCCTATATGACACAAGCCCAACTTCCGATCGGCCTACGGCTAGGCCTATTTTTCAAGTTTCTTTCTAAGTGCACTGAACCAAGTATTGTTGTGCTAAAAGAGTAAAATTTAAACCGATAAGCCTAATTTTACTTCAAAGAACACACCTTTTTGCCAAAGCCACAGCAGGAAGCCTGTCAAAAAGTAAAAACACATTCTAACCCTCAGTTACGTAAATTGTATTGAATTGCGGTGATGACCTTTTGCTTTGGCCTTCAATCGATTTAAAGGGAAGAACCCTTCAATTTTGGTGAATATCTTTTTTTTTGGTCTTCAATCGAATCTGGGGATGGCTTATGAACTTGAATCATAATTTCCACTAAAAACGTCCCCCTTCCCCACGCAAAATTTTACAGTTTAAGTATTGCTAATCCCGAGACCTACAAATGGCTAAGTTGGTTTGAAACCACATATGCAAATTTGATGCTGCCATGTTGTCGCGGTCGAGTTTTTTTCCGTTAAAGCTATTTAACATCAAACAATGAAAAAACGGGACAAAAACCTCGGTATTCAATTATTTTTTATATATGCAGAGTTAAAAATCAAAAACTAAGGGGCAGTGCCCCATTAAAATAAGAGCGAGTTGTTAAACAAAATCAATATCTGCACCTTAATTATATTGCATTCACTTTGAAAGCTTTTAAAGGACCGCTCCTATCTAAAGCTCGACTAGAAGTTCAAGCATTAGAATTTCACGTTATTTTAATTAATCAGCACTGTATTGCAACTGAAATAAAATGCATGAAGAAGCCGAACTTTTGGCTTGTTCTTCTTACGCCTAGCACATTTTCGTCTTTGCTAAAGTTTGCTTCTATGACTACCATTCAAAAAATTTAAAAAAATTTTTGCACCAGCATAGTAGCAAAAAAAAAACAATAAAAAACTGTTAACTGTAGCAGTTGATCTCATTTGAATTGAGTTATTTTAATCGTAATTTGCAAATTGCCATGCGTGACGACGGAGCAGGAAGGGACATCAACAACGAACCGCCCCTCTTTTAATCACTCAAGCAGTAAATAGTAGCTGTTTTTACGTACCGCGACTCAATAAAGATTTGTGGATCTCTTTTTATTCTATATGACAAGTACAGGGATGTAAATCAACTACAGATTTTCAACTCAACAAACATACTGTACTGTAGTAAGAAGTTAGAACAAGCGACGAAAGTGACTGGTGGGTGAGGTCGCGTTTTTTCAAGTCTCCACTCTAGCCGCCAGAGTCGCAGCTGTAATCCTACTCCAGTCGCAGTTTTCTTTAAACAGTGAACCTGCGCGAATTTTCACTCGGCCATGCTGCTGACATGCGTATTATAACTTGATTATAACAGGATATTAAATAAATCGAGGAAAACTTACTGGTATTTATTACTGGTCTATAACCTGCATGGGAAATATGAAGCATTGTTACTGCTTTTGATCTTCTTTATTTATCAAACCAGGACAAAATAACACCAAAGTTTACTGTTCAAGTTTGCGGAAGTAAACAGTCATTTGCGGTTGCGGAAGAGCAAAAAATTACGGCAACGGTGCCGCAAACTTGTGGATTTGCGATTGCGATACACCCATTGCTATTTGCGGAATTTGCGGTGGCGGAATAGAGTGTAAATTTGCGGTGCCCAGCACTGCCTATTATATTAAATATGTTAGCTTCGGTATATCCCTGATATAACTAACAAAATTTAACTTATTGAGAACGCCAACTTGTTCTAAAAGTAAGCGAGCGCGAATAATTGGTTTTGAGAAAGGAGCATTTCGAATTAGATGCGGACAGTCCGGGGACATAACCACATCAGCTGAATTATTGTGCTGGAAATTGCCTCTAGGAATGTCAAATAACAAATAATAAACTACTGTATCAGAAATAACGTTGCATAAAAAATTACTAAAAATTGAATGTTAAATATAATAGAACTTTAATTCCCAAATGCTGGAAAGATGCGCGCTGCTCTGAATCAATTTTTTGCACCATGTCATAAAGATGAAAGGGCGAAGCTACTGCGAAAAATTTGGACATTTTAAGGAAATATTTAATGAATTGTTATTACGTTTCTACATCGTGGACCCTTTAACGGGGTCCCGGTGCAAAAGTCTTCAATGCCTTCCTCCTTAATTCGGCGCTATGGGATCCTCTTCCTGAGGTTACATTTTGTAAATACCTTATGCTAAATTCAACAAAGAGTCGTTTGGCAATCAAAACGTGCGCTTTCGTTCATTAATAGGCATAAGATGCGATGCTAGAAGAAAGACATCGCGTCGTGCACTCAAATCGAAGGAAAAGATCCTGCTTAAAGCTAGGATTGGGAAAGTGTAAAAAGCAGTTTTTCTAACTTCATTTATACAGTATTTTTTTGTTTCAAATTGTTTTGAAAGTCTAATTGTAAAAATATTCTATAAAAAAATAGTCACAAAAATTGCTAATTTTCTGAAAAAAATTACTAAAAATTCTTCAGCGGGGGCATGGGGACTTATTTTTCCTCGCCTACACAACCCTGTTTTTCCTAAGGCAATTGGACTTGCTCTCACAAAAACGGGTACGGTACCTTAATTCATTTTAAGAAAATAAGTTTACTTTGCAATACTTTTAGATATTCAAATTAACAAAAGTTCCGTAAAAACTAAAAATAAGGTTTGCGTTGGAGAAACTACTGAAAAAGTGGGGCACCGTAATCAGTGGACATTTGCACGGGGGCCTTAATAGCCTTAAAAGTGACCACACCCACGTTTAGAATTAAGTTATTCCTATTTATGAGTTACGGCCTTTATTTTATTACCACGATACTGCTACGCAGTAAATCATCGACATTCCTACTGATAACGAGTAAAACTTCAAAATGGCGTTTAGTCATTACTATAATCTTTTCGAATTACCTTTAAAAACTTTGCGAAATGCACTATTTTAGGCACTTTAGCGTACTGGAAAAATTACCCGAACATAATTTAGAAAAATTGTGTCGTTGGTCCTTGGCCTTGACCATTCCCGTCCTGGGCCCGAGAGCGGCTGTCCTCGAAAATGCAATCGCTGGTATTGGCCTCGGATTTTTTTTTTTTTGAGTCCTTGGCCTTGAGCGCTGAGTCCTCAACTCCACCTCAGGGTGCAACCTTCCAAGGGTTAGGGGCAGAGATCCGACAGTCGCGTCACAACCCAAAGTCTGGCCCAGAGGTTAATTGTGGCATCAGTAAAATATCAAGCTTGGCTTTGCATTTAGTTAGTTAAGAAGTTCGACCACTACATCACCACGTCTTTTACAGTTACAACAAGCTATATACTACAGCCTACAAGTACTGTTTAATTTAGGCCACAACAACGTAATGAAGAAGTAGTTGAGGTGCTGAATTTAGCTATGAAAAATATCCAACACAAAGCGGCGCTCGAAAAAGCAACAGAAGTCACCAAAAAGCTACTTAAGCAATATCAACATCCCGATGCTCAAGACCTCCTTTATAGACTTTTGCAAAGAGGTTGTCTCCACACAGAACATCCATTCAGAGCAAACCAGTGCACGAAAATATTTGTACCAGAACTTCAAGTGCTTTCTGATGCTTTGAAAAAAAAAGGTTAGAATACAAAAGTGTGCATTGTCTATAGAAGAATTGTGTGTACTTTAAATGTTGTGTTTCTTTTTTAAATTATCGTAATCGAGGTCAAAAAGCAAGAATAACGAAGTGTTACTGGCACTAATGCAGTACGTAATTTTTTATCTCCATGAGAACGCTTTTTGTCATTGGCTTGATCACAAAGAATCAGAAATATGCTACTAATGCGCGCATATTGGCTTAATCTCTCTTTAGTTAATAAAATGTGTGATTGGTAAGAAGGTGGAAGATGCGATCTGCCTTTCCAGCTTTTGGATATCTGGTTATCCCCATTATGCCCCACATTTAGCAGCGGCATGTCATGTTGGTAACCATCACTTGCAGTGCGTGGTGGTGGTTTACTAGCGCTATGTTCTGGTATGAAAATGGCTACTAACTTTTTAACTTTTTTTTAATAAGCTTGAACTTTTCCCAAGATTTTTCAACAATGTTTCAATAGTGACTTGCCGCTCTCATACACAGGAAATAGTCTGGTGCCAAACCAAACCTAGATCACCCACACATGTTAGAAATCAATTGGAGAACTTTTTTGCAGCATTTTAGGGCTAAAATATGCTGGAATATCTAAAATTTAATCTAACTTGCTTTAGCTAACTAATGCTTTTTTCTTAAAAATAGCTAAGTCTTTCTATTTTTTATATTATCAATCTGCCTTGTCTCTGATTCAGGAGCATAGCCTGGAGGAGCGATGGGTGATGTAGATTTGCCAACCAAAAAGTGCACCAAGAAAACTATCACGATGTTAACGTTCCTGAGTAGTTTTTTTTGTAGGGACATGGACTCCAAAGTCGTTTAAAGCCGTTTTTGAAAAGTTCATTTGGGAGGGCCTAATTATTTTTTTTAATTTACCTTGCGTATATCAGTAAAACCCTTGAAAAAAAATTTGGCCAAAAAGAACACTCAAATTTGATTAAAAATATTAAAGTCTTATTTAAATTAGTAAAATTTCTAAATGTTTCGGACTCAGTAACGTCCATCATCAGTAAAAATAGCATTTAACACAGTACCGGTAAAAGTATAATTATTGTGTTAACAAATCTCGAATAAAAGCTTTACTACAAAACAAAGCTGTAATAGCGCTGCATGTACGACGTACGTAACTATACTATAGCAGGTTTTAAACAAATCGCTGTGCTAGATACACTGAGTTACATCATCATCGTTTTGCTCCAGGAACGTGCTTCTTTCTATTCCTGGGGCCCAGCAGATGTTCCCCGAGCGCAGGGGTCAGCCGATTTTTGCACCTTAGTCGCCATCTTTCGCGATCTTGTATATCCAACCTTTGCAAATCTTTGGCAATCATGTAACATTCCAGTGCTTCTTTCCATCTTTTTTTCGGTCTTCTTTTTTTTGCCCCATCAAGTTGTAAGTTTAGTGCCTTTACTGGGCCTCTTTCTTTATCCATTCTCTCCACATGCCCAGCCATCACAACCTTCGCTAGTAGTATTATATGCTCCAAAAGGATAGGATTGGGGTTGGAAAATTGGGGTTGCTGGTTTGAGGTTGCTGAGGTTGCTGGGGTTGCCGGTTTGAGGTTGTGGATTTTCGCAAGATCGTAAGTTCTAACCGTATGTCTCTAACCCTAACAATTGAACTAGGTAGAGTCTAACCCTAGGTCTGTAACTCTAAGAATCGAACTAGGTAGAGCCTAACCCTAGGTCTGTAACCCTAAGAATCGAACCTGGAACTCGGTTAAGAGTAGAAGAGTGTTTTGCCTAAGGATCGAACCAACAAGAGCTAGCGAACGCTTTTGTTTAAAATTTGTAAGATTTCTTAAAGTTGTGAGACGTACCTGGGAACTGAACCATGTTCCTGAATGTTAAGACTCTAATACATTCAACTAAGGTAAATCAAAGACCAAGACTTTTTTTTGTTTATGTGTAACGTCTCTTGAACGAATTAAAACTGGAAGATTTATTTTAGAATTTATATGCAAGCGGCGGTAATTCACCAGGGAAAGTCCCTACGAGAGCGTATTCTTTTTAGAATGTTCAACGGGATTGAATTATTTTCTTGTTACAGGCATACAGCGTAATATTACGGCGATGCTGTCATAAACGTGAGCACGAAAATAATAGCAATGACGTAATCGCAGTGTGATATATTAGAACTGTTCTATGGAGACAGTGGCGCAATGGTATGTTATTATTATATTTCGATCGCGCAACCTTGACACATCTGACCCTGTCTAAAACGTGGTGGCGCAAGGTTCGTGAAAACTTCGCTTGCTGCTATAAATAACGAAGAGGTGCACGATCCTTTCATTCTAAAAAAAAATTTTTTGAAATGATCAAATGTGAATATTGTGCAAAAACCTTTGATCAAAATTGGATTTTACAGTGACACAAACGAGAAGTACACGAACGGGAGTCACAGTTCCAGTGTGAGAAATGTGAAAAAAAATTTAAAAGAAAATCCCACCTTGACCGTCATGAACAAACTTGCTGTTGTTACCAGAGATGTAATACACAATTTGATTCGTTCCAGGAAAAAAAGAACCATGCATGCAAACCACCTAAAAAAGTCCGAATTGCAGAGAACGAGTGCACAGAACCAGTTCAGTGTCCAGGCGTTGAGTTACGGACAGAACCATCACCCGCACAACCTCAACCAATCGCGGTAGAAAAAACACTGCTTAACTCCCTCTGGAATGAAGCAGAGCAATCGCCTTACCCATCTCCATCACCTCAGCTTCCAACCATTTCCAGCGATGCTCCAGCAACAGTATTGACCTCCCCACCACCGCTAACACCTGCTCCTCAAAGACGTAAAAGTCTGAAGATCAAAAGACCGAACACTGTTTCAAATCTACCTCCACCTCCGCCATTAAAACCAGCACCTGGATCGTTTGGAACCTCTCCCAAACCACCACGGAAAACTCTGAAAAAAGAAAAAGCTGAAATTAAAAAGAAATGACGGGAAATCAACCACACTGAAATGATTGACGAGCAAGATTCAGATTTGAAATCCTTCATCCGTTTAAACTGGGACTCGATTCGTACATTTTCACGTAGAGGACCTATTCAAAATCTTTTTAATTTTTATTATAATGACGATATATGTAATTTAATTGTCGATATTGCAAAAACTATCCTGAAAAATCAAAAAACTAGATTTAAAATTAATTATTCTTTTGGGTTTGTACTCAGAAATATTGAAACCGGCGAATTTAGATATTACCATGCTTCAAATAATACATTAATGCTAGATACTGCAGTGCTGATTTCTAACGAAACCGAGTTGAATGAATTATTAGCGAATATTACTGACGAGAGTTTCCCAGATTTCATTTCGAGACCCGACACAAAATGGCGACTGCATCAAATTACTAATTTGCTGTTTTTTGTAAACCATCTGAAACACGCACCTTTGGGAGCTCTGTTACCACTTCCAAAGTTTATCAAGTATAATGGCGGTCTGATAAACGTTTCAGGCGATGATAATTTATGTTTTTTTAGATGTTTAGCAGTGTTTAAAGGTTTTGACAATTACAATTGCGAGACTAAGGCTAAAGAGCTATTTTCACAATATGTCACAAATTTCGATGTAGGTACATTTAATGGTGTTACTGTTGATGATTTGATTGTAATCGAGGATTTTCTTAAAGATCAACGTCACTATTTATACACTCAACGAAAAATCGGCTCAACTGAGTTACAGGAGCAGAGGTTTATATGATCAAACAATGAACTTGAATAAATACCAGAACCATCTTAGTTTAATTTATGACTTTGATAATTACTGTGCTGTGTACTGCTGTATGTCGTGCAAAAAGTTATATTACGGTAAAAAGGGTTTCTTACGTCATTGCAAAACATGCAAAGTTATCACTCGACAAAAATATCCTGGAGGTAAATTTAAATCGGAAGAAACGATTTTTGAAAAATTAGCAATGATTGATGTTCATGTTCCATCGAATGATCGTAACTTTCCGTTCTACGGTTGTTTCGATTTCGAAGCTTTCTTCAAAAGACAAAATCTTCCTCAAAATACGTAACAACTCACATATGAAGCTAGGCACATTCCATTGAGCTTTGCGGTTTCGTCCAACGTTTCAGGGTACACAAACGGTGTTTGTCATGTTAGTTCCGGCAACGAGAACGAACTCATCAAAAAATTAATTGATTACCTGGAGCATTTGCCAGACATTTCATACGCAATTCTAAAAGAAAAATTTGCTTATGTTTTTGAAGCTCTTGAAAACCATCCAAACTGCAGAAGTGAAAAATTAACCAAAGAATTCTGTGCCTATCTGCAAGAACTACCTGTTTTAGATTTTAATTCGGCTAATTACGATTTAGCACTCATCAAACCTGCTCTACTCCACTGCTTGATGGGTAAAATTGTGTTCGTACTCAAAAAAGCGAACTCTTTTCTTTGTTTGAAAACTACAAAGCTGAGGTTTCTGGATATTCGAAACTTTTTAGCACCAGGGTTTTCTTATAGAAAATTTCTTATCGCATACGGTTGTGGAGATAGTAAATTTTATTTCCCTTACGAGTTCATTGACTCCATTGAAAAACTGAATTTTCCCAAACCACTCCCTCACAATGCGTTTTATAGCTCACTGCACCAAAGCAACATTACTGATGAGGAATACGCTCTTGTAGTAGAGACTTGGCAGAAAGAGGGTTGGACAAGTCTCAGAGATCATCTTATTTTTTATAACTTATTTGATGTAATTCCATTCGTTCAAGCAATATCGAATCTTTTGCAACCGTATTTTCAAGACGGTGTAGATTTATTTAAAAACAGTTTTTCAGTGAGTGGTGCTGCCAAACTCCAAATGCAAAAAGAAATTAACTGTGGAACATTCTTTTGCTTATTTCCTAAAAGACACAGTGACCTGTATCAGAAATTAAGATCTCACCTCACAGGCGGGTTGTCCATGATTTTTTGCAGGCTAGCGATTTCCGGTGAAACAAAAATTCGCCCCCATCAAGTCGAAAACCTGTACACTTGCACCATCGTGCGAGGTTATGACGCGAATTCGTTATATTTACACTCTATCATGCAAAAGAATCTGACGGGTTATTTCTGTAGATACCAAGATAAGGAGGCCTACCACCCTCAACCGGCATGTAGTTAGGGATTAGCATGCTACCAATGGCTTTCATGGCAGGAACATTGCCGAAACATGCGCATTCAGCACAAGTTTAATGGCGATTAGGTAAGGGTTACCGATTGTTCTTTTCCAATAGATGGCTTAGCTGGGAAACAGGCCTTCCAATTTCATGGTTGCGTCTGGCATGGCTGTGATCTCTGCCAAGCAAATAGAAACCGTGATGGTACTCTCAAGGTGCTCAACTTCTACGGAGACAAAGTCGAAGAACTCAGAAAGGATACTCTGGAAATTACAAAGAAAATTGAAGACGCAGGGTATGAGGTTATTTCAATTCGGGAGTGTGAATGGAATGTTCTGAAAAAAGGCCAGAAGTTGCTGAATTTGTAAAAACTCTAAAATCAGTACAACCCAGAAGACAGCTAAGTTTTAACAAAATACTCCATGGTGTTCAAAACGACAGTCTTTTTGGTCTCCTTATTGTTGATACCCATACACCAACAGAACTACAGCCAATCTTTTCAGATCACCCCTTCATCATTAAAAACATTATGGTTTCGCGTGAGGATATTGGGGAGTACATGCAAAAAGTAGCTGACGAGCATGGGTTTCTCAAAAAACCAAAATGAATCTTAATTTGTAGTCATTTTGGAAAAAAGGTTTTAATCACCACAGAAATGGCAAAGTTCTACTTGGAAAAAGGATTAAAAATTACCAGAATTTACGAGTTTGTAGAATTCCACCCCGAAAAATGCTTTGAAGACTTAGGTAATAGGATTTGTGAAGCCCGACGCCAGGGGAATAGAGACCCAGCCCACCAAATTCTTGCTTTGACCGCGAAACTTTCAGGAAACTCCCTGTATTCAGTTTCCTTAATCAATAAAGACAAACACCGTTTGATTGAGTACTCTGATGACGCTGGTGTCAATGAGAAAGTGAATGACCCACGATTTGTCAATTTGGAAGTTATCTCACACGGGATTTATGAGATGAGGAGCTTAAAAAAGAAAATTATTAACAACTTACCGATTCAAATTGGTCTGTTTGTGTATTTAAATGCTAAATTAACCATGCTTCGTTTTTTGTACGATTTCCTTTTCAAATTTTGTCAAAAAGAAAAGGTAACTTTATTGGAAACAGATACCGATTTGTATTATTGTGCTCTAGCTGAACGTGAACTTGACAATTGTGTGAAAGCAGAAAAAAGGTTGGAATATTTTACCCAAAAACCTAATTACTTAGTTGTAGCAGCCTGCGAAAAACACAAACAAAATTACATTGAAACTAAAGTCACTGGAAGAGAGTGGATCCCACAACCTTGTTGTCTTGCTAGAGAAACGTATATGAAGCGTATGCCCGTAATTTATAAGTTAGAGTTTAGTTCAAATTCGATGGCTCTTTTGGCACCGAAAAGTTACGTCTGCAGTGGACCGGAAGGTGATAAATTAGCTTGCAAAGGTGTTAATACCAAACAAAACCGACTCACTTTTGATGACTATTTTCGAGTGTTGACTTCAGACGAACCGCTCGCAATCACAAATAGAGGTTTTCGAATCAAGGATCATAGGGTATACTCCTGTAAGCAAAACAAGCGTGGTCTATCTTCGTTTTATTGCAAGCGACGAGTGCTCGACTGTGGAATCAATACCGAACCTCTAAATCTGTAATCGATACTTTCTTCCGCTTTAATTCTAAATTTAAAAGTGCATGTTTCAGTATGTTGATATGCACAATGCATTATTGATGTTTTGTGTGTAAAACTTTGTTTCGTATTTACGTTAATAAAATGGAACAAAGCAACAATATCAACCTTACCGTGTCTGTTTACTACTGACATCAGTGAGAAATAGCCAGTTGTTAGAAGCATAACTTCTCACGAATCGCGTAGCGCTTCACCTGCAGAAAAGAGCGATCGATGAGTTTTAAGCACTAATCTAGATTTGATGACGTTTTGTTTACTTAGAGACTCATTTTCCGTGACTTGTAACTACTTGTTCATCCACTGCTGGATTATATTCGCTTTACACAAACAAAAAAGGATTCTCGAAAATTAGAGGTTGACAAAATTAACTCAGAAGAATGTCAGCGCCTTCCTTTAACCAAAACATAGTGATCTTAAAACTCATGAGGTTCAACAACAATTTGAATCCTCTTTGTCTTTCAAAACAAATTTGGGGCTATGATATTTGTTACTGCTAATCAGCTAGCATTGAGTTGCAGACGCCTCACATAAATAAAAAAAAGCTCCAAAAGCTTTAAGTGACACTAAACATGAAATAGAAGTTGTTTATTTCTGTACCGTACCAAACTCTACAATAGATAAACGTGACTTACCGATTCAGAGAAAAAAAGAACCAGCCGGTATTAAATCACCCGTGTTTTCATTCCTACATCCAAACTATCTTGAAGTTGCGAGAAACGTCATCATCCGTGGGATTTACTGAGTGCAAAGACCTGGAAGAATCTATTCAGATAAAAAAAGAATGAATTGTCAAAAGTAAGTTTGTAATCGTTCTAGTTTGGTACCTTTGATAGAGGTAGAACGTATCTACAACGCATTCTTATGAAGGGAGAATAAAGTTAAAATATAAAGCTCGAACAAAAAACAAACTGTGAGGAATACGTCAGGTGTATCTAGCGACTATTATTGATGATCTATCCGGTAGGCGCTGTACTCAAACATTGTTTTGTAATATCCAAAAAAAATCAACACTCTTTCACAAGTGAAGACGCTCTGGGTAAAATACAGTAGCGACATCTACCAATCGGATGGGGAGAACTAATCACTCGCATGAGGTTTTGAGTTAACGTATATATTCTAGAGGATTAGTTTTCAACGTGTGGACTATGGTCTACAGGTGAGTTACAGAAGTATTTTGCTGCGGGTCACAGAACGTTTCGATCTTCGCGATAGTAGTTTATTTTACAATAGTGAACCGTTTTCCATTGATATCAAAATAACTTCTGTTTCGTTCAGTTTTGTGTAAATTGTTCAAGGGAGGTGATTTAAATGAAATCCTATAACCAATGAGTTAAATGAATGGTTGCAGGTTCAGAGCGTTAATTCTCGGTACACCGCAGTTGAAGCAAACATTTCTAACCGCTGGTCTAGATAGTGAGTTTTATTTTTTGTAATAGTGATTAAATTCTTTCACTTATTTTATTTATTTATTTATTTTTTACAGCGTCGTTGACATGTTTCGAGAAGCACCGGCTGGTGCTTACCTCGTAATTGTTGAAGATATCCCGGTGGATCCACCAGCCGAACAACCACGAAGGCGAGCGATCCAACAAATAGATCCACCTCAACAAGAACATCAAGCTCCGGAGGGAGGACTCCGCCATCCATGCGTAATTTGTCTGGCTGCAGAGGCAATGTTCATAGCTCTCTTTTGTTGTCATTTGTTAGCATGTGTGGAATGTGTGCAAGCTTTGCGTGCTATTGGGGTTGGCTCTTGCCCCATTTGTCGGGAACCAGCAATCTATTTTTTAAGAATTTACATGTCATGAGTACAATTTTAATTTTCTCTGTTCGTGCATTGTTTAGTTCTTTTTTTTTTAATAAATACAACTGTTGTGTTTACAAGCATTAAATGAAAGAGGATTAATTAAAGCGGAATCGAACTATAACCATAAGTTCTAAACCATCTTTTCTAGTGAGGTTGATACGTGTATTACGTCACCAGGTATATGTGAATGTAGTCAGGTGAGTAATCACGAGATCGAAATTGTCTTATTACCAGAGTGTGTAACCGATCAAGCGTGAGAAATCGTTAGCAAGCAAGGAGTTACGTGGCCTTTTGCACTAGTCAAAAAAAACATCAGCAGTTTTAACACAGCAAAAAAACTTCAAACGAGAATATTCACTTACCTTCCCAATGAAATCGATTCACACTTCAGTAGCTTGCACTCCAACGCTGTAGCTCAAACTAATCCATCCAGTAAAGATGTTTCAGATCTTCTCTTGAATAGTAGGTAATCCAATACCTCACATTAACCGCAAAAACGTGATTTTGGTATATTTATTTAAAACTCTTTTCTATTCTATGTTAACGGTTATTTCAGTTACAGAAAAAAAACAACTCTGCAACATGTTTCAAATATTCGCTAATCTGCACAAATCGGTATCTTAGTTACAAAATTTTTTTGGATACATGTTTTAAACCTCTAACGTTCTGTAACCACTACTCTAGTTGCAAAAGCGATTTTGCAGACTTACTTCAAACTTTTTACTATTCTGTTACCGTTATTGTAGTTGCAGAAAAGATTTTGTAAACTTATTTTAAACACTTTGCTGAACTCTTTGCTAACTACCATTCTAGTTTGAGGAAGTAGACTTCATAAACTACTCTTCCAATCTAAATCTCGCTTTAGTAAAGTTTTAGTTACGTTAGCTGTTGTTTTTGCAAACTGCCATCTTTAACAAGTCGCACCACGCTTTGGAGACAGTTGCAGCTTTCTAAAAGCAAAGAGCGTTCTGTTGTTGGTAAATTGAAGCGCTGCGCCAGAAATCACTACTTCAAATGCCGCAAAAGCTATCTTTTTAAGTAGATGCAAAAGGCGGTTTCTTCAGTTGTAAAAAAAGTTCTATGGCGTTGAAATTAACTTTCCCCGCCTCGTTTCTTGTTTGTGGACCAAGTTGCTGTGGAAAAACATACTGGGTGTTTCGCTTTATTGAAAATCGTAATGAGATATTCACAGAAAAAATCGAAAGAATTTTATACTTTTATGGCATGTATCAAAAAAATTCGACGACTACTTGAACGATATTGAATTTATTCAAGGAATCTCGACTCTCGAAATATTGAAACTTGCGGATCGATGTTTACTAGTTCTTGATGATTTGATGCATTACCCCCAAGATTTGATTACTAAAATCTTTACTGTGTACGCTCACCATTTCAATTTTTCAGTAATATTCACAGCGCAGAATCTTTTTAATAAAAACATCCGTGAAATATCGTTGAATTTACATTTTGTGGTTTTATTTAAAAACTGTCGCGATGCGACCCAAATCCAGCACTTTCTAAGGCAAGCTTTTTCGCATAAAAATTAGGCTGTGTATGACACTTATAAAAACGCCGTCACCACGCCAAGAGGCTATTTGATGCTAGACTTCAGACCAGACACTGAAGACTCCCTGCAAATAAGGACAAACGTATTCCCAAACGAAGTGAACTACATCTATCAGTAGTTTCCTACCCATGGATCGATTGAAAAGAAACGCTTCCACTATCAAGCTTTTGTGTGGCGCAAAACCTTCTTTGCGCAAAGTTGTTGTGGAGAAGTCCAAAGATGATCTAATCCATTGCCTTTGCGATATCTCTTTCAACATCCTGAAAGGAACTGCGCTGATTTCACGACAGCATAAAAACTGACTCGCTAAACACAAGTCTTCATTACGTAAACTAATCGATCGCAAGCTACCTCTAAAAAAGAAGAGAAAGATTATTCAAAGCAGAGGTTTCTTGTCTGCGTTGCTTGGCGCAGCGATCCCGCTATTGGGTAGCTTATTTGGACTGGCGAAATGAGGAAATTAGTGGCGTTGGAACCACAAGTTTATGAAAAGTTGAAGGAGAACGCTGGGCAAATGGAGACACCTATTTTAAACCACCTCGACCAAGAAATGCAGACGATTTTAAATTCCCAGCGACCGGCGCATGAGAAATTACGACTTTACAACGCCGCGTTGCGGAAATCGAAACAGTTTGAAAAAAAGACTGTAGACGTTACACCACAAGCTGTGGAAGATCGAATATTATCAGACTTCGACTGACAGATGCAAGATGTTTTGAAGTCTCAAAAACCGCCTCACGAAAAAATATCGCTATATAACGATATCTTGCGGAAATCCGGCTTATATGAAAAAAAGCGGCGCATTAGACGTGTGCAGAAAAAGGAGAAATTACCAAAAAAAAGAGATATTAAAACATTTCAAAAAGTACAAGAACAAAAAGGTAAAACAGATTCTGAGTGGAATTGAAAATCAGAAAAATATTACCTGGAACGACGCCGGAAACTTAGTTCTTGACGGTCGAGCGATTCCTTCCAGCGATATCACAGAGCTGTTAGGTTCGGCTGTAATCAAAAAAGAACCTACCATACCAGGTTGGTTGACGTTTGATAAAACGCTTCCATGGTCAAGTTTTTGAGTTATTACGATGAAAAAAACATGGAGCGTTTTCTGGTGCAACAGCGTTTCAGAGAACCCCACAGAATCCTAAGGTTAAAAAGTGGCTTTTAATTCAAGACACTTACACTCTTCACAAACCGATTCGAAGACACTTTCCAAGAAGAAAAATTGTTGTAGCTGGTCCGAAACAACAATTTCAAGCAGACTTGATCGATTTTAGTTATTTGCAGAAATACAACCGTGGTTTTAAATTTATTCTTGTCGTGTTTGACGTTTTTTCAAAATACGTTTATGTGGAATGTATGAAAAATAAAACTTCTCAGAGTGTGATAACAGCGTTTTCTAAAATATTGAAACGGAGTGGTTATTTTTCTTCCTTGCAAACTGATTTAGGTACAGAGTTTACGAATAAAGCGTTTCAAAGCTGGCTCAAAGATCACAATATTCATTTTTTTCACACCTACAACCGTGAAATTAAAGCTAGTATAGAGGAACGTTTTTTTCGTACTATCAAAGAAAAACTTTTTAGATATCTTACGTATTCTAATGTGGAAATACGTCAACGTAATTCAAAAATTAGTGCACGCCTACAACCACTCCTTCCACCACTCAATTCAATGCTCGCCAGCAGAGGTCAGCCCTTCTAATCAAGAGTCGATATGGCTCACGTTATACGGTGATCAGCAGCCTAAAAATCCTAAATTCAGCGTTGGGACAAGAGTAAGGTTGTCTGTGATTCGCAGGCAATTTACCAAAGCCCATACTCAAGGTTGGACTCAGGAGGAGTTTGAGATTGCTGAGGCGTTTACCGGCGACCCGCCCTTCTATAAAATCAGAGATCTGAGGGGTGAGGATGTGAAGGGAAGTTTTTACGAACTGAACTTCAGAAAGTAGTTAAAAGCGATAACATTTACAAAGTTGAATCCATACTAAAAAGCGAAAACGTAATAAACGTCAAGAGTATTTTGTGAAATGGTTGGGATACCCAGACTCGTTTAATTGCTGGATACGTGAGCGAGATCTTGTGTGTTATGCCTAATCTGTCGTCAGCTGTAAGTGATTTAGCTCTGTTTGTTTGCCAGATTGCTGCTGTCTACATAGTGATCGCTTTTAGTCTATACAACTTGACACAAGGTGTGGAAAATAAGGAGCTCTGGGTGAGCCTGCTATCAAGCGGTGTGGATTATCTTTTACTAGCCCCCATATTGACAAAAAAACATGTTTCTAATTCTTCCTCGCAACGCCTTGATGTCTGTTTTCCCTGAGAAATAGAACTTCAGACTTTAAAGTACACTTACCGAAGTCTGTGACTCTGGAAGGTTCTTGGGAATGTGGTTTGGCTGAGATACAGTACCCGAGATCTTGGTACACAATATCACAATCTTTGGAGCATTGGGTGCAATGCAGGCATGATAACGTGGAGATAATAGCGTTCTTACCGCTAGGATACTACCAAAATCCTCGTGATGTAATCGATCAGCTAAATCGTGAGATGGAAACAGCTTTCACAGCTGCAGCGGATGAGAAAATGAGGGATCCTACATCAGGGTTGACGACACTTCCGCGATTGAAGACGCGTTTACGCTTCAACCCTTATTCTCAAGTAGTATCGTTGGAAATTCAAAAACCTCAGCTTAAAAATATGAGAGTTGGATTATCTATCCCATTAGCATGCATGTTAGGCTTCGACACGATGGTTTAAAGACGACCGGGGTTGCATGTAGCTTCAAGAGTTGTAAATTTAAACAACACCAATGCTATATTCGTTTACCTCGACGTAATTCAATCGCAAATCGTTGGTGACACACTTACACCTCTTCTAGACGTCGTTGCTGTCCAAGGTGGACCTGGAGATCTGGTCTGCAGTAGATTCGATAAACCGCATTACAAACCTGTTTTGAGAAAACATTTTTCTGATATCCACATTTCTTTACGCGACAATCAAGGTGACCCTATTCGGTTTGAAAAAGGTAAAGTTATCGTGACTCTACATTTGAGAAGAGCGAAACTACCTCTTTAAATTCAATACCGTATCGTCATTGCGCTCATTCACACAAAACAATATGTGTGCGACATACTGTTGCGATTCCAAGGCATACGAACGCTACTACTTGACGCAAGTCGGAAACAGTAGTCCGTATTTCAATGGGGCACCATTTCAAAGGGGGTACGGTTTAGGAAGTATTTTTGGAAGTATAGCAAAGTCGATTATGCCATTGATCAAGTCAGGGGCGAAAGTGATCAGGAAGCAAGCATTGAAGGGTGGTCTTGGTTTCACCTCGGACGTTTTAGCAGGGAAAGATGTGAAAGAAGCTGCTGTAGATCGCGCTCGGTCTGCTGGGTCGATACTTTTACGACAGACTGCGAAGCGTAAACGTAAACCTACATCACGTGTTCAAAAGAAGCGATGCAAACGTTCCAGCGACATATTTAGTTAGGATGTCGTCCTTGATACATCCCAATTCTTCCGAGTCAGTTTCCAGTCAATTGGATTTATTTTCAGTACCCCCAACTCAAACTAGTTTGGAGGATGGATTTTTTAGGGAGTATAGTCCCTTGTCCGTGTTAACTTCACAGGGTCCAGTGGAGTTTTGTATTGCTGCTGAGAGTTCGCACTGCATCGATCTAGCTAACACTTTTCTGTACGTTAGAGCGTCAGTGACACAAGCGAACGGCGCTACGCTTGAGGAAAATTCCGAAATTGCTCCAGAGTGCAATTTTTTGCGCACATTGTGGTCTCAGTGTGATTTATATTTGAACGATATGTTGGTGACTCAGTCAGGAAACAATTACCCTTATCACTCTTATTTAGAGACACTGCTTTCTTTTGGGAAAGACGTGAAAGATTCTCAACTCTCGTCTGTTTTATGGTATCAAAACACTGCTGGCGTTTTCAACACACGTGGCGCAAATAACGCCGGTTATACTACAAGGAAAACTTTTGCCACGCAAAGTCATGAGATTGATATGTTGGGACGTTTAAATCTAGACATGAGTTTCCAGTCTAGATACCTCCTCAATGGAATAGAAATTAAATACAGGTTGATAAGATTGAAGGATAGCTTTTGTTTGCATGGAAACGCCAACCAAGCCGAAAACAAAGTCTTGTTGAAACAGGTCTCTTTATTCTGTCGAAAAGTGAAACCGAATCCATCAATTCAATTAGCACACCCAAAGCTCTACAACATGGTACCGCAAAATACCCTCTGAGGCGCGTAGAAGTGAAAACGTTTACTATCCCACAAGGAAATCGCTCTTTTTCGAAAGAAAGTTTGTTTTTGGGACAGCTACCCACCCGTCTCGTGGTCGGATTTGTTGACAACGATGCGTACAATGGAAACGTTACAAAATCACCTTTCAATTTCATGAACTACGATTTTAATTTTGTGTGTATTTATTGCAATGGAACCCAGATCCCTTCGTCACCCCTCCAACTGGATTTTGAGAACAACAAATTTATTCGCAGCTATTTGAGACTGTTTTCACAGACTCCCAATATTTCGTCGGCACAGGTCTCGCTTGTCTAGATCTGATTTCGGTGGTGGTTACACGCTGTTCGCTTTTGATTTAACTCCTCAGTTAAATTCGAGCAATCCGACTTTTGAGTTAATAAAGAGTGGTAATATTAGATTGGAGGTTCATTTCGCCGATGCGACACCTTGCACGTTGACCAGTGTTGTACTGGCTGAGCATGATAATCTTTTGCAGATCGATAAAGATCGCCACGTGGCTTTTGATTACACAGCATGAACTAAGTTCAAATTCAGCGTTTATTGAATAAAGATTCGTTTGCTAAAACTATTTTCAAAAAAGTTTGTGCCAAGAACCAACTGCAACGCGTCGATTATCTCTCTGCTTACGTTATTAACTCACACCCTAGCTCTAAACCAGGGGAGCTTTGGATTGCTGTTTATTTCGATAAACATGGGAAGGGGGAGTATTTCGATAGTTACGGTCTACCACCTAGTGTGAACGGTTTTACAACTTTCATGGAACGTAACTCCAAAACGTGGATCTACAATGATAAAACAGTGCAAAGTCTGTTTTCTACCACGTGTGGTCACTATTGTGTGTATTTTATTTTGTATCGTTGTCGTGGTTACAGTATGCATTATATCGTGTCTCGTTTCTCATCTAACCTGACTGAAAACGATTGTAAAGTCGACTTGTTTATTCATACTCTCTCACTGATGTGAATTTTTTGCTTGTGTTACACTTTCTTGCTTATTTAAATTAAGCACACGTTAAACGATTTTTTTCGCTTGTGTTTTATTACAATACATTCACAAAGAGAACAAACGCTTGATTTTTATTCTATGTACAGGATCAAGACAGTACTCAATCAATTTAGCACATAAAGCGATTCGTTGGCGGTTTCGAGCAACAAGCATCCAATCGCTTTGTCGAGCTTCGCGACAGGCAGCAGAGTCAGACAGTACGCGAACGGTCACAAACTCAAAAAAACGTACACGTTTCATTACATATAGTCCTCCAAATTTTGAGCTGCTGTTTGTGTAAGTTCAGCGTTCGTAGAAGGATCAGTTTCTGTCAATCTTCGCTTCTTCGGTGTAGTGATGTTGTGCTCCTCCAAAAGAGTCAGAAAAGACTCCAGTTGCTTATGGTCGATTGTTGGGAGATGACAGTCGTCGTCGTTTTGAACCGCCAAGGTGAGGTAGTTGTTCAGCATGTAAAAACTGAATCGTCTTGGCGATGGGATGTTTTCCACTCTAAATCGTAGTTGAAACCCATCAGTGAGAACTTCTTTTTTAATCGCTTCTGCGTTTTCCTGAATATTACAACGAGTGTCGTCGTAGTTTGTTGACCAGAAAACGAGAATAACGTAGTCCTTTGTATCGCTTTTTGGTCGGAATAATAAGTAGGGTTTATAATTGATTGGTGGTACAGAATTTAACTATAGCTTTAAATAAAACCGGATTCATCTTTTATTGATTGGGTAGCCTTGAAAAAGGCTGTTTTAAGATTTAAACGCTTTCGTCTAGCTCTCTTCAGAAACCATCGCTAGAAAAAGATAGAATGAAAAAAACAATGCGGATTCATTTATAAAAGCAGAGAAAATTGCTGATTGGTCAAATAATCATCGCTGATTGGTTGATTTGTGTTGTTTCGTTTGCGTACAGAAGTAGCGCTTGTGTGTTGAGAAGAAAAACAAACTTTCATCAAGATAGATGCTGATTGGATCAAATCGTTATGTTTCGTTTGCGTAAGAAAAATAGATGACCTGTGATGAATCTAAAATAAAACCTAAAACAGATTTTGATTTGTTAAATTGCTAAGTTTCGTATGCGATCGAATCATCAATGAATTAATTGAAGGGAATAAACAAATTCCTTTTGCCTGCGCAATTCTGGTTTTAGAATCTGAATGAATGTTGCTTCCAGTGTAGATAGGTGAAATTGCGTTCTTGCTTTAGCCAGAATAGAAAACTGGTTGGTGTTGAAGTTGTTGGCACAGATTTTGTTTTGCAGAAGATGTTGTCCAATGGCCGAATCACAGTTAATTTCTGTTGAAGTCTTTTTGCAATTTCGTTGTGTTGGGAATTTCTGTTGTTGGTGTCCGGTTCTAATACTTTTAGGGATATGTTGATTGATTCTATCCTGCAGTCTTTGGGTTGTACAGCCCACGTACCGACAATCGCAGCGCCACACATATTGATACACGATCATACTTTGTTGTGTGGTGGGCAGGACATCCTTATGGACAGCAGGAAGAATCTTCTTAGTAGAAAAAATGACTCGTGGATCTACTGCTCCATAACATTGATTAACTGCTGATTTGGAAAGCTTTTCAAATTTTTGAGACACTTTGCCAATCCATGGGAGCCGAAGGTAGACGGGGCATTTTTGAGGTCCTTCTTTCTTTGCTGAATTAAATTTTTTTGAAATTCTTTGAAATGCTGGTGTTGATTATGTATTCAGGATAACCATTATTGAGCAGAATAGCACGAATTTGATCAAGCTCTTGTTGAAGTTTTGATTTAGAACAGATTTTTAAAGCTCGATGTACGAGAGTGCCAATTAAGTTAGTTTTCCGTTTCGTCGGTCCAAAAGAATCCCAGCGTAAATATTGTCCGGTGAAAGTTGGTTTCCTGTAAATAGAAGTTAAAAAATTGTTACCACTCTTTTCAACAAAAACATCTAGAAATGGCAAAGATTGATTTGCTTCTTTTTCAAAAGTGAAGTGTAATACTGGATGTAAAGAGTTTAAACTGGAGAAAAATTTATCGCAGTCTGATTCCAATTTGAAAAGGGCAAAAGTATCATCGACATATCGGTAATAAACCGTAGGCTTGTTTGTGGTTTGGAAGAGTTGCTGTTCATAAAATCCAACAAAGATATTGGCAAGTGCAGGTCCTAGAGGGCTTCCCATAGAAATTCCATCTATCTGTTTGTACATAATGTTATTGAAGCTAAATTCCCCTGAGCTGGTAGCCGTGTTCATTAATTCAATAAAAATATCTTTAGAAAAGGGGGAGAATTTTGCTCATTTTCATATAATTTATTGGCACAAATTTGAATAGTTTCGGTCAAAGGAAAACTAGTGAAGAGACTTGAAATATCAAAAGACCACAAACAAGCCTACGGTTTATTACCGATATGTCGATGATACTTTTGCCTAACATTTATCATAAATTTTCTTAGTCTAATGCAGCATTAGTACTGCTAACATGCATCGATCAATTTTCCTATTCTAATGCTAACACTTATCAGCAGAGGTGGAGTCGAGAACACAAGGCTCGAGGTCAAGGCCAAGGATACAAAAAAAATCCGTGGCCAAGGACAGCCTTCCGAGGACAGATCTTCTCGAGGCCAAGGACAGCCCTTTCGAGGACAGACCTTCTCGAGGCCAAGGCCAAGAACCAAGGACACAACGCGGAAGTGATCTTCAAAAAAAAAGCTTTGCTCCAAAATTTCGTAAATTTTCCGCAAAATTCGAGCGTCCTCCAGGAAAAAAAATGTCTTCAAAAAATTTTTCGCAAGCTATCTGGTGTTCTTCAGGACGAAACAAAATTTGTCTTGATCTTGGCCCATTTTCAAGAAGTCAAAGAATAGTGCTGTCCTCGAGCCGAGGACTGGGCATTTTCGAGGACTTGCAGGGTTCGAGGCCAAGGCCAAAGACTTCAAATTGTGTCCTCGAGGACTCCACCTCTGTTTATCAATCAATTTTTTTAGTCTAATGCTAGCATTAATCAATCAAATTTCATAGTCTAATGCTAACCTTTATCATTCCATTTTCCTAGCCTACTCCACAGCTACAATAACATTTTTTAACTAATTTTCTTAGCGTAATACTAGCATTTATTAAATAATTTTCCTAGTCTAATGCTAACGTTTATCAATAAATTTTCCTAGCTTAGTCTAATTCTACGGTAACATTTATCAACCAATTTTCTTAGCTTAATACTAACATAATATAGTAAATGTCAGATCTAATCCTTGATGTTACAGCTTCCTGAGCTCTTCCTTCCGTACTGAATACATCGTCGAGGTAGAGAACCTGTTCACCATGCACTTCTATGTTGCCTTCATCCAAATTTTAACATTTTATCTTCATCGTGAAATAACACACCAGAGATGCTTTCTTGCTAGTAAAACATTTCTCCCTGGTTAAAGAGATACAGCTCGAAATCGGTTTTGTTGAAGAAATGAGAACTACTTGAGGTAGTAAAGAGGTGCCCCAAATGTTTCTCCCCAATTTCCTTATTCGCGAAAATACAATTTACTCCGTTTGACTCCGTACCAATTTGTGACATCACACCAGGTATGAGTTTGCAAAAATTTTTCGCTGATTAAGGAATGCGATGTTCGATGAGGAAGGTAAAAGGATTCTGCTTTAGACAGCAATTCTAATTCAAACTAAAGTCATCGGTGGCGTTATACGAAAGATACAATCTGTTATATCAAAGTTAAACCTGCTTTAATGATGTTTTTAGCCTGTGAATGATATAAAATTTGAAGCCAAAAACGATCTTGCTTTAGATCAATACTGATAGCCTACGTTTGCAGGAAGTCCAAATTAAATAGGCCTACTGTAGACTATTGCCTATTATAACAGGCCTAAAACAACACCAACATGGGCCCACATGACAGAATTTCCTCGTTCGCTTTATTTAATGAGTTTTTTTAAGAGGCGCTACCGAACAAAATACTCGCTAAACGTAAGAGGTCATTTTTGCACGTGTATGTAAAGCCTTGCGAAATCCGTTACGTCATTCTTTCTCACTAAGTTGCTTCGAGCGATTGCGGAAAGCAGTTCCAGTAAAAAAAACGTCACATTTTCCTCACCAACTTAAAGAGGATCTTGAAGCACTCTTTAAGCGTGCGAGAAATCTTTTTGGTTCAGAAATTTAATGGCAAAATGTTAAAAACTTCTATCTAAAGGAAAGTTTTGCTGAAAATTAATAAAAATCGTCGCCATGTTTGCTATTAGACTGCTAAAAAAAAGCAAATTGCATTGAGAACCATTTGCTATTTCGACTGATAAAGAAATGTTGAGTAGTCCCAGTTGACAAAAATAGCAATACAATCCTTTTATAAGAACGATTTTCTAAAACACAAGACTTATTTTTGCTCAAAATTTAAGAAAAAATTAAAAACATGCCAGCCTCGACAGCAAAATAAACCAAAAACAAACAAAAAAATTCAAACTAATCAAAGAAACTTAAATTTGAGCTGATTCAAAACGATAAAACTTCAGTGATTTTCTTGTGTTAGCAAGCAAGATTGCAACTATTCAAGATTATAAAAGCTCTGTTGCTCTGCGCAAGCAATTGAGAAATTTTTTGGCAGTTGTTCAACTTGAAAAATGCTTGCTTTTTCGCTTTTGCAATTTTACGATGCTGCAAAAGCAAGAAAAAAGCCTTCACTAAAGCAGACAGAGCAATAGGAATTAAACAGTGTTTCAAACATGCCCGCTAAAATTGACATCGATACTCTCAAAATTTTTACAAAATCAAGAACAAATGAGACTGAATATCGGCAAAAAATTAAAACTGCCAGTCTCAACTCAAAATTTACCGGTTCTGAAAAGGAAGAGTGTGCTTCGACTTGCTCACTTTTGAAAATTTTTGAAACCTAAAGACCCAAAGTTATTGTTAACATATGAGTTTACCCACCAACAACCTCAAGGGCGCTTTACGTCATTTAAAAAATATAGTATGGAAAAAGTTGTTCTTATTTCACATTGATCCAAAAATATAATTAAATTCATTCATTCATTTCATTCATTCCTTTTTTATTCTTGACCACCACACCAATAGCAAATGCATGGTAACACAATAATAACACGTAGAGTCAATAAAAGGAAGTAGCGACACAACGTCAGACGTTAAGACATGCAGTAGATATTTAAGACCAAAAAGCGATTTTTATTTGCATGGTTGCTACACCTGTCACACCAGCTTATTACGTTGTAGGCCTAACTAATCACACTCATTAACATACACGCAGGCACACAAAATGGAAGTAAAACGTAACGGCTAGAGTGGTTGTTCGAATGATTGATAAAGAGAAAAGAGAGGGACAGTGACCAGTGCAAGGCCAGGCACGGTTACGTAGGTGGTCAATGGGTGGCCCAGCCGACCCAAAACTATGTTTAGCTCACGGAGCAAGGTGAGGAAAGAAAAACCACCCCAAAAATGAAACCTCACCGGGTCCGGAAACCCTTTCAAGCAGCAGCTGGTCATAGCATCAAGACAATAACAATTTTGTAATCGATCATATGCACCAAAATAATTATTCACAACATATAGCAATATGAGTCACATCATCCACATTGCGTCTGAATAAATAGCTGGTACAAAATACCATAACTTGTGATCTCTCCGATATCTCAGTCAAAACGAAGTTATACCAATGAGAGGAACTAAATTTGTGTCTATGCAATGTTGATGATGTGTATCTCAAATCAGTTACGCAGAATCCGGTGATACTCAACTCAAGGGGTAATGGCTTTAGTTACCTTGCTCTTCGAACTACTGGAATTCACCAGCAAGCAGCTAATCGCCTACATTTATCATGCAAGCAATTTTAAGTTCTAGTACTGTAAATCATTACTAAGTCGTCAGGTTTTGTACTAAAATTTAGCACTCCAGGACTCTGCCAACTCTGCCTATTCTGTCGTTCATGTACAAATTATTATCAGTTGAGGAATTTGCTTGCTTAGAATAATAACGCACAGCTTATAGTATCTTTTTCCATAACAATGCAGTACATACTCGTACAATACGCTTGAACGCATTATTTTGAAGTAGAAATGCATCTGACGTCACAATGAGATATTTATTAGGTCCTAACACAAGTTACGAACATCTCGAAAAGAAATTCGAGCAAGCAGTTTTAACCTGTGTTGGACGAGACGGCCCGGAAATGGCAGTTTGTCTATGAAGATGTTTTGTTCATCAGCGCTTTTTACCGAGAGATAATGGCCTTTACGAGCTCGCTAGCACGTTCTGTCATGTCGGCCCTGGTCTACCAGTTCTATTCTTGCCAACTCTTTTTTCTCAAAACGGGAAATTCCATAACCGAGAGTGTGCAACGAGAAATTTTATAAAATAACAGAATAGGTTCGGTAAAGGTATATACCGGTACCCAGAGTAGGTTAATCTCAGATCCATAATCAGAAATTAGCGCAATAATACAGTAGGCCTAATCTAATACCAACGACATACTAACCAGCAGAGGTGGAGTCGAGGACACAAGGCTCGAGGCCAAGGCCAAGGACACTAAATTTTCCAGGCCAAGGACAGACCCTCTCGAGGCCAAGGCCAAGGACCAAGGACACAGACCCAAGTGTTCTCCAAAAAAAAAAGGTCTTCAAAAAAATTTTTCTGGCGAAAAAAGTCTTCAAAAATTTTTTTTCAGGCTATCTCTACTTAAGGAAACCATAAAAAAAGTCTTTGCAGATTTTCCGCAAGGTTTCAGGCGTTTTCCAACAAAATTTCAACAGTTCAAAAATAGTGCTGTCCTCGAGCCGAGGACAGGGCTATTTTCGAGGACTTGAGGCTTCGAGGCCAAGGACTTTAAAATGTGTCCTCGAGGACGTCCTCGAGGCCAAGAACGTCCTCAAGGACTCCACCTCTGCTAACTAGTAGCCTAGTAGTTAGTAGTCTAACCAAATCTGAAAACTTGGCTACTGCTGTTGCTATCTGCAAACCTAGGTTTCCAGTACTGATCTACGTAATGATGGTTTTTGGCTTCAAATTTTATATCATTCTCAGGCTAAAAACATCACCAAAACTGGTCTTACTT
Source organism: Trididemnum nubilum (assembly GCA_963965965.1). Lineage (NCBI taxonomy): Eukaryota > Metazoa > Chordata > Ascidiacea > Aplousobranchia > Didemnidae > Trididemnum > Trididemnum nubilum. Next base: position 26,264,467 of record OZ014481.1, on the reverse strand, counting down.
TGATGCAACAGATTGTATCTTTCGTATAACGCCACCGATGACTTTAGTTTGAATTAGAATCGCTGCCTAAAGCAGAATCCTTTTACTTCCTCATCGAACATCGCATTCCTTAATCAGCGAAAAATTTTTGCAAACTCATACCTGGTGTGATGTCACAAATTGGTACGGAGTCAGGCGCGTCGCCAGCGGGGGGGCATTGCCCCCCGATTTTTATTCCCCCCCGATTTATTTCTGGCCCCCCCCACTGTATTTTTTCTGAGAAGTGAGCATCGCCCTCACAGTTAAAATAGTAGTAATTTTAACTGTTCCATCCCCTATCCTGACATTGATTCTGTTTGATTGATTGCATTTGAATAAGCTGAAAATGGCCACTGGTCGAAAACGATTTTAGTGAAGGTTTTTGTTAATATACGTTAGTTAAATGTATTCTTTGGCTGATTCTTTATTTCCTTCATGCAACCAAGTATCCTGATATCTATATTACAATCTAGGGTTCGGTACGCAGCACAATCTCGTGTCGTGGGTCAGGTTCAACAACAACAACAAATCATTTCAGTACGGTATAAAAATAATACAGCTACCAGCAGTTTGTGTGTACTGTGTAGTAGGCGTGGCATCGTAGATTATGATGTTATATACAACAGCAATTATAGGCGAGGCCTTATTACAAGTCAGGTGTTGTGACTGTTAAAGGTAATGTACAGTAAGTTGGTGTAGGCTGTAAGTTGGTGATCAGTGGTATACGCATAGTCAGTAGCGTAGCCAGGGGGGGGGGGCGGGGGGGGCTCGAGCCCCCCCATTGGCTTGTGAAGTATGCAAAATCGCATGTTTTTTGTGCTTTTGAGGCCGATTTTCTGTGAAAAACTGAAAATAGCCCCCCCATAGGAGAACAGCCCCCCCTCAAACGTCTGAACTTGCGAAATTGGACGAAAAATCACTCTCAATTACGGTGAAGACCTTTTTTTTTTGTTTTTTTTTTTGGAGACCACCTAATTTTGGGCGAAAAAGCCTTTGAATTTCGGATTTCGGCCGAAAAATCACTCTCAATTTCGGGGAAGACCTTTTTTTTTTTGGAGACCACCTAATTTTCGGCGGAAAAAACGTTGCAATTTCCGAGCTTTCCGAGAAATTTCGGCTCAATTTTCGGACAAACCGTCTGAAACTGATTCAAGATCAATGAAAATTCAAGTCAAGGTCGCTTGCACACTTCTCACTCTCTCAAAATAGCCCCCCCCCCCCCTTTTCCAAATCCTGGCTACGCGCCTGCGCATAGTACAAACCATCCGTAATGTACCGTGCAATCAATAGTTACAGAAAGGAAAATAGATTATTGCCAAATGCTTCCGGAAAAAAAGATAAGAATTCGATCGGCTAGTTGCACTTCTAGGCTATGTAGCAAACGTAGGCTACGGGTAAGCAAACTTAGCAAAAGTGAGTTGAGTTGACAAGCCCATGTCTGGAAGTGGAAGGCCTTAGCTTAGCAACTCAAACCATACTGTATTTTAATTGAGATCTTGTTCAGCAGTATGAGTAATCGATCTGCAGAAACTCTGAGCTAACAGAGAAACAGACTGCATTCCTCCTCCAAATTGGAATCCATTGACCAATTCCTTGATAGCTAGACCACGGGAATTTTCTGACTTTCAAATTTGCAAGAAATGTCCATTACCGTATAGTTCATTTAACTAGACCGATTAGTACCGATAGCAAAGCAAACTAAGCAGTGTTCTCGACACTAGTAACACCATTGATATCTGAGATTTTGAGTAAATTTTAGTAGCCTATAGTACCGTTTTGGCTGTTTGGTGCTGCTATTTGTGATGATTTTTTGAGAGCAGTAATACAGTCCTGGTGCATTACCGATACAGTAATCAGTGGTGCCGATCCATATTAACCATTGACGGATGATTTAAGGAGTTTTTCTATTTTTTGATAATTTAAACATTGGGAGGAAGGATGATACTCAAACTGGAGATTTTCGGAGCAAGGTTCAACGCTCATTTTCGCCAATGCCAGCAAGGAAGTCCGCAGAAACGTTTACTAAGGTTTGGAAGGAGTGCTGGTGGCAATTAAGAATTTTCCAACACAAAAGTTATGGTGAGACAGCCGTAAAGCTAGCTAGGGGGTCTGGGAGGGGGGGCGCTGTGAGCTCCCCAGCGGAGTCCGGAATCTTTAGCTTTTTCGACGTTTTTTTGAGGATAAAATGCATGGCTTAGTAACGCTGCAAGTTGTAACACCAAAGTTACACACTGTACCGATGCGAACTATTGGGAGGGATGCAGCAGAAATTCTTTTGGGGGATGCCACCTCCTGGATCGTCACTTTCCTGTCTTAATGAAGTTATAGGCAATGCTGAAACAGAATAGGCATTCAAGTATAAATGCTAAACTGTTCATTTTTCTGCTTTGGCTTGTAATACACAATTGTATATTATTAGCTACAGTATTCATCATAAAGGTACCGATATTAAATTTTGCTCATATTTTTTCCGGAGTTTCCTGTCATCAGTCGTTTCTAGCCGTTATGCTAGCTGTAATCATGTTTAGCTAAATGAAACGATTTACGCTATTGTTTCAGCAATTGTTGAGTTAGCGGCTTTGCCAATATTTCAATATGTCAGAGACAGTCTGCTTTCCGCATTTATTCTAAAATCATTCCAGGTAATTTTTCATGCGCAGTTTTTAACTTTTCTTATTTACTTAGATTAATTCTATATGTTTACCAACGCGATAGCCATAGAATATGCCTAAAATTTTTGTTGCAAGTTTGTGTCTTGCTTTGAACAATGTGGTATAATAACCGATATGATCCCATGCTGCTCTTATGTAAAAGACAAAGAAAATCATGCACGTCAGATAGGCATTAAATAAATATACGGTTTAGTAATCGTTTCATTGCAACCTAAGTAATTAGTTGGTAAAAAAAAAGCTGAAAATGGTTCTATTAACTTAATCAACGCCAAATAGCTTTATTACTCAAAGGCGAAACGAAATTTACAACCCCGCCACACAAACAATCTACTTAACACTTAAAATACTGCAATAATTTACCGTCAAAACTTTGCCCCCCTGGTTTTCAGCTTCACCCCCCTGATCTCTCTAAGCTGGCGACGCCCCTGTACGAAGTCAAACGGAGTAAATTGTATTTTCGCGAATAAGGGGAATTGGGGAGAAATATTTGGGGCACCTCTTTTTTACCTCAAGTGTTCTCATTTCTTCAACAAAACCGATTTTGAGCTTTATCTCTTTTAACTTTCATGAACTCCAGAACACTTCTTGTGCACCCAGTGTTGACATTTTTGTACACTGCACAGCGTTCCTTCCCACTCCTTTGCCTCATACAGAGCAAGGATACTTTCGAATGTGCGATCGTGCAAAAGATTCACTGAGTTACGTGTGTTGTATACTTGCAACATAGGCGTAGCCAGTGGGCCAGGGCCCCCCAATTGTAATGCTACAAATGACAAAAATGTGACAAAAACTATTGTTTTTCAATTTCGGTTTCTTTTAGCGTCTTCGCGCACAACAGTACACGCGTACAACAGTAATTAACAATAATATTGACATCCAGAGGTCCGGACCCTACTTGATTTAATTTTTCCAACCAATTCAAATGTATAGCCAGAGTGAATTTAGGGGTTTTTGTTTAAAAAGTTGCTACCTTAGGCCCTCATCTAACCTTTTTATGAACGTAATGCAATAACCAGGTTCGGATTTATCGTATGGCATAATGCCATGGGCCCCGCGCTTAGATGGTAAGACTTTTTTTGGTTTTCACTTATATTCGGCAGAAAGATGTTGCAAAAATTCCCAAAGTGCCAGGAGCTCTGAGCAATGAACGAACGAACGAGGGAGTGTTTTTTTTGCCATTAAATAACAAACACATTAAAACAACACAAAAGCTAAAATTGGGTCTAAATTATTAATGACGAGGAGGTTGCGAAAAGACCTCGCGGTCATCTAGTCAAGCAACCACTCAAATTTTGTTACCGGTGAGTACCAGTGTTATATCCTAAAGTAAAATAGTATTAAAAAAGAAAAGAACAGAAAAAAATTGAGTTTCATTATTAATTGGTCAAATTATTGTAAGATTGAGATGTAACTGTAGGTCGTCATTATTCATACTTAGTAAAGTGATATCAAGCTCCTTATATTTTTTCAAGAACCTCGAATATGAAAGACTTTTGATATGATTAGGAATAGCATTGCATATTTTGGGCACCCTTATATTTAATTGAGCGTTGATATTTGCACAGTCGAAAACGAGGAAGATTTAGTGCTAATTTTTAATTTCATAATCTGGTGTCTTTAGAACTGACAGAACTTACTTTGCTAAAATAGTCATTAAAATTGTCTCGCAAACGATTATTACAGTATTTGTGCATAAGTTTTGCTATATCATTCGTGTGTATGTTGGAGTTTTAAAATGTGAAATTCAATGTAATATTGAGTAACTCTTTCATCCATTTGCCTCCGCCAATAATGCGTAAAACTCGACTTTGAAGAACTATTAAGTTACTCAGATAAGTTGGATAGGTATTGCCCCAAATCTGTACTCCATACAAGAGATGGGGACGGACAATTGTGCGATACAAAAGCAATAATGTGATCGTAGGCAGCAAATGATTTAGTTTGCTAATAATTCCAATTGATCTAGCAACTTTATTTTCAATCAACTTTATATGGAACGCAAAATTGAGATTAGAATCGACTAATATTCGTATGTACGTATTTGCAACAATTGTTAATGAGTGTCTTGCTTTTGCCATAATTAAGTGCAATATCATTAAAATTGTTCACGTTATCGTTACATTTGGGGGAAATAATTACGGCATGTTATTTATTTGGATTAACACTTAACTTATTAGCAATAGCCCAAATGTGGAATTTATCTAAATCATAGTTCACAACATAACACAGAACACGTCAAAAAATAAAAATTTAAAACCCTACAGTCTGTTTCACCCGTAATCGGGATCATCAGGGGTATCTGCCAAAAGTAACACAGAGTTTAAAATCTAAAATTAAAAGGTAACAGTTAAAATTTATAAATTAAAAAAATTATAAAAATTTAAAAAAATTTTTTTAAATTTAAAAAAATTTAAAAAAAAAAATAATAAAAATGCTCCTAGTTCCGATCCCGAGGCCATTACCGACTCCTGGGCTTTCTAAGACACACCCAACTAGCGGAGAAGACTGAACCTGGCCCTCCTTAACTCGAAGAGTCTAAGCCACTAGGGAGCCGAACATAAGGCTCAATACCGGAACTAAGATAACAAAGCTAGTATGACTTTATAAAAAGCTAACTTGATGCAAAACCATGACTACAGATAGAAACATACAATCAAAGTTAGTATCCTAATACTAGGCTACTCCGCAAACGGCTGGTAAACAAACACATTTAAAAGGTGCGAAAAGTTGAAATGCGTAGTAAACAAACGGATTAAAAACAGAGCGAAGGAATATCGACGTTTAAATGGCGTTGCGTTTAATATTTTTTAATTTGAATTTAGCCCTGTGTCGGCATTTGTTGATGATTTCAGAACGCTTGTTGAGAGTGTTGGCACAGTTCGAAATTAAAATTTGGTATTTTTCTTCCAGGCAGAGTTGGCATACGCGATTTCCACTATTGTAGGCTGGGGCGTGGCGAACAATTTTCCAGCTGACTGTGGGGTTCAATCCCGCGTCTTTACATCTCCAAATATATTTTGATAATTCGGTGGTGCTTGCTTCATGTCGGTGTTTGAATGCAGTGGCGGCTCGCATATAGGAGCTGCAGAGCTGCAGCACCCCCAAAAAATCGGAGCATGCCCTGCATTCAAGTTAAACATTTTTTCTTATTTTTTATTCATTTTTTTTTCAATTTAATGTTTGAAATTCAATAAAATGATTGAAAAAAAATTAAAAATAATTGGCAACATAGCGTTGGTTCTGTGCACCTCCAAATTTTTTCTAGCTTTAATGTTTTTATTATGACGTAAAAAGCTACAGCTCGTTCTAGATATGGCAATTTGGCTGGTGGATTGAGCTGCAAATTTTGCAGCTCAATGCTGAAGAGTTAAGTTACAGATAGGGTATTTTTGGTCTTGTTAGGCTTCGTAAAGTTTGGTGAGCAATGCTTCTTCAAGTTATTATGCGATTAAGTGAAAGATGCTTTGGAAAGAGATGCAGTATGTCAATTAGGCCTATTTTTGGCTATTAAAATAAGAATTACAAAAACAAGAAAGTCTTTACCAGTTTACAGTAAGTGTAAACAGCTAAGTCAAGTATGTCTTGTGCAACAGGTATAGGCTAGTTGTAGTTTTAGTTAAACTTTTTTATATTTTAACATAATTTTAACCTCAGCAAAAATTTAGCCTCAATGCTGTCAGTAACTTAGCATCAGTAATTTTTTATATTGTTTAAGTGTTACAGTAGACCAAGTATTTTATTTTTGTTTAAAAGTTACTCAAAACACTACCGGTAGTAGATGTAGGTCTAGAGAGCTGATTTGAAATAGGGCAAGGTTTAATGGTGAATTAATCCGTCAAGCCTGAAGCGCTCTGTTCTGTTTGATGTAAGTTGAGGGTTATGTTTTTGGAAATACCAGAATCCACTAACCCTGAATCCTGCTCCACTGCTTACGTCTTTTTCAACCAGTAGCCTGTCGGTACTGACTGAGTACCGCTTATACCAATAGGCCAAAGCTATGAACAACAAGCTGAATATCAGTTTGGCAGTTCAGAAGTTGTACTAGGATAGGTTAGAAATTTAAATGATTAAAAATATTTCTAAGCCAGGTTCAAGTAGAGAGAGGAGAAAGTTACGTCAGGAAATTCAAAAGGAAGCTACCGTATGATTAGAAATAGCCTAATTGTAATTCCAGCAAAAGCTTCTGTGCATACCAGTACAATTTGTCTTTCAACCTGGCCTACCAAAAAAAAAGAATAAAATGGTTTTATGGTAATCTGCCCTTTGTTCAGACTAACTTCTATGTGCTTTAAGGTTAATTTAAATTCATAAGCCATGTGAAGCAAATGGCCATTGTAAAAAGCTGCAGTTATCAAAATTGGTCTAGGTGATTGCCATAACATAGTCACTCAACAGGTTATGTGTTTTATTTGGCCATTGCAGATAGCCACCCAAAATGTGAATTTGCTTTTGTGCAATGTGAGAGATGGCCAGTAATATTCATAACCTTGTTATGAAAAAAATAGTTTCAACTAAAAGGCTTTGTTAATATTATTATTAATTTGCTGCTGGTGCCATTACTAACTTTTTATAAAAAAAGACATATATTGGCCATAGATTGGGTTTGGTTCTATATTGCATAGGGTACGAGTATGTACTAAGCTCTAATTTTTTTGTATGCAGGTACAGTGCATTTAATCATTAAAAGTCATTAGAATAATTATCATAGTAAGTTCAGATTTGGATTGATTACAGTACAGTGTCCAGTTTTTTACATGGCTCAGACCACTGCAAGTTCTGTAGTTAACTTAAAGCGGCTTAATTTTTTATCATTAACGTTAGCTGAAAAATTAGCTATCAAGAAAGCTGGAAGACATACTCCAGATTTAAATATTTCAAAGCCTGGTTCAAGTAGAGGAGGAAGCTATGTCAGGAAATTCAATAAGAATGTTTATGGAGAGCACAATTGGCTGTGTGGCTGTAGCGAGAAAAATGCTCTATTTTGCTTTCCTTGCCTTTTGTATGGTGGTGAAAGTGTGTGGACCAAAACTGGTGTAAATGATTTAATTCACTTAAGGGCTAAGATTTCAAAACATGAAACTTCCACAAAGCATATAAACAACGTGATTGATTTATCCTTGCTGAGTGAAGAAACTAACATAGCAGCTCAAATTAACCAAGGATTTCGATTAGCAATTGCAAGGCACAATGAAACAGTGAAAAAAAATCGTGAAGTGTTATCAACAATTTTGGAATGCATAAAATTTTGTGGAAAGCATGAACTTCCATTAAGAGGTCATGATGAAATTGCAAGTTCCTTAAAGCCTGGAGTATTTAGAAGCTTGGTTGACTTTGTAAGCCAGTTTGATTCTAGTTTAAAACTGCATATAACTTCTGCAACAGTATTTAAAGGCACATCAAAAACTGTTCAAGAGAATATTTTAGACTCAATTTTGTATATCTGTCGCCAGAAAATTTCTGAAGAAATTAAGAATGCTGAATTTTTGTCTGTTATGATAGATGACACAACAGACATATTTGATAAATCACAAATGGTCATTGTGTTCCGTTATGAAATAGCCGGAAGACCAGTTGAGAGGTTTTGGGGTTTTTTCAACCCTGAAAGTTTAACAGCAGAGGCTCTATCTAGTATTTTACTGAGGGAATTGGATCTTGTAATTGGCAGGTCAGAAAACAAACTGATCGCTCAAACATATGATGGTGCAGCTGCTTTAAGGGGAATCAACAATGGAGTGCAAGCTAAAGTCAAAGCAATATATCCTACTGCCCACTTTGTGTATTGCTATGCTCATCAACTAAATTTGATTTTGGAAAAAGCTGCTTCTCAAAATAGATACGTTCGGTTGTTTTTCAACAATCTTTCTGGGATTCCAGCTTTTTTCTCTAAATCGCCACAAAGAATGACTTTGCTGGAAGATATTACCTCCAGTCGTCGAATTCCGAGACCATCAGCAACCAGATGGAATTTTAAAAGCAGAACAATTAATGCTGTATATGAAATGAGAGAAGAAATCATTATGTGTTGCGTTCAGCTGGAAGCAAGCACTTCAAAGGAAACAGGAAGAACTGCAACTGGTATCAAACGATTTCTGCAGGACCCTATCTTTATATTTTGGCTTGAATTTTTTGCTAAGATAATGCCACGTGTTGACATTTTGTATAATCAGATTCAATCGAGAAACATTGATGCTACTAGTGCTGCTAGTTATTTGAATGCTTTTACATCAAAAATTCAACATATCAGGGAAAGTTGTGATTCAAATATTTCTCCTGACAGTGATGCAAGAGTGGAGATTAACAACACTGCAATTACAGCTGCAGCCAAAGAAGTCTGTGATGTCATTTTGTTTCAGTGCACTGAAAGATTTAAGTTTGCTGGTCACTTAGAAGCCAGCAGATTGTTTGCAAAAGAAAAGTTTTCAGATTATGTGGTAAATTTTCCTGTTCCTGCGCTTAATGAAACAGCAGTAAGCTACCCAATGATTGAAAAGAAAAAACTAAAGAGTGAGCTCCAAATTTTGTATGCAAGAGAAGATTTATGCACATTTGACACTCTTACAGAATTTCTCCTGAAACTAAATTTATTAAATTTGAATTCAACTTTTGCTGAAACTACAAAATTGCTTAAAATACTTCTCACTACCCCCATGACTTCTGCGGAGAGTGAACGTTGCTTTTCCGCTTTGAAAAGGATCAAAACCTTCCTTCGCAGCACAATGTCAAATAAGCGACTAAATGCTTTAGCGATGCTTTCGATCAAAAATAAATTGATACAAGAAACCAAAAATTTTAATGACAGAGTGATGGATCATTTTGCTACGTCAAAAAGCAGACGCATGGATTTTATCTTCAAATAAAGTTTTTTTTTAATTGTTAATACTTTTCAGAGTAGGAGAGAACTATAAATCAACCAAGTATGAAACTCTGTTTTCCGTTGGAAAGCAATTGCTTCAACCTGCTGACTAAAACAGTTAGTTTATTGCAGAAAATCCACAATACAGAAAATCAACTATTTCAGTTTTCAGTGTTGCTCCTAGTGTTTTAAATCAAGTGGTTTTGATTTTTAGTGTTAGATTTTGCAAAGCTATTGCTTCAACTTGCAGAATCAAACAGATGATCCACTACATAAGCATTTGTCTTTTTTGTTTAGATAAGTATTTCAACGTTTGATGTTGCTTCTAGTGCTTTAGATTCAGTATTTTTGGTTTATAGTTTGTTCATTTGCAGAGCGAGTACTTCAACCTAAAGAGTCATAGAGATAGTCCATTGTAGAAGTATGATGTTGCTCCTAATGGTTTAGATGCTGTATTTTTGGTTTAAAGTTTGTTTATTTGCAGAGTAAGTGCTTCAACCTTGAGAATCATACAGATAGTCCATTGTAGAAGGATTAATCTTCACGTACCAGTACCTCAGTTGATAGTGTTCCTTTTATTTTACAAGTATTATCTGTCTATGTTTAATTGTACTTGAATAGAGCAGGAATGTATTTTCCATGCATGCAAGGCATGCATTGCATGCCTAGTCATTTAACCAAAAAAGATGATAATAATGTGAACAAGGACATGTATATGAAAGCTTAAAATACAATCAAGCTCACTTGCCACAGTTACATGCATCAACTTTCAAGTTAAAGTAGCAGTAAATAGTCTCAATTTATTGGTTTCACTCATAGCCTGCTTTTAGCATATCTCTAAATTATAACAAATAATGGCAACGCACATTCAATTTTTAAAATGCATTTAATGGTTTAAAAGATTTTTATTTTTCGATGAGATTATGAACAAAATTTAATAGGTTTAGAAACTCTGATTGGCACATTGTTAGCTGCAAAAATTCTTCTATACGTCTACTTTCTTGTTTTGAAGAAATGTAGGCTCTATTTTCATTTAAGATTTGTCATAGTAAATTAGCTTAAAACAGGCACAATCTATGCACCAAAGCATGCATACTTGCATTGGACTAACCTTGAGCCTACCAGCCGGCTTAATATTGCATAGCATTGCTGGCTGTTGCATTACGCTATTATAAATGGTTTGAGATGTTTCTGTTTTTTTACCTGCTTTTTCTTTATTCAGAATTTCAGAGATAAGTTGTATACATGTATTTTGCTTCTGTTAGTCGATTAGCTACGTATTATGCAATGTAAGCATGCTTGAATCTAAAGAAATTAAAGAAACATGCTTAAATTTTCAATCTTATGGTGACAATGATAAACTCTCGTAAGTTATGAAGAAATGAGGTGAATCCAATCTTTGCCTTCAACGCAGACAACACAGAAAAAAAAAGATGGTTATTACTGCTGAGGTATTGCAAACAAAAACTTTGCAAATGAAAAAGCTTTTATTGAAGAACCGAAACTTGAATGTACACTGCGTACAAGTTCAAATGAAAAAGCTTTCATTGAAGAACTTGAATATACACTGTCTACAAGTGTACAATAGAAGAATCATAAAGAAATGTTTAAAGATTACTAAGCAATGAAAGATCTTATTCCTTAAAAAGATGCTGTTACGATTGTCAAATGTTGTGTTTTAATGTGTTGGTAACAAAATGCGGATAGACTTTTTGGTAATTTTGAACTGTGTGCACCTTCAAATGGTCAACCTATTTTGCTTTGTATATGATGCTATCAAAAATGATTAAAATCTTTAGAATAGAATGAAGAAATTTTTGCACGTAGCGCTATTTAAAGCATGCCAATTTATCTCTTTTTTTCTCACAGGGTTGACATAATTTTGTCTGATTTGTATGATAGCTAGTATGGCATGTATCGAGGTGCCAACTCTTGAACACTTTGTTTCCTTTTTTGAAATAAAATTTTTGATAACTTAAGTAATTTATTCCACAACTGTGTTTTAGGGTCATAACATAAACATGATGTCATAGTTCTTCCTCACAGCTCATGCCATCAGAATATTCAAACTAGAATAAGTGAATTTATTTTGTCTTTTTTCATGTGGTTTGCTTAATTTGCTCTGATTTGTATGATAGCTAGTATGGCATGCGTCGGGGTGCCAACTCTTACCCAATTGCGTATGGTTTATTTTTATTGTAGTGTAGATTCAATACCTTAAGTTATTGCAAGTTGTTCAATGTTGCATACTGCAGTTTTGATATTGCCTTGCTTGCCACACCAGCATTTTTGTATGAATTAATCCTGCTCTGCATGTTACTATTTCGTATTGGTTTTGTTTATTGAACTTGCATCACTGCTGATTTGTAACTAGTATGAGTAACTATCCCGATGAACGCTACGCGTCCATTATTTTTGTCATTACCGATGCTATACTTTTGTTTACAGATTTTCGTCACTCTCATTTTGCATTGTGTGTTTGTGATGATTATGCCATGATACTGTTATCTAAAGAATGTGGCGTTTATCTCCGTTTTTTTTTGTTTTTTTTTTCATGAAAACTTTTTTATCTAATCCATTGTGTTAAAGTTTCTTGCAATCTGTTGCAACTATCAACTTTAACTGTGTTGTTTTATGTGTTCGAACTCAATAATGAAGAACTTGCTAATTTTCGTCTGTAGCTGTGACTAAACCAACATTTAAGCTCGGTGTATACTGGGCAAAAATTTGAGCGTATCGTTAGTTTCTTTTAACCATCTGGCAGCTTGTAGGCTAGTAAGAGCAGTGCGGCAGGCGTGCTTAATATAATTTCTAATTAAAATAAGCTAAAAATACGCGCGTATGATCACGATTTTACGCACAGTGTAGACCACGCTTTAATAATAGAGCTTACTTCCTGGGCAATAGGTAAGTAAAAATTGTGGTTTATAGTTGCAAGTGTCACAATGTCGATGTGGCTTCCATGAGGGGGGTCTGGGGGGCGAAGCCCCCCAGACGTTGGCATGGCAATAGGTTTGCAGCACCACCAAATATTTTTGTCACGAGCCGCCACTGTTTGAATGACTGTAGATGATTATAATAACGAGATTTGAACTCGGTTTCGCATAGTCCGTAGTACATCATTGCATTACTGTTGCTTACGTGTACTGTTGCCTTGTAAACAAGGGATTTTTCCCGGCATCTGCCGTCTAGACTGTTCGAGTTAAGGAGGGCCAGGTTCAGTCTTCTCCGCTAGTTGGGTGTGCCTTAGAACGCCCAGGAGTCGGATATGGCCTCGGGACCGGAACTAGGAGCAATTTTTAATTTTTTTAAATTTTTTTAAAATTTTTTAAAATTTTTATAATTTTTTTAATTTATAAATTTTAACTGTTACCTTTTAATTTTAGATTTTAAGCTCTATGTTACTTTTGGCAGATACCCCTGATGATCCCGATTACGGGTGAAACAGACTGTAGGGTTTTAAATTTTTATTTTTTGACGTGTTCTGTGTTATGTTTTGATAATCGCTCAGGCCTACGCTGTCGAGCACTTTTTTGAATCGGTTGAATTCAAACTCCACTCATTATAAATCATGGTTCATATAAGTTTCGAGAGAAGAAAGTTTATTTGAAGAAAAAAAACATGTATCGTCTGCAAATAAACGTGGGGTACACGAAATAGCATTATGTAAGTCATTAATAAAAAAAAAAAAAACAACGGTCCCAAAATCGAGCCATGAGGTACACCAAATGTTACTGGTAAGTTAGTGGATTTGATCGCAGAAGACGCAAATTGTGTCCTGTCAGTAAGAAATGAAGCTAAAAGGTTTTTGAATGGTCCTCGAATGCCGTAATGATCGAGCTTCAAGAGAAGAATTTCATGAGAAACTGTATCAAAGACTTTTTTAAAATCAAGAAGTAACAGTCCTAGGTAGTTTTTGTTGTTTAATATGAGTTGTCAACTACATCGTATGAGTTGTCAACTACATCAAGCAAAGCGTGAGTAGTGGATGTATTTTTTTGAAATCCATTTTAAGTCGGTAGCAATACTTTGTGTTTTTCCAAAAATGTTGACATTTGTTGATGAATTAGCTTTTCTAATATTTTTGAAAAACGTGTTAGGATTGGAATTGGTCGATAATTGCCTATTTCTAATTTCCTTCCGGATTTATGGATAGGAACAACTTTGGCTATTTTGCAACTATCTGAAAATAAACCAAAACTGAACGCAAAGTTGAAATAATAATGCAAATACTGAGCAATGACATTGGCGGGAAACTTGATAAATTCTGTTGGTATGTCATCACAACCAACGGCCTTTTTAGACCCAAGAGCATAATTGATTACATTAAAAATTTTGGTTGGAGAGGGAGGATTAAGGTACATGAATGAACCAACGCGTTCAGAAAAAAGTTTTGAGATGGTGTTGAAGTCGGTTTCTCCATGAGTTTATGCGAGTATAGTACCGATGTTAGTAAGGAAGCCATTAAAATTATTAATGATAATGTTGGGATCATCAATAATTAGTTCATCCACTAACCAGTTTTTTGGAACTTGAGTGCGCTCGGATGGTTTTTTGGCAAATAAATTTTGCAAGGTTTTCCACGTTTGCTGTGAATCACTAGCTTCCAACTTAGGTTCACTACTGTAAAACATTTTCTTCGACAACAATTTAACTCTGCTCAGTAAATTGGTGTATTTGTTTTAAGTGTTATTTTGTAGAATCATGTGATAAATAATCAGTGGCATATTTAGGGGGGGAGGGCATGGTGCCATGGCTAAAAAATTGAGTCATGCCCCTCCCCCCTTAGGAATTTGGGCAGAAAATCTGGACAAAAAAACGGGCTGAATCTGGGTGAAGACCTTTCTTTTTGGATCTTCACCTAAATCTGGGCTGAAAAACCGGCTAAATCTGAGTGCAGACCTTTTTCTTTTGGTTTTCCTTATTCTCAAATTTTGTGCCCCCCTGCCCCCTTTTGAAAATCCTACATACACTAGTATAAATACTTTTTTTTAAACGGTCTGCGTTTATTTTTTATTGAGGTATATAAATCTTTCGTTATTCAAGGTTTACGTTTAAATCGCCGTTGTCGATGGGATAGCTTTTTGAGTGATGCATGTCTGTCCATCACTGATTTTACAGAATGAACAAAATTGTCAAAATTTGTGTTGAAATTAGCTACATTTAGTTTTGGTTGTTTATTAGGGTGGTTCTTATTTCAAAATTTTGGAAAACTATATGGGAACCGGGTTAAATTTTGTTCGTTTTCGATAAAAAACTGTATATGAAAAATATCTCGGAGAAAAATTAGAGTCTACAAGTTGCACATGACCAGCTACAATTTGAGGTCTTCTCCTTTATTGGGAAGTTGCTTGCCTTAATAGGTCTGACTGGAATCATTTAAGTAGCCAAGTGTTAGTTTGTGGATAAATTTCAAGTTTCATATACTACAATACGATACCGTGTTACTCGGATCTTTGGATAGTTATTAATTTTGTTAAAATACTTAGCGAATCTTTAAGGCTATCACAAGTAACAGAAATGATGACCTGAAAGATTTCTTTGATGTGGACAGTACAATTGCTCCACAGTACAAGTGGACAGTACAAATGATCGATAGAACCGCATGACAAAGATACCAAAATTTTCTTATAGCTCAAAAGTAAATGTTAGAGAATAGAATTAATGAGATCAGTGGATATACTCGTACTCGTAGGAATGGCAACTGGCAAGTCCAAAATAATAAACTGAGCAAAGAATTCAAAAAATCATCATAAGAAAAAAATATCCCATAATATTCTGAACATATTCTATGTTTTTAAAAAGTTTTTATTAATAACTTGAACCACTTTCAATCTTATTCAAATTTATTATCACAAGTCGAACGCCTGCCTATCATCGCCTCTTGCATCTGCATAAAATATCTGCTCAAGATTGCTCCAATTCTTAATGGGACCAGTTGTTCTCAAGCAAATGGCATCGTTTGAGCCTTAGAAGAATTGGGATTGCCTGAGAAAGTCTTTGCTACAGGGTATGTTTTTTGACATGAATGTCTCAAACAATGAAAGTAAGAATCTGGTGCTTGCATCTCCATTGAAGTAAAACTTAGATAAAATAAGAAACGGGTTAGGGGCGCCAGAACCTTAAATTATGGTGGTGATTTGCTCATTTTAGGGATCGAGCACTTGGTTATACTCCCAAACGTAGATTGAGGAGCCAGATTTATGTTACTTTTTGTTTCTAAAACTTAAACAAGATCCAAAGTTCATATTTTGCATACCGTCATCATACATTGTATTAGAGTTAGATTAGAAGTTCTTTTATGTTTTTGTAAGACACATGAGCTCTGTGTTGCATGGTAACTGACTATGTCGAGCATAGACCAAAGCATCATTTCTTGTATCAGCACTAAACTTGCCAAAATGTGGAAAGTATCTTGGTCTTACAAAAAATGTGGTAAAATTACATGGACCAGAGAATTGGGGCAAACGTAATGAAAATATTCTCTGGTCAGCTTTGGTATATGTCTGAGAAACTAGTGGCTTTGGCGTTTTTGAACCAGAGATGCATGATGATATACATAAAGTTGTGAATGGTTGCAGCTTTTTACAAAGATGAAAACTTTCCCGAGCGTGACATTAAGAAGCAACGATTGGAAATACTGGTTTGCTACACAATTCATTGGCTTTTTCCAAAAAATGAAAATGGATCAAAAATTTCTTGTCAATTAACGGTGATTCTTGGAGTGAATAATCAGGCTCATTGATGGTAGTCAGAAACTTGGTTCAAGAAATCCAAGCCCCGAATGCAACTACTGAGCGTGGCGTGGCAGTGGCACTTATATAAGAATGTGTCCGGCCAATTGAAAAATGTGATGAGATCAGCTGCAGTTTGACATGCATTTTTTCACAAAGCATCATAGGCATGGTTTTTCAAAGACAGTCTACTTACTTAGCAACATACTATAGGTTGGGTTAACCAATAATATTTCTGCTTTTGAACAGCTCAGCCCTTACCTTTTGCAAAATTGGGTATTTTTGAAAAACTTTACTGCCAATGTGCATATTGGTTTTAGCCTAAAAGGAACACATTTATTTCGGTTCCCATGATTATTTTTATTGTTTAATTTTTGCTATGTATTTAAGGGCCACCATATGGTTTATTGACTAAATCATTTAGTGTAATTTGCATATCTTCTTTAAAGGCATCAATGTCAAATTTTGGCTTTTCACGGATAAAAGTGTAATATGGACTAAGTGATATACTTCCCTTAATATTACAAAAAACTGGAAAGTGATCACTGATAGAGTCATTACACAAAATTCCGGGAGGAATTTTATGCAAGGTGTCATTAGCTATGATGTGGTCTATTATATTCATACTTGTTTTATTTCCTTCCATTCAAAACAATAAACAAAATCTCCTCGACACACATAAACACAATCAAATAGAATAGAAAGCTGTGAAGGACCTCTCAGTCATCGAGTCAAGCAGCCACCCAGAAATTAGTCATGTCAAGCTATTGGGTGTGTCAGTTTTTCATGTAGATTTGAATACGTTGCGTATAGATCAAACTTGAGCTTTTATCAATTTTAATTAATTTAGAATTGTGAATTATTTGTAATTTAACAATCAATATTTTTTGCAGTTTAATTTAATTTGATTTGATTTTTTTATTGAATTAATTTGATCGAATGGTAATTTTTTTAATCCATATGGTACCGAGTTCCGAACTTTAGCTCTTTGATACTTAAAACTTTTTGTAATTTTGTGTTCTGCACCTTGCTAAAGACAAATTAAGTTCAGATAAAGCGAGGCGCGTTGTTCGTGTGTGTATCGCTCCAACAGGAGTGAAGTGACAATACAGGCGATTCGGTAGCTTTTTCCGTGAGTTTTTGTGCATTAATTTTGCTGCTTCATAAACATACAAGTCCTTTCAGTTTTAAAATTTGTAATCGGTGATAAAATGGTGTAACGTGGTCATGTCGCTGTCCACCTGCAACTATTTTGACAGCTTTATTTTGAAGAATAATCAATGTTTTCAAATGACTATTATAATCAGTACTTAAACTGTAAAATTTTGCATGAGGGGACGCTTTTGCAGCCTTGACCAAACGCATTCGGATTGCGAAAGTACTTTAGAGGAAATTATCTCTTTCCGCCCCGAAATCGAGTGAATAAGTTAAAAAAAAGGTTTTCACCAAAAATTGAAAAGTTTTTGTCCCCGAAATCAAGTGAACACCAAAAAAAAGGTCTTCACCGCAATTGGGACTAAACTCGGCCGGAATTTGTGGGATTTATTTGTGCTGACAGGCTCTTTTTTGTGTGATCAACCAGCGCTCAAATCTCGATGGGGGACGCTCAATCTCGATGGGGAAACGCTAAATCTCGATGGGGGGACGCTAACTCTAGATGGGGGGACGCGTCCCCCCTATAATTTTAGTACTGTTTATAAGTGTTACCCTAGATTACAATGCCATATAGTAAGTGAGAGTGAATCATACTATAATACAATTTAAGAAGAGCTATAAAAGGTAAAATGATCCGCAATTTAGACAAAATACCTACAGATTTAGATATTTTACATGTCAACTTGGTAATACGTTCAGCAAAGTTCAATTTTTCATCAATTGTAAAGCCCAGATATTTTGCTGATTTACTGCCGGAAACTGGATTATTGTTGAAAAGCATTTCCATCGATGGGATAGGATTGGTGATTTTGGGGGGCAATATTAACGCTGAAGATTTTTTAGAGTTAACAGTTATTTTCTTGGTTCTCGTCCATTCCAATACACTCCGTAACTCATGATTTATATCATCACGCAAAATTGACGGATTGGCACCGTGGATTACCAGACACGTATCATCAGCAAATAATCTGGGGGTTGTGTTTAAGGCATTAGATATGTCATTTATACATATCAAAAACAATAAGAGGCCTAAGTTACAGCCTTGGGACACTCCAAATCGATTGGTGACGATTTCGGGTTACATATCTTGATGATGGGCAAGATATTGTTGTCTTCCAAACAAAAAGGAGATCATTAGTTTGTGCGCAACTCCTCGGATACCATAATGTTCAAGTTTACTTAATAATGAGGTAAGGCAGACAGTATCAAAAGCTTTTTGCAAATCGAATAGTATTACGCAAGTAAAATTGTTATCATTGAATTAGTCGTAAGAGGCGGTCAGAACATCCAGAATAGCATGGGTTGTAGTTGTGGACATATTGTTTTGAAAACCGTATTGAGACTCAATCTGTACGGAATGCTTTAGAAAAAAAAATGTCAATCGCTTGTGAAGTAATTTTTTGAAGATTTTCGAAAAACAGATTAAAATTGATATGGGGCGGTAGTTGATTAAATTATCAGCTTTTTCTGACTTAAATAAAGGAATTATTCTTGCTATTTTACAGCTATGTGGAAACACTCCAACACGAAAGGCATTATCAATAAAAAAACATATTGCAGGCGCAAGATTACTGGAAGCCACGCGCAAAAAAATAAGGCGATATAATATCATGGCCCATTGATATATGAAAATTTAGAGAATTGATAACATTTATTACCTCGTTTATTCTTGGTAGTTCCATGTAAATGGTCGAACTTATTTTATTTCAAAGAAATCGTTTATATGCTTTAGAATCACTAAATTTATCAGTTAGTTTCTTTCCAATGGTTGAAAAAAAATTGTTGAATTTGCACAACATTATTTGCTGATCGATTACTTTTTTGCCGTTCGGATTTATAGCAAAAGGTAAAGCAGAAGAGTTTGTTGAATTACCTGGAAATAAAGTGCGCAGTACTTCCCACGCTTTTCGCAAGTTGCCTGTATTTGTTTCTAATTCTTTTGCGTAATATTGTTTTTTGGCGGTCGGTTTAATTTCGGTCAACTTATTTGAATATTTTTTGTACTCTTGTTTGATTGTTTCATTACCTAAAATATAATGAGCTTTATGCATTATATTTTTGCGACGAATCATGGCGTAAATATCTTTGGTAATTCACGGTTTGCGCTTAAGTTTTTGCTCTTTGCAGATAATCGTTTGAGAGGGGCGTGGTTCTCAATTGCTGAATGAACTACTGATACAAAAGCATCAAATGTAGCATCAAAGTTGAATTTAGTTAATTCGTCAATTCCAAGTAAGAAATTGTAAACCGATCTATCTATTTCTTCACAGTAAGCATCTGCTTTAAAATTAGACTTGTCGCGAATGATGAACAACGATTCTTTCCGGGATTTAGTAGGATATTTATTTATGGTACAAAATGCAACATAATGGTCAGATAATTCGTTTTCGCTTCTTATTACTCCAGGGTTTATGATATGCGCGTAATCATTAGTTATAATGATTATGGTCAATTATAGTGGACGAGTTTTCACTAACACGAGTTGGGATGGTAATGATAGGAAGGGAGCTGCAGCTAGTCAAGTGTTCAAGATAAAGTGAGCTTCCCATTGATCTTTTATTAATGTTTAGGTCAATATTTATATCTCCGAGAAAATAAAAGGTGCCATTACATTTGGCTTTCTTATGAATTGTATTACATAGGGCCTTGGAAAACCCTTCAATACCATTGCTTTGAACATTTGGATGGAGATACATAGCTCCGATTGTGATTTTTGTTGAAAGATTTTCTTTTGTTACTAAGTTTTACCATATTTCTTCGCAACCGTTTAAATTCAAGTTAAGCTCGTGATCTACTTGAAACCTGAACTTTGACGAAACATAAACTCCCATCTCACCGATATTAGTTACAGAGTCCGCGTGAACAAAGTTATAATTTGGTATTGCAGTATTAATAAATGGGTCGCCTTTCAATCGCGTTTCTAATACACACACGATGTCAGGTGTGAATGGGAGAAAGGTTAAGAACTCATAGAGTGCATCAAAATTTTCTTGTTTGTTCAAGAATCTACTATTGACATGAAGAAGGGAAGTTGTATTTTTGATGTGACGAAATGAAGTAGTAGGATCGTTGAACGGTACATCAAAGTATTGGCATTCGCTAATATTATTAAGTAAGGAGCAAAAACTCAACTCAGTAAAATCACAATGCTTCTTTATGGTTAGGGCTCATTGAGCTCATGCCGAGAAGTTCAAGCAGCTTCCTAGTAGGCCCAATTAAATTGTTGTTTGCAACCATAATCAACCTAAACAGTAATCAAGCATGCGCAGCAGGCAATCTCACATGCAGAATTTGCAACACTAACCATTACATCATTATTGAAAATTAGCAATTGCGATTACATTTTTATAATACATTTTCAAACTTATACATTGAGCATTAGTTTCTGTAGTTAGAAAGAATATTGTGCACAAGATATCTCTGAATGTTTAACATTAGGTACTGCATGCCGAAACCCATAGGTGGGCACAAATCGCTAATCCGCTATTCTGCTGATTAGCGAAGCTAATGTTTTCTTTAGCGGATTAGCGGTTCCGCTAACGTTTAAAAATGTTAATGGACTGGGTATCGAAGGTAATTTTTTCAGCCAATCCGCTAATCCGCTAGAAAAAAATAGTTGCAACTGTGGTTTCACTAAAGTATAGTCTAAAATTTACCACATTTAGCCGCTTTTGCTTGGCAGAGAAATATGTACTTCAAGTAAGTCGTTTTTAGATCAGTAATTATTGTCGCAAAAATCGCGCTTCGATATGGTAATGCTTTTCTCGCGTTGGAAATCACTCCAGTCTATGACATCATAATGCTGGCCAAGCGCGATCACGAGCCAATACAAGGTCAAAATTTCGAAACCAGCATTTGGAAAAAGCACGATTAAAATTGTTCATGTCATATTGAATTTCAGTTAGTTTATGTTGACCAGCGAGCTGCCGCCCCCAACGGATTATCAATTCAGCACAAAGCTGTTTTATTTTTCATGCAGAGCGAGCACTTAGAAAGAGGAAGCAGGAAGATTGAAATATTGTATCTGGAAGCAAAGTTGCAGTTACGGACAGCCACAGTACGTTGCAGGATTGCCTGGGTTCTTGAGGCCGAGCAGCGAGCAGTTCGCTATACCCGTTGTGGTTACTGCTTAGCAGTATGACTGATGGGCCCAAAACCGAGACAATACCTTGCGATGGAACAAACTTTTGAAATTTGGAAATTTCGGAGGTGCAATATGTTTAGATTAGGCTGATCAACTGAAAAACGCGATATTAAAATGATAGGTACAAGTTACGAAATTGATTTTTGTTTTTTTTCGTCTCATATTGTACTTTTATGGTTAATTAGGGGATTAGCGTTAGCTTACACTAGCGAAAAATTTGTGTTATCGGATTAGCGTTAGCGTTAGCGAAGCTAATCTTTTCAATCAACGGAATAGCTGTTAGCGGAGCTAATTTTTGCGTTAGCTGTGCCCACCTATGCTGAACCCACGTTTGCATGAGATCTGTATTGAAAAGATTAGAGACTGGTGAAAGCTATAAGGTCGGTGTCACTCAGCATTGTGCAAAAAAATATAGGCTACATTGAATGAAAAAACAAAAAAACTACTACAATTATTAATTTGCCAACTACAATTACATAAACGCATAGGCTACTAAAATACTAATGTTGATTCACGCTAAGCTGCAATGAAACCAAAATAGCCAATGAATAGATATGAGTTATATCTTAAACTATAAAAATGTCATGCCGAACTGCGTACTACTTTTAGTGTAAAAGGCTTAGGCTCAACTTGATCAGTACTTGAATTTGCGTTCAGATAATTTGGTTTATAACATTATTAATTACCATATGTCATCAAATACAATATCCGTTTTAACCTTTAGGGCTAACTCATGATGACTTCAGACCTCATTGCTGTACAAGAAACATTAGTCGTAGCATGCAAGCTTAAAAGGCACACCTTATAAATGCTTTAACGTTCTCAGAGAGTTCTTATGCAGTGCTAGGAGGAGGAATGCGTTTGTAATCGATATACAAGCAGTATTGATCATTGCAAGCACCGAATCTCGCGTCTTTTTCATCTTTTTTTGCGTCTGTAAACTGCTGCATTAGAAGCTGTTTTTGCTTATAAAATAACTTTAGTAAAAGTTCAGTGATGAAAACAGTCGATGCCCTGTAGTTGTTATAATCTTTGAGTGGGGAAATGTTTTCGTAGATAATGTCTTTATCGAAAACCGTCGAGATCTTAAATATAATTGGTCGGGTCTTCATTTTGCCAGCTTTTTTAGAGACGCTGAGGTAATCGTCGTACGTCCACTAGTTTGATAACATCAGGATATAGTTCCAAGTCATCCCTCAAAAAGTCTCTAAAGTTCGTTTAGTCTGCCGTTTCATTTCGTTTTTGCTTACTTTCATTTCGTGAACTAAAATATTCAAACGCTTATTGTACGACTCACGCATGACGTTATCTCTTTCAAGATTTGCAATTTTTTGCAAAAGCACCTCCTGTCTTATTTCATTCATTTCTTGCTTTTCATTAATGCTATCAAATTTAGCAGTTGCGGTTGCTTCAATTTCTGTTGCTTAACTCCCAATTTGGGTTACGTTTAGGTCTAAAGAACTTATTTTGGCTTCTAATTTTGAACATTTTTCCGAATATTTACAGTCAATAGGCCTAGTCATAAGTTGATTTTTAAAGGTTTTAAATTTCGTTTCTAGACTTGACATTCTTTCTGTTAATTTGTCGATGGCCTTTAAAATATTGTTTAGTTTTTCTTCAATCACAGCATTTCCATCATTTTTACCACTCATCTTTGCACAACTTTGATTTTTTAGAAACACTGTCAACAACACTGCAGCATATTGCCTGCTTGCTACGCTCTACAAAAAGCGTGCTTTCATCAGACTGACTAAAACGAACATTGACTAACTTATTTATAGTTGAAGAATGATCGGTAACTCGAGTAGGTAATGTTACGATGGAATATGCACTGTAACCGGAAGTGGAGTCCTCAAGGACGTCCTTGGCCTCGAGGACACATTTTGAAGTCCTTGGCATCGGCCTCGAAGCTCCAGTCCTTGGCCTTGGCGTCGAAGCCTACAAGTCCTCGAAAATGTCCTGTTTTCGGCTCGAGGATAGCATTATTTCTTAATTGGATGAAAAGAAAAGTAACCTGACAAAAAATAATCTAAACTTATTGTATGTCAATTTGTTTTATTTCTTTATTATTTTAAAAAATAATGTAATATGATAGTCAAGTCATAATAAACCGTGTTTTAAATGGCGTTATGTGAAAGCTTTAATCGGAGAATGAGGTGGCCGAAGGCAGTGTAAAGTCATTTTTTTTATTGTTATTTTTTTTATATCTCCAATGCGGTCGTACAAACAGTAAAGTACTAAAACCGTCCAGATCCGGGGGTCTAGACACAAGCATTTTCGAAAACATGACCGTGCCTACGTGAGTGCCGATTCAGCAGAAAGTATGTGCGTGACAATGAAATGTAATACAGTAACCTCTTATACTAAATACGTTAGTATATCCCTGGTATAACTAACAAAGCGTATCTTGAGAACGCCTTGTTCTGAAAATATGTGAGCGAATATTGTGAAGAATTTGTTTTGAGATGTGAAGGAGCAATTCAATAATCACTGACAAGCGGTCTGGGCGCCAAACCACATTCGAGAACAATTTTTGCGTTGAAAATTGCTGCTAAGAATTCTATGTAATAAACCACTGTATCTGTATCAGAAAAAACGCTGCATGAAGAATTATTGAAAAAGCGAGTGTGAAATTAAATATAACTATTGCTTGAATACCTGGAAAGATGTGCGGTGCACTTAAAATCAATTTTTCACACGACGTCATGAAGATAAGGAGGCGAAGCTCCCGCAGAAAACTTGAATATTTTTGAAAAAAACAATGATTTATTTGAATAACCAAGCTATCGGTATAGGTTATCGTCTTCATCTCGTAACTTCAGCTGCTAAAAAGGCAGACCTAATTTTTTTTCTCCCACGTACTGCGATTTTTACGTTTCTACAAATTGTGGGCCTTTCGAAGAGGGGCGGGCCCCGGGGAAAATCGCAAATGTCTTTTATGCCTTCCTCCTTAATACAGCCCTGTTAGGATCTTCAGATTACTCTTTGCAGCCAAATACCATATGTTAAATTTCATAAAGTGTATTTTGGCGGCCGAAACGTGCTCGCTCGTTCATTGATGGGAAATAGGTATTAGACGCGAAAATATAGAGAGACATCACGAGCACTGATGCATAAAAAAAAGATTGGCTTGAAATTAGGATTGGGAAAACGTGAGAAAACTTAAAAGTTTTTCTAACTTAAATTTTATGGTATTTTCTTGTTTCAAACTGCTTTCAAATTCTAATAGAGTAATTTATTTTAAAAGCCACTAAAATTGCTATTTTCTGAAAAAAATCCCTAAAGTTGTTTAATGGAGGCATGGGAACTTTGTCCTCTTCTCCAGAACCCTTCTATTTTTTCGAAGGACTTGAGCTTGCAAATTCCGAGTACGGTACCTCAATTCATTTTAAAAACATAAATTTACAGCATTTTGCAGTACCATTTGTTAATAGTATCATATTCGCTAATCACTAAGTAATATTTAAAAACTTTGACAACATTTTTTAAAAATTCTGTAAAAAAAAGTCGTTAAACCAAGCAATAAGGTTTGTGTGGGAGAAACTACAAAAAAATGGGATCTATATAATCATTAATTGGTGGACGTTTGCACTGGGGTGCTAACTGATGAAGTTAAGGCCCTAAAACTGACCATTTAGACCTTTAGATTTTAGTTATGCTCATTCACGAGTTACGGCCTTAATTGTTTCATTGCCGCGATACCGCTACGGGACATAATCAACATTGTTGCTAACGCGCTAAACTTCAAAAAAATATTCGTTATTTTTAGAAACTACTATTTTCGAATTATCATTAAATACTTTCGCGCTAAAAACTGGTAAAAAGTTTCCCGACCATAATTTAAAAAGTTTGTCGATCATAATTTAAAAAATTGTGTCCTGGGTCCTCAGCCTTGGCTTCGAGCATTCTGGTTCTTGGCCTCTAAAGGGTCTGTCCTCGCAAAGGCGGTCTTTGGCCTGGATTTTTTTGAGTCCTTGGCCTTGGCCTCAAACGTTAAGTCCTCGACTCCATTTCTGACTGAAACTTAAGCAGTTCGTTAAGTTGTTTTACTGGGGACCTCCGGCCTCACAAGGCTATATATAATAAAATACTCCACGAAATTCTAAGGCTTTAGCAAAAAAAAAAGAACTCCTTACGTTTTATAGTTTTGATGAAATCCGCAAAAAACTACGTGAAACGGAAGTCGATTCTGATTGGCTAACGCTCTGATGACGTAATTCTGTACCTTGCCTTTCGCTCATAGTCACTAATCTCAGGTCTGAGCACTGCAAGTAGGTTGAATATTTCAGGAAAGAATGCAATACAAGCGCTTCTTCTTAAGAGTTTTTATTCTTAACTAGCAATTTTGTGCCTAAACAATGTAATAGACGTGTTCTTAACAGGGAAGTTTCAGCAGTACATTAGTCTAGCTTAGTGATATTCAGCTACATTGCATAGGTTAAGAATATGATATCACATGACCGTAATGAAACAACAAGTGGTTACAGTAGCTGTTAGCAGAATGTCTGAACAGTAACGTGATAAAAAAAAAGAAAATGACTAAGACCCTATGTAGTAGGCCTACTACTAGTCTGGGTATGTTGTGCAATGTAGGTACAGGTTGCACCGGTACCGGTAGGTTTTAGCAGTTATGCTATTATCAGGTACTGTACTGGTAATGCCAGTTACTAAATGCTTAATTGTACTTTTTTTTCTTGTGCACTTAGGTAATAGTGAAATTTTTTTCACTTAGTGTATTTTTTCTGCGATGTTGACTAAACGAATAAATTTTGTTCAGTGCTACAGCTATTTTAGTCTCAATATGTGAAGTATTCACAGCTCAAAATATGAACTGCTTCATGGGTTTTAGGCACTAAAGTACTGCAGCAATAGCATTATAAAGTTTCCATAACATTAAACCTAAAATAGCTTAACTGTAAAATAGTAGGACTACTGTATTATTACAAGAAAATATACCCTAGCGTCAGCACAAGTGAAGTGCCCTCGCACTCGTACTGGTAGTGGTACCACCGGTACCACTCTACCAGTACTTCACAGTTCACGTCTAGGCGTGTTTGGGTTAGGGATATTTGGCACTGGAGGCAAAATAGCTGGGCAATTTTGCATCCAGTGCCAAAACAAACCAGTGCAAAACCGTGAACGAATCAACCTGATCGCGAAACTTGCCAGACACGCTCAGCGCGAATTGTACTCGATCGCGAGACTTAGCAGACGAGCGCCCGAACCACTACACCAGTAACGCGACACCGTGAATCTGTAAAAGTGCCGTATTTAACACGAATTAAAGAGAAAAAAGCAATGGATTATAACGACCGGTGCTTTTTCATATTAGAAACCGGACCAGTGATCTGGACGTTTTGTACAAATGTGGTGTAATACTGTAATGCACAGTTGAGAATACTGGCAGTATACTGTAAACAATAATATAACTGCTAAAACCTACCGGTACCGGTTCAACCTATACACGATACCCAGTCTAGTAGTGGGTTTGCGGAATAGGATCTTAGTAGCCCTTCTTTTTTATAACGTTGTTGCTCAGAAATTCTGTTAACAGCTACTGTAACCACTTCTTGTTTCATATAATATCATAATCTTAACCTATGCAATGTAGCTGAATATCACTAAGCTAGACTAATGTACTGCTGAAACTTCCCTGTTAAGAACACGTCTATTACATTGTTTAGGCACAAAATTGCTAGTTAAGAATAAAAACTCTTAAGCAGAAGCGCTTGTATTGCTTTCTTTCCTGAAATATTCAACCTACTTGCAGTGCTCAGACCTGAGATTAGTGACTATGAGCGAAAGGCAAGGTACAGAATTACGTCATCAGAGCGTTAGTCAATCAGAATCGACTCCCGCTTTACGCAGTTTTTTGCAGATTACATACAATACTATAAAACGTAAGGAGTTTGTTTTTTTTCGCAGAAGCCTTAGAATATTGTATGGTGTTTTATTGTATAAAGCCTTGCAAGGCCAGAGCTCCCCTTTAGGGTTTGAGGCGTTCTTCTATGCTTATCGATATTCACATTTTAACCACCTAAAATATAAAACGGTATTTTATTTGTAATTAATTTCTGCAGTATTCAATTCATTTTCACGATAAAGTGGTCAAGATGTTTGTTAGAGTGGCGATGGATTACCTACTCCTCTATTGCTTTTGCTTTACAGGACTTCAACTTGTAAATAGTTATCTATTGATTTTCGCGTTTGTCAAGAGTAAATTGAAGTGCTTCATCACTTGATGTATACTTACTTTATCCGAAATGTATGTTTCTACAACCCCTGCACATTTGACTGAGTTGGAATGTATAAATGAGTAAGAGCGAATTTCAGCATTCATCAAGGCTTTGTCTTGCATGCTTGTTTCAGAAAGCCAAATAATTTAAGATGTTTTTTCAAAGCTTAGAATACATTTATATAACGAGTCAAAATTTGTATTTAGTGATATAAAATTAATGTGCAATATAGAGCAATTTAACTCATTTGAAAATATTGTTGTATTATTGTCATAGTATTGGCGATCAACAATACCTTTGAATAGCGTTTTAAGCAGGGTACTTTCAAAATTCAAATCAAAATTATCATCATTACGAAGAGTGGTAGTTTAACTAAAATTATAAAAATCAGTTACATCAGTTGATAGGCAAGCCATTCCTGGTGTTGTGATTGAACATTGAGTAAAATAAATCGAGTTTAAGAGATATAAAAAATCCACTTACACTAAAATAGCTTGTATCTTCATTAACGGCTGCTTCCGGATCAGCATTGTAATTTAGAGGAGCATGGCAAAATTTGGAAAAGTCAATGTCAATTCCTACTTTGAACAAATCGTCAGGAGCACTGATGCTTAGCCGATTGCCAATTGCTGGTTCTCTGAGTTGATCATTAAGTGGCAACCCTTCTTTGATAGCAGACTTTATCAATCGAATCTTACTGTAGATCAGCTTTGTAATTTAGAGAAGGATGGCAAAATTTGGAAAAGTCAATGTCAATTCCTACTTTGAACAAATCGCCAGGAGAACTGATGCTCAGCCAATTGCCAATTGCTGGTTCTCTGAGTTGATCATTAAGTGGCAACCTTTCTTTGATACTGTTGATAGTATGGATTTGAGTAAATTTATCATCTCAACCAAATTTCAAATGTCGAAGTAGTTTAGCTCGAATCGGGGTCAGATCCTTTGCGACGAGCACTTGCTCGAATTCATTTGAGTTCTTCAGGTTTGAACGGCCTCGCAGAAATTCATTGCGTTTTTTGTAAGACTGAAAACGGAGAATTATTGGGCGTGATTTGCCATTTCCTTTTCTTTTACTCAAGCGATGGACACTAGGGTGGAGCGAAAAAATTAAATTTGTACTTGGGATTCGTAATAGCGCAAAAAACTTGTCGTTTGTTTGGAAAAGACGTTTTGTGAAATCTGAAAGATTTTTATTAATGTTTAGGCCTGCCCCAAGACAATTGAAATAACAGTAAATTTACTGCATGGTGGGTTATGTCAAATCAATAAAGATCGCTTTGGTAGTTTGACTGACTGCGCTTATGCGTGACGGGGCTAGTGGTCTAAATGAAGTCATTTGTTTAAAATTAATAGTGTAAACAGTTGGGTACAGTTACTTCACAAATAGGAATAATAAGTCCTGCCAATCATGTCATTGTATTGTCAAAAACGGAAAGACTTCTAAAGCAGATAGACTATCTCTCTATACTCTGTAGTTGTTACCGGTATTTCACTTGTTAGTGGGCAGCTAAAATGGAGTACAGTAGCTAAAAGATCAGACAATCGAGTTATAAGTCAGCAGACTCAGCAAGGAGAAAAATGCGTAGCAATTTAATTGTCTAACAGGGAGTTTAGGTAACGATTGCTGTATACCATTTACAGCAATCGTTACATTAAGAAGAATAGAGACAATTAGCCAAGCGTGTATTTATATGCCAGAAAGTATTTTTGGCTAGTACCGGTACTTGACTGATTTAAAAGTAAAAGAATTAGGCACTAAGACTATAGTAATATCTCAAATTCAGAGTTGCTTCAGTCGCTTTTTACTTTATAAGTGAAGTATATTTTGCATATCAATAAGCAGAGATTTGCAATTATGAGCACCTTCAGCAAAAACGCTAATCAGGCTACAAGATCAGCTAACCGCTGTCCTGTGTTTGGTTTGCCCCAAAATTTAACTGAAATGAACTTGCCGACATATCGTGATGTTATGAAGCACTACACATATGTGCGTCTAGAACACAGTAACAAAATGAATAGTAAAGAGCAGCCCAGCGTTACAGAAGTAGCTACTATTGTAGCTAAAAAACTTGAGGCAATATGGCAGAAAGCGTCCATTCCAACCGTATCCAGAACAAGAATTGTTCAACAGGTGAAGAACTATCACGATAAACACAGAAGCTTACTGAAACCTTACAGAACTAGGAAAAATAACGTCAAATACAAAGCAAGGATTGCAAAATTTCAGCATGAAGCAGAGAGTCTGTTTGACATCTGTGCTTGCAAATGCAAAGAGGAAGCAGTCTGCAATTGCCCGAAGGAGCTGAAAGTTCCCAAAGATGAAAAGGCATTTTTGGTAGACAAACGATTGTCGAGAAAAATGATAATTGGAAACATTGACAGGAAAAAAACGGCTCAGTTGCAGAAAAGAAACAAAAGAAAGCAATTAGACACCATCAGAAAAAGCAAGCACGCAAAAACAGAAGAAGGCGATGCAAGCATTGAAACTGGTTGTTTTGATTTAACAGAGAATGACAACAACATTTCTTGTGGTGAAGAAGAAGAAGGCTCCAACACTGATGAACCGCCTAGTACTAAAGCTTCTTCCCAAATTGAATGCAACCAGAATGCACAAAACAGGATGTCTCTCCCTACACTAGCTAAAATATGTGATCGATTTTCTGTGTCTGATCGAGCTGGTGCTTCTATAGCATCCGCAGTGCTAAAGGACTATGGCATTGTTCATGGAAAAAAAAAATCTGATTATTGACAGAAGCAAAGTTAGGCGGGAACGCGAAAAAGAAAGACGTCACAATCAAAGCTTCCAAACACCATCAAGTGTACAGGGGTTATATTTTGATGGAAAAAAAGACAGCACATTAACCCCTCAAAAGTCTGGTGTTGGAACTCACTTTGTCAGAGAAGAGCACATTACTTTAGTTGCCGAACCAGGTTCAAACTATGTTGGTCATTTCACACCAAACAGTGGAAAGGCAAAAGACATTTCTGAAGGACTCCTGGAATTCTGCTCTTCCCATGATCTTGATTTGGACAGCCTTAATGTAATTGGCTGTGACGGTACAAATGTAAATACTGGAGCTAAAGGAGGAGTTATCGCAGCAGTTGAACAATCTTTAGGAAGACCCCTTCAATGGTCTATCTGTTTGTTGCACTTAAATGAGCTTCCTCTGAGACACCTAATGCAATACCTCGATGGAGTAACTTCAGGTCCACAAAGTTTTTCAGGACAGATTGGCAAGGAACTTCAATCTTGTGAACAGCAACAAATTGCTGAGTTTGAACCCATTGAAATACAACTTCCTGCCAACGATAGTGCTCTCAGCACTGATCAACAATATTGATATGATATTGCTACCGCTGTTTCATCTGGTCATTGCTTATTAAGTCTCTCTGATCGCAGTCCTGGAAAATTAAGTCATGCAAGATGGCTTACAACAGCTAATCGCATTTTGCGTTTATATATTTCTAAAACATCACCTTCCAACAATCTTTTGATTTTAGTGAATTATGTTGCAAAAGTCTACATTCCAATGTGGTTTAAAATCAAAAATAAAACTTCTATCACAGAAGGAGGTAAACACTTTCATGAACTGATACAAAGAAGTCGCTACTTAGAGATACAGATAAGAAAGCAAGTGGATGCTGTGATTCAGAGAAATGCTTACTTCGCACATGAAGAAAATTTGCTTCTTACCATGCTAGTTGATGACAGAGCAAGCATTCGACAATTAGCGTTGCGCAGAATCTTAGCTGCTCGAAAGCACGGGTCTCAAAATTGCTCTATACGATTGTTCAAGGTGCCAAAAGTAAACTTTGAAGCTGAGCAATACATCGACTTATTTGATTGGCACAAGACAATTCGAGTGGAGCCTCCTTTGACTAAAAACATCAGCGAGCAAGATCTGATGCTCTACATAGCGAACAGTGATCTGACGTATTTATCTTTTCCCAAATTTCCATGCCACTCTCAGGCTATTGAACGGGCGGTACAGTTGGTCAGTGAAGTATCAAGAGTAGTTTGTGGCAATGAACGAAGAGACGGCATTATAAAAAACAAGCTCATGTCGAGAAGCGAAATGCCAAAAATTGACACTAAAAAGGACTTTAATTGCTAATTTCTTCTCAAACTTTCTTTGTAATTGGCGATAAATATGCGGGATTGCAAACACGCTGTATAACAGCATTTGTTTGTTTTACTCACAAATGTTAGTAGTTTTAAATAAAATCTTTGTTGGTGACGGTTTTGTACTAGTATTACGTAATACAGTATTTCCAGCAAATGGGTGACTATAGCCGATTATGAGAAAAACAAACGAATGTGGGGGCAGACCTATATGCTAACTAATGTCGCTAATTTTTCTTCTGGGGGGCTTTTAGGGTCAAAGACAACTTTTTATTTCTATTAAACTATAAGAATATAACTTTTACATTTTTTCCCTACTTTTCGCTCCACCCTAATGGACACGCTGAAAGTCAGCTTTATTCAGTGTAATGTTGATAGCATTTGTAATTTTAATAGCTTCAGCTTCGCTATCGTCTCCTTTGGTCAAAGACTCTGGAACATTGTGAATTCGACGGTTTTCTCGTCTTACCTTTTGTTCAAGGCTGTCTAAACGATAATTGGTCAAATTTAATGCTTGCTTTAGTTGATTATTTTCAGCCCGCACTACTGTGAGTTCACTTTTCGTATCATGTAGTTCGTCTCTCAAAGATTTAACCGTTTCGTCTCTTTTTCTCAATTGATTTCGATCTTCTTCATTGAAACTTGATGTACAACGGGGAGCCATTGATCAAATTAAATTAATCCAGTAATCCAATATCAGTGCCGGTACAATGTCAACCACTAGCCTTCTTTCTTCACACTTCAGAAGTACGTTACCATGCAGGTATCGTAGCCTACTATTACCACTCCTCCTCTGATTAGGGGGACTAGTAACATGGTAAGTAGGCGTAACCATCCATAGTACCATTTTTCAATTGCAACTCACCTCCACCTCGCCAGTTTTTACGCGACGATATACTTTTGAAACAAATTTAGCGAGGGGAAATGCTCATTGAACAAATTACTGAATTTCGATTGAGTGGGCCTGGTCCCCTGGCCATACATGTACTCTTATAACTGGTTGATTTTATGACAAAACAAAAATCTCTAAGGAAAATCTTCCAGTGGATTGTTAGTTACTGCTAAAATATTGGGGGAGGCAA
Organism: Trididemnum nubilum; assembly: GCA_963965965.1. Taxonomy (NCBI): domain Eukaryota; kingdom Metazoa; phylum Chordata; class Ascidiacea; order Aplousobranchia; family Didemnidae; genus Trididemnum; species Trididemnum nubilum. The sequence goes on along the minus strand of OZ014481.1, from coordinate 26,231,450 downwards.
TATACGTTACTTCCCCCCTACCTGGGCCAAACCACTTACAAAACTTAACACCAAAATGCAAGATTTTAAACGTGTTTTGGACTTAAATTGCAAGTAAAAGGAAGATTGAACAATTTAAGTGTTTCAATTGGCTTTCAAATAAAACATCTAGTTCTTTCAGATGGCTCTGTACACGTCTGAAATGTGATCCAATGACATTAAAATAGCTTTTTTCCAAAAAATTTCAAAAGATTGCCCAGCGGCTGGGGGTGAAGCCCCTGAACCCCCGTCTTTGATACGTTTGAGTGACACAAGTTTACTATACGCACGTCTCCCTTTTGTCATTTTCACTTTTTAACTTTGGATCAAGCCATCTCCTATTATCAAAATCTTGGTTAATTCCAAACCAGACCAAAGCTTCTGATCTTCCAATCTACGATATCTTTGCCTCACAAAAAGTTCCTCTTTTGAAATTTTTAATGACGTCATTAAATGCGCCGATTTGTGGTTTGCCCTACCGCCCAATCAAAAATTTTAGCTACGCCTATGACTTGCAATTCTAGCGTTGTATGTAGTGTAGTGAAAAATTTTGCTAGTATGCAACACACGTAACTCAGTTTTTATACCTAACACAGCGATTTGTTTAAAACCGAGTTACTAACAAAGAAGCGATTCTGTAGGCCTACATCTCTATTCCGCGACACATCACGTAAACGATTAGCGACCCAGATGTGCGTCGCGACCTATGGTTTAAGAAACACTTAATGAATATCAAATCAGCAAGAATAAAAACCTGTGCAGTAGTGTGCACCGTGTTAATAAAAATAAGACGGATTATTGCACGAAAATAATGTTACAGCAGTTGGTTGCCAGCAATTTCGAGAATTATGTTTGAAGGTTATTATTCCTTTTTACATCATTTCTGTTGTCTTGAGGCTACAAGAGGTTCCAAAAAAGTATTTTGAATATACCGAAATAGGGGGCCCAAGCAGCCGTATAGGGAGCTTGGCCCCCATGGCCCCTCCTCCCACCCTTCCCCGTAGCTACGGCACTGATGTGTTCTGATGATGCTCCCCGGAATGGGGAGCGAAACGTTAACATGAATAAAAATAACATATCGGAGAACATTGCTTCTAATAAAAGTACAATGGCTGTTTACTACATAGGCATTTTTCTCACACAAAAAAATTATTAGAGAAATCTCTAAAGAAAAGAAATCTTTTCGGTTCAATAGTTAATTTTATAGAAAAAAGGAAATACCCTGTTTTAGTTTAGTTGTCGTTTTTCAGGTTTTGTTGGGAACTCTTTGCATATACAGTTTTATTGCTATGGCTTTGGATCAATGGTGATCAACTGGGTGCAAAAAAAACACTAACCTGGTTTAACCTCTCTATGTATCTTGTACCCAACTTATTCTGCTTAAACGAACACGAGTGGGATTGTTGAATGTTATCTTTGCTGATTTCTGTACTACGCTCGTTGGCTACGCTTTTGTTATTTATCTATTCCACGCAATTGAATACCATTTTAGGCGACAAAAAGAAGCTTTTCGCAGTTTACAGCCTGATGGCGGACATCAGCGCGAACAAGCCCGAAACAATGAAAAAGTTGGCAAAAATATTAGAGGTTTCAACAAGTTTTGATGAAGCTGTGACCATGATGACAAGGTACGTTTTTATATTACCTTTATTCCAAAATGTGTTTGCTGTAAATATAATACAGTTAGGCATAGGTGGGCAAGTTAATGCAAAACGTTAGCTTCATTAACCACTAGTCCGTTAACAAACTTCACACCTCCGTTAACGTTAATCCGTTATTTTCAGCTTTAATTAACGGAAGTTAATAAAGTCCGTTAATTTGTTAACATTTTGTGTGTATTTTACATTTCGTTTTTTTTCACTCGCTTCTATAACACGTATTGACGCCGTTGAGCAGATTGTAAGGAAATGTTTATTGCTATGATGGTCTTTTTGTGTTTTGGAAGTTACATTTTAAAGTCTAATCTAATTTTAAGATAGAAATAAGTTCAAATGCACTAACGATGCTGCGATCGGAAAATCATTGGAAATTGCGAGCAGCGATAATCAATAGAACTCTGAGGCTGCAGCTTATTATTTGTCACAAAAAAAGCTCCTTTCTTTGCTTTCTTCTATAAAACTCGTGCTAATACGCAACAAGTGTTACCAGTGCAAACTGGTTTGTACCGGTACGATGAATAAATGGTGCAAGATATTAACGATAAAAACCTTAACGGAAGTTAATAGAACTTAACGGAAGTTACTTTAGTCCGTTAACAGAACTTAACGGAAGTTAATTTAGTCCGTTAACATGAAAAAACTTTTTAACGGATTAACGAGTTCAAGAAAAAGTTAGCTTCGTTATTAACGGATTAACGATTAACGGACTTGTGCCCACCTATGCAGTTAGGATTTCCTTGCTGGGGTCTGTAAAACGCTATATGAGCTTTTTGTTGCAGCGCATTAATCAGAGTTATTGCTCAGTTTACTTCATTTAATATGAAATGGAATTCGATAAAGTGTTTATAATCAGTAACCTAGCACCACCAATAATCCCTCTTACCATTAAAGCATTCAAATCTTTCAACTAAAAAAATGACCTTGAATTCATGATTACTTTTTGGAGTAGTCTAAAGCTCGCAGATCACCACAAATTTGAGGGCTTAGTATTTTATTATGAAAGCTTTTCTTAGGTCATGATTTTCGTTATACCAACTTTCGCGACTTAACAACGAGTTTTATGACAAAATTTGGTTTTGAATTTTTTCGTAATAAACACTAATGCAAAAAAAAACTTATGCAAACGGCATACGGTGAATCGATTATTTGTGGTTCCAGTAGCAAGTCAACAGAACATACAGATCGCTTTACCAAAGATGCAAAAACAAGATCTTCCGAGACTACAGTGAAACTATGGGAGCGCGCCATGGATCTGTTTCGTCAGCAACGTTATGAAGACAGCAAAAGTCTGTATGAAACTTACATCAAAGCAAATCCCAACAATTTCGAAGCAATCGGTCAATATGTAAGTTATAGGACTTTAGTTTTGGTAAGGAAATTTGCTGCACAGCAAAAAAACTGAATTGTAGACTGTACAGTGTACACTAGGGTTGTGAAGTTTTCAACTTCTGGAATGAAATTAAATTCCTGGGCTTGCAATTAATGAAGTTTTATCTTTCAAGTATATCTGCACTGATATTTCATTCCAAAACGAAAAAAACCTGGTGCATCCAATAACTCAAAATTTTCTAGATTTTTGGCATAGTTTAACATGCCAATCATGCTTTTTCAAGCAGTTCTCCCGATTGATTTTGAAAGACTTATATAATCACAAAAGGGACCGTAGTCAGAGGAATCGAGGCAGGACTGAAACCGTCGTAGAAAAGCTAAAGCAATATGGTTGGGCTGGCAGAAATGCAGAATAAATTGGGAAAGCTCTAAGGAACTTTCTTTTGCCCCAAGATTCCGTTTCGCTGGCCGCAAGTGAACTCTTTTTTTAGTTTAATGTTGGCCAGCTTTCCAATTCTATTTCGTGAGCCCCACCTGATGATAGGCTCTGTCTAAGGCCCTGATTAATATACGTAGTATAATACAAAAAATCATAACAAATCTTTAAAAAATAGTGGAGACTAATAATATCGGCATTGAAGCTGACGTGAAGTTTTTGTGTTAACATAATTTTTCTAGCAACTAATGGGAAACAAAAAGCACCAAAAATGCTAAAAAAAGGCCAACTTTTAGGAGGGCCTGCTGGGTCTATAAATTACGTATTAGTAGCCAAAAGTTTCATGAATTATAGTGAGATTGCTTTTTCAGCACTACATTTAGTAAAGAGTGATACAACAATAAAGTAAAGCTGTAGTTGTAAATAAGATCCATAAAATAGGTTGAATGTTGGCTGGGGCAATTTTTTCGTTTGATTCTCGGGACAGATATAGTCCGGTAGAAATACGACAAAATACATTGAAATCCGAAAAAAATTTATAATAAGCTGAAATTTGGCACGATGACTCAGGACCGTGTGCTGAGCCACCAAAAAATCCCGATGTTTTGGACATGGGACTTACCCCTTTTTCGGCCTTTAAAGTCTGCCATCTGGTGTCAAAGAGTCTTTACAGTCCAATTGATGGATTGCAGCTACGTCATAGCTTTTTCTCACCAAAACGATTGGACGTCAAAATGCCATTACAAAGCATTGGACGTTACCGTAAATCAACGTATAATTCCTTCAGTGGGCATATTTAAAGAATTTGGTGGTAAAGTAGCACTTTTGTAGATAGCCTGGCCTTAATTGGTAATTACCAGGAGCGATTTAAGCAGCTTACATAGCTCAGCGGATCTGAAAAGTTACGCTTTTTGTAAATTCTCGTCGTCCATTGTCTGCTATTGTCCACTTTGACCGGTTTTTAGCTTAGGTTCAAATCGTAAATTCGGCCATATCCTAAAATACATAAAATACTATGTCACAGCAGTAACACATGGCCGATTAATGTTTAGTTTAAGCACTATTTATAAATAATATTTAACATCACTAGCTCAAGTCGAAATAAATGCAAATTAAGACTCGATCAAAGTTACATCGTTACACTGAGGCCAATTAAATCATTAGTTTAAATGACATATCTACGAAATAACTCAATGAAAACAACTGCTAATGCATTTTAACTCCTAGCAAACAATAATCATAGCGATCAGCCGCTAATGACTACACGAAATGCAAAAAATCACCAAGATCCTGCAAAATAGACTTCTGAAATTACAAAAGTTTAGAAATGCGCTAATTTTGTCACAAATAAAGGAGATACAACTGTTCCATTATAGCGCCATCAATAGTAAGCAACGAATTTGATTACCAAAACTAGCTACCACCATCCATATTACATGATTCTAATGGGTTACTTAACAGCAAGCCGGATTTACGTCACTGAAAAAAAACAAACAAAACCGAATTCTTACAAATTAAAATCTTTTTCAGTTTTTAAGGCTTTTGCCTATCATTTAACTTTAATGTAACAAAGAATCAACTCTTTTATAGCCGAAAATTACGCTCCGTATCTTCGCTGTCAGTGTTTTTGCACGCATTTACATAGCGCCGATTCGCGATTTTGACGTCCAGCGGTTTGGCTAGCAGCGCTATCACGTCACGTGCAATCCATCAATATAGCCAATCCAAAAGTTATGGAAGAGTCAAATTTTGAACCATAATTGATTTTCAAGTGCAGGTATAAACAAATTTATTTTAGAATTGATGACGTCATTGTTGGTGACGTCATTGCGACATTTTAAGTTTTGGAAAAATGACGTAATCTGTATGTATTGATGACTCAAATTGTGAATGAGAGTTAGGTTTTTGGTTCCACACCAAAAATTGCCTAAATCAAAATGATGACGTCACAAACGTTTTTGGTGGCGTCATCTGTCAAGAGTTTTGATCGTAAATTTGAAAAAATGAAACATTGCAACACTTTGAGAATATCAGCATCATCATTATTTTGACGTTCTAAGGCATCTTCGAGTCCTTGGCCGAGGACTCACAACATCCTCTTATATGCAATGGTTCTAAAAAAATAATAACTAGCGCAATTATATCTAAATTAATACGAATATGTCCCGAGCACGATAATATATTCGATAGGAACAAAATTTCCACCATTTTGCAATCCCTGACAATATTATTATCTTATGCAAAGTACTATGTTAGCATACTTCTACAATCTGTGGTACTAAATTCATTCTAGAATAGGCCTGGCATCTAAACTAAACTGGGCCGACATGACAGAACGTGCTAGCGAGCTCGTAAAGACCATTCTCGCTTGCTAAACAGCGCTAACGAACAAAAAATTTTCGTAGACAAACTGCCATTTCCGAGCCGTCTCGCCCAACACACATTAAAACTGCTTGCTCGAATTTCTTCGCGATATCTTTGTAACTTCTGTTAGTACGTAATAAATATCTCATTGTGACGTCAGATGCATTTCTACTTCAAAATGATGCGTTCAAACGTACTTTATGTACTGCATTGTCATGGAAAAAGATGCTCTAAGCTATGCGTTATTATTCTAAGCAAGCAAATTCCTCAACTGATAATAATTAGTAAATGAACGACAGAATTTAATTATATTTTTGGATCAATGTGAAATAAGAACAACTTTTTCCATACTATATTTTTTAAATGACGTAAAGCCCCCTTGAGGTTGTTGGTGGGTAAACTCATATGTTAACAATAACTTTGGGTCTTTAGGTTTCAAAAATTTTCAAAAGTGAGCAAGTCGAAGTACACTCTTCCTTTTCAGAACCGGTAAATCTTGAGTTGAGACTGGCTGTTTTTAATTTTTTGCTCATATTCAGTCTCATTTGTTCTTGATTTTGTAAAAATTTTGAGAGTATCGATTTCAATTTTAGCGGGCCTGTTTGAAACACCATTTAATTCCTATTGCTCTGTCTGCTTTAGTGAAGGCTTTTTTCTTGCTTTTGCAGCATCGTAAAATTGCAAAAGCGAAAAAGCAAGCATTTTTCAAGTTGAACAACTGCCAAAAAATTTCTCAATTGCTTGCGCAGAGCAACAGAGCTTTTATAATCTTGAATAGTTGCAATCTTGCTTGCTAACACAAGAAAATCACTGAAGTTTTATCGTTTTGAATCAGCTCAAATTTAAGTTTCTTTGATTAGTTTGAATTTTTTTGTTTGTTTTTGGTTTATTTTGCTGTCGAGGCTGGCATGTTTTTAATTTTTTCTTAAATTTTGAGCAAAAATAAGTCTCGTGTTTTAGAAAATCGTTCTTATAAAAGGATTGTATTGCTATTTTTGTCAACTGGGACTACTCAACATTTCTTTATCAGTCGAAACAGCAAATGGTTCTCAATGCAATTTGCTTTTTTTTAGCAGTCTAATAGCAAACATGGCGACGATTTTAATTAATTTTCAGCAAAACTTTCCTTTAGAAAGAAGTTTTTAACATTTTGCCATTAAATTTTCTGAACCAAAAAGATTTCTCGCACGCTTAAAGAGTGCTTCAAGATCCTCTTTAAGTTGGTGAGGAAAATGTGACGTTTTTTTTACTGGAACTGCTTTCCGCAATCGCTCGAAGCAACTTAGTGAGAAAGAATGATGTTACGGATTTCGCAAGGCTTTACATACACGTGCAAAAATGACCTCTTAAGTTTAGCGAGTATTTTGTTCGGTAGCGCCTCTTAAAAAAAACTCGTTAGTTAAAGCGAACGAGGAAATTCAGTCTCGTGGGCTCTGATCTAATCAATTAGAATAACATTTGAACAAACTTTTCTGAATAATCTAAAATAATATCTGATCAAAAACTTATCTAATCAGCTAAATTCTTAAATAACATCTGAGCAAAACTTAATTGATCTATAATAACTTCGCTAATGTTTGATAATTTACTGTCTTAATAATTTTTTTATCTTTGCTAATGCTTGCATTTTAAACTAAAATTGCCTATTAACTTTAACAGCGCGAGGGAGCTTTTCGATAAACATTCATAGGCTTATTTGCTATAACTGCAGAATCATTATTTTATTTTAATCCGATATTGGAGGGTGTAAGTTTTATCTGCTTGATTACTACAATCGGCGCAGCCAAAAATAAAAAAAGGGAGGTGTGAACAAGAAAACCAAAACGACCAAAAAACCGCTACTCTTAACAACACAGTTAGTCACCCATTCATGCTTCACTAGCATGCCGTGATGGCTAGCTCAGCAAAAACCCCAAGCGAAAGCTGTTGCGTCATAGAGCAAGGCTACACGCATGAACACACGGAGTCCCACGCTCACACGCGTCAATAGTAAAAATCACACATCAAACAAGTGTCAATCAAATTCAGTCACACTCCCCCATGATGTCTCCATCACTATCAATCAAAAAGTCATTGAAGCATCTCGGAAATCGTCTCTGACGAGCTGAACGCCGAACTGGATCATCACCATTTATCAGTTCTGTATTGCCTGTCCTAACCTCATCAGGTTCAGATCCTTCCGGCGACGCAGTGAAGTCTGGATCATTCGCTTGCAGTGGAATTGCAACAAAGTTTTCGTTCTCCCTTTTGAAATCATGCACCCATCTTCTTCTAACATCACGCAGGTGTTTGGGCACTCCATCAACTTCGATGTTATGCTTCGAGTTGATTCCAGTTACAGTTCCAGGATTCAAAAACGTAGTACAACGGGCTGCGGGTGGCTTGGCCCGAACTTTATCACCAACACCAAATTTGCTATCAATGCTGTCGTGCGGCTCGTCATTCTCCGATTCATTGTTCAAAAACGGATTAAGCCATTCGTGGTGAAAAAGTTTACGCGCAGGAACAATGCCTTGATCATACCGGGGTGTGATGTTGTACCAAAATACGCAGTATTCGATGCTCCTGCTGGATCTCGCGGACATCCGTTTGATTGTTCTGTGATTACGTTCCACTATCCCATTGCCACTTTGTGACCCATTTTTCTCCATCGAAGCGTACCTGAAAGTTACTTTTGGAAATTGTCGGGTACTGTAAAGCAGTACTGGACGGGGCCGCAGCAGCTGCAATAGAAAACTTTCCCCGGTCTAAACAAAATTTGAAATGTTTTAATACATCAGTTCCAACGATGACGTCTACATCAGGTACCATGTTCTGGGTCACTACGCAGGGTACCTCGATTGTTTTTCCAGCCAATGACAAAACAACAAGAAACTTCTCCTATGCAGCTAATGATTCTCCCGGCCGCCGTCATTATTTGTTTACGTCCATTCACTTTTGCAGTCCGTATGGCTGGCCCCACAAGCGTTTGGGTGCAGCCACTATCAATTAAACCCCAAACTGACTGCCCATTAACTGAAATTTTCATTCGTGGGACGACTACGCCGTTGAAGCCTCTGGGGTCACTGCTGGCGCCGGCAAAACCCCTTGTGCGTTTCCCGTAGAGTTACAATATCTTGCAATATGGCCTGGCTTGTTGCAAGAAAAGCAAATAACCTCCTTTGCTTTCTCTTTCGGGCAATTCTTGCGATTATGTGGTCCTCCGCAAGTAAAGCAACCTTTATCATGGCTAGCTCTTGCGACTGCTCCAACCTCAAACAAAGAATCACTTTTGGTTATTTCAGTTAATTAATGCTCTCGCAGTTTGCAATATTGCACTTAAATTCAATGTATCAATTTTTGGCGTAGCTTTTAATTGTGCCGCTACTTTACTTGGCAATCCCATGACAAATGCGAGTTTTACGATTTCTTCATTCTCCTCGCCGCCAATGTTAGCCAAACTAGCAAGTCGTTTAATTTCGGCCAAAAATACGTCAACTGTCTCTCCGCTTTTCCATTTTCTATTTCGAAACTCGTCGTACGCTGTAAACTTGTCAGTAGCATACGCAGTTCTTAGCGCCGCTTCTATTTTGGTTGCATTTGCCTTGTCTTCGTCACTAAGTTGGTCATATACCGCGAAGGCAGGACCGTCAAGAAACAGGGGTATGACCACGGCCAGATCTTTTAGTTTTAACAAACTCTTAGCCAATTGCGCTTGTTTTAACCAAACTGATACATCCCCTTCTCTTCTGTATCTGTTCAAAACGTCAGTAACTTTTAAACTCATCTCAAGGCCTTGATAGCTTGTGAACAAGAAAACCAAAACGACCAAAAAACCGCTACTCTTAACAACACAGTTAGTCACCCATTCACGCTTTTTATGATTAAAGTATATGCAAATCGGAAAATTTTTATTTAGGCAAATTGTGTCAAACTGCTGGACAAATGTTAAGCGATAACAGGTTGAAGTCCTGCCGTCGCTCATGCAGCACACGCATAAAAAATAAAAATAAAATGAAAAAGAATAGAATTAAAGTGGTTTCACGATTCTACTTTATTTGATGATGCAACAGCGAATACAAAAAAGCGCGTTTTTAAATCTCAGATTGCCGTTATTATTCAAGCATGCTGGCATAATAATATTTTAATTTTCGAATAATTATAGTTACATTTTATTCTCCAAGTTGCCTTGACCAGGTGACAGCTAAAGGACTTTTCGGTCTTCAAGTCAAGCTGCGACCTGCCAATCTATCAACCACAGTATATTGTAACGAGTTAAGAACAAATGAAAGGCACAATTTGCAAAAGCATACGAACAACCCCCGCCTACACCCGAAAATGATTGGTTTCTGAAAAAATAAGTGCTCATTATTATTCATGTTAACTGTCACAAATAATAATTTTGAATGCCTGATATATGATTATTTGCAGTATTTTAACGTGTACGTGACTGATTTACTACTTTTGCCGCTTTTTTTGATTTAGAATATTTGAGATATTCAAGATTATTCCTTTCCAGTGCATTCCTCTATTTTCTGCAGTTATCGATGTTTGGGTTGTTTACGACTCGTAATTGCTATATTTAGACTTGAAGTTGTGATGTCATAATTAGGTCAAAATCTGTTATCGTAAGCTCATGTATTTTTTTCTAGTGTGACGTATGAAGGATTTTTCTGGGATGTTCGATAGTATTTGTCGTAGTATAAATAGGCGGGTCGTTTTTCATTCTATTATTCTAATATTCTAAGAGTGGGTGATTTTAGGTATTAGTTTCGTAGGCAGTTAAGCCGAGTTTGTGTATCTGGGGTTGGCTCGTATTGCCATTTAGTAAGAGGTGTGATTGGATCGATTTTGCTCAGTGAGTCGGTTTGTGTTTCAATCTTAAATAGAAGTTTTGATTTAAGATTGGTGTGCTGCTTTCTGAGATTCAAGAAGCTAAAGGAACTATCAACTGCCATTTTTGATTCGTCAATTAACATCTCATTCGTTCTCTAGTTTCAGCCGACGTGGGCAATTCTAGGGATTAAAGGTTGTACTCTAACCAAGTATCAACGATCGCGACATTAGCTGATAGTTGACACCACATATTGCTTGCAATTTCAAAGCAAAAAAAATGCTCTATATTGTGGTTTGCCAATACAAAGTTTCGTTTAATTGATTGCTGTACCGTTATTATTATCGTTGGTAGGAAATAAAAATGTAAGCATTATTCAAGAATAATGCGATAGCGACCGACCAATTCCTTATATGCGGTTGTTTCAATCAAATAATGCGACTCTGAACATGGCGTTTGCGGAAAAATGGTCATAAGGAAATACAATGGGAATATTTTTATTTGTATGGCACGCCCGCGATCAAAATTTGGTTCGCGCCAAAAACTGCGTATGGAATGCTTCCAGAGCGAATTTTTAGGCCCGGCCGTAAAATCGTGAACGTCGTATGGGTATATATTTAATTTGTTGAAAACAACTGGCTGCTTGTACGCTGATAAGGCGATAAGCCGAGCGTACCAAATTTTCATTTAAAATGAATTAAAGACGAGCTTTTGCTCTCACGCTTTTACTCACAGTGTAAATCGGCATTAGGCGGACGGCGTTTGCGCGACTTTTTGCTCGCAACCAATCAGTGCGCTCAATTCAGACTTTGACACAATCTGGGCTACGTCGTCGGACTCGCTACTCTGATAGACACCGAGAACATTGCTCATAATCAACACAGCTATACGGTGTAATATGCGGATATAGAAATTGATAGATAGAGATTTTCTAAAAATAAACTTGCATACTGTTTACTGTATTAAGTATTTGACATTACGCAAATTCAAGTTGTTAGATTAATTCAAACCAGCCGATCGCCGTTCCCCGACTCCAGCCGAAAATAAAATTAAAGGATCAAGCTGATATCGTAGTTTCGCTTTTGGTATTTAACAAAAATTTTTGAGCAATATTATTTTGATTTCGTCGCTTTTCAGATAAACGGGCTTACTAGACAGTTGGTTTAAATGTAGGCCTACATAAAGCGGTTTAGACCAATTACGTCTGATATCTTATGCCATGTAAACACACAAAAAAAAAACTGGCAAAATGCATCCAACCAAATGACATGCATATATTTATACGCATAAATACGCGTGATCGGTAAAACGGATCTAATACAGTATAATAAAAAATTAATTTCAACGTTCAAAGTAAACTTAGAGTCATTCTCTTAGACGAGATTTGCTTTCCTTCTGCGATTAGTGTTTTTTTCGAATGTTTTCAAATAAAATATTTTCGAAATTTATTGGGGTCGAAATACCATACGATTCGACTATGGTGACATTTAATTCGTGTACTGATACGCATCAGATCTCCGCCGCCCCGAATTCTCGCCGCTATCTGATTATACTTCTTCCATTTTGGAAAATGATGAGTTATGAACAAATGGATTGCGTTTTTTGGTGCGAAATCGCGCTGCTTTCTGTTTCGTTCGCGTTCTCTCGCAAAAGCAATGCAGTATGCTGACGAAACATTATCATTGCGCGACAGCACGAAACGGGCTACGCAATAATCTTACATTTCGATTAAATATCAAGACTGAGTATACACGCATTACCACTTCAAAAGTTTTGACGTTGCTTATTTGCAACTCGGGGTAGAATTACACTTGAATTAAGCGTTTTTAAATTACCGTAGTTTTTCGACATTTTATCTTTTGAATAATAATTTTTGTGAAGTTGTGCACTTTCAAAAAGGGGGGAACTCTTCCCCCTTACCCCCCCCCCGGCTGTGCATGTGCCTACTAGGCCAGAGTTTTACTGACAACACAGTTTTTGACTTTCAATCGACTGAATTCACAATATAATTCTCCCAAGTGTAAACCTAACAAAAAAAGTTTTGCAACGTTTTGTTTGGCCAAACACTCTTTCAAATTTACCACTAAGACTCATGACAGATGACATCATTAAAAACGTTTGTGACGTCATCACTTCGATTTAAGCTATTTTTGGTTTGGAACCAAAAACCTAACTCTCATTAACAATTTGAGCCATCGATACTTCATTTTTTCAAAAACTTTGGCAATGATGTCACCAACAATGACGTCATCAACTTCAAAGTATTTTTTTAACCTGAACTTGAAAACCAACTTTTATGCACAACTTGGCACTTTTAAAACTTTTGGATTGGCTGTTGGGTGGTAAAGACTCTTTGACACTAGATGGCAGACTTTAAAGGCCAAAAAAGGGGAAGTCCCACGTCCAAAACATGGGGTTTTTTGGTTGCTCAGGACATGGTCCCGAGTCATCGTGCCAAATTTCAGCTTATTATAAATTTTTTCCGAGTGAAAGCTGTTTCTACCAGACTAATAAGAGTCTGTTTATTTAATAGTAAAGCGTAATTTGAACATCAAATTTGCTCTTTGTATGAGCGCTGTAACAAATTACGTAGCTACTGCACGGTACATCAAACAGCAGTGGTAGATTAAAGTGACAATTAAAAGGCACAAACTTTGAATGATGAAATATGGTAAAAAGAAAAGTTTTCATGAGAAGTGTAAATTAAAAGATTTCTACAAAATGCCCAAAAAAAGCAGATCGTTGATAGGTACTGGAGCCTTGAGTTATTTTTCGCTCAGACTTTTAGGTTAGATCTTCGATTTTGTGAAGTTTTTTGAATTATTTCAAAAATCTTGAGGTCATTTTTGCGATTGCAAAGGGGCAAGTTCCGGGATTGCAATCAAAAATAAGCAGAAATTTTTCAGTTTTTTTGGTAATTGTGAGCAAAATGGTTAAATGTTTTTCTGCTATTCACTAAAAATTTAAATCAATAACCGTTAAATGACCGAAAAAAAAATAGGCGAGCTAGATTTGGATTTTTTAATGCCATGAAATAACAAGGCCAAGGAAAAGTAAAAAATGCAGAAAAATTACTAGTGGCACTTGCAATGATCTAACCTGCGACAAAGCTAAACGCAGATAAACATATCGAGGGTTAAATTACACAATGCGCCCAGTCATTCAAGAGTTGTTTTGAGATAAACGCATTTTAAATTTTAGAATGAAGTGTAAACTCTAACAAACAGTGCAGAAATCTGTTGAAGGTGTTGTCAATGCATTCTGTTAAGATGCACCTTTTCCTAAAATTTCGTGGCGTAGAATGGTAAGAGCAGTGACTTAGTGCTCATTATAAAGTCCTCAATGTGACTTAGCTCATGCTGTCACCAGAGGTGGAGTCCTCGAGGACACATTTTGAAGTCCTTGGCCTTGGCCTTGAAGGTCAAATCCTTGGCTTTGGCCTCAAAGTTTCAAGTCCTCGAAAATTGCCCTTTCCTCGGCTCGAGTACAGCACTATTTTTTGATTGTTGAAATTTTGTAGATCGCCAGAAAAAAAAAATTTGAAGACCTTTTTCTGAGATCGCCTGAAAAAAAATTTTGAACACCTTTTTTTTGAGAGCAATTGCGCCTGTGTCCTTGGCCTGGAGAGGGTCTGTCCTCGGAAGAGCTGTTCTTGGCCTTGGCCTCGGATTTTTTGTGTCCTTGACTTGGCCTTGGCCTCGAGCCTCGTGTCCTCGACTCCACCTCTGTCTGTCACATACTTTTTTGGTTAAGTGGTATTCTACCTGATGAGAAAACGAGCCATGTCCTCCTAATTTATTTTGTCATGTAGAAATGGCATAGATGAAGAAGCTTCACAAAGAGCTATGTAGACATTAGCTCATTGTTTCATAAAGTCCTTCGGACTTAGTTCAAAATACGTACTCAGTTCTGATAAAACTGCTAATGCCTAGGCTTGGCTCTCTCTGCAAGAAAAAAAATGTTTCTTGGGAAGTACAATTCTGTATCTAACTGAAAAAGTGCAAAAACTTACTTGGCTCATTCTGTCATTTGACTCGCGATATTAGCTCATAGCTGTAGTTGTTAAAAGGGCTTTTGTGAGTAATTTATATATTTTGGTGGGTGTCCCTAGACAAATTTTTGTTTACAAGTGTTATTTAATTCATTTGAACCTTGTCAAATTATTCGAATTGAAATTGTTGCCAGTGAGACTGGAACAGCACCCAAAGAAAATTTTTCTAAGGCAAAAGCAAAATTTTCCATTTATTTTAAAAGTCAGCATAAAACTATCTACTGTAAATCATAACTGTGTGAATAGAAGCTTGATTTAGCTAACAGCACATTTAAAAGGAGTAAAAATCGATATACTAACCAAGACCTTCTTTTACTAGCCATAACTTTTCGCAGCATTCCCAAAAACACTGACATTCAGACGCACTGCGCTGATGTTTCTTTAACAGTTGAGATAGCACAAACAAAAGTAGTAGCCAAAAGAGAAATCAGTACCATGGAAAACATTTTTAAATATCGTCAATTATTACATTTAGGGGTATAGTTTTTGAAACACTACGCTAAATGTGCGACTTCTCTTCGCTAACAACCTTAATTTGTATGATTGGGTGTGTTACTTACTGATTCAGTTTATGCATGCACTGTACATAGCTTTTTTTGTTCTGTTTTAATGATTAATTTAAGTATGATTTTTCAGTGAATCATAAGATTTTTTGGGGGCATGGGTGGGCCAGGTTTTTGTAATGTTAATCAAAATAAAGTGATATTCGTTATTGACATGCAAAAGTTCATCACTTCCAACATCAGGCATTTGCAAACAAAAAAATCATAACCCTACTGTACACTGCATTGGTCAGCAACCACCGGTCTGCGGACCGATGCCGGTCCGTGGAGAGTTCGTTACCGGGCCGTATACTTTTCTAGGTTGAATACTTTGGAATATGTTTACAACATCTTGTGATGAAATAATTCCAGTTTACAGGAATACTACAATAATTCAGCTTTGCTGCAGCAACAATGCAAATATATCATCAATTAAGTGCGAAGATTTGAATTTGCTGCCGTTCCCAATTGCAGCAGACTTACGTTTTTATCGCTAAACATTGGTGTTTTTGAAAACCGGTCCGCGAAAATTGTTTCGTTTTTAACCGGTCCGCGGTATAAAAAGGTTGCCGACCCCTGCAGTACAGTGTTATTATCCGACTCACTATATTGTATGATGGAATGAGCTTTTGAACTGCGTGTAAGCCTTCACAGACGATCCGCATTTCCTACCTAAAAAGTTCTTATGATTGCTCTTTAAAAATTTTAAATGCTAACAGTTCGCAAAGGTCTGAGTATAGTCGTTTGGTTATCCACTGCAAGTATCTGAAATAAAGCTTAAAGGACATCGCAGCAGTTAAGTTTCCGCTTGGCAACACAAACATTTGGCATTCCCGTAGTTTACAATATAGCGCCTCCTCATTCTTCCCCTGCACAGTCGTCAGTCGTACACACCGTTTTCTTCACAACACGTTGACAAAACCATTGAGCACAAGTTACTGGATTCGTAAGAAATTGGTAACCAAGATCGACATTTATGCAAAGAACCGATTTCAGGCAGCTGTACTTTTCCAACTCGGCGACTATAATAGCGGTGAGGAAATTCTGTTCGATGTTACCGAAAAAGACAGAAATTGTGAGTCCACTGGAGCGTGGCTCAATCTGGCTACTTTGCATGGAAGATTGGACCGACATGCCGAGGTAGACAATGTGTGTTTTCAAAGGAACTGTGATCCCTGTCAGCGTATACAGCAATATTGTATTTTTTTAAAACAAGGATTATACATTTAAGAAAAAATATCATCTGCATTCTGTTTAAAAATTGATTCCTGCCAAAACCAATAGCAAAAATTGCAAACTATCGTTTAAAAGCAGACGTGGAGTCCTCGAGGACACTTTTTAAAGTCCTTGACCTTGGCCTCGAAGCTCAAGTCCTAAGCCTCGAAGCCTACGAGTCCTCAAAAATGTCCTCTCCTCGGCTCGAGAACAGCACTACTTTTTGATCAGTTAAAAATGAAAATACTGTAACCAAATAAAAGCTGACAAAAACTTCTAGCCCGTAAATTTGTTTCCTTAATTGAAAAATAAGAAAATGTGGTAGTTTAACAGCCAAATTATACGAAAACTTATTTTAAAAAGCAATGTGTAAAAGCTCTAATCGGAGAATATGAGGTGCAAGAGGCATTATGGGTCATTCCATGATTAATTCAAAATGGCTTGTCACCTTGTGTCACCAAACATGGATATTTGTTTTTAAACTTAAAGAGTATCACACAGAATAAAAAATAAAAAATTTTTGAATACCTCTAGTGGTTTTCAAGTTATCGAAGTTTGAATTTTCGGCCACTAGAGGGAGATTTTGCTCCCGAATTTTGAAAATAGAGTTGTAATTTCATTTCTGAAGCAGTCTGATGCCTGAATATTGCTACCTGAGGGTTTTTGGGGTAAAGAAATTCATTTTTGATGTCAAAATTCCAAAAATATGACTGCTTCACGGTGAAAAATTGATTTTTAATTTTGACGAGAGCCCAACTTTGGGGGCAAATTTCAGGGTGTAGGCGTGTCACTGCGACAAATTTTTTTTTCATCTATATCTACATTGCTCATAGTTTTTGAAAATATAACAGTTTTTTATTTACTTTTTATTGGCATATGAACTGGAAAAGGTTTTTCTTTGGCTAGTTAATTCTAATAAACCCGCAGTTTTGATGGTCATCTCTTTGAAAATTGTTGGGATTTTCTGAAAAAAGTTCGGGAAACTAGTTGACTTGTTGTGTGAGGTAACTGCAGTATAATTCAGGTATTGTAAATAAAAAAATCATTCTATCTATACATCACCAATAGCTCGGTCAATCATGATACTGTACGGGGAGTTCTACTCAAAAGTTTAATATTAGTTCATTGGCAATCATTTCTTGTCAAAGACTCAAAGGGGTAACTAGTTCAAGGAATAATTTACTAATAGCCTTTATCAACTTTCTAAAGTGTAAGGTTCCTATTTTGAAATAGCTGTCAGCCTGACTATCTTGTGGTGCCGGACAAGATTTATTGAAAAATGAAGCAGATACAGTTTAATAATCTATTTATTATACCTGTATTCCTAACGAGTAGCCTTGAGAGTAGCGTTTTATCAGTTCTTTTGAGAGCAGCCTTCTGATAGTTCTAAACTGCTTTTTAAAGTCGGTATTATCCTTTAGGAAATATCTTTAACAACATTATAAAAACTTCTAGTTCAGGAATGTCTAAAGTTTTCAAGGAGCGGACCACATTACATTTTTTTCTGACCTTTAACAAGCTGCACAATTCTTATAAAATGTTTGGGTAATTTTTATCCCGAATACTGCTCATTTAAGTTTTGCATCGTTGTCCTTATTTAAAGTGAAATAACTTTTTAACAAGAGTTAATCTATAGTAAAGATAAAGTTCGTTGTATGTTTGGCAAAAATTAAAGTTTGTTCAATTATTCGGAAGAACTTTTTCTTACTCAGCAAACACAGTTCAGTTTGTTACAAAGCACCACCATATCCAGATTTTGTTAAGGGAGAGGCTTTAAAAAGATAACATTTTTCTATGTCAAACTTTCAACAGAATCTAGCACCCAACAAGTTGAATAAACTGCTGTGTGTTTAAAATGCATCATGAACAACATAAGGCTTGTCTCCCAGATGCTAGGTGGTTTGTATGATTTCATGCAAAAAAATAGTCTTTTTAACAGTTCAGTTTTAACGCCATTTGCAAGAAATTTTCTTTTTAGAGCCACTTCAAAGAATTGTATTACTAAACCAATTCATCCCCCCACTTATACTGTATACGTCAGGTTCAAAACATGTTCAAAAGTTAGTATATTTGGTTAAACCTTGAAATAACTTGGCTGAAGAGGAAGAATTCAGCCCATGCAAAGCCTCCTCAATAGTTGCAGTACTAAACGCATGTAGTACAAACCACTAGGTAAACTGCTGTGACCATTATTTTTGAAAAGCAAACTGTGTGGTTAAAATAAAAAATATTTAATCAAATGAAAGTAGTTATGGTTCTCCGTAGCTAATGTAGTGAGCAATGAAACGCAAATTTGCTACTTTCTAAAGTACTCGTAGCTCCATTATTAAGCAAAAAATTTACAGAATTTACTGCAATTAGTGATTAAAATTAACTTATAAAACTAGCATCAACAAATTTGACAAAAACAATTTTTTTGGTAAAAAAATTGCTAGCATCAAAAAAACTTTAAAAGTAAATCTCGAGACCAATTGCCAGCAGTAAAAGGTTGTTCAGGGCCACATATACAGCGGTGACCCACATCTTAGGCAGCCCTGTTCGTAATAGAACAGTCGTTGATAACGTGAATTCGTGTAGCCTGGGAAGTTTTTTGGAAGATAATTTATGCCACAAAACCACTTACAGCAGAAAAATTGAACTCAATAAACACATGTACAATAAAAAAGTAAAAACAACAACTACTCTTGAAGCATTATCATACTTTATTTGTTTTACATAAACCATAAGAATTGTTTTAATTTGTGGTTCATTAAGAATTAAAAACTATAAAGTCGAAAAGTTTGTTTCATCCGTAAAAGTGGATCATCAGCGGTAAATCTAAACATATGTTCAAAATTGTTAAAAAAAATTGTAACTTTGAATGTTTTAATAGTGTGTTTAGCTGTTGTGAAACGTTTTAATGATATAACTTGCTTAGCGATTAATGTAAGCCTTGTTGGTTGCACATTCACAAACTTGTATATACGAAAGTTGTATAATTAATGCAACAGAGTTGTTACTCATCTTTTTTGAACTTTAAGTGTTTCTATGCTGAGAGACGGTGGAAATTAATCTAAAGTAACATTGTAATGGTACAGAAAGGTCAGTTAAGAATTACAAATAGTTAAAATTTAAAAACCCCGCTACAGGCTGTTTCACCCTGTGGCGTTTATCTTTTTTTAGAACTTTCTGCATCATTAGCAGGCTCTGGCCCATGTCAATTGAGCACTTTGGAAACTGGAAAGACAGTGTGCAAGTTAAAGTAATACTGTATGGATGTATATCATAGTTGAGTCACACAACAACGCTTTTTTTTAAAGATTTCTGCCAATTTTCAAAGTAATACAATCATTAATATTGCAGATTAATTAAGAACTAACTAGCCAAAGAAAAACCTTTTCCAGTGCAGATGCCAATAAAAAGTAAATAAAAAACTGTTATGTTTTCAAAAACTATGTGCTAAGTAGATATAGATGAAAAAAAAAATTTGTCACAGCGACACGCCTACACCCTGAAATTTGCCCTCAAAGTTGGGCTCTCATCAAAATTTAAAATCAATTTTTCATCATAAAGCAGTCATATTTTTGGAATTTTGACATCAAAAATGAATTTCTTTACCCCAAAAACCCCAATATTCAGGCATCAGACTGCTTCAGAAATGAAATTACAGCACTATTTTCAAAATTCGGGTGAAAATCTCCCTCTAGTGGCCGAAAATTCAAACTTCGATAACTTGAAAACCACTAGAGGTATTCAACAAAAAAGTTTTATTCATTATCATTTTTTGACACTTTTAACCTCAAAAACAAATTTGTAATATACCAAACACATGGTTACAAAAAATTTTTTAAATTTTGAATTAAGCATGGAATGATCCTTATAGAAAATTACTCATTTTTATTTCTGCCAATATTTTTGGTGCAGTGGGTGCAAAGCACTAAGGCCCTCTTGGGGCGTAATAAGATATCCGAGGGCCTTGTGCACAAGCATAGCTAATGCTAAACCATGATGGGGTCTACTACATCCGAGAGGAAAATCTGTCGAAAGCACATCGTGTGTGATGGAATGTGCCGGTAACTAACTAAGCATATCTTCGGAGCGCCAAACTAGTTTTAAAAATACTTGGGCGCAAAGAATTTCTTTTGGAAACAACAAAAGAACAACTCCACTGAAGTACATCACAGGTGGGCGGTGTGGAGGCAAAGCCACATCCTTTTAAGGATTTTTGAGTTTGAAATTGCCGCTGGGAATTAGCGATAATTAGCTACTGGATAAGAAAAAACGCTGGATAAAGAATTATTTAAAAAATTGAGTGTGACATAAAATATTACTCGAATCGTTCGAATGTCTGAAAAAAGCATGTCGCACTTAATAAATTTTTCACACCTCGTCATGAACATACGTTGGCGAAGCTGCAGCAAACAATTCGGGCATGTTAGAAAAACCTAATGATTGAATATTTTTATACGTTTCTGCAATTTTGGACCCATTTTAGACCTGAGCATAAGGTAAATGCTTCCCTTTTTCACAAGGAGTTATTACGGTGCGGTACTCTACGGAATTACGGTTCGGTGCAGTTGGATTTTTGGAAAAAGTACGCTACGGAATTACGTACAATATTTTATAGAAAAGTACGGAACGTTAAGGAACTACGGTATTATTTTTTTCGTTCCGTACCTTAATTTTACGCACCTTCTCCAGTGCTTGTTTGGACCTTAGTCGGCAGCGTGGCCGAGAAGGTGAAGGCGTCGTTTTTATGACGACCCTGATTGGATGATCTAGGTTTAACCCGCACCCTATTCACACTGTTGCGTCCTATGATAAGACGCTTTACGATGATTATCTCTGCTTGGTGGCTTCGAACAAGCAGCAAATTCAGTGGATAAGAACTCGAAGAAATCCACAGGAACATTGGATTGTCGGATACTCCTAAGCAGGTGCAGATTCTTCCAATCACAAAGTAGTCAATGCAATAAAAAGTGTGCGGATCGTCGAATAAGTTAGCGTCTGACGCTGTGCGGTGACAGGAGGATAAATATGTGGTACAACAACCTGTTAATGATTGCCTTCTAACAGTAGCAGTCAACGTGTCGAAGAAACCTCACAGTGGAGGTTTTCAGATATCGCTGAAGCCTCAACTTAGACAAAATTGGTAACTCTTTGATACCTCATGTCATCCTCATAGCGCATGTCTTACACAAAAGCAGAAGCAGAACGCTTAATTGTAATTGCATCTTTACTCACCAAGTGCCTTGGCCAGGATTTTTTGGCCTTCGAGTCAAGCTGCCACTTGCTCACCTGTAAGCCACACCCGGTGGAGGCTTCAAACAGTCCTTTTTAAATGCTGAATGTCAAGCAGGAAAGCCGTGAATACCAAACTTTAAAAGGGCAGTCAAGTGGAAAGTTTTTTTGCTTGTTTTGGCTCAAAAACTTTTGTAAGATCTGAAGACTAATTTTATCAAGTTTGAGTTTTCCACACCCTTCCATTCATGAGAAATAACATTTACATTTCCGCTTAGAAAGTCTATTTTTAGAAGTTTTGCCAGGGTTGCGACATTGAAACAAATCTTCAAAAATATACAGTATGTTGCTGATTCTGCTTTGCGGTAGAGCTATTGCCAAGAAAAAGCAAAGGGCCAAAATTCTAAACTAGCTGCTTTTCAAGTAAATGTAAGCATGCTTTCCAAAACTTAATATTCTGTCACAATAATGACAAAATAGCAAAACTGAAGTATGTTTAGAGGAAATCTGCTAATTTTGAACTGCAATATCTTGAAAACGGAATGACTTAGAAAGTTCAAATTTGGTGAGAATGCGTTTTAGGCTTATCTCAATATTTTGGTAAACACTGAACAGAGAAAAATTTGACTTGAATGCCCCTTCGAAGTTTTTGGTTTTACCCGACACCAATGCAACCAGAGTCTACCATTTATTAGGGTGGCTCGAAATCACGTTTTTTTTTAGAAAAATTTTGCATTACCGCAAAAAATGTGCCAATCTGTGAAAAAACACATGTGTTAAAATTTGAGAGCTCTGCGACAACGGGGATACTTCGCGCATCGAACCCAAAGTCTCGAATTTTTGCTGAAAATGCGCATTTTTTCAAATATTTAAAAATATATTTTAATGTCATTATATTCGCTCGCATCACCATTTAAAAGTTTGTTTAGAGGCATAAGATGATAGTTTTAAAGTTTCGTTAGAATACGACAACCGCAATACTTCACGCAAGGCGTTCAAATTAGGACCAAAATTTGAACGAATTTTCGCGATTTTAGCAGCTCGGCGGGCTAAAAAAGCGCCATTGTTTCTTGAAACAATACGTTTCTTTTGATCTGTATTTTCAATTAAATGCCGTTTTAATCCCGAACTTTATCTCCAATAAGCAATTACGTTGTTTACGTGAACTAATTACAACAATTTTAAGTGCTGTTTTGTTTTTTTGTAACTAATTTTATTCCATTTGTTGCAGCATTGCTTATCACTGTAGCTTTAATGATAATTTGGAGGTTAGTAGAAAATGTATCGCCCTTTATTCTGCTTATCCGGCTCTCAGCATATTTTATCAAACAAATATTTATTGATTTGCCAATAAAATATCCCAGGACTCACCACGTGGAGGTGGCCGGTACCGATTCCCACCCTACTCCAGCCCAACCACCCAACCTTAAATGCTAGAATATTAGAACATAGATTTCCACTGACATTTCGAATTGAATTGTAGCATCATTGCTCTTGATCTGAGTTTGTTCCGAATGTATCCTTCTCTATTTAAATGATCGCATACGGAAGAAGAAGCTTCCGTTACCAATTTAATGTGGCGTTCCACGCTTTGCGTGTGACATGGCAAAGCAGGAATTTTAAGGTCCATAAACGTTCTCTTCCTAATCATTTCTTTTATGTAATCGGTCGTTACGGAAGCAGTGAACACCGGTTCGGAACGAGGAATTTCGCTCCAGTCAATCAGTTCTACATAACTTGAAGCCTTGATGCTTAGTTTTGGGACCCTGAAGTTCCGGATGACGCTGGAAGAAACGTTTTTTTCTCGACAGCGCAGAATTCTTCTCCATGCAAGTTCTCTGTGTTTTTTGTCACTACTTGAAATCATTGCACACAATATGGACTCAGGATGAGCGCCGTATGCATTGCGCTCCACAACAGGTATCACAATATCTCTGACTTTTAAAGGCAACATCTGACATTTTGAAATTGTTTCAAAGACATGCAAGGTGGCATGAGAGATATCATGTTGTCGCTTAATTCTAAACCACATAGGAGTGTACACCTGCATTACATACAATACCACCAGTTTTAAATTCTCGGGAGGATCTTCTGTTGAAACGTAGAGTCGGAGGGCTTTTGATGCAGTCGTTAACCAACGAGAGTGTGCCATTACTCCAGGCTTTCGAGATGCTAGTGACGGTTGGCATACACCTGTCGATACTGCCGGGTACATTTCAAACAAATACCTTTGATCTGAAGATAGATCAGTGGAATAGTCTTCATCGATCTCAATTACGTCAGCAGGAATTGGTTGAAAATCAACAATCTGAAGGTTTTCAAAATTTGTTTCGTAAAGCAGCCTTCCAATGGGACCGGTAAACTGACGGGGCCCACTAGTCTTCCCATCCAATTGAATTAGCAAAGGACGGAGTGGTAATTCGTTGCTATGAAGCTGACATATGATCTAGTGTAAAGGTCTTTTTAGTTTTTCTTCTAATCTTCGTAATATGCCGGATTTCCAACCAACATTGACGTTAGTGCCGTCGCACCCAATGGAGTCAATCATAGTGACATCAATCTGCTTTTCCTCACAAAATGCAAAAAGCCCATCTGCTATGTCCTTAGCATTACCACTTGTTGGTGAAAAGTGTCTCAAGTACCTACTTCCAGGTTCTGCTAGAACGGTAATGTGTTCTTCAATGATTTCTTTTCTAGCTCGTCTTTCTGCAGATCTTTCCATCACCAACGTACGATCCTTTCGCCCATCGAAGTAGAGACTTGTAACATTTCCATAATCAGTTGATCCAATGCTTTGGACTCTTGATTTCTTTCTTTCTCTTGAAACTTTATTCCTGTCAATAATGTTTGGGCTTCCGGCGTTGATATCATGTAATGCGGCAGTGACAATCATTGCTGCGGCTCTATTTGATACGCCAGTTCTATCACAGGCCACCGCAACATTTTGCAACGGATTTGTTTCCGCTGATGGATACTTTAGTCTCCATGGAACCTCGTAGTCGGAATCTTCGTTTGAAGATGAGGCGGAATATGAATATGGTTCTGCACCTACGGTAGGCTCATCTTGTTGCGAGGCGTTGTGTGTAGCGAAAATTTTTTTGTTCAATTTTCTTTGAAGGGATTTTTCTAATTGCTTTGTTACCTGTTGATCAATCCGCCCGATGTACATTTTTCTTTCCGATCGTTGGTCAACTATCAAAAGACGCTCTTTCATTGGTACTTTCTTCTCTTTTGGACAAGCACATGATGTAAAATCCGTGCATTTGCAAGCCGATATTTCAAATAAAGCAGAGATGCTTTTTTTTAATGCTGCTAATTTCACCTTGAAGGTTTCAGCCTCTCTGCGACCAATACTCTTTTTTAAACTAGCGTAGTTATCCAGTTTATTCTTGAACAACTTAGTCACACGGGGTTTTGATAACGTTGGCACACCGCTGGATTTCCATATTTGAAGAACTGAATCTACTATCTTGGAGAGCAAGCCGATAGGCTTTTCTACGTCTGATTCGTGCTTTAGATACAAATAGTACTTCAGAAGTTCTTCCGTTGTCGGAAGCACATTGGTCTTCAAATCTTCCGGCTTTCCTAAAATCGGACAGAGCACTTGTGATCTTGAAGTCGGCTTTCCTGGAGCTGTAGTCATTTCGTTCTTCATATGGCTTTCATAAAACCTTTGCGAAACTGTCAAACTGAAAATGATTTTTTCCCTGTTAGCCAAGCCTTAAAAAAGTCCGAAGCCCGTGGGAAAAATCGGACATCAAACGGAAAGGATCTAGCGCTAAAATAACGATTCCATGTTACGGCAGCAGGGGGGGTATAAAGTTAGGTCAAAATTCACTTGACGAAACTCTTCCAGCAATTAAAATTAATGCAATTAGTTCACGTAAACAACGTAATTGCTTACTGGAGTTAAAGTTCGGGATTAAAACGGCATTTAATTGAAAATACAGATCAAAAGAAACGTATTGTTTCAAGAAACAATGGCGCTGTTTGGGCCCGCTGAGCTGCTAAAATCGCGAAAATTCGTTCAAATTTTGGTCCTAATTTGAACGCCTTGCGTGAAGTATTGCGGTTGTCGTATTCTAACGAAACTTTAAAACTATCATCTTATGCCTCTAAACAAACTTTTAAATGGTGATGCGAGCGAATATAATGACATTAAAATATATTTTTAAATATTTGAAAAAATGCGCATTTTCAGCAAAAATTCGAGACTTTGGGTTAGATGCGCGAAGTATCCCCGTTGTCGCAGAGCTCTCAAATTTTAACACATGTGTTTTTTCACAGATTGGCACATTTTTTGCGGTAATGCAAAATTTTTCTAAAAAAAAACGTGATTTCGAGCCACCCTACCATTTATATAGCAAAGGTACTCAACCATTGATCGGGATATGTGCACAGCAGTATTTTACACCTCTCGCAATCAAAACGATTTTTACTGCTCTACTAATCAGCAACGTTTTCGCAACTTCTGTATGCCATAATTTGCGCAACAGGTAATTCACACTTTGCAAACCAGTGGTACGGAATAGATACGGAATTACGGTACGGAATTTTTTCCGTACCGTACTATTACGCAAGGTAATTTAATAAAGTACGGAATTAGGGTACTGCATATTTCTTCGAGATGCGAAATACGGAAAATTATACTGTACCGTAGTAACCGCTTGCTCCTTAATACGGCCCTTCTAGGGCCCTTAGCTTACATTTTGTTGTGAAGTGCACCTTACGTTAAATTTAGTAAAAATTTTTTGGCACACCAAACGCTCGCTCATCGATAGGCATTAGAAGTTAGTCTAGAGCGACATCACAGGTACTGCAACGTAAGAAGAGATAGCGTAAACGTGGCGAGACTGAAGTTCTTTTTTAAATTCGGTATACTACGATATTATCTTTTTAAATGGCTTTGAAAATCTAACAGTAAAATCTCTTTTAATGTTCGCAAAAATTGCTATTTTCTCGAAACCAATCACTAAAATTGTTATGGGACTTCATTATAGATCCAGTAGCTAGCAGCTTGTAAAGCCCCCCTAAGCCAAGTCAATTAGAACATTTTTTCTAAATACTTAAAATGCATGATTTTAGGCGCGTTTCAAAATTTAAACTTGACCAGGAAGTAAGGAGAGGCTAAAGAGGTTAAGTAATTTAATTTTGTCAAAGTGCTTTCAAATTTTAGCGATTTAATTCTTTCAAATGGCTTTACAAACGTGCTAAATGTTATCCAACAAAGGCGTTTTTTTCCTAAAGTTAGAAAAATTCACCCAGCTGATGTGGGCCCATCTTCATATTACTAGACCTTCGGCTTCGTTTGTAGTACGCAGACAAACTCTCCCCCTCCCTTAGCAAAATCCTGGTGATGCGCCTGATTCATTAAGAAAATGCATTGATTTTGCAATACTTTTTTTGAAATACACTATTTAAAAAATTCCATGAAACAAATTCATGAAATAAATTTATCAACTGTCCAAGGTTATTTTATTCTGCGCCTATCATGTTGTTTTGCCCAAAACGAGGGCAGGTTTCGCCTGCTCATCCCATTAGGCTATATTCAGAAACCGTTACGCCTACGACAAAAAAATAAAACGAGATATGAATATTCAATTTAGTTCTCACTTCCCAGATTCAGCCCAGATGCGCAACCAGGATTTTGCTAAAGGGGTGCACTAGAACCAAAATACTAGTACTTTTGTTCAAAAAATGTCTCGCTTAGGCAGCGCATTGAGCAAACTGGTTTGAATTAAGTGTATCACAGAAGGGGGCATGGAGAATTTTTTTTTTTGATGTTTCGGCAAAAAATAGCCATTTTAGCGCCATTTGGATCACATTTGCACTATTTAGTTTTGCTTTTGTTAATTTAAACATTTTAAAAGCTGAAGTTAAGAGAAAAGAATAGCCTACACCGGAAACGTGGGTATTCAAAATTACCATTTGAGTTAGCCTAATTGGGGGATCACGAAATTCCTTGCACGGTGTCAACTCCTCTTTACATCGATGATTAAGTCACTTGGCTTCGAAACACTGCTATGTAACTGCGATGGGGACTTCGCATCATCTGCGTCAGATTACCATTATAGACTTGGAGACAGCATTAGGTGTTGTCAAACAAAGTAGGATTATAATTTGTAAGACGTGATGTCTCTGTGCATGGCCTCCAAGAGGAGTGGACAAGGGGGGACAATGACCCCGGAGCCCATGAACTTCAGGGGTCCTATCAAGATCATAATTAAAAGTAAACAGCGACCACTGCTTTGCAAGCAACGTGCTGATATTATCATAACATTTGAGCAACGCTCTAACTCAAACAGGGTTTTCTGCAAGCAAACAGGTCTTCTTTTGTGGGGAGGAGGACTAGCTAAGGATGGCTCCCCGCTGATTCTATGGGTTCTACATATGGGCCCACGCTGACTCGGCGGGTTTTGCATATGGGCTCCCGCTGACACCACGAGTTCTTCATATGGGCTCCCCACTGACAAGCTTAGGACCAAGGACGGGCCCCCACTGACTCCGCGGTTGTGCATAATTATCGTGGTTGCGTCTAACGCCATTGCTAAAAGGGTATTTATTTTAAGGTCTGACATGGGCCTTTAACAGTATCAAGTAGGCTAGCTAAGGATGGGCCGCTAAGGATAGACTCCTGCTGACTCCGCGGATTTTGCATATGGGCCCCCGCTGACTAGCTCAGGACGGGCCCCAGCTGATTGCCTGATTCCGCGATTGGGGATAATTATTGCGATAGTGTTTAACGCTATTGCTAAAAAGCGTATGTCAAGGTCTAACACTATGGCATCTAACATTGCCGGCATCAACTATCAAGTAAGTGCACTAACTTTTCATAGCTGCTTCAAGAATTCCAATAAATTTCAACCTCAAATTTTCGGCATTTATGTAACGTAAGTGATAAATTATCAGGTTTGTCAAAAATCAGCTCCATATTTTAATGCAATCACAAACACGAAAAAATTGTCTACATTGGTACAAATCCATAGATCACACAGTTGCAAATGAGCTATTGCGACGCGTTTCGACCTTGCTCAAGGGTCTCAAGGTTTTGACCTTGCTCAAGGGTCGACCTTGTAACGTAAGTGCCAGTCCCAGTATGCTAATTTGATGCCTGAGCTTACATTTTTACACGCAGTCAATGTAGTGTTGATCTATGCCTATAGTATAAATAAATGTCGTAAAGAGTTCCATCCGAGGACGAAACACCGCGACAATGTGTGAGCTGTGGCTGAACCACACTTTTAAATTAATTGTAGGGTCGTTATAAAAACAACTTTCGTTTAATCACTCGGCCACGATACCGGTAGACTTTCTAACAATCAAAGAATTTTGCAGCTTTAATTACAGTTACAGCATGATTGGTTTAAAAGTGTTCAAAATTGCATATTTTGGCTTACAATTCACAAAAATTTTTTAGCGTTGTGGGCTTTGCCCCCTTACTCCTTGCAGTAACTGTCGCTATCCAGTGTGAAATCGTCTTATCGAAAAGTCTTATTATGCTTACGCCGCTGCGTAATTAAATGAAAAACCAGGACGTGTGGCTTGTAACATTGAATTAAAATATAAGGGGGCCCAATATTTAAGCTGTCCCCGGGCCCTTGTTTGGTACTCGGTCCCCCTGTTTCTGTGAACTATTGAATTAGTTCTGTCTATTTCGCTTCAGGAATAATTTTGTGAATCATTTAAAGGGATTCATGTTCAAAAACCAATCTTGTACTTTTACTTGCTGCCATAAATTGCATAATTACTTACTGTCTTTTTGTGGCATTGCTGTTATAGTCAGTTCAAAGACTCCAATAACAAATATTTCCAATATAATACAAAAAGCTAATTGGCAGCTTATTAGCAATAGCTTCTTCGTTATTGTGTCATTTAGTAGCTAAGTGATTCGACTGTGATTTTTTTATAAATTACCTCGTTTTCGATTTTATCCGAAAGCACTGTCAATGTTTGTCAGGAAGGGCATTAGTGGCCAGTGGCGCAATCAGAGTGGGACTAAGCCAAGTCACTTGAAAATTTTTACTCAAAGTACAAGCGTTTAAGCGTATTTTGGACTTGACCAGTAAGTAAGGGAGCTGAGCAATTTCATTCTCTCAAACGACTTCCGAATTTTAGTAATTTATTTCTTTCAAATTGGACTAAAAACGTTTGATGTGTGATCCAAATAGCGTTAAAATGGAAATTTTCTCTGCAAAATTGCTCAGCGGCTGGGGGCAGGTTTTCAAACTACCGCCGTGATACACTTGAATAGCACCAGTGATCGCAGCACACCGCTTGCAAAAGGCAGTTTTCGAACAAACAATTTTGACTTTTTGTTCAAGCGCCTACTTAGCAAAATAGTGGTTGCGCTCCTGCTAGTGGTGATGCTATAGAATTGAATCACTGCTCACAGCTAATCAAATGCTGCGTGAAATTCAACTAAAAAAAAAGCAAACGTAAGTAGTATATGCTGCTCCAAATGCTTACGGATTGGGGGATTTGGTGGTTTGGGGGATTGCAGCATCCCCCAAGCGCGTTATCCAAATGCGATGTTGTAGTAGTCTTAACCCTAAGTTTACTCTAGTTCTAACCCTAAGTTTAGTGTAGTTTTAACCCTAACTCTCACCCTAGCTAGTTGTAAGAATTAAACCCGAAACTTAGTCTTGACCTGAAGAGTGTCTTACGTGAATACCAAACCACCGCAGGTGGTTTGCCTGTGCACTGCTTAAAGCTTGGTCTTGACCCGAGTGTCTTGCCCGAAAATCAAACCACCGCAGGTGGTTTGCCAGGGTACTGGTTATGGTTCAAGTGTAAAACTTGACCTGAAGAGTGTCTTGCCTGAGAATCAAACCACCGCAGGTGGTTTGCCTGGGAACTGGTTTTGATTCAAGTCTAAAGTAATATTTAGTAACTGGTTAAAGTATAAGTGAATAACTAACCTGAGAACCGAACCCGGTAGTTTCTGAATCTAAAATAAAAAGATTATCTAGTTTATGCTACGGAACATTTTATAAGTTTTGATTTGAACTTAGTAAAGTTTCGTGTTACTTGAAACCGTTTCCTGTTGTGACCTAGCTGTAGCCGAATTTTCGGCACCGTGGCGTAATCGTGCGGTAAAAAAACAACCGGTTTACCTGTCCAAAGTTCACCTACGAATCGCTACCTTTTGTTAATCTTTGTTGCTTTTTTAGCACGTCACTTCGAATATGTGACAAGTATGGCGCAACAGAACTTGTACCTGTTTATCCCAATTTGTCTGAGAACCGAACTACCGAAGGTAGCGAGTCCAAAGTTTAAAATTTGTAAGGCTTCCCTGGAAATCGAACTACCGCAGGCGGTTAGTTAAAGTTTAAAATTTGTAACACTTCCTGGGAATTGAGCTACCGAAGGTGGTTAGTCAAAGTCTAAAGTTTAAAATTTGGACTAAACTTTAAATGTCATGGACCGTTCTTTGGACTGGCGGCTAGCTGTCGCAAAATCGCTTTGAAGTTTGCAGGTTCCAACAATTCGTTACTTTCAATCTAAAAAAATTAAAAATTATAAAAACAAAATAAAAATTTAAACTTTGTAGTTGATAATGCAGAAATATGTCTGAAATATGGTTGCATATTAATTCTGGAGTTTGAATAACTGCGGTATTGTGTTTCAACAAGAAAATGGCGAACTTGAATACAAGTTGGTCGATGTTATTGTTTGACTTTTGCATTAAAATATTGCAACAATGACTGCTAGAATATTATGTGAGTCAAAATGGAAAGGTGGTACTATCTTTGACTTTTGCATTAAAATAGCGAGTGGCTGGTCGTTAACTGTTGCAGCCACATTTGTAAACCTCAGATGACCTGTCACAAATTCGCCTTTAGAAAATCTTTTCAACTGTTTTCACTCGCCAGACTAAAACTTGTTAACGCTGTTTTGCTTGCATGACGTAATATAATCCAATTTGTTTAATTTCCGATCACCTCGATGTCACAAAGATTAGCAAGTTTGTTAGCTGTGATACATACTCGAGAGTCATTCTATCAAAATGAACATGTGTACGTATTGTCAGAAAACCTTTCCTCGAAATGGCGCTATACTGCATCACAAAAGAGAAGTATATAAACGGTTTTGAAATTAGAGTGCGAAAAATGTAACAGAAAATTTAAAAGAAAACCAGACCCTGACCGTTATAACGCACCTGTCGCTGTTACCACCAGCGTCATGTTCAATTTCACTCTACCTAGGAAAAAAATAATCATTTATGCAAACCTCCATCCAAAAAATTACGAATAATAAACTTAAACGAGCACGCAGTACACGTTCAAAGTCCGAGGTAAGTGGTTCAATCCCCAGCAGGACAACAACCTCCGACCCTCAACCGACCAAGATTAAAAGTCTAGAATGCCACAGACGTTTTCAATACTGTTTTTGAAGGGAACCCTAAGTTTAGAAAAAAAAGTTTGTTTATTTCACCAAAATTAAAAGCATGCAACGTCTTTTTTAATATTACTCTCAAAGGGAACCCTAAGTTTAAAAAAGAAAGTTTGTTTATTTGACCAAAATTAAAAGCATGCAACGCATTTTTTGATATTGCTCCCAAAAGGAACCCTAAGTTTTAAAAGAAAGACTGTAAATTTATTTGATCAAAATTAAAAGTATGGAACGACTTTGTCAACATTGCTCCCAAAGGCAACCCTAAGTTTTAAAAAAGCTTGTAAACTTATTTGACCAAGAGTAAAGGTCTGCAACGCCGCAGGTAGTTTTAAAAAAGTTTGTTCGTAAATGTATTTGACTAAGTATAAAAGTCTGCAACGCCGCAACTTTGAAGCGAAAGAAATTAACATTTTTTACAAAAAAGACTTGCATTGAAACATGTAAAGCAATAAAAAAATTAAGATGTTAAACAGTTTTAGCGATATTTAAGCTAAAAAAAACAAACTTCATATTTAAACTAAAAAACTTTAAGTTAAAAAAAATCTATTGGCTGAGATTGAAAGCTGAAATCGCAGCAAATATCCACCATTTCAATGCAAAGGGGCTATTAAACCATTTGACCAAGGGTTTAAACATGCATCATCGCAGAATATCTTGAATTTTAGCGGTCTTATCGCGCCTCACACGCCTTCGATTTCACTTCGAAGGAGTAAAGCTATATCTCAATTGTTGTCACCAGGAATATAAATTAAATACCAATGAACTTGATTTAATGAGTAAAGCTATGTTTGACCGAGGTTAGAAATTTACATCATTACAGGCATCTATCGTTTTACCCCGAAAGGGTTAACCTTCAACTTTTACCCGAAGGATAAATCTTTGTACCCGACATCTGAAGCTTGCATCGCCGCAAATATCTTTTAATTGTTTCCGCAGAAAAAAAAATTAAGAAAAAAAACTTAATTTCTCAAGTAAAACTAAAATTCTTATCAATTTCGTGGAGGTGTTTCACTCGAAGACCAATCAAAGGTTACTTCATAGCTCCTTTGTTACCAAAAAACAAAACCTAAGACTGTTTTTACAGAAACTTGACCGATATGACT
Organism: Trididemnum nubilum; assembly: GCA_963965965.1. Taxonomy (NCBI): domain Eukaryota; kingdom Metazoa; phylum Chordata; class Ascidiacea; order Aplousobranchia; family Didemnidae; genus Trididemnum; species Trididemnum nubilum. The sequence goes on along the minus strand of OZ014481.1, from coordinate 26,198,306 downwards.
TTATACCACCCCAAAAAGAAGCCCCTTGTTCTAACGTAAAGACAAAGTTTATCAAAAGCTCAAGTTTCAGACAGGTTTTTGGATTATTTTCGCTGCAATTTTCACTCAAGACAAAGAAATTGTATGTTTTCATTATATTTTATTAGATTTATCCCTAAAAACAAAATATACCATAAAACTTCTACTTCAGCGCCATGACGTTCTGTTCTTCAACCTTTCCCTTATAGCAGCGTTCTATTGGAGGCGGTGTTCGATTAGAGGATGGCGCTCTATTTTTCGACTATCTGGTCAGCAGTTTGGAAAAATAAATTTAATTAATGAAAGGAAAAAAAAACACGTACAGTTACTGATAAGCAATCAAAAGTTCACTGGTGAAAATCAAGTGACACGTCGCTGTTGTAGACGTCCTCGACATTTTTGTACTGGGGTTGGTATACCGGTAAATGGGCAATTATTATTTTGTGATGTAGAGAACCATTTGATTACTAATTAGCGTAATGAATTTCAAAGTGGTGTTCTATCAAAGGTGGTGTTTAATTAAAAAATGGCGCTCTATTTTTAAAACTTCTGCAGTGGCGTTCTATTAGAGGTAGTGTTCGAATAAAGGTAGCACTCAAATAGAGGTTTTTACGGAAGTTATTAAAAACTATACTTTAAGAAAGTGTTTCATACTTTTAATAAAACTATTTTTCCAAAAAAAAAAAAAATTGCAAAACTTGGAATCGTTTTTCATAAAACTACTCTATGAATACAAGAAAATCATTAAAAATTTACAATGTTGGGTACAATTTTAAGGTGCAAACAGTATTCAAGACAAATAAGCACAACAATTTTGAATGTTTTGATCAAGTCATCCTGATGCAAACAAGAAAATTAAAATTAATTAACTTTCAGGCAAGAGTTTCGATTACTTACGTCACAATTTTCACTCAAGGCAAAGAAATTACAAGGAATGAAGAGATTTTGGTAAACTTATTCCTTTGAAAACAATATTACGTTATAAAAAAACAAGATTTTAGATATCGAATGATATTCATTTCAAGGTAAAATTATTGTTTTAAACAAAGAAATCGTAAGACCTCAACTATTTTTCACAAAAAGTATCTCTGTATAAACAAGATTATTTGAAAACTTGTAAGGTTTTTAGTAAGTTTTCGATTTTTTAGATAAAATTTTTGTTCAAGGCAAAGAAATTGTGAGGTTTTTAGTACTTTTGTCCTACTTTTTCTGCGAAATCAAGACAATGGTTGAAAATTTTGCAATATTTGTTAAGTTTTTTAAGGTAAAGCAATCTTCAAGATAAAGAAATGTAAGACTGTAAACATTTTTTAAAATTTCCTTAGGTAAACAAAAATACTCCAAAAAAGTTAAAATTTTAAGTAAGTAGCCGGTGTTTGAGATAAAATTGCTTTCCAAGGCCAAGAAATTGCAAGACCTTGAATGTTTTTGATCAAATTATTTCTACGTAAACAAGGAACTTAAAAAATTTAAGATTTTAGACAAACGCTTTTGTTTTTCACGTCACAGTTTTCGCTCAAGACAGAGAAATTGTTGGGTTTTAAGAGAATTTATTGAATTTATCCCCATAAATCAATATAAAGCGACTAAAAATCCAAAATTTAGAGAAATATTAATTAAAAGCTTTCGAATGATATTCATTTTTAGGATAGAATTATTGTTTTAAACAAAAAAACCGTAAGACTTTAATTATTTTTTTTCAACTAAACCAACCCTAAACAAGGCTAATCAAAAAATTTGTAAGATTTTATTCAAGGCAAAGAAATTGTATGACTTTGAGTTATCTTCAAACAAATCATGTTTATGCAAACAAGAAAGTCGCTAAAATGTTTAAGAGATTAGGAGAATTTTGATTGAAAGTACCAAAAAACTCCATTTTTCAAGTAAATTTATAACCGAGATCACGAAAAGAGGTTTAATTTTGAACGATTTTCCAGAATAATTATGAAAAATAAGGTTTTCAAACAAGAATTTTAATTCAAGCTAAATAAATGTTTAAGATAATTTACAAAATTATTCCCATATTCCAATAAAATTTTAGGTAAAGTTTCGGTTTTTCAAAATAAAACTCAAGAGAATGCAAGTCTTTGAACGTCTTTGATCAAACAGTTCTCATGAAAACAAGAATACGGTTAAAATTTTTTCTATGTTAGGTAAGTTTTTAAAGTAAAAGTAATAATCAAGATAAAGAAACCCAAGATTTTGATCAAAGTATTGCAACACAAAGAAGAAAGTTAATAACTAGTTCAAGTTTTGGGTGAATTTTTGAATTTATTTATGTTCCAATTTCCATTCAAGTCAACTAAATCGTAAGGTTTTCAGATATTTTGACAAATTTACCCCAATAAAACAAGATCAAGTAATAAAAAACACAAGTTCTTAGAAAAATTTTGATTAAAAGTTGTCAAATAATATTCGTTTTAAGGTTGAATTGTCGTTTTAATCAAAGAAATTGTACGATTTTGCGATATTTCTGTAAAAACATCTTGATACAAACAAGGAAATTGCTAAAACTGACGTAAATTTTATAACTTTCTTGTTCAGATTAGAAAAAAAGATTATTTCTACTTAATATTTCAATTTATAATGAAGAAAAGTAAGATTTTTAACATTTTTTAGAAAATTATTGCTACGATTACAAAAAAGTTTAGAAGTTTTGAATAATTAATAGTATCCTGTTTTGACTAAGTGACATACTTTAAGACAATGACATTTTAATATTTTGGAATATTTTCTTCCCAATGTTGGTAAAATTTAAGGCGTAAGAAAAGTGTTTGCTTAAAATTGTTAAAAGATTACCGTTTTCAAGGAAAACATTCAATTCAAAACAAACAAAGCAAAAGAATTTAACATTTGTTGACAAAAAAGCGTGTAAAGCATGAAGCATTGAATTGAAGCATGTATTGCATGGAATGTACTGACACGTGTAAAGCAATAAAAAAATAATAATAAATTAAAATGTTAAACAATTTTAACGATTTTTAAACTAAAAAAACTCCATTCAAGACAAAAGAATGATACAGTTTTGAGATAGTTTGGACGAAATTATTCTTACCGAACGCAAGAAAATTAATCAAAAGTTAGATTTTGTAGAATCTTTTTGTTTAAAGTAGAAAAAATAGCCGCTTTTTACGTTAAAACTGTTAATTCAAGTCTTAAAAACCTGAAGTGGAAAAGAAACGGCAAAAATTGACTCTTAAAATTTTGCATAATTGTGTGTCTAAGAACCAAAACAACGGTACTTGGAAACTTACAGAAGGATCTAAATGTTTGGTTTTTATCTTTGAGGCACGGCTTTGTTGTAACACATTATCAAGCAAAAATCAAATTGGAACGACTCATTTTTCAGGTCAAAACATGCGATTCGCTCTGTAACGACCGTATTTTTTTAAGTTTTAAACGATTGAGATATGATTTCGCATCGCATAAATCGCAAGAAAAAAAAGCATTCTTACATTTCTTTGCATTTCGAGCTGGATTTAGGCGATACTGCTGTCAGACGTTTGATTTTTTGTGTCGCAACCATAGTCGGGCAATTTCCAACTTTCCTAAGTCGAAGCTGCGACTATGCAATTCGAGGTTTTATAAAATTCGAAATCTTTTGCACTTTGATTTGAATACCTTTCAAAACATTCAAGATTTGCTTTTTCAACGCTAGGAGACGGGACAAAGTCGGTTCAACGTTACGTGAAATAACGCGTATCATGCGTTTATTTGCAATGTTGCACAAGGTGTCAGCGACCGCTTGGGAAGTTTCACTTAACATTGCAAATAAACGCACCATAGGCGTTATTTCACGTAACGTTGAACCGACTTTGTCCCGTCTCCTAGCGTTGAAAAAGCAAATCTTGAATGTTTTGAAAGGTATTCAAATCAAAGTGCAAAAGATTTCGAATTTTATAAAACCTCGAATTGCATAGTCGCAGCTTCGACTTAGGAAAGTTGGAAATTGCCCGACTATGGTTGCGACACAAAAAATCAAACGTCTGACAGCAGTATCGCCTAAATCCAGCTCGAAATGCAAAGAAATGTAAGAATGCTTTTTTTTCTTGCGATTTATGCGATGCGAAATCATATCTCAATCGTTTAAAACTTAAAAAAATACGGTCGTTACAGAGCGAATCGCATGTTTTGACCTGAAAAATGAGTCGTTCCAATTTGATTTTTGCTTGATAATGTGTTACAACAAAGCCGTGCCTCAAAGATAAAAACCAAACATTTAGATCCTTCTGTAAGTTTCCAAGTACCGTTGTTTTGGTTCTTAGACACACAATTATGCAAAATTTTAAGAGTCAATTTTTGCCGTTTCTTTTCCACTTCAGGTTTTTAAGACTTGAATTAACAGTTTTAACGTAAAAAGCGGCTATTTTTTCTACTTTAAACAAAAAGATTCTACAAAATCTAACTTTTGATTAATTTTCTTGCGTTCGGTAAGAATAATTTCGTCCAAACTATCTCAAAACTGTATCATTCTTTTGTCTTGAATGGAGTTTTTTTAGTTTAAAAATCGTTAAAATTGTTTAACATTTTAATTTATTATTATTTTTTTATTGCTTTACACGTGTCAGTACATTCCATGCAATACATGCTTCAATTCAATGCTTCATGCTTTACACGCTTTTTTGTCAACAAATGTTAAATTCTTTTGCTTTGTTTGTTTTGAATTGAATGTTTTCCTTGAAAACGGTAATCTTTTAACAATTTTAAGCAAACACTTTTCTTACGCCTTAAATTTTACCAACATTGGGAAGAAAATATTCCAAAATATTAAAATGTCATTGTCTTAAAGTATGTCACTTAGTCAAAACAGGATACTATTAATTATTCAAAACTTCTAAACTTTTTTGTAATCGTAGCAATAATTTTCTAAAAAATGTTAAAAATCTTACTTTTCTTCATTATAAATTGAAATATTAAGTAGAAATAATCTTTTTTTCTAATCTGAACAAGAAAGTTATAAAATTTACGTCAGTTTTAGCAATTTCCTGTTTGTATCAAGATGTTTTTACAGAAATATCGCAAAATCGTACAATTTCTTTGATTAAAACGACAATTCAACCTTAAAACGAATATTATTTGACAACTTTTAATCAAAATTTTTCTAAGAACTTGTGTTTTTTATTACTTGATCTTGTTTTATTGGGGTAAATTTGTCAAAATATCTGAAAACCTTACGATTTAGTTGACTTGAATGGAAATTGGAACATAAATAAATTCAAAAATTCACCCAAAACTTGAACTAGTTATTAACTTTCTTCTTTGTGTTGCAATACTTTGATCAAAATCTTGGGTTTCTTTATCTTGATTATTACTTTTACTTTAAAAACTTACCTAACATAGAAAAAATTTTAACCGTATTCTTGTTTTCATGAGAACTGTTTGATCAAAGACGTTCAAAGACTTGCATTCTCTTGAGTTTTATTTTGAAAAACCGAAACTTTACCTAAAATTTTATTGGAATATGGGAATAATTTTGTAAATTATCTTAAACATTTATTTAGCTTGAATTAAAATTCTTGTTTGAAAACCTTATTTTTCATAATTATTCTGGAAAATCGTTCAAAATTAAACCTCTTTTCGTGATCTCGGTTATAAATTTACTTGAAAAATGGAGTTTTTTGGTACTTTCAATCAAAATTCTCCTAATCTCTTAAACATTTTAGCGACTTTCTTGTTTGCATAAACATGATTTGTTTGAAGATAACTCAAAGTCATACAATTTCTTTGCCTTGAATAAAATCTTACAAATTTTTTGATTAGCCTTGTTTAGGGTTGGTTTAGTTGAAAAAAAATAATTAAAGTCTTACGGTTTTTTTTGTTTAAAACAATAATTCTATTCTAAAAATGAATATCATTCGAAAGCTTTTAATTAATATTTCTCTAAATTTTGGATTTTTAGTCGCTTTATATTGATTTATGGGGATAAATTCAATAAATTCTCTTAAAACCCAACAATTTCTCTGTCTTGAGCGAAAACTGTGACGTGAAAAACAAAAGCGTTTGTCTAAAATCTTAAATTTTTTAAGTTCCTTGTTTACGTAGAAATAATTTGATCAAAAACATTCAAGGTCTTGCAATTTCTTGGCCTTGGAAAGCAATTTTATCTCAAACACCGGCTACTTACTTAAAATTTTAACTTTTTGGAGTATTTTTGTTTACCTAAGGAAATTTTAAAAAATGTTTACAGTCTTACATTTCTTTATCTTGAAGATTGCTTTACCTTAAAAAACTTAACAAATATTGCAAAATTTTCAACCATTGTCTTGATTTCGCAGAAAAAGTAGGACAAAAGTACTAAAAACCTCACAATTTCTTTGCCTTGAACAAAAATTTTATCTAAAAAATCGAAAACTTACTAAAAACCTTACAAGTTTTCAAATAATCTTGTTTATACAGAGATACTTTTTGTGAAAAATAGTTGAGGTCTTACGATTTCTTTGTTTAAAACAATAATTTTACCTTGAAATGAATATCATTCGATATCTAAAATCTTGTTTTTTTATAACGTAATATTGTTTTCAAAGGAATAAGTTTACCAAAATCTCTTCATTCCTTGTAATTTCTTTGCCTTGAGTGAAAATTGTGACGTAAGTAATCGAAACTCTTGCCTGAAAGTTAATTAATTTTAATTTTCTTGTTTGCATCAGGATGACTTGATCAAAACATTCAAAATTGTTGTGCTT